>OZ012740.1:175861637-176499137 GCA_963859935.3 Lathyrus sativus
CCCGAACCCAAGATTTGGTTGCGATGACCTTGTCTTTTCCCGTTCTTTTAGGTTTTCTTTTATCGTTCTTTTTCCCTCTCTTTGGGATAAATAACATTTAGTTATGACTCTTCTGTTTGTTTTCATCAGCCCTTTTTGTAGTTGCGGCACTAGAGAATAATATATAATACATGATAGATTAAACACAAAATTAAGTTATCATCTCTTTAATATATGAATGATTAAACACAAAGTTAAATTATTCGACTCAATTATTTTTTATAAGAAACCAAACCAACAAAACCAACTCAAACCTCATTTGAATCTAACCAAACCACATGTTTTTTACTCTTGCGAATCAAATTTTTTTTATAAGAAACCAAACCAACCTGTCGCGAGGCGATTTTTTTTTTGAGGTCACCCTAACACGTGAACTTTTCATTTATCCCAAAAGTAGGGAAGGGGGAAAAAATCTAAATAAACCCGTGAGTGTCCAAAGTGTAAAACAATGCAATAAGAGATCGGGAATCGGGGGTTAGTTATACTAAGGGAAGGTACTAGCACCCTAAGTATCTATAGGAACCTCTTGTGTATATTTGTGTTATTGTTGATTAGTTATTTGTTCTGTATTAGGGATTTGTTGTCTGTTTTGAGTGAGTGATAAGAGTGGGAAATGTTTTTGTTATTTTTGTAGGGTATGTTGATATAAACTAAGACAAAGGTATAGGAACCTAAAGGTTTTACTTATTATTATGCTCGCTAAGATCTCGCAATCTTATGCCTACGTATTTGATCAGTACATCTTCATAAACATTCTTCCATTGTTATACTTAGGAATTCCTATAGTTTATTTGAGTATTTTTACTATTTTAATGTGTTTTCATATTTAAGTTTGTTTTTACCTTTATTTTGATTTCGCAGCTTATTTTCAGCTTTAGCGGTTATTTGATATCTGTCCACTGTTTGAATCATTACTAGAGCTGCGAGAATCAGATTTGCGCGTTCTAATAGGCGTTGGAAAGCTAAGATGGAGAGCTACAACTTTTATGTTTGAGGAAGAGGATGATTCGGAGTGTAGCAGGTAAAATTAATTCGTTGAAGTCAGAATCCAAAATCTACCGTTTGAAAGATTTAGTTTTGGGCCGGGTTTTTTATGTTTTTCGACCCAGTTGGGTTAAAACCAAAAGTGTTGATGCTTTCTTAGACGTAGCAGCCGTACTACTGTCAGAAAACCTTCTTTTTACGAATTTCATGGTGTTCTGTACGATTTTCATGGAAAACTAATTCCCAAGGCAAATCATGCTGCTTACGGGTTCCATCACTTAGAGGTTATTATAATATCAATTTAATTCGATTTCTATTCAATTCTTTTCTATGAAATCATTTGCTTAATTTGATTGCAATCGTTTACTTAATTCGATTGTGTTCATATGATAGAATTGATTAAATTCGATTGTATGCATGTTCCTAAATTTAATTGTGTGTTATCGTTTGCTTAATTCGTTAACTCGTCATATTCTTAACCGTTTGCTTAATTCGGTAACAGGAACATGATTCGTATGATTTTGATAAGCGCTTGTCTGATTAATATCATAATCGAATAGGATTGAAGCCGCTTAGAGATTGGTGTTATAATAGCCGATGATAGGTCGGAATCCGAATCAGTAGGATTAGCCGTTTTAGCTTAATTAATAATCACTTATTTTAATCACTTTTTCTCTTGTTTTATAAATCAAAACTTAAAACCCCCATAAACCTTTTCTTTAATTGGTTGAAATAATACAAGAATCCTTGTGAGAATGATACTCGAGTTGTTGTTACCACTAACTATTTTCTTAAAATTACTCGTTTTTGATCCGTGTGCGACAACGGATCAAATTGGCGCCGTTGCCGGGGATTCTTGTTGATTTTAGCCAATTTTAGAATTTTAGTTTAGAGTTTTGTTAGATTTTTTTTGTTTTTTTGTGTTTCCTTGTTGATTTTTCAGGGTTGCAGTACAGTGATAAGCATTCCAGCCTAACAGGTGAGTTTCATAGCTACTGTTTCGATTTGCTCCAAATGTTTTCCACAAAATAAGAAACAAATCGACGAACAATACTCCTTTAGAATAAAATTCTAAAAGATTTTGACCCTGAAAATCGCAAATTCCTTATTTTTCTATTTTATTTGATTTAATTTCTATTTTCATATTTTCAAAAAAATCTAAAATTTTTTGTAAAGATTTATTCTAATTTTATTTGATTTTTAGTAATATTTTGATATTTTTTAGATTTTATTTTATTCGCTTTTCTATTTTTCCATTCTTTTCTAAATAGGGACATTGTTGGTATTTTCCTAATTGTTGCTGCATTGTTGAATTAGTTCTTTGTTTTCTTTTTCTTTGTTGATTTTCCTATGAAATCTAATAAGGCTAACCAAAGAACTCTTGGAGAACTTGCTGCTCCTGATATGAATTATAATGATTTATGTATTAAATATCATGTTATTACTATACCTTTTGAATTGAAGCCTAGTTTAATACACTTGTTGCAAAGGTTTAATGGTCTTGCAGGTGAGGAGCCGTATAGGCATCTGAAAGAATTCCAGGTTGTGTGCTCTACAACTTTGAGATCTGAAGGAATCACAGAAGATTACATAAAGCTGAGAGCCTTCCCGCTTTCACTACAGGGAGTTGCCAAAGATTGGTTTTACTATCTTGAGCCTAATTCTGCCATAACCTGGAACGATTTGAAGAAAATCTTCCTACAGAGATACTTTCCTGCCTCAAGAGCTTCCTCAACAAGAAAAGATATATGTGGTATTAGACAGATTGACATGGAATCATTGTCCGAATACTGGGAGAGATTCAAACAATTAGTGTCCAAATGTCTGGAACATCAGATTACTGAACAGTTACTTATCCAGTATTTCTATGAGGGATTGCTCTTAATGGATAGAAACATTTTAGATGCTTCTAGTGGTGGAGCACTTGTTGATAAGACCCTGGCTGATGCCAAAGCCTTGATTGAGAATATGTCACTCAACTCCCAACAATTTACAACTAGAAACAATTCTGTCCAAACAAAAGGTGTGAATGAGATTCAGGTTTCTTCTTACAACAAAGCTCTAGAAACCAGACTTGATGAGCTTACTTATTTATTGAAACAACAATTAATATTAACATTAACACCACCCTATAACCCTCCACAAGTAACCACCTCTGCACCTTCTGGACCTTCACTAGAGGACCTTGTCAAGCAAATGGCTGTAAATGATCTCCAATTTCAGCAGCGGATCAAATTGGCGTCGTTGATGGGGATTTGTATTATTTATCAAAGCTTCAATTTGAGTAGGAAGAAAAGTTATTGTAGGAACATAAGAAGGGAATTGGATGGACCTTGGTTGACACTCGTGATTTTAGCCCATCCATGAGTATGCGTAGGGTCTCAATTGAAGGTGGAAGAAAAGCAGTGAGGCAGCCCCTTAATATTTTGATTCTTGATGTTGTGGAAAAGGATACCACTTTCACGTGCCCATTCGACACTTTTACTTGTCGAAGATTCTTCTTTGATCCTGGAATAAAAGTCGAAGGCACTAATAAATATTTCAAGGTCAATTGATGCTACCCAAAGTTACTTTATGACATCCCTACTTTTGGAGAGGAGACTGTAGAAGATCTCTCTTTTGGAAAGGTTGCGTATGTGATCACCTATCCACCTTGACTCCTAGGGTGTGTTCTTTCCTTTTTCTCACTCTTATTTAATAGTTGTGTCCTTTCATTGAGGATAATGCGTGTTTTAAGTGTGGGGGAGGAAACCATTCTTTGTTTTGTTTTCTTTCTGTTTTCTTTGTTTTGTTTTGTTTTCTTTAAGTGAAAAAAATAAAAAATAAATAAAAAATAAATAGACTTAGAAACACAATTCATCTTTTGAAATTTTTAGGCTATAGATTAATTTGAGGTAAGGTTGTGGAGACTTGGGAAAAATTCATAAGATCGGTACCGTTTTAACACTTTAAGTCTCCCAAATATGAAAATCAATTTAAATATTTGTTATGACATAACCTTGAGTTTTTATCCTTTAATAGCTCTTAAGTAGTTTATCTAGCAGTCAGCACCATCTAGAAATCACACACTAA
This sequence comes from Lathyrus sativus, assembly GCA_963859935.3. Taxonomy (NCBI): domain Eukaryota; kingdom Viridiplantae; phylum Streptophyta; class Magnoliopsida; order Fabales; family Fabaceae; genus Lathyrus; species Lathyrus sativus. The sequence goes on from OZ012740.1 coordinate 175,865,733, forward strand.
GAAATTAAGCTGATGTAAATAAGTGAATGATCTCGTGCTTAATAAGAAGTCTAAGTAGGGATCCGCCTTTTAAGTTAGGTGACCCTCACCCGGTCACTTAGGCTAACGGTTGTGAAACCTTCAAAAAAAGTGTTTAATTTTGAATTGTTGAAAATATATGGATCATAGTCACTAACAAGATTATTTATCATGTGTGTGAATAGATAAAGGCTTAATGTGATTGCATTAGAATGAAAGAGAGCAAAAAGGAGGATGAGTAAGTTAAACTTAAGCATAATAACATGATTTGGATTGGTTTGTATATGAGGGAGATTTATGACCGCACAATTGCGGATTTATGTTCTTACGATATCCTTAGTGTGAAAAATTAGTACCTATCGATGCAATCTTGATTGAAGAAGAGTTTACAGCCTAGAATGAGTATCTAAATGCTTTTGTTTTTCATTGGTCTTGATAATATTTTGCTCAAAGTGCAAAAGTTTAAGTGTGGGGGAATTTGATCAGTACATCTTCATAAACATTCTTCAATTGTTATACTTAGGTATTCCTAGAGTTTATTTGAGTATTTTTACTATTTTAATGTGATTTCATATTTAATTTTGTTTTTACCTTTATTTTATTTTCGCAGCTTATTTTCAGCTTTAGCGGTTATTTGATATCTATCCACTCTTTGAATCATAACTAGAGTTGCGATAATCGGAATTGCGCATTCTAATAGGCGTTGGAAAGCTAAGATATAAAGCTACAACTTTTATGTTTGAGGCAGAGGATGATTCAGAGTGTAGCAGGAACAAATAATTCATTGAAGTCAGGATCCAAAATCTGCCCTTTGAAATATTTAGTTTTGGGCTGGGTTTTGAATGTTTTTCGACCCAGTTGGGTTAAAACCAGCAGTATTGATGCTTTCTTACACCTAGCAGCCGTACTACTGTCATAAAACCTTCTTTTTACAAATTTCATTGTGTTCTGTACAATGTCATGGGAAACTAATTCCCAAGGCAAATCCTGCTGCTTACGGGTTCCATCACTTTGAGGTTATTATAATACTAATTTAATTTAATTTCTGTTCAATTCTTTTCTATGAAATCATTTGCTTAATTTGATTTTAATTGTTTTCTTAATTAAATTGTGTTCATAGGATAAAATTGATTAAATTCGATTGTATGCATGTTCCAAAATTTAATTGCGTGTTATTGTTTGCTTAATTCGTTAACCCGTCATATTCTTAACCGTTTGCTTAATTCAGTAACAGGAACATATTTCGTATGATTTTGATAAGCGCTTGTCTGATTAATATCATAATCGAATAGTATTGAAGTCGCTTAGAGATCAGTGTTATAATAGTCGATGATAAGTCGAAATTCAAATCAGTAGGATTAGCCGTTTTAGCTTAATTGATAATCACTTATTTTAATCACTTTTTCTCTTGTTTTATAAATCAAAACTTAAAACCTCCATAAACCTTTTCTTTAGTTGGTTGAAATAATACAAGAATCCTTGTGAGAATGATACTCGAGTTGTCGTTACCGCTAACTATTTTCTTAAAATTACTCGTTTTTTATCCGTGTGCGACAGCGGATCAGTATTCTCAAAAGGAAGTTGAGAAATCAGAGTGTTTGTAGTTCCACCTACTAATGGGTGGAATTGGGTTTGAGAGAAGAGAAAAGTTGTCATCTTAAGGGAGATATGTCACCTATTCACCACAAAGATTTTGATAAAGAAGATAATAAGGGAAGAAGCTTTAAACTTGGATGTAGAAAATCCAGAGTAATGCCACATCTTCCTTTAAATGAGTCTTTGCATATTAAGAGAAGGACCTTGACTTGGACATAGAATCAACAAGTGTTCCACTTATATCACTTAAATGAAAGATGTGTTTTTGTACCATAATAAGAGAAGGACTCCAAGTTGGAATTTTGAATAAACAAGTCTGTCACTTACATCACTTAAAATGGAAAAAAGTATGAAATATGTGATTTTTGTTGTGGGGAATAGAAGATACATCTCTTCTATAGAGATGGTTCATGTCTCATCTCTGGGGGACAATTTTTTTTAGTTTGAAGTTGAAATTGAAGCCACAAGAGGGCTATGGTTTGACTTCAAGTTTTAGGTTTGAAGATTTTAAGGGAAACCCTAATGTTTTATTGAAGTTGAGAACCTCCAAGGGGATCATAGGGTTTTAGCTAAGTTATAGTTTGAAGGGGATCCTAAAATTTGAACTGAGTCTAAACTTAAGAATGAGTACTGAAATGCAATAGGTGTATGAATGCAAGTATCATAAACATAAATGTCAAGAAAAACTTAACAAGACAAGATTGATTAAGCTTTCAAACAAATGTAGTCATCAATGATGAAATGACCATGATTGGTATTAAGCATGGTATATCAACATGTGAATGAGCATCAGACAAGCAGACATGTTCATCAGGGTGAGAGTTTATGAAGGAAATACTTGAATATGTGAGTAAATATTTGATCAATAGAAGCAATCACAAAGGAGTTCAAGTAAGCATGTATTTAAAATGAATTAAAGATCAGATGAATATAGAAAAGGGTAAGCAAAACCCTACTGGAAACTTATGAAGGTAAGCACATCAATAAGACATTCAATCATGGTTGAATCGAGGGCTTTGGGGAATCCAAACTCAAGTGGAAGCCCTAGTCATGTATCAAGACATTTTTCACAAAAGGTTAGTTAAACAAAACCCTAAGGTTTCAACTAATCATCATCAAAGTATCAAAGTATTTTCAAAATAAATAGATACTTAATCATGGTATGTATAAGTCAAGACAACATGTTATGTACATTAAATAAGACTTAAACAAAGTATATTGTGACCCTACAAACCCATATGTACAATTAGGTCAAGAGAATAATCAAAGTAGTTTCAACTAATAAATAATATATTTTGGATATTTTATGGATTCTTAAAATATACAAGATAAATGAGAAGTTTGCAAAAAAATTAGCTCAAAAAATTTAATTTTGCTTATTGAAATAATTGAATGAAGTTGTGAAGAAAAGTGTGAAAAATAGTGGTAAAAAAAATAAGGAATGCTCCCACCAAGGCTTGAACTCATGCCCTCCATGTGATGGGCTCAAAATTTTACCATCGGGCCACTTGCTTGTGTGGTGATAAATAGCGTGTAATGTAAATAATATATGAAGTTTGAAGTTTAAAATGTTTAAAAAAAATATCATCAAAAGGTATGGGGCGAGGGAGATTCGAACCCCTAACCTTGCACACACAAACCCTGAAAATGCATGCTCTAACCACTAGGGTGGTGATACATCTGTTAATTAAATTGCAATGAAATAATAATATATTAAAAATGCATTTTATTTTGAAAAATGGTGCCACCTCCATGTTCATCTTCTTCCACAAGCTTCATCTTCTTCATCCAATTTGAATTTCCAAAATCTTCATTTCTCAACCAAATTAAAAAATGTAAAGACCAAATTGTTGAAAATTTTGTCAGGAATTGAATGGTATCATTGAATTTCATTTATATTTAGTGTATCAAAAGATATCGATATGAAACTCTTATAAACCCTAAATGCAAATTTTGATGTGAAATCTCATATGATAGAGATACATAGCAATTGATATAGGGGAAATGATCCTTATATTACCAGAAACATGTTGGTAACTCAAATAATCATATATGATGCAAGAATTATAGAGTTCAAATTTTGAAAACTTACCTTGTAAGTGAAGAATCGAATTCCTTGATAGAGGTGTTCTAGATGAAATCTCTTGATGCTAACAGCTTCTTTGACCTCCAAGGAGTATGTTGTAATGCTTGAATTGGCTTGAAACCTTCTGGAACTCTCTGGCCAAATCAATCTGTAGCTTAATGCAAGGTGGGATATAGAGGATGTGACTCTGGTGTTACAAAAGCAAGGTGATGATCTAGATCACTTCTATATGATGTATATGAAGTGTTTGGATTCCTGGTTTGCGTGCAAGTGGAATGGAATTGAGAATTCAAGTTTTCACTTCTTTGAAACATTGAATTTTTGAAGGAGGAGGATTTCTTAGAAAACAAGCTTCTTGCAATGTTTTGTGTATTTTGAATGAAGGAAATGAGCTTTATTTATTGGAAAATGTTTCAGATTTTTGTGAAGATCTTTGGATTAGGATACATGTTGTTATCCAAGGAGTAATAATATGTACCTATTTCTTGAGTGCAAAGGTACACATAGGTTATTCCTCAAATCGCCAAATTCCTCTTTTTTCTATTTTTAATTAATTTTTTTTACTGTTTTTATAGTCTCCAAAAAATTTCCTAAATTCTCCTTTGACCTAATTGGATTAAATTTTGTGTTTTTAGATTTTATTGATTTTATTTTAACCATCTTCCTTCTTTGATGTTGATTCTGATTCTATAGGGACATTGTTGGCATTATCTTCCTTCTTTGTTGTTTCATGGGTAGTCCTGGCTACTAGATCTTCCTATTTTGACCTGGTTGATTTTGATTATGAGATAGAGAGAACCTTGCACGTACGTCTTTGAGATAATCAGGTCGGCCCTAGTTCACCATCTTTTGACGATTGTGATTCTAACTCTTTGTTTTCACATTGCTTGTTTGATTATGATTCTGAGTTTACTTTCGAAAATAACATGGATGAACAACGGACACTAAGAGAGCTTGCTTCTCCCAATGTTGACTATAATGGATTATGTATTGAATATGTTGACCTTGTTGTTCCTTTTGAGTTAAAATCTGGATTAATACATTTGTTTCTGAGATTTAGTGGTCTTGCAGGTGAGGATCCAGACAAGCATCTTAAAGAATTCCAGATTGTTTGTTCAACCCCACTTAGGCCTGAAGGAATTATGGAAGATCACATCAACCTGAGAGCCTTTCTGTTTTCTCTACAAGGTGCGGCCAAAGACTGGTTATATTATCTTGAGCCAAATTCTGTTGCTACTTGGAATGATTTGAAGAAGGTATTCCTAGAAAGATACTTTCTTGCATCTAGAGCTTTCTCGATACAAAAAGACATTTGTGGTATTAGATAACGGGATAATGAATCATTGGCTGAATATTGGGGGAGATTCAAACAATTAGTTTCGAGTTTCCCACAACACCAGATCACTGAGCAATTATTGATTCAATATTTCTATGAAGGATTAAAACCAATGGATAGGAATATTCTAGATGTTGCTAGTGGTGGAATACTTGTTGATAAGACTCCAGCCGCTGCCAAGGCTCTGATTGAGAGCATGTCGCTTAACTCCCAGCATTTCACAACAAGAGATAATTTTGTTCAAATAAAAGGTATGAATGAGGTTCACGTTTCTTCTCATGTTTCTCATTCCAACAAAGCCTTCGAAAATAGAATGAATGAGCTGACCGAATTAGTGGAACAGTTGGTAGTGGTAGGTAAAGCTCAAGTTGCCCAACAAGCCCAAACAGCAAGGTTATGTGGTATTTGTACTTCTTATGATCATCCTACCGATACATGTCCTATTCTACAAGATGAAAAGCCTACTAAATTACCTCAAGCATATGCCGCAACCCTTTACAATCAAGGGAACAACCATAACCGGTACAACATTCCTGACCTGTCCACTATTAAGTACCATCCAAATTGGAGGAACCATCCAAACCTCCAATATGGAAACCATCCCTCTAACCAAAAATACTATCCCAACCAACAACAATTGATGCTACCCTTGCCACCACCACAAAACCCTTCACAAGCTGCAACCACAGCTGCCCCAGCTTCTGGTCCTTCATTAGAGGATATTGTTAAGCAATTGGCTACTAATAATCTCCAATTGCAACAACGGATAGAGTCCACCATCCAAGCCTTGCAAAAACAAATAGGACAACTTGCTTCTTCAGCTAATGGTATTCAGCAAGCACAAGGATTCAACCAACTACCTTCTCAAACGGTGGTGAATCCTAAAGGTCCTAATGTGAGGGAAATAACCTTGCGATTTCGGAAAAGTTACAGATTCTGCCTCGAAAAAATTGAGGAAATTATTGAGCCTTCTGATGTTGTTGAGCCTGAACCTTTTGTTGTTGAGCCTGAACCTTCTGATGTTGTTGAAACCTTCTCGAATACCTTTCCCTCACCGAGTATAGAAAAATAAGGACATTCTTGAGGAAGAAAGAGAGAGAGAGAGAGAGAGAGAGAGAGAGAGAGAGAGAGAGAGAGAGAGAGAGAGAGAGAGAGAGAGAGAGAGAGAGAGAGAGAGAGAGAGAGAGAGAGAGATTTTGGACGTGTTTAAAAAAGTGGCGGTAAACATTTCGCTTCTTGATGTAATCAAGAAGATTCCAAAGTATGCAAAGTTTCTTAAGAATTTATGTACTCATAAAAGGAGATTGAAAGGGAATGAGAGGGTGAATATGAGAAGGAATGTTTTTGCCTTCATCCAATCTATTGATACACCTAAGCAAAATGTTTCAGCCCTCTTCCAGCCCATGCCACAAAAGTGCAAGGATCCAGGAACTTTCGCTATCCCTTGTACCATTGGGAATAGTAAATTCGAAAATTACATGCTTGATTTAGGAGTCGGTATTAATGTTATGCCTACTTCTATTTATAATAATCTTGATCTTGGTCCTTTGCAGCATACAGGTTTAATCATTTAGCTGGCAAATAGAAGCAATGCCCGCCCCGTCGGAGTCATGAAAGATATCCTCGTGCAAGTTAATGACTTGATTTTTCCTGCAGATTTTTATATTCTTGACATGGAAGGAGAAACAAAGTAAAGCAAGGCACCCATCATTCTCGGCAGACCGTTTATGAAAACGGCGAAGACAAAAATCGATGTTGATGATGGCACGATGTCCATGGAGTTTGGTGATATTATTGCCAAATTTATCATATTTGATGCAATGAAACATCCCATGGAAGAGCATTATGTATTTCACATTGAGTTACTTTCTGACTTAGTAGGTGATACATATCCCGAGTTTTTATCTGATTTTCCGTCTTTACTAGACTACGATGATACTTACTCCTATGATGTATGCACTAACACTAATGTTTGATCTATTTATGTCGAGATAAATGTTGCATTGCAGGCTGATATTTTGCAGGTGGATAAGGTTACCTATGAAGTGGTTTGTGCGGCTGAGGCTCTGGACATCCCTGCTGCCCCGACCATCCCATCCATTGAGCAGCCTCCTTCTTTAGACTTCAAACCTCTCCTAGAAAATTTCAAATATGCCTACTTAGACATAAACGATAAGCTTCCTATTATTATTTCAGCTAACCTTGATTTCGATCATGAAAGTAGGCTTTTGCAGGTTTTAAAGAGGCACAAAATGGCAATAGGGTGGACCTTGGCGGACATTCCCAGTATTAGCCCTTCTAGGTGCATGCATCGGATTCTGCTTGAAGAACGAGATAAGGTGGTGTGGCAGCCCCAAAGGAGGCTTAATCCTTTAATTCTTGATGTGGTGAAGAAAGAGGTAACCAAGCTGTTACAAGCAGGTATCATATATCTTATCTCTGACAGTAACTGGGTAAGTCCAGTGCAGGTTGTACCAAAGAAATCTGGACTCACTGTGATAAAAAGTGAAAAGAATGAACTTGTTCCTACTAGAGTTTAGAATAGCTGGAGGGTTTGTATTGATTATAGGAAGTTGAACCAGGTGACTAGAAAGGATCACTTTCCTTTGTCGTTCATTGATCAAATGCTCGAACGGCTCGCAGGTAAATCACATTATTGTTTTCTTGATGGTTTTTCAGGTTACTTTCAGATTCATATTGCACCTGCAGATCAAGAAAATACCACTTTCACGTGCTCTTTTGGTACATTTGCTTACAGGAGGATGCCTTTTGGTCTTTGCAATGCTCCTGGCACTTTCCAGCGATGCATGATTAGCATTTTTTCTGATTTTATTGAAAATTGCATGGAAGTGTTTATGGATGATTTCACTGTTTATGGTTATTCTTTTGATGCGTGTTTGAACAGTTTGAATATGGTTTTAGAGAGATGCATCTAAGATGACCTTGCTTTAAATTATGAAAAATTCCACTTTATGGTTTAACGGGGAATTGTTTTAGGACACATTATTTCTGAAAAAGGAATTTCAGTAGACCCTTCTAAGATTGATGTGATTTCTACATTGCCTTACACATCTTGCATTCACGAGATTTGTTCTTTTCTTGGTCATGCAGGTTTTTACAGACGCTTCATAAAGGACTTCAGTAAGATAGCTCTTCCACTTTCAAACTTGTTGAAGAACGACGTGACCTTAAATTTTGATGAGAAATGCAAGCAAGCATTTGATTTCTTAAAGAAAGCATTGACCACCGCCCTCATCATACAGCCTCTTGATTGGGACCTTCCTTTTGAGATTATGTGTGATGCATCTAACTATGCAGTTGAAGTGGTCCTTGCACAAAGGGTGGACAAGGTTGCCCGTGTTATTTACTATGCTTCTAGGACTTTAGATTTTGCACAAGCTAATTACACTACCACTGAAAAAGAACTTTTAGAGATCTTGACAAGTTTAGACAATATTTACTAGGTTCCAAGGTTGTTGTCTTTACTGACCATGCAGCTTTGAAGTATCTTTCAAAGAAACCAGAAGCATAACCGAGATTAACTTGGTGGATGTTATTGCTCTAAGAGTTTAATGTAGAGATTAAGAACAAAAGTGGAGCCGAGAACCTAGTAGCTGACCACTTGAGCAGAATAGAGTAGGATACAGATCCTTCTCCCATTCAGGATGAATTTCCTGATGAGTAGCTGCTACTTTTACAGGGAGTTACTCCTTGGTTTGCTGATATTGTTAATTATCTTGTTGCTGGTGTTTTTCTTGTTGGTGCATCTAAGGCAAAAATTCACAAACTCAAGAGTGATGCCAAATACTATGTGTGGGATGATCCTTATCTTTGGAAGTTTGGTAGTGATCAGGTTATCAGATGGTGTGTCCCCGACTATGAGATTGAATCCATTTTGAATTTTTCTCATGCCTCTCAAGTAGGGGGACACTTTGGTCTGCAAAGGACTACAAGAAAAGTCCTTGACTCAGGTTTCTATTGGCCCACTTCTTTTAAGGATGCTTATGAGACTTACCGCACTTGTAAAGAGTGCCAGATAGCAGATACAACCATCACTCATAAGAGTGAAATGCCTCAGCAACCTATGCTTTTATGTGAGGTGTTTGATGTATGGGGAATTGACTTCATGGGTCCCTTTCCTGTATCATTTAGTTTTCTCTATATTTTACTTGTTGTTGATTATGTTTCAAAGTGGGTGGAAGCTATCCCCACTAGGATTAATGATTCTAGAGTTGTTGCAGATTTTGTCAGATCTAATATCTTTTGCAGGTTTGGAATAACACGAGCTATCATAAGTGACCAAGACACTCATTTCTGCAACCACACCATGGAAGCTTTGCTTCAGAAGTATGGAGTTGTGCATAGAGTCTCTACTGCATATCATCCATAAACTAATGGACAAGTTGAGATCTCTAACAGGGAGATCAAACAGATTCTAGAGAAAATGGTGCAACCAAACAGGAAAGATTGGAGCCGTCGTCTAGAAGACGCACTCTGGGATCAAAGAACAACTTTCAAGACACCAATAGGGATGTCCCCCTATCAACTTGTTTTTGGTAAGGCATGTCATCTTCCTGTTGAGATAGAACACCGTGCTTATTGGAGGGTAAAGAGTTATAATTTGAAGATGCAACAAGTAGGTATTGAAAGAAAACTCCAATTACAACATCTTGAAGAGCTTAGGCTAGAAGCTTATGCAAGCTCTAGAATTTATAAAGAGAAAACTAAACACTTTCATTAAAAAATGATTTCTAGGAAGGAATTCTCTATGGGCCAACAAGTTTTACTGTTTAACTCCCGTCTTAAGCTTATGGCTGGGAAACTTCGATCCAAATGGATTGGCCCTTTTTTTGTTACTAATGTTTTCCCCAATGGTGCAGTAGAAATTAAAAGTTCAGGAACCAACAAGGTTTTCAAGGTCAATGGGCAGCGACTAAAGATATTCCATGAAAGTTCAGTGCCTGAAAATGATACGATAGAAGAGTTATCTTTGGAAGTGCCTAACTACACTGCAACTTGACCAGGGAGCACCCTTTCCTTTCTCTCACTCTTACTTTAAAATTGAGTTCCTTTCATTGAGGACAATGTCTGTTTTAAGTGTGGGGGAGGGAACCTTTTGTTTTCTTTATTTCTGTTTGTTTTCTTTATTTCTGTTTGTTTCTTTTTCAAAAAAAAATATTTTAATCGCATACTTTTTTGTTGGTTGTTTTGTTAAAACTGTGAGTTTTCTCTATTTCCTTTAACAAAAGACTTGTGGTGTGATGTGATTGATTCTTTTTGTGCATTCTTGGTATGTATGCATGACTAAACTCTAAATTGTACAACCCTAGTGGTAGATCACCAAACCTTGTGAGATTTTGAGCCTAATAATGGATATACATCAAAAATACACCTCTTTCTTTCTTGTGTGATTTCGCTCATGTTTGTTAGTCTCTAGAACTTGAATTGACTCTTGTTGAAGTTTTTTATTTACTTGTGCACACTGAAATGATAAAGGCATGTTGTTTTGTTTTATTTTTAGCCAATTAGCCAAAAAGCCAACCCTAATTATATTACCCTTGTTTTCAACCCCCTTTGAGCCTATTATCCTTTTTTGTTTAAAACTCATTACAAGTCGGAAAGTGAAAAACAATGAAATAACCCTATTCAAAGGGTTAAGAGAGTCTTGTATGGAGTTGTGTGGGGTTGAGGATTATCTTTGAATTATTATTGTAATGTTATGATGTTGGCACACAAAAAATGAAAAATAGAGAAGGATGTCAATACATATTTCTTCCGGAAAAAAAAGCGAAAAATAAAAGGAAAAAGAGAAGAGAAATAAGTTGTGAGGTTGTTGTATGTAAGCAATTGATGTATCATGTAGTTCAACTCCCGCAGTTCTTTCAATTTTATTTTAACTCTTAGATTTTAGCCTAGCACCCCTTAGGATTTACCCTACCCTTACCTTGGCCACGTTACAACCTTAATAAAAGTCCTTTAAATCTTTATGTGCATGTAAATCAATTGTGAATGTTAGAGTTTTTTCAAGACTTTGGTAGTACTAACTCTCATGTTGTGCTTTGAGTTTAAACATGTAACCTAAACACTTGAGAGTTGAGTGGAAACAGTTTATCTTGTGAGGATCTTGATGCTTGTGATGTACTTCTTGGTAATCTGATTTTCATATATTATTTGAATGTCACAAAAGATTTAATCACTAATGTCATATTCTTGAAGCTTATAATTAGAAGTTTGCTTGCTTTTCGTATCCAGAGAATCTTTGAGATTGCATGCTCTGTTTAGTTTTTGCTTTGAAGTTTCTGTTTTAAATTCTTGATTTTGTTCGGAGTGCAAAAGTTCAAGTGTGGAGGAATTTGATCAGTGAATTTTGATGCACATTCCTCTATAATTAGACTTAAGCATTTCTTTAGTTTGGTTTGTTTATTTTTCTATTTTATGATGTTTTTATAGTTCAATTTATTTTCAGCCTTATTTGATTGTCGTTTGTTATTTTCAGCATTAGCAGCTTTCAATAAAAAATTCATAATTGGAGCTACAGGAATCGGATCAAGGCGTTCTACCAGTTGTTGGAAAGCTAAGAAAACAATCTACAACTTTCATGTTGGACAAAGAATCTGATTCAGAGTGCATGTGTCTCGAATAATTCGTTGAAGTTTCTGACTGTAATAATTAAGTTGTTTCGGGTCATCTTTATTGGGTCTGACTTATGTTTCCGATCCAATTGAGTGTGTAATGCAAACCTTGTTTTTTTATAAGGTTTTTTTCCGTGCTACAGTAAACCTACCTTCTTTTTACGAATTTTATATTGCTTTGTACGAATCTTATGGAGAACTAACTTCTTCAGGTTAATCTACTGTAATCGGTTTCCACCGACACTTTGAGGTTCTTTTAATTTCCCATAAAAATCTATTTCCTTTCAATTCTTCTCTATGATATGATGTTTTCTTAACTTGATTTATCTTAGGGGTGATTGATTTATTTCAGTGATTGCATGTTCTTATACTTTAATCGTGTTTGCTTAATCCGCGTATGTTTCTCGTGTTTGCTTAATTCACGGCCACTATATTTCATTTGTTTGCTTAATTCACGGTCACTATATTTCATTTGTTTGCTTAATTCAGAAATTAAGAATATGTATCGTATTATATCAATTGTGCTTGTTTGATTGTTATTATAATTGAAAAGGAGATAGAGTCCGCTTAGGAATGGGGAATTATTTGGATCGATGATAAGTTGGAAAACTAAAACAGCAGATTAATTGTTTCAACTTATATTTTTAATCACTTTTCTAAATCAAAACCGAACCTCCCCCCCCCCCCTCATATTTCGTTACTGTAATTGGTTAATCACTACAAGAATCCTTGTGAATCGACATCTGAGTCATTGTCACTTTACTATGTTTTTTCAAGTACTCGTTTTTTATCCGTGTGCGACAGCGGATCAAATTGGCGTCGTTGCCTGGCATTCTTGTCGATTTAGCCAATAGTTTAGTTTTAGTTATTCTTGTTTTCTTGGTTGATCACCGTCTACCATTTAAAGCCACTTCCTTTCTCTTTTCTCAGTTAACCACTGTTTATCAGTTAATATACCTTAATCCCTTCGGAGTTAACACCTTTCTTTGGTTCCTTACTCTCTTTCTTCCGGTCCCTCGCAGTCCGTCTGTCGATACAAAACCTTTTGGATTTTCCCCACAGAATCTTTCTCTTGTTTTCTTCAGTTAATCACTGCCTGCCAATTAACACACCAAATTTGCTGCATATCTTATCATTTTACTTTGATTCTTGTCTTTTTCCTCTTTTGGCTTTGACGCCGTCTCTTTTTCTTTCCTTTTTCATCGTTGGTTCCCCGAACTGCGTAGGCTCTGATTTCCTCATTGTGTTATGAGGGTACGTAGGCATAAGATTACAAATTCTTGGCGAGCCACCTTCCTCCTTTTTCTTCTTCTTCTGTCTCTCTGGTTCTTCCAGATCTTTTTCTTTTCCTTGGTTCCTTGAACTATAGAGCTCTGACTTCCTCATTGCACTATGAGGGTACGTAGGTACGAGGTCCCCAATCCTCCGCGAGCACGTTCTTTTCATTTCTTCTCTCTCCTTTATTTTATGTAGAAGCCTTTAAATAGATAACCCATCCAAGCCTAGAAGTAAGCAAAATGGTTCCCGTCGGGTACAAAGGATGCTTGAGGTGCTAGTACCTTCCTTTCGCATAACCGACCCCCTTTCTTGTTTATCTTCCCTTGGGTTTTATCGATATTTTCTTTGTCCTTTGGGACTAAATAAAGTTTGTTGGCGACTCTGTTGTATCTTTGAGTGTGCGATTCACTCAAGTATAATCCCACTAGCTTCAGAAAGGAATATAGGTACCTTGAGGGGTAACAATGATTGTCCCAATTCCATTTCCAAAAGCATTGGTAACTCCATCAAATCTTAATCCCCATCGGGATCCTGGCTCTGGCCCTTCATTTGGTAAGGGTTCATCACAGTATTTCATCTTGAGATACATTACATCTTCATCTGGGAAGTCAAATTTGATATATTCATAGTCATCAATAGATTGGTGAGCCAAATTATAAGATATAATGCTTCCCTTGATGGCTTTTTGATCATGGTATTCAATGTCATACTCTAACAACAATGTCTTCCAACGAGCAATCCTTCCGGTTAAAGTGGGATTTTCAAAGATATACTTGATCAGGTCCATTTTGGAGATCAACCAAGTAGTATAACAAATCATGTATTGACGGAGACACTTAGTAGCCCAAGCCAAGGCACGATGGGTTTTTTCAAGCATAGTGCAATGAGATTCACAGTCTGTGAATTTCTTACTTAAGTAATAAATGGCAAGCTCTTTTTTCTTAGTTTTATCTTGTTGGCCAAGCATACAGCCCAAGGAATCTTCTAATACTATTAAGTTTATGATCAAAGGTCTTCCTTCCACTTGAGGAATCAGGATAGAAGGCTCAAAAAGATATTCTTTGATGCTGTCAAAGGCCTTCTGGAAATCTTCTATCCATATACAACTCTAGACTTTTCGAAGAAGTTTGAATATCGGCCCACAAGTAGCTATTATATGAGAGCCTCTTACTTGCTTCTCAGTTTTGGGTGCTGGCATTTCCTGAAAGGCTTTGACTTTGTCAGGATCAACTTTAATTCCTTTTTGACTAACAATGAAACTCAAGAGCTTCCCTAAACGAACACCAAAGGTACGTTTGTTAGAATTCAAGTAGAATTTGTATTTTCTCAAACGTTGGAATAACTTCAACAAATACTCCACATGTTCCTCTTTAGTTCTGGACTTAGAAATCATGTCATCGACATATACTTCAATTTCTTTGTGCATCATGTCATGGAAAAGAGTTATCATGGCCCTTTGGTAGGTTGCACCTGCATTCTTCAGACCAAAAGGCATCACTTTGTAGAAAAATGTTCCCTATGGTGTAATAAATTAGGTTTTTTCCATGTCTTCAGGTGCCATTCTGATTTGATTATATCCGGAGAATCCATCCATGAAGCAGAATACTTTGAATTTTGCAATGTTGTCGACCAACATGTCAATATGCGGTAATGGAAAGTCATCTTTCAGACTACCTTTGTTTAAGTCTCAGTAGTCCACACACATTCTGACTTTTCTGTCCTTTTTTAGAACAGGCACTATGTTGGCCAACCATTGAGGGTATTCTGACGTGGCAAGGAACCCTGCATCAATCTGCTTTTGCACTTCTTCTTTAACGTTGATGACCATATTTGGGCGAGTTCTTCTCAACTTCTGTTTGATTGGAGGATATTTTGGCTTTAATGGCAAGTGGTGCTCCACAATATCAGTGTCCAACCCTGGCATGTCTTGGTTGGACCAAGCAAACACATATGGGATTTCTTTGAGAAGTTCTACCCTTTTTATTTTAACAGCTGGAATAAGCAGTGCCCCAATCTTGACCTCTTTTCTGTCTTAATCGAAACTGAGGTTCATCCTCTCTATCGGCTCTTTGTACGACTGAATGAAGGCTTCTTCTTACTTAAGCAATCGAGAAATTTCATCCAGAATTTCTTCCTCTTCTTCATCTTCAGCTTCGAATACTGGGCACTCAAAGTTGGGAAAGAGCATAGGTTCATGTTTTTCAATGAGGTTTTTTATGTTTAATCTGCACATATGAATGATGCTGGATTTTAGAAAATGCAGAGTGCGTGTAGATATTGAAAGTGTTTATCATTTTTTTGTTTTTTACGTTACCATTTTTTCCAAAAAAAGTAAAAAAAAAAAATAGCATGGAATTGAAAACAAAATCTTTATTATTAATCAATTATTTCTTGAAACAAAAGTCCGATAAACAAATCTTTTGCCTTGGGCAGAGCAAAGAGGAAATATTTTAAAAGAGGGCCCTATAAAATATCTCTCGCCTTGGGCAGAGCGAGAGGACAAAACAAAGACAAAACATTACTTAGAGATGTGAATAACAGTTATAACATCAACAACTATCCAATTTTAAGAAACCCTTCCATGCGTCACCAAACCTTGTCAATCCCTCTCAGGATTATCTTCAACAATGGTGTTGACTTTTGAAGTCAGGTCAGTAGAATCTTTAATCTTTGCGGATACATCAAAAAGGATGTCTTCAGTTGCCTTTTTAACGGATCGCAAGGTGTGGAATAGTACATATGCGTCCCTCTGTGACATGTATCCGAGATCTTTCAAGTAAGGTTCCCACTCGCATGTTTTGGGATCACAAAATGCAACTCTGTTCTCAGAAAATTTCTTCACCTTCTTAGGCTTTTCTTTGGCTGGTGAATCAGCAGGAACTGTAGCAGCTCGTATGAATTTGTGAGTCATTCCCCAAGGATAACTGGGCAGCTTTTGTAGAACTTTAGAAGGTTCCATATAAGTGGATAGATCCTTTTCACAACCGTCTTCAGTTATGACATTCACTTCTCGTATAGTAGAATGAATAAAATTCGCTCAGCAATCTTTACAAATCTATCAAAAAGGTGGCTTTCAACTGCCTTCTCGACGGGTTGAGGAGTATAGAATGGTATGTAGGCATATTCTAGCTGGCTATCATACTCAGAAGTTTCTAAGTAAGGCTCCCATACTTTTGGAGGAATAAATGAATCATCCTCAAGGTAGCCAAAATTATCTTACATAATAGTATCCTCTTCTAGTGTGTAGCACCCCAAAATTTGCCTTTCGTTATAACTGTAACTGGCTTTTGTTTCTTTGCATTTAGCATCTTGCATTGCATAGCATTTGTTCTCGAGGCATGGGATCAAAGCGTTCCTGTGGCTCAGGTGCATTCCGGAGCAAAAGACAGAACAACAAACAGCGAGCATCAGAGCTTCGGGCATTTATTTTTCCCCGCGGTCAGGCAACCGATTTTATTTTGCAGGTTAATTTCAGATCAGAAAGCAGCACTCAGGCTCATAGCAAGCATTTTCACAGTGATAACGGTCAAAAATGAGGTTCAGCAGCAAAACAGAGCTCCGGGCAGTTGAAACAGGGCAAATGGACAGATTTCCCACCAAAAGGCGCCAGAATTAAAAATTTGAAGGTGTTAATCGATTAACCTATATGGTTAATCGATTAACCAAAGGAAAATTAGCCTAGATTTGGAATTTTAAAGTGTTAACCGATTAACGCATATGGTTAATCGGTTAACCATAGCAGATTTTTCCCTGTACGTGATTTTGCAAGCCAATTGCACTTGGGGTCCAATTTTGATCACTTTGGAATTCAAATTTTCTCTTGAGAAGGATCTAGAACACCTTTAAATTTCAGATTTCCCTCCAAAATCCCATTCCACATTCCAAGCCTTGATTTCCAATCCAAATTTCAATCCTTGCTTTGGATCCCAAACCTAAGTCACATTTAAGTGATCCACTCCAAACCTCACCATCCAATTTTCATTTCTCACATTCATTTTTCAGAATTGATTAGAATTCTCTCAAATTCTCTCAACTTCTCCATTTTCCAAAACTCACTCAAAGCTCTTTTTCATTGGAATTCTTGATTCTTCATTGGAATCAATGGATTCTTGAGCATAAACCTCCATTTCCCATCACCATTGGATCAATCTTCATTTTCAATTTTCGGGCAAGCTTGGATCTGAATTTGGAGTTGGATCTATAAGTGATTATTTGAAGCTTTTTGACTCAAATTTGGTAGATTTTCATTCATACAACAACAATTATTGTGGATCTTGAAGTTTTCCGGATTTCTAGCATTTGATCTGCTCAAATTCAGTTGATCAACATTTACCGAAGCAAGGTTGGAATTCTCGATCCAATTTAATTTTTGAGCTTATCATGTTAATCTTCATATTCGATTGAATTTTGTTGATTTCGATCCGGTCGATTTGTGATATGGCTGTGTAATTGTGTATCTATGTTGTTGGATCTCTGTTTTCTGTTGTTAATTTCGTGCTTAATTGATAAGTTGATCTGTTGGAACCTTGGATAAGTTGTTTCTGTGCTGGAAGTGATTTTCTACTGCTGTTTTTAGCTTCTGGGGCAGTGTTAATCAGTTAACCTATATGGTTAACCGGTTAACCAATTCAAATTTTCAAAAAAATTTCAAACGTTAACAGTGTTAATCGGTTAACGCATAGGGTTAACCGATTAACCTGTTCAAAACTTCAGTTTTTTCCAAACTTTTAAGGTGTTAACCGATTAAGAATATGTGTTAACCGATTAACACTGTGCCAGAATGTTATATTTGTTGTTTTGCTTGCATGTTTGCATACCGGTTCGATTCGAATCATTATAGATTAGTGTGATGCATTAGGATTGAATTGTTTTGAATAATTGTCACTGTTTGTGGTTGATTAATCATGATTTTGTTGATATGTGTGGTCATTTTCTCATTGTTTGCATGCTTGTGTATGTGGTTCGAATTGATCATTTGTTTGCATATTCATTTGCTTTCATCTCTTGTTTTTCTCCACATGTTTGCATCATTCTTGCATCGCTGTTGAGGTCGAGATGCACTTGTGGCGGCTGCTACCCAACACATTTTTCCCTCCCTCCCACCATTCTAAGTGTGCATTTTCATGTTTACATATTGCATTTTGTTATGCTTTCTCCTTTTGTCTTCCCTTGCCATGTTCCCCTTAGGATCTAACCTTCCTTGTTTAAGGTTGGTTATAGACATTAGGATTCGAACTATGCATGCTAACATTAGGGTAAATGTTTCCCCTTTCAATCCTAACTTTAGGACCACTTTGCATGACAACGTTAGGGCCGAGTTTCCCTTAGACCTTTCGTGCGTCTCTCTTTCTCATCTCAAACAATTCTAATTCATATAATAAAGGCGATGAACGTTGCGTGCTACGAAACTTAAGCTACATGGGGAATGATGAGTGAGGGGTCTCCTCTCGCTTGTCTAGAGTGTTTAGCATACGTCCCGTTTGGGGGCGATATACGACGCATTCGCCTCCGTGTCATAGTCTTTAGTTCAACGTGAATCACAAACCGAATTAATTCACTTCACTTAAAAATACAAAACAAAATTCAAACCTTTTTCCTTCGGGATTAATCAGAACTTTTTTCAGAAAAGAGTGTTGTTAAGCTTCGGTTCTACCCCAAATAGGCTTAGTCCCTAACTGTTGGAACGGATGTTTAACTCTACTCGATTAAAACACTTAATCAACCTGTGGTTTTGTGTCAGCTCGAACTACGTTTGCTATGATCTTTCATACCAGATGAAAGTACGTAGGCACAAGACGTGATGTCTTGGCGAGCAACCTTCCCCCATTCTCTCTCGTAGTTAGCCGAATTACGTTGACTCTGACTTTCCCATTGCACGAGGGAATACGTAGGCATAGAGCGGTGATGCTCTGCCGAGTCTCTTTTCTTTTCTTTTTGTCCCGTAAGCCTGTAGCGTAGATAGTAAACACACCCTTAGATAGACAACAAGCATGGATCCCGTCTAGTACGACGGACGTGAGGGGTGCTAATACCTTCCCCTTGTGTAAACGACTCCCGAATCCAGGACTTGGTTGCGATGACCTTGTCTTTCCCTTTTCGTCAGGTTTTTCCGATCGTTTCCTTTCCCTCTCTTTGGGATAAATATCAAAAGGTGGAGACTCTTCTGTTTTCCGCCGGGTGTTTTTCGTAGTTGCGACAGCTGGCGACTATGCTGGGGACTCTGGTTCCCTATGCGAGTCACTCCTAGCGCTTGTCTGTTGCGTCTTTGGGTGTTTACTCTTGTGCAGTTTTTGCTTTATGTACATTATTTGTTGTATATTAGTGCATTACATTCTTGTTGCTGTTGTGTTGTGGGTTGGGTTGTTCCACCGAGAGATAAGTCGGACCTGGGTTTGAGTATACACATAGGATTAGAGTGGAGATTAGCGGGAGCTTGTGTGGTGTCTGGCTGCGCAATAGCTCGCGTGAAATTCACATTCAGACGAGGTTTTTCTTTGGAAATATTATATCCTACGCGTCTGGTGCAGTTGAGGGAATATTGACTTAGAGAGACTGTCGACTCTGGAGACCGTTCATTTGGGGAGTCAGCTAAGTGAGGTCGCTTCGTTAGACTATGATGCCAAACTGGAAACAGTGAACGTATCATCATTTCACGAAAGTCTGTGACGCTGACAACCCGCATAGGATGCCGTACCTTTCAAGACTATAACCCACATGTGAGAGGGGATGGGTTCTGTAGGAAACCTGGCCTTCAACCAACCCTGGTTTTCTCATCAGTGCAGAATTTTGATCCTGAGTGTTCTATCTAGTGTGTTATCTCAGTGCTCTAATTAGAGTGGAACTCTGGTTGAATTCAGTCAATGGCACAACAGCGCATTTGAGCATTGGATACCTTGATCCCATGTGTGCATTTTCATATCATCCTGCATTTAACATTGCATGTTTATGTGTGTTACAGGTTCTCGTCTTTCCCTTGATTCTGGTACTGGTCTTCTTCAGAGATGGAAGTTAGCAGAAAAAGGATTGTTGTGTACAAGTTTCCGGCACCTGAGTTGGGACCTTTATTTGGTCTGATGTCCCTGGCTGATCCTGGTGTTCTTGCTGCTTTCAGAGAATAGTATGGTGGAATTCTGAAGTTTGTCCATAAGCTTACGACTTATGAGCATGGAGCTATTCATACCTTGTTGCAGTTTTATGATCCTCCACTAAGATGCTTCACATTTCCGGACTATGTGTTGGTTCCGACATTGGAGGAATTTGCTTACATTTTGGGTGTTCCAATTCTGAACAAAGTGCCTTTCTTTAGCTCCGAGGAAGAACCTAATCTTGAGAAGTTGTCCGCCGCTCTTTATTAAGCGCCTCTGACTTGGTAGATCATGTTATTAGTAGAAACGGAGTCTCCGGATTTACTTTACCCTTCCTGGTCGACAAAGCCCAAGAGTATGCTGAAAAAGGTTGTTGGGTGGTTTTCAGTGCTATCTTGGCTCTGTGTGTTTATGGCATTGTGTTGTTTCCCAATGTACCGGACTTTTTGGATTTTGATGCTTTTCATATCTTCGCTTCCAAGAACCCTGTACCTACTCTTCTAGGAGACTTGTATCATGCAGTGCATTACAAGAACGAGAAAAGAAGAGGAAAGATGGTTTCTTGTTGTGCACTGCTATTGCATAAGTGGTTTGTTGATCACCTTCCTTGCTCGGGAGCTTTTGCGAATTCCGCGAATTCATCTGAATGGTCGAAGAGGCTTATGGGTTTAACGGAGAAGAATATCGTCTGGTTCAATCGAGACTTGCTGGGTCGGGAGCTTATCTTCAGTTGTGGTAGCTTTCCTAATGTGCCCTTGATAGGGAGGAAAGGCGGTATCAATTATAATCCTTCTCTTGCTGTGAGACAATTCGGTTATGCTTTAAAAGGACCTCTGAAAGAAGAGGAAGTGCAAGAATCTCTGTACTTCACAGGTGTAGTTGATCCTTGTATCTTGGCCTGATTCATGGACGCTTGGGGTAAGATTCACAAGAAGGGAAAGCTTTCTTTGGGCAAAGGAGATTGTAGAGCCTATGATCCCTACCTGGAGTGGATTCAGAAGAGGGTTGAAGAGGTACTATTGTCCTTTCGTGTTGAAGCACCATTGTATCCCTTAGTCATCAAGCCGCCTACAACTGTTGATATCTCGAGATATACCAAGCTTTGGGCAGAGAAGAAAGAGTTGCGTAAAGAGAATGAAGAGTTGAAGTAAGAAATCAGTCAGCTGAAGCACGATAAGGGTGAAGTTGTGTATTTGGACAAGACAAATACAGAAATGTTGACTAAGTTGAAGGAAGAACTTGTTGATCAGGTACAAGCACGGAAGCAAGTCGGTCTTGATGTGAAAAGCACTTGTGATGTTCTGAGGAGTAAGAAGGAGGATTTAGATAGAGCTTATCTGAAGATATCCAAATTCAATGAGCAATGGAATGCTACCTTGACTGCCAACAAGAGTATGGAGGATCAGCTTCATGTTCAGGTCGATAAGCTGAAGGCACAACTCAAGGCTAAAGAGAGAGAGGTATTGCTAGAAACATTCCGCAGAAGCACGATCGAGCAGAAATACCAAGAGACTTTGTCAGCACTTGAAGAGTTCAAGATTCGGGCAGAGGTGAAGAAACCCAGGCTTAAAGACACCTTCGGCGAAGATGCTTGGGAGGATCGTTGTCATTATCTTTGGGATGTGATACGCAAGAGGGATGTCCTTATCTGAGAGTTGAAGGAGAGGCCAGACCATCCAGATACGAAGGAGATGCTTGAGGAGTCTCTGGAGTGGCGTAGAGATCATGGCTACTAGGAGTTTTATCTTTTGTAGTTTCATTTGATTTTGTATCTTGATCATCACCAGTGATGTTGGATGAGATCAATACCTTTTTGTATGCGGATATTTCTCATTTGGTTGTATTGTTTCAGCTTTACTTGATATATGAGAAGTTTTATTGTGGTGTTCTTATCCATCTCTGTTGTTCTTATTTATTGAAACTGGAATCAAGGGGGAAGATCTCCCTGTGCATACATAGACATGTTTGCATTTTGCATATTGCATTCTCATTTGCATTGCAAGTTGTTCTTGGTGGACTTGTGCTCTTATCTCTTCTTGGTTTTCTTCAGTTCAGGATTGAGGAGTTCAGTTTCCACAGGTATTCTGCTCGAGGGAATCAGCAGAAGGTGATGGATCAGGTTCACAGGAGGTTAGGGCTCGTATGGCCCAATTTATGGAACTGATGCAGACTGTCACCAATGGACAGGAACAGTTAAGAACTCTCGTCCAGTCGTTGATAGCACGGGTTGATAAAGACGGTGTTTTGCACGGAGGGGCTGGTGTTGTTCATCCTCCGGTTGGTGGATCAATTCCTCAAGGTATTCCTACTGTTGTTGTACCTCCGGGCGGAGGAGCTGCTGGTGAGAATGGTAATATCGCTGGTAATGGCAGTGTGTGCACTGTGCACGGGGTTGCTGGTCCTCATTGGGAGGATAATCAGGATGATATATTTTCTGTGAAAGATCTGGAGGGAGGTTTTCCAACTGAAGCTGACCGAAGGTTCAAACTGATTGAGGAGAAAATGAGATCATTGGAGAATCAGAACTCTTTGGGCTTGGATATGGTTGATCTTGGTTTGGTCCCTGGGGTCAGGATTCCCCCCAAATTTAAGGTGCCCGATTTCGATAAGTACAAAGGGACGACTTGTCCCAGAGTACATATTCGGGCATACTTCAAGAAAATGTCTGCCTATTCCAGTGATGAGAAGCTGTTGATGCATTTCTTCCAGGATAGTCTGGCAGGAGCTTTGTTGGAATGGTATATGGGGCTTGAGAGAACCCATATTCGCAGCTGGAAAGAATTGGCTGAGGCTTTTGTGCGTCACTATCAATATAATAGTGATCTGGCATCCAATCGGGTACAATTGCAGAGTCTGTCGCAGAAAAATTCTGAGAGTTTCAAAGAATACGCCCAGAGGTGGCAGGATTTAGCTGCAAGGATACAACCCCCTATGGTTGAAAGGGAGTTGATTGACCTGTTCATGGCTTCACTATCGGGTGTGTACTTTGAAAAGATGATAGGCTGCATGTCTGCAGGGTTTTCTGATTTGGTGATTGCCAGTGAGTGAATTGAAAGTGGGATCAAGTCTGGTAAGATTTCCAATGGTGGTGGATCCTATTCGGGAGGAGCGAAGAAGCTGTATTCTGCAAACCCCAAGAGAAGGGAGGGGGACTCAAATGCTATCTCTTAAAAAGGTAAAGGTAGAGCTCAGTCTCGTCAGCATCATCAAGTTGCTACTGTAAATATCCCGGCCGCGGCTCCGCAACAAGGCAATGCTCCACGACCTTATCCTGCTAGGCGCCGGATGCCCGATAGATAGTTCATGAATCCACTGATACCCTATTCTCAGTTGTTACAATGGTTGTTGCAATTACAGTTGGTGCAGAAGAGGACCTTGGCTCCTCTCACAGGTACACCGCCTCCTGGCTACGATGCAAATGCTCATTGTGTTTTTCACTCTGGCGCCCCATGCCATGACATTGACCATTGTAAAGCTTTTAAGCATAAGGTCTAGGATTTGCTTGACTCTAAAGCTATTAACTTCACCAACGAGGGGCCCAATGTTACTCAGAACCCGATGCCGGATCATGGGGTGGTAAGAGCTAATGTCGTTATTGAGGGTGAAAAGTTAAATCTGATAACTGATGTTGAAGATTTAAAAACTCCGCTGGGTTTTGTGAAGGGTTGTTTGTTGAAGAAGGGAGTATTTTCTGGTTGTTCTGCTGACTGCTCAGAATGTGAAGCGCAACTTGAGGGTCGTGATCTTTTGAAGAGGGGTGTTCAGAGAATTATTGATGAGGGTTGTTTGCAGTTTGACAAAGTAGTGAAAGAAGATGTCGAGAAAAAATTGAGTGATGACGGAAATGAAGTTTCTACTATTTCCATTCCATACCGGACTATCAATGTTTCAGCGCCTGCTAGGCCAGCTCCGGTGACCATTACTATACCTGGACCCATGTCGTACGAGAGCACTAGAGCTATCCCATGGAACTATGGGGGAGAGGTGTTCTATAACGGGCAGAAACAAGAATGGATAGAATCGACATGCGGAAGTTCGTCGGTTGAAAACATAGTCGGTGTCGGAGGTGTTACCAGAAGTGGTAGGGTCTTCTCTCCACCAGAGATTAATGCTGATAAGAATGACAGGGGTAAGCGTAAAGCGGTGATTGAAGAGAATTTTCAACCCCAGGTTGTTACTGATGATCTTTCAAAAGATACGGAGGAATTTATGAGGTTAATTCGGAAGAGTGACTACAAAATTGTGGATCACTTGAATCAAACCCTGTCGAAGATTTATATCCTCTCCTTGTTGATGAGTTCGGAGGCACATCGCAATGCTCTGTTGAAAGTCTTGAATGCAGCGTATGTACCCCAGGAGATTTCTGTCAATCAGTTGGAAGGGGTAGTTGCTCACGTGAACGCCTGTAATGGGCTCGGCAACTAGATTAATTTGAGTAACACGAAGCCATGCTCCCCTGCAACATATACTTAATCACATAAATTATATTTTCAAAACGAGAATCCTTTCTCCCCCTTTGACAAAATCAAAAAGGAAGAGGGATAAAACAGGATGAACATATTGTAATAACAGATAACCAATAATAAAAAGATAATCCAGCAAACTCAAAGTTCAATAACAAAATACACATATCAAGCAAATTTGAATGGTTAGAACATAAGAAGCAATTGTTAACAGGGTAACAAAGTCAAGTTAGAATTAACCATAATACAATTCAGAATATGTCAACATGGAGAAAGATAAATAATATGCAAAAAAAATTAATGTAGATGTTTTTGATTGGCTGCATTTTATGGTAAAACATTGATGTATGTGTGAATGTCGTGACTGATGTTATGACATACATAATAAGTGTGCTGCAGGGTAAGTTTGGATAGCTATGAGCAAAGTATGTTGGATATCATGCTGGATGTTATGACATTAAGCAGTTGACATCAGGGCGCGTGTTTTAGGTTCTGGTATATTGCATGAGGAAGCTCAGACTATACTTCAGGAAAAATTTTAGGGATCCTAGTTATCTCAGGCAAAATGCTAGGCAATGCTGAGGATAACATGAAATGTCCCTGACCTAATTGGAAGTGTGCAGCTTTATGAAAAGACGTATACTTGATTAAACCTAATTTCTGCACTTAGGCCCAAGATCTTTCTGCTGCTTATAAATAACAAAGTAGCAATCCTAATTGGACAGGGGTCATGGACAGAGTTTTAGAGAGTTGTTCTGTGTGTGGTTGTGAGTGAAGAATTCTGTGTTATGCAGTTAGTTCTTCACGTGTGTTTTGTGTATTAGGATTCCTTGTG
The DNA here is from genome assembly GCA_963859935.3 of Lathyrus sativus. Taxonomy (NCBI): domain Eukaryota; kingdom Viridiplantae; phylum Streptophyta; class Magnoliopsida; order Fabales; family Fabaceae; genus Lathyrus; species Lathyrus sativus. Next base: position 175,891,062 of record OZ012740.1, read on the forward strand.
AGACAAGTAATTACCTCTTGGATGATTGCATTGGACTAGTGTGTTTTGAGTTGTACTCTGTGTGTGTCACTCTAAGCTTTTAAGTACGAGTGATGTGTCTCTTGATCAAAGCTGTGAAGCAGATCAAGGTGTGTTTGAAGTGTGACTTCAAGTTTATTTGTAACTGAATTGGTTGATATCACTGCTGTGATTGAGGGGGAGTGAGTAGGTACTCAGGCCTAGTGTTAGGCTGAAGTGTCATTGGGTAGGTCTTAAGTGAAGAGTGCAAACTGGTTGTTTGACTCTGAATTAATTCTACTGTTAGTGAATTTCCTCCCTGGCTTAGTAGCCCCTAGATGTAGGTGTGATTTGCACTAAATTGGGTCAACAATTCTCTGTGTTATTTATTGCTTTCAATTCCTGTTTAGTGTTAAGTTATGTAGTTTGCTAAGTAGTGGATGTCATAACATCCACTGTAACATCGACTGTTTGGCACCTAGAATTTCAATTGGCATCAGAGCAGGCACCCTGCCTGTTATTTTCTGGGTGAGATCTAGGGAAGATAAATTCGGGTACTATGGACAAGGATATAGGATTCACAAATAGACCACCAATTATGGATGGCTCTAACTATGACTACTGGAAACCTTGCATGATAGCTTTCTTGAGGTCTCTGGATAGCAAGGCTTGGAGAGCAGCTAATTCAGGATGGGAACATCCAGTGAAAACAGATAAAGATGGAGCAATTGTGCTAATCCCTGAAGATGAGTGGAGAAAAGAGCAAGAAGCCTTGGCTCTTGGGAATTCTAAGGCCTTGAATGCTCTATTCAATGGAATAGACAAGAACATTTTCAGACTTGTGCATCACTGTGAACTGGCTAAAGAGGTTTGAGATACCCTCAAAACAACTCATAAAGGTACCTCTAAGGTCAAAATGTCAAGATTACAAATGTTGACCACTAAGTTTAAAAATCTGAGAATGAAGGAGGATAAGACTATTCATGAATTCTACATGAATATTCTTGAAATTTCCAATACCTCAAGAGCTTTAGGAGAAAAGATGTCTGAAGAAAAGCTTGTAAGGAAGATTCTCAGATCATTGCCCAAAAATTTTTCCATGAAGGTTACTGCTATTGAAGAGGCTCGGGATATAAGAAACATGAAGGTTGATGAACTCATTGGTTCTCTCCAAACCTTTGAGATGGGTATGTGTGATCATGCTGAGAAGAAGAACAAAAGCATAGCCTTTGTATCAAATACTGCTGAAGACTCAGATGAAGACAATGGTGGAAGTGAGGAGAATATGTCAGAAGCTATAGTTATGCTTGGAAGACAATTCAACAGACTCATGAAAAGAATAGATAAGAAGGGAAGACCTAATGTCAAGAACATTTCATCTGACATCAGCAGAAGAATTAAATCTAAAGAAAGGGATAATCCAGGCAAAGAAATTCAGTATCATGAATGTGAAGGCTATGGTCACATTAAAGCTGAATGTTCTACTTACCTCAAGAGGCAAAAGAAAGGTCTAACTGCCACCTGGTCTGATGGAGATTCTGATAGTGGATCAGAAATAGAATCTGCAAAACATGTCACTGCACTAACTAGTGTATGTGTATCTGATGATAATTCTAGTGGAGATGAGTTGACTTTTGATGTACTTGCAGCCTCATATAAATAGTTGTGTATTAGAAGTGCAGAAGTGTGCCAACAAGGGGAGAAGCCAAAGACAATCATAAAGGAGTTGGAGGCTGAGAAGAAGGAACATCTTGCAACAATAGACTCACTCAACAGTGAAGTCAGTTTGTTAAACTCCAAGCTTGATCAGATGTCAAAATCCATCAGGATGTTAAACAATGGGACTGACACTTTAGAAGAAATTATACAAGTGGGTCAGAAAGCTAGAGACATGTCTGGAATAGGCTTTGTTGGTGAACAGAGACTCATCTTGGGTTGCAAGAGGACAAAGCCTAAAAATCATGGGACAAACCGGATGTCACGACCAATGTCAAAACATCAGGGGAACAGAAACTTGAACCAAACCAAGAGAAAGTTCCAAAGATGGAGGTGTTACCACTGTGGATGATTTGGACACATAAAGCACTTTTGCTTCATGCTGTATGGATATCCCAGCCATACTCATCAAGCTATAGCCAAACAGGATGCTCTTATCAAGAAACAATAATGGGTTGCCAAGGAGGTTGCTCTAATAGCTCATACCTCTCTAAGGGTATCAGCTAAAGAAGACTGGTATTTTGATAGTGGCTACTCCAAACATATGACTGGTATAAAGAACTTATTGGTGGACATTAAACCTCATTCTACTAGTTATGTGACCTTTGGTTATGGAGCTAAAGGGGAAATCAAAGGTGTTGGAAACTTGGAGTGTCCTGAAGTTCCTAACCTAGACAATGTGTTACTGGTAAAAGGACTGACTGCCAACCTTATCAATATCAGTCAGCTCTGTGATCAAGGACTCAATGTCAAATTCACTAAGGGAGAATGTGTTGTCACAAATGGAGAAAAAGAGGAAGTCATGAGGGGTTCTAGGTCTAAAGACAACTGTTACTTATGGGAGCCTAAGGTATCAAGTAACTCCACTGTGTGTTCTATGACCAGAGAAGAAAAGGAGGTCAAATTATGGCATCAAAAACTTGGACATCTTCATCTAAGAGGGATGAAAAAGATCATATCCAAGGAAGCAGTGAGAGGAATCCCCAAGTTGACTATTGATGAAGGAAAGGTATGTGGTGAATGTCAGGTTGGCAAGCAAACCAAGGTGTCACACCCAAGAATTGGACATCTTACAACATCCAAAATTCTGGAATTGTTGCACATGGACTTGATGGGACCAATGTAGGTAGAAAGTCTTGGTGGTAAGAGGTATGCCTATGTGGTTGTTGATGATTACTCCAGATACACCTGGATAAGTTTCATCAGAGAAAAATCAGATGTGTTTGAAGTCTTCAAAGATATTTGTATTAGACTTCAAAGAGAAAAGGAAAGTGGTGTAGTCAGGATCAGGAGTGATCATGGAAAGGAGTTTGGAAACGCCAAATTTGATGAATTCTGCTCGTCTGAAGGAATCAGTCATGAATTCTCCTCTCCTATTACTCCTCAACAAAATGGAGTAGTCGAAAGGGAAAACATGACTATTCAAGAATCTGCTAGATCCATGATTCATGCAAAGAAATTGCCTATGCACTTTTGGGCTGAGGCAATGAACACAACCTGCTATGTTCACAACAGAGTCACCTTGAGAAAAGGAACTTCATCCACCCTGTATGAACTAAGGAAAGGAAGGAAACCAACTCTGAAGTATTTCCATGTTTTTGGGAGCAAGTGTTACATCCTGACAGATCGTGAATAAAGGAGAAAAATGGATCCCAAAAGTGATGAAGGCATATTCCTGAGATACTCTACCAACAGTAGAGCATATAGAGTATTCAACTCCAGAACAAAAGTCTTGATGGAATCCATCAATGTGATTATTGATGACCAACATGAAGAAACCAATGTCATGGAGGATGTTGAAACATTCCTTGAGATACCTGCTAATGGTATGGTCAATTCTGAAGATCCTCAAGCTACAACTCCAGACTCTGAGTCAGAAGCTCTAAGCAAAGAACCTTCTATCAGAATCCTTAAAGATCATCCCAAGGATCTTATCATTGGAGACCCTAACAGTGGTGTAAGGACCATAGCTAGAGAAATCATCTCAAATTCATGCTTTGTAATCCAAGATAGAACCCAAAAATGTGAAGTAGGCTCTAACTGATGAATATTTGATCAATGCTATGCAAGTTGAATTAGAACAGTTCAAAAGGAATGAAGTGTGGAAATTGGTTCCAAGACCTGTAGGAAAAAACATCATTGGCACCAAGTGGATCTTCAAAAACAAATTAGATGATAAAGGAGCTATAACCAGAAACAAAGCTAGACTGGTGGCACAAGGTTATACTCAAGTGGAAGGGATTGATTTTGTTGAAACTTTTGCATCTGTTGCAAGACTTGAGTCAATACGACTGTTGTTAGGGATTTATTGCATTCTAAAGTTTAAACTATTTCAGATGGATGTGAAAAGTGCTTTTCTAAATGGATATTTGAATGAGGAAGTGTATGTGGAACAACCTAAGGGATTTGCTGAACCTGACCTGCCAAACCATGTATACAAATTGAGGAAAGCTCTTTCTGGATTAAAACAAGCTCCTAGAGCTTGGTATGAGAGACTGACTGAGTTTCTCACTACTAATGGGTATAGGAAAGGAGGGATAGACAAGACCCTCTTTGTGAAGGATGAAGGTGGAAAACTCATGATTGCTCAAATCTATGTGGATGACATAGTGTTTGGTGGAATGTCAGATAGAATGGTTAAACAGTTTGTCAATCAAATGCAATCTAAATTTGAAATGAGTTTGTGTGGAGAACTAACTTAATTTCTTGGGTTGTAAGTCAAGCAAATGGAAGATTCTATTTTTCTATCCCAAAGTAAATATGCCAAAAACATAGTCAAAAAGTTTGGCATGGATAATGCGAGTCACAAAAGGACACCTGCACCCACACATCTGAAGTTAACTAAAGATGACAGTGGTACGAGTGTTGACCAAGGCTTGTAAGCTTGTTATATCTAACAGCCAGCAGACCTGATATTGCATTTGCAGTTGGTGTGTGTGCTAGATATCAAGCAGATCCTAAGGTATGTCACATCAATCAAGTCAAAAGGATTCTCAAGTATGTGAATGGAACATGTGATTATGGTATGCTGTATTCTCAGGGATGTGCCACTATTCTATATAGGTATTATGATGCTGATTGGGCTGGGAGTGCTGATGATAGAAAAAGCACATATGGCGGATGTTTCTTCTTGGGGAATAACCTCATATCATGGTTCAGCAAGAAGCAAAACTGTGTCTCCCTATCCACTGCTGAAGCTGAATACATAGCAGCTGGTAGCAGCTGTTCCCAACTGGTCTAGATGAAGCAGATGCTGACTGAGTACAATGTCACTCAAGATGTCATGACATTGTACTGTGACAATCTTAGTGCCATCAATATTTCTAAGAACCCAATTCAGCATAGCAGAACTAAGCATATTGATATCATACATCACTTTATAAGAGACCTTGTGGAAGAAAAAGTGATTACCCTAGAGCATGTGGCCACGGAACTACAGTTGGCTGACATATTTACAAAGGCTCTAGATGCTGCTCAATTTGAGAGTCTAAGAGGAAAGTTGGGAATTTGCATGTGTGAGGACTTATAGCAACTACTGGAAAGAGAGAGTTGTCAATTTGAAATAAGTATTATTAGGGAAAACTTGTTCCAACCCCTTACTTTAATGCATTCAACATCCTTGACCACAAAAGCTCTTTATTCCATGCAATCGTGTTATCTCACTATACCTACAATTATCTTGCTTTTGCTAACTCCGCAGAATACGCCTCATCTCCTCAATTATCCTTCAATCAAGATGTCCTTCAATCAAGATGCATCTCCTTCCAAGAACTATCCCAAATCCTCTGAAGATGCTTCTGGTACGACATCCCCTCAAGCTGGAAATTCCAATCAACATTCCCAAGGTAATTCTTCTCCCACTACTGATGACTTTTCTAGAATAAAAAACAGGGAAGGTTCTGCATATGTGGACAGATCCATTAAGGAACTTGTCACGAAAATTCTCCAGAAAGGATGTATGGTGCGAGGTATCTCCACCCTTCTTGCTCGCATTGGTCCACCTCACAATTCTGATAATGTCCATGGCACCAATAGTGTAGCTGTGCCAAATGAAGAATATGAGGATAGTGATGAAGATGACTCAACAAATGTTAAAGACCTTGTCTCCAGTTCTTCTGAGGAGGAAGATTAAATTGTCTGGCTTGACGGTTGTTGCACCCTAAAATTTGACCAACCGGGTCCCGTATCTGGCTCGATGTTTCGACGCATGACCGCATTCGCATCTGCATATCGCATACAGTGCATTTTTCATTTGGTTTGATTTTATCGGGATCACAGCTCTCGTCTCGCGTTTTAGGTGTTTTTAATCAGTTTAGATAGATGGAATCGTGTTTTTGGGATATTTCGGTGCCCGTTTATTTTTACCGGCTATGTTGATGCGCTCTCGCGGTGTTATTTGTCGTTCGGTGCTATTTTTGTTCCCTCAGGAAATTATTGTGATTTTTCTGGATTTTATTGACCAGTTTTAGATTTTTGGATAGATTTTAATCATTTTAGGATAATATAGAATATTATTAGTTTTTTTTTTAATAGTTTTAATATTTTTAATTCATTTTTAGAATATTAGATATTAAATAGATTTTTACTCTTTTTAATAGAATAAATAGATTTTTCTTTTATTAATAATAGTTTTTTTTAATTAAATGGAGTAGGGTTTTATAGAATAGAAATTAAATAGAATTTTAATATAGGTTTTATTAGAGTTTTAGATTAGTGGATTTGTTAGAGTTTGTTAATTAATAGAAATTAATTGAGTTTAGTTTAGTTAATTAGGTTTAGGTTAATTAGTGTAATTGGGTTGATCTGTTTTATGCAGTTTTTTTTGAGTTTTTGTAATCATTTTTCGTTGGGCTTCAGTATCCAATCAGCAAGGCCCAGTTTTTGTCCAGAATCAGTCCAGAAAGTTCCAGAGATTTCCAGAAATTCTCAGTCCATATAAAGTCAAGCAGTCCACGTGTTGTGCAGGGGAGGGACCCACGCCATTCATTTCTACGCTGCCACGCGTGCCCTCAGTATCTCTCTCTCTGCCACATTCCATACCACGTGGCGCACATGCACCACTCCTTCCCACTCACCCACCACGTGTCCACTGCATAGCCCCCACCGGTTGCATGGCCGGCGGCCATGCAACCGCCGCAACAACCCGCCGGCGACGACTGTAACTCCTTCCGGCCACCGCCTAACTCGCCGGATATCCAATTTCTACCCAGAACTTCATCGTCCTCCTCTCATCCAACCTTCAGTCTTCTAACAGAAACTTCATCCTCTTTCTGATCAATCACCATATCTCCATCACCGATAACCATTCATCTTCTCCGATCGTACCTCCACCTTCACAACCACCAGAAAGCTCATCTCAAACGCCAGAAACTTCATCCATCAAGAACAACTTTCCAGGATCTTCACTCAACATTCCTCACCTTCGTGTTTGATCTGCAAGATTTCGCCAGAACCTTCAAGATCTCCCTCATTCGCCATTACGAGTTCATCAGCCTTCATGCAAGAGATCCCCAGAAATTCATCAGGAATGATGAATATTCATCGAATCTTCAAGTGTTCCAGAATGAACCCTTAACGAATATCGTCAAGGATCATCATCTAGTCATCAACTTCATACGCTTTCCAGAAAGTTCTTCAAATCACCAACGCATTCATCCTTCAAGATCCAGATTCTCCAGAAAAGAAACTTCAAGAACGAAAGTCCTTACGAACGCAACAACTTCAGAAAAACTCTCCAGAATAGTCACCTTCCTCAAACGATCTTCATCGATTGTCATGGAATGTTCAACTGCTCATCAAGAATGTTGTTCAGTCCTTCATAGACCTTCAGATGTTTCCAGAAGTTCGTCTTGAAACCATCAGACCTTTCAACATCCATCAACACTCGCTCGAACATCGTCGTCCATCCGGTAATAGCGAGGTCTCCACCTATATTTTCAAGTATCATCATCATCTGATTTTCTTCAAGCATCTTCCTTTTGAAGTCTTCATATAGTCTCGGTAGATCTTCTTGGTTCGGGGAGATTGGCGGTATTTGTTGTTTAGGGTTCAGAGTAGAGATTGGAAGATCGAAATGATGGTTGAATCGGGGAAGAGGATTGGATTGAGGGAGACGAGAGAGGCTGAGAGGTGAGAAACAGCGGCCATGAACAGTATCCAGAAGAGGGAGATTGAATTAGGGTTTCGCTGGTATGGGTGGGTCAGATTCTTGGGCCTCAAACACCAAGCCCATTGGGATTTCTGGGACTGCTACACTACGTTTTAGCCAGTACCCCCTCCCTATTGTTTTTTCTGAATTCCCTATTGGGCTGGGCCCAATCCCACTTATCTTTTTCTGTTTGTAACACCTCCAGCTGGGCCAGTACCCCCTCCCCTTGTGTCTTTTATTTTTTTTCATTTTTCATTTTATTGTTTTCTTCTATATAGAAAGAAAAAGAAAAAGTATATCAAAAAATAGAAAAGAGAAATAGAAAAAGAAAAAGGGAGAAAATAGGAAAAGAGAAAGAAGAAAAAGAAATGAAAAAATATATGTGAAGAAAATATATAAAAAAAAAAGAAATAATAGTGAAAAAGAATATTTGAATAAAGAAAATATATTGAAAAAATAGAGAAAAATAAAGAGAAAAATATATTGAAAAAATATGAAAAATATATGAAAAATATGTTTGAAAGAAAGGAGAAAATAGTTGAAAAGAAAAGAAGGAAAAAGAGGAAAAAATATTAAAGTAGACTTAATATTTTTTAGAGTGCATTTTTCATAGAAGTTCTTTTACACCATTTTAGGATAGTTTAGAAGCCCACTTGTTAGGGGGCTATTTTCCATTCGATTTTTCAGGATAGGATAGGATAGTATTTCCTAGGAGTTTAATTTCAGTATTCAATCATTGTAACCGTTTTCAGAATATCAATAAAACGAGATTTGAGCTGTGGTCCCGAAGTAGCCGAACTACAGCTGCTCTGATTTCTCGTACCAGACGAGAATATGTAGGCATAGGATGCGATATCCTAGCGAGCACACTAACGACTAACTTTCTGTTCTCTCGCTGCTGTGCGATCGAGACTTTCCCGCTGACGACTAATTGTTACCCTTTTTCTCTCTTGCCCGAGTGCATTTGAGACTGAACCGTAGTTTTGCCCATAGGTCCCCGTACCTTTGAAACCAGTTGATTTTCTCACTGCTGTGTGAGAACTCCCTGTTTATCCGTAGTTAGCCTGAACTACGTAAAGCTCTGATCTTCCATGCAGTATGGAAGTACGTAGGCACAAGACGCGAGGTCTTGGCGAGCCAATTTTCCCCGTAGTCCCGAACTACGTTGACTCTGACTTTCTCTCTTGAGAATACGTAGGCGTAGAGTGCGACGCTCTATCGAGTCAATTCCCTTCCGTTTAGATTTAGCAGCCGTAGATAGATTGTTTTTGCATCCTTTAGACAACCCAAGCAAGCGTGGATCCCGTCGAGTACGACGGACGTGAGGGGTGCTAATACCTTCCCCTTGCGTAACCGACTCCCGAACCCAGGTTTTGGTTGCGATGACCATACCTTTTCCCTGTTTTTTGCGAGGTTTACTTCGAGCGTTTCCTTTCCCTCCGTTGGGATAAATAACGCACGGTGGTGACTCTTCTGTCAGCCGGCGCCGATTTTCGCAGTAGCGACAGCTGGCGACTCTGCTGGGGACCCAACGTCCCTGGCTGCTAAGGACTGCGATAGTCCTTATGCATGTGGGATCCAACGTCCCCTAAGAGAGAGTCAATCCTAGCGCTTTGTTTGCTTGTCTATTGGGATTTATTTATTGATATTATCTGTTGCTGTTGGGGTGTTACGGGTGTTCTATGATTGAGAGATAAGTCGGACCTGGGCTTGAGTGCACCTTAGACTTAGAGTAGAGATTAGTGGGCGCCCGCTTGCTTTGCTTGCCTTGGTGTCCCGCGAAATCTACACTCAGACGAGGTTCTTCTGGTTGGCCTCTTGTCCCACCCTTTGGGTGGCTCGGGTTGCTGGTTAGTTGGATTGTCGACTCTGGGAACCGATCATTTGGAAGTTAGCTAAGTGAGGCCTCTTCAAGACTTGATGATGCCACTCCTTCTGGGAATCGTATCGTCAGTTTTGAAAGTCTGTGACGCTGACGACCACATAGGATGCCGTACCTTGTCAGATATAGGTCCACACCTGTGAGTGGGGGGGTTTTTTGCAGGAAACTTGACTTCCAACCTACCCGTTATTTTGATATTCTCTTCAGAGCAACCGTACTCCGTCAGCAGTGCAGTAGTATTCAGTTTGTGTGGGGGTTGTGGTCCCGTTGTTTGCCGCATCTTGCATATCATGTGCATATCAGTGTTGCATCATATTGCATATCATCCTCCAGTTAGCCAGAGTTCTGATCCAGCCTTTGTTTCCTGAAGGTGATTACCCGGAGTTTGGATTGAGCAGTTGTTGATTGTCAGAAGACCTACCTAGGGGTTGAGTAGCTTTGAGCAGAATCGAGCATTGAAGTCAGCTGAAGACTATTGGTAGCTATGTCTGAAGGCAATTTCCAGTCTCCTAACACCCTGACATGGTTCACTATGGCGTCCAACCCTCTGTATGATTCTATGAAAGACTTCCCGCATGTGAACAACATTACTGCAGACCAAGTTGTACAGCCTTCTATTGAGAACCGAGGTCGACAGGAGCAGTTTGTTGCCCAGAATGAGCGTCTTCCTCCTGTTAACAATTAAGGTGTTGCTTTCCCTGTGATGAATTACCGAAGAGATATTCCAATGGCCGGGATGGTAGATCCAAGAGCTCTTGAAAAGGATAGAAGACTCTGAGCATTGGAAGAAGGAATGAAAGCGTTGAAAGTCAAAGATGCTGTTAACCTGGATGCTGTAGACATGTGTTTGGTTCCTGACCTGGTGCTGCCTTATAAGTTCAAAGTGCCGAAATTTGAGAAGTACACGGGAGATAGCTGTCCAAAGCTACATTTGATGATGTTCTGTCGAAGAATGACTGCGTTTGCGCAAGATGATAAACTGATGATCCATTGCTTTCAAGATAGTCTGACTGGGGCATCTTTAAGGTGGTATATGCAGTTAGAGAGAAATCAGATTCAGTCATGGATGGATTTAGCCAGAGCTTTCCTGAAGCAGTACGATTATAACCTAGACATAGCTCCCTATCGCATGCATTTGCAAGAGCTGTCTCAAGAGAATAATGAACCTATCAGGAAGTATGCTCAGAGATGGAGAGAATTTGCTGCTAGAGTGCATCCACCGCTGTTGGACCAAGAGCTGACAAGCATGTTTGTAGATTCCCTACAAGATCCGTACTTCGAAAGATTGCTCGGAATTCCGTCAAGTTTCTCCGACGTGGTAGCATTAGGAGAACGCCTTGAGTATGCCATAAGAATTGGGAAGATTCAGATTACTTCAAATGATCAAGCTGATAAAACTGAATACCCTTGTGACTATCAGGATGAAGAAGAAGTTGCGATCAATGCAGTCATGCCGAAGGTTGAATACCCTCGAAGCGAATCAGTGAATTTTGTTGGTTCTTCATCTTATCAGAGATCAGTACCTCCTGTGGCTTCTTACACTGAGCAGACAGCCGTGCCTGGGGTGCCCTATCAGGAATCTTATGTCGCTTCCATTGCAAAGCAGCAAACTCGTGGCCGAGGTTATCAGACTCAGCGTCAGAATCAGAATCGACCTCGCAGCAATGTGGAACGAAGGAAAGCTCCTTTCCATCCAGTGCCTATGCCGTATAGCCAGCTGCTACCGTCTTTGATCCAGAGTTCTTTGGTGGAACCTAAAGCTCTTAAGCCAGTCCCAGAACCTTACCCTCCTGGGTACAATCCCCACGTTCAGTGTAGTTACCATGGTGGCTCTCCAGGGCATTCGACAGAAGATTGTAAAGCATTTCAGGCGAAAGTACAGCAGTTGATTGACTAAGATCGCATTTCCTTTCGAGAAGGATTTCTGTTTGTTCATCCCAACCACTCAGCTGTCTAAGCTCGTAGACTCGGGAGGTATTCCCCAGCAAAGAAATCCAGTGGTTCAGACAGGCGGGCGCCTCAGCATTGGCAGTCCTCAGACCTTTATATCATTTGCATTTGTAGTTTCTTTTCTGTTAGTTACTACCTGTTTTTAAGCATTGTATGTTTCAAATGGTGATAATAATAAAGTGACTATGCATTTTTCTGAATTAATCATGTCGTTGTCGCTCATTTACTGCATTGCACTAACACTTGCATTTTTATTCACTCCACTTTATCACTGTGACTAGCAAAGATTGGAGGGAGGATGACGAAACTAAACTCATAACCGATGATCATATGCTTTCAGATAAGACCTTACCGATGACGTACAAGACATTGTTTCAAATTCCCCAAACACTGGAGATATAAGGAGTTAGTCCCTTGTTAACCACTTTGATCCAGGAAGTAGAAGTTTTTTCGGACTTTTTAAACCCTCACATCTTAACCCGGGGCAGGGTAGTTGTCAGTTAACTTGACCGAGCATTCAAGTCTTACAGAGGAGTGTTGTCTTTCAAGGACCAATCAGTCTATACCTTTCAAGAGGTCATACCTCACCAATCAGGAGTGAGACAGTTACAATACTTTCGGAGCAATCAAGACAACCAGTGTCACACGACTTTGTTCCAAAAGAAAGAACGAAAAGAAAGCCCGCTAAGTAAAAAGAAAGAAAAGCTGGAAAGCTAATACTTAGGCAAAAATCAGGGCATCCCGCTGGACTTCAAAAGAAAAAATCGAAAAGAACTCAAAAGGAGTTAGTCCAGGCAAAAATTAGGGAATCAAAAGAACGAAAAAGAGGGGATATCAAAAGAAATTTTTCCCCAACAAGTCACAAAGTCGTGTACACAGACACCGAAAACGAAGAAGGAGTAGCTGTCACTCCGGAAAAAACTTATGAATTCCTTAACTGTGGTTCTTACCATTCAGCATACCTCTCGAAGAGGCGAGCGCTTGTGCCAGGTTAACTGAACCTTAGGATCGGAGATCATCACGTAGAAGGGGTGGGTACAAATCAAATTTGAGCCAAATATCCTTTGTTTCACGAACCGTGAACCCGACCACGATACAACCCTTAAAAGACCTAATTGAGGTAGGGTTATTCTAAAAGCGCATTACGATAAGGTTGAGTAACCTGACTCCCTCTTGACTTGCTAGTCACATCCTTGTTGTATTTTTTCACTGATCACGTAAGCACTACGTTTGAACTTTGGTTCATTCGTCACTCATAATCATGGCATGTAAATGAGTGACAGCTCAAATTTTTTCAAAATCTGCATAGCCACTGCATTAAGATTACCATTCGTGAATAGACAATTTTAATTGCAGGTTAGTAGTTGACACGAAAGAAATTCCAGTAGGGAATCATCAAGCTGGGCTGAGTAATTCAGCAGTCTGAACTAGGATGGTGTATGTTGTGAAGATCTATGAATCAGGGGCATTATCTTCCAGTGAGTTCGGAATCGGTTAGTCTGAGGACAAGTCCCGAAGCAGCAGTTGATCAGGGGCAGTTTGTTTGAGAAGCAGTTGATCAGAGGTGAGTCTTCTCAGGAGCCAATCAGGGGCAATCGTTCAGAACGTTGAGATTTGAAAGCAGATACTTCCAGTGGAAAATCAGATCAGGTTAAGTCGCTAGAACGCTCATTCAGGGGCAAGTCACTGCAGAGAATGTTGAAACCAACTAGGTTGACAATTGTTTGATGGAGATTGAATTCTGTTGTCGTACAGATACCGGGGCAAGTAAGTTCGAGGTCGTCTCGTAGCAAGTTGTTCAGAGCAGTACTCCCAAGAGCTAGATTGGGGCAAGTTGATTGTATTGAAGCAAGTTGTTCAAGCTAGTTTGTTTATCCCCAGCCGGAGTGGAGTATCGGGGAATCATGTCAATACCCTTATCAAAAACCTTAACATTTCGAAAAAGGCCTTGCTGTTGTTGGATCGTTGACCTACAGTTTAAACCTGTTGCGTGTCAGTAACCAGTCGTTTCCAAAGTCCAGTTCTCGCCTGGCAAACCGGTAACCAGTTCTCGTCTGGCCCACCTTCCGTAAGCATCAGTTCCCGTCTGGTGTAGTTTATCGTAAGCATCAGTTCCCGTCTGGTGTAGTTTATCGTAAGCATCAGTTCCCGTCTGGTGTAGTTTATTGTAAGCATCAGTTCCCGTCTGGTGTAGTTTATTGGTAACCAGTTCTCGTCTGGTCACCGTTTCTTCAAAGTGTTGTATCAGTTCTCGTCTGGTACATGTCATTGGTAACCAGTTCTCGTCTGATTACCATTTCTTCCAGAGTTGTATCAGTTCTCGTCTGGTACATGTCGTCGCGTAACCAGTTCTCGTCTGGTCACCGTTTCTTCAAGTGTTGTATCAGTTCTCGTCTGGTACATGTCATCGCGTAATCAGTTCTCGTCTGATCATCGTGTGTTTTAACCTATGTGTTATACTATACCAGTTCTCGTCTGGTGTACGTCAGCTTTCAGCCAGTTCTCGCCTGGTTGTCTATGCCTCTTAGTCTGGTATCCAGTCAGCCCCGTCTGATGTCCAAACAAAATCAATTCTTGTCCGATAACCTATTTTCCTATCAGTTCTCGTCTGGTAGTCTACCTTTGAATGCTAGTTCTCGTCTAGTATTTTTCATATCCTCCACTGTGTACATAGTCCATGTTTATCCTAAAACCAGAAAAACAAAAAACCTGAAGGTATCTGACACCGTAATTCCCAATGACTCGCATGTTGTCATGTTTCCCGATACGAAGCTCGACGGATACCAGTACTCCGTTTAATGTTTGAATTCCTTGTGGATGTTGTTAAATCAGAATTGTTACTCTTCAGCAGATGAAAGTTGCGTATTATCCCCGGAAGAGTCGAGATTGTATTTTACCTCGTATCAGAGTAGGATTAGGAGTATCCTCGGCAGATTAAGATTGATATCCTTGATAGTAGGGGCATTTCCAGCAGTGTGCTGTGCGCAATCAATCCCAGTTTGGGTCAATCCCCGCAGGGCACAATCAGTTGCCGATGGTCTGAAGGGAGCATCCTCAAGCAGAGTTGTTTTCTTCTTTCCCCAGTGAAGTCGCCAAGCAGGGTTGCCTTTTCATTCCTCCAGCAGGACAGTTATCCCCAGCGGATTTGGTTTCCCTTGTCCAGCATTTATTTTGCTGAGATAATTCTGTGACTTCGGTTCATCCCCAGTAGAGTTGACGTTTCCTTTGGCATTTATTTTGCAAGTGGTTTTCAGACCTGGTGTTCTCTGGCAGCTCGAGCCTGCATTAGCATTTGCATATATCGTTATTGCATTCATACAAACATATAACATTTCCATGCCGTCTGGGCATCGCATTTTCAAACAAAACACATATCATTTCCATGTCATATAGGACATTGCATCATTTCAAGCATACGCATGTCGAAACATAGACCAGGATGGTTACCCATTGGATTTCGAATTTGTTCCCCCGCAGAGTTGTGTGGTTAAGCTTCTCTTCTTCCCCAGCGGAGTGATTTCTTCATATTTGGTTGTTACGTCAGCATCGAAAAAAAACAACAACGAAGATTGACATTTATCCGATTTCTGAAGCTGCGGCCTGTTGACAGAATGGGTGCCGAGCAGTCGATTCAGAAGTTCCCCAGGAGAATTGTCCTCAAGTTCGCCGTGAACTATGAGATGACAGGATTTGATCCCGTAAGAGAGATGGGAATCAAGGTGTTTGCTTTTCGAAGCATTATTCCAATAATTGTGGCGTCACACAGGTGATTGATGTTGAAGAAAATTTATCAGAAAATTGACCAGTTGTTGCCGTGACAACCGAACTTCAGTTTATTGGAAGCTATTCCTCAAGCAGTTTTGTAGTATATTCCCGCGGTTGGCAAATTTCAGGGTTCCATTTGTATTCAACCGTCATCTACCTTTGAATGTTTGAAGGCTGAGCGCTCTTCAACCATTCAGGTCCAAGCCGCTTGAATAGGGGCAGCTGTTGCACCCTAAAATTTGACCAACCGGGTCCCGTATCTGGCTCGATGTTTCGACGCATGACCGCATTCACATCTGCATATCGCATACAGTGCATTTTTCATTTGGTTTGATTTTATCGGGATCACAGCTCTCGTCTCGCGTTTTAGGTGTTTTTAATCAGTTTAGATAGATGGAATCGTATTTTTGGGATATTTCGGTGCCCGTTTATTTTTACCGGCTATGTTGATGCGCTCTCGCGGTGTTATTTGTCGTTCGGTGCTATTTTTGTTCCCTCAGGAAATTATTGTGATTTTTCTGGATTTTATTGACCAGTTTTAGATTTTTTAGATAGATTTTAATCATTTTAGGATAATATAGAATATTATTAATTTTTTTTTTTAATAGTTTTAATATTTTTAATTCATTTTTAGAATATTAGATATTAAATAGATTTTTACTCTTTTTAATAGAATAAATAGATTTTTCTTTTATTAATAATAGTTTTTTTTAATTAAATGGAGTAGGGTTTTATAGAATAGAAATTAAATAGAATTTTAATATAGGTTTTATTAGAGTTTTAGATTAGTGGATTTGTTAGAGTTTGTTAATTAATAGAAATTAATTGAGTTTAGTTTAGTTAATTAGGTTTAGGTTAATTAGTGTAATTGGGCTGATCTGTTTTATGCAGTTTTTTTTGAGTTTTTGTAATCATTTTTCGTTGGGCTTTAGTATCCAATCAGCAAGGCCCAGTTTTTGTCCAGAATCAGTCCAGAAAGTTCCAGAGATTTCCAGAAATTCTCAGTCCATATAAAGTCAAGCAGTCCACGTGTTGTGCAGGGGAGGGACCCACGCCATTCATTTCTACGCTGCCACGCGTGCCCTCAGTATCTCTCTCTCTGCCACATTCCATACCACGTGGCGCACATGCACCACTCCTTCCCACTCACCCACCACGTGTCCACTGCATAGCCCCACCGGTTGCATGGTCGGCGGCCATGCAACCGCCGCAACAACCCGTCGGCGACGACTGTAACTCCTTCCGGCCACCGCCTAACTCGCCGGAGATCCAATTTCTACCCAGAACTTCATCGTCCTCCTCTTATCCAACCTTCAGTCTTCTAACAGAAACTTCATCCTCTTTCTAATCAATCACCATATCTCCATCACCGATAACCATTCATCTTCTCCGATCGTACCTCCACCTTCACAACCACCAGAAAGCTCATCTCAAACGCCAGAAACTTCATCCATCAAGAACAACTTTCTAGGATCTTCACTCAACATTCCTCACCTTCGTGTTTGATCTGCAAGATTTCGCCAGAACCTTCAAGATCTCCCTCATTCGCCATTACGAGTTCATCAGCCTTCATGCAAGAGATCCCCAGAAATTCATCAGGAATGATGAATATTCATCGAATCTTCAAGTGTTCCAGAATGAACCCTTAACGAATATCGTCAAGGATCATCATCTAGTCATCAACTTCATACGCTTTCCAGAAAGTTCTTCAAATCACCAACGCATTCATCCTTCAAGATCCAGATTCTCCAGAAAAGAAACTTCAAGAACGAAAGTCCTTACGAACGCAACAACTTCAGAAAAAAATCTCCAGAATAGTCACCTTTCTCAAACGATCTTCATCGATTGTCATGGAATGTTCAACTGCTCATCAAGAATGTTGTTCAGTCCTTCATAGACCTTCAGATGTTTCCAGAAGTTCGCCTTGAAACCATCATACCTTTCAACATCCATCAACACTCGCTTGAACATCGTCGTCCATCCGGTAATAGCGAGGTCTCCACCTATATTTTCAAGTATCATCATCATCTGATTTTCTTCAAGCATCTTCCTTTTGAAGTCTTCATATAGTCTCGGTAGATCTTCTTGGTTCGGGGAGATTGGCGGTATTTGTTGTTTAGGGTTCAGAGTAGAGATTGGAAGATCGAAATGATGGTTGAATCGGGGAAGAGGATTGGATTGAGGGAGACGAGAGAGGCTGGGAGGTGAGAAACGGCGGCCATGAACAGTATCCAGAAGAGGGAGATTGAATTAGGGTTTCGCTGGTATGGGTGGGTCAGATTCTTGGGCCTCAAACACCAAGCCCATTGGGATTTCTGGGACTGCTACACTACGTTTTGGCCAGTACCCCCTCCCTATTGTTTTTTCTGAATTCCCTATTGGGTTGGGCCCAATCCCACTTATCTTTTTCTGTTTGTAACACCTCTAGCTGGGCCAGTACCCCCTCCCCTTGTGTCTTTTTTTTTTTCATTTTTCATTTTATTGTTTTCTTCTATATAGAAAGAAAAAGAAAAAGTATATCAAAAAATAGAAAAGAGAAATAGAAAAAGAAAAAGGGAGAAAATAGGAAAAGAGAAAGAAGAAAAAGAAATGAAAAAATATATGTGAAGAAAATATATAAAAAAAAAGAAAGAAATAATAGTGAAAAAGAATATTTGAATAAAGAAAATATATTGAAAAAATAGAGAAAAATAAAGAGAAAAATATATTGAAAAAATATGAAAAATATATGAAAAATATGTTTGAAAGAAAGGAGAAAATAGTTGAAAAGAAAAGAAGGAAAAAGAGGAAAAAATATTAAAGTAGACTTAATATTTTTTAGAGTGCATTTTTCATAGAAGTTCTTTTACACCATTTTAGGATAGTTTAGAAGCCCACTTGTTAGGGGGCTATTTTCTATTTGATTTTTCAGGATAGGATAGGATAGTATTTCCTAGGAGTTTAATTTCAGTATTCAATCATTGTAACCGTTTTCAGAATATCAATAAAATGAGATTTGAGCTGTGGTCCCGAAGTAGCCGAACTACAGCTGCTCTGATTTCTCGTACCAGACGAGAATATGTAGGCATAGGATGCGATATCCTAGCGAGCACACTAACGACTAACTTTCTGTTCTCTCGCTGCTGTGCGATCGAGACTTTCCCGCTGACGACTAATTGTTACCCTTTTTCTCTCTTGCCCGAGTGCATTTGAGACCGAACCGTAGTTTTGCCCATAGGTCCCCGTACCTTTGAAACCAGTTGATTTTCTCACTGCTGTGTGAGAACTCCCTGTTTAGCCGTAGTTAGCCTGAACTACGTAAAGCTCTGATCTTCCATGCAGTATGGAAGTACGTAGGCACAAGACGCGAGGTCTTGGCGAGCCAATTTTCCCCGTAGTCCCGAACTACGTTGACTCTGACTTTCTCTCTTGAGAATACGTAGGCGTAGAGTGCGACGCTCTATCGAGTCAATTCCCTTCCGTTTAGATTTAGCAGCCGTAGATAGATTGTTTTTGCATCCTTTAGACAACCCAAGCAAGCGTGGATCCCGTCGAGTACGACGGACGTGAGGGGTGCTAATACCTTCCCCTTGCGTAACCGACTCCCGAACCCAGGTTTTGGTTGCGATGACCATACCTTTTCCCCGTTTTTTGCGAGGTTTACTTCGAGCGTTTCCTTTCCCTCTGTTGGGATAAATAACGCACGGTGGCGACTCTTTGTCAGCCGGCGCCGATTTTCGCAGTAGCGACAATGGTTTGCTGATAGCTTACTGGTTTTCTTGGGTTGATGGTCTGCTGATTGGTTTGGCTAGCTTTTCCTTTTGGTTTAGATTTTTGCTTTTGTGTCTGTCTTGACAGATTGGGTTATTTTGTCTTGTAGTTTTAGGTCTCCAAACCCTCTAACATGGAACTAACAACATTATACTGTTGGTTTGATCTATACTATTTGTTTAGTTATGATCTAAATTTGTGGCTAAAAAGGGGGAGAAATAGGTGGTATCAGCAGGTTGTGTTGTGTGCTTCACAGGTGGAAGATGAGTAGGTTGTTGTGCATGTTTACACTGAGTAACACTTAGCAGGTTTGCAGATGTGGTATGTTGTGTATGTTACAGCTCCTTGTTGCTGTGCATGTTTACTCTAAACATGTTTACAGGTGTGTTGATATTGTTACGAGTGTGTGTGACTGCTGGTTGTGCATGTTGTGTTTGGATGATGCTATGTGCATCAGTTGATGGGGAGTAACACATGATGGTGTGACATTTGTAGTTTGGACTAGCAGGTGATTTTTTTTTGCTATGGAACAGGTGTGATTCAGGATGTCATCCTAGATGTCTTGACATCCATAATCCAGAGCAGTCTGGATTAGTGTGTGTGAACAGATTGATCTTGAGTGGCTGGAAGCTGATATTGTTTGGGTGTGTAGATGACTCTGATATGATACTACAGCATGTGTGTTGTTAATTGGTAGTTTTAGCTAGTAGCTTTCCTGCATGATTAGATATATGGTATGAACTTTCTGCTGCTTGTTCTCTGATATGATGACAGAGTGTTTTAGCCAAAAATTTGCTAAAGGGGGAGTTTGTAGATGTTTTTGATTAACTGCATTTTGTGGTAAAACATTGATGTATGTGTGAATGTCATGACTGATGTTATGACATACATAATAAGTGTGTTGCAGGGTAAGTTTGGATAGCTAAGAGCAAAGTATGTTGGATGTCATACTGGATGTTATGACATCAAGCAGTTGACATCAGGGTGCGTGTTTTAGGTTCTGGTATATTGCATGAGGAAGCTCAGGCTATTCTTCAGGAAACATTTTAGGGATCCTAGTTATCTCAGGCGAAATGCTAGGCAATGCTGAGGATAACATGAAATGTCCCTGACCTAATTGGAAGTGCGCAGCTTTATGAAAAGAGGTTTAACTTGGTTAAACCTAATTTCTGCACTTAGGCCCAAGATCTTTCTGCTGCTTATAAATAACAAAGTAGCAATCCTAATTGAACAGGGGTCCTGGATAGAGTTTTAGAGAGTTGTTTTGTGTTTGGTTGTGAGTGAAGAATTATGTGTTATGCAGTCAGTTCTTCACGTGTGTTTTGTGTATTAGGATTCCTTGTGAGCCAAGCAATTATCTCTTGGATAATTGCATAGGACTAGTGTGTTTTGAGTTGTACTCTATGTCTGTCACTCTAAGCTTTTAAGCACGAGTGTTGTGTCTCTTGATCAAAGTTGTGAAGCAGATCAAGGTGTGTTTGAAGTATGACTTCAAGTTTATTTGTAACTGAATTGGTTGATATCACTGTTGTGATTGAGGGGGAGTGAGTAGGTACTCGGGTCTAGTGTTAGGCTGAAGTTTCATTGGGTAGGTCTTAAGTGAAGAGTGCAAACTGTTTGTTTGACTCTCAATTGATTCTACTGATAGTGAATTTCCTCCCTGGCGTCGTAGCCCCCAGATGTAGGTATGATTTGCACTAAATTTGGTCAACAATTCTCTGTGTTATTTACTGCTTTCAATTCCTGTTTAGTGTTAAGTTCTGCAGTCTGCTAAGTAGTGGATGTCATAACTTCCATTGTAACATCGACTGTTTGGTACCTAGAATTTCAGTTATAAGATGCAAAATGATGCATTATGAATCCTCCATATCAAGGTCCTCATGATCGGCAGACACTCCAGACTGTCCAATGTTAAGAGCGGTGAGCTAGGCAAGAATAAGATCCAGTTTGGCGTGATGTTGAGCAGACAATGTATGTTGCCCTGCCATAATGCGATCACCCCAACGATCCAAAACAGCACAAGTAATAACCTCAGCACCGTGGCCAGAGGATGAAGATGCACCAGTCAGGTGTGCGGAGGCAAGAGGAGTATGTTCTGGAGGAGCATTCTCAGCATTCACAAAGAAGGACTCATAAACTCGAGAAATTTTTTCTTGAAAGTACCATTCATTTATGTCCAAATCAAAATGGTATCTACGGTTCCATGACTAAATCCCTTCCCTAGTAAGAAACCACTAAGAAACTCATACCAAGCTCTAGAAGCTTGTTTGGGGCCATAGATGGCTCTCTTGAGTTTAAAATCATGGTCGGGATTGTCGTGATCCTCAAAATCCGGAGGTTGAGAGACGTATACCTCTTCATTTATGAATCCATTTAGGAAAGCTGACTTAACATCCATCTGATATAGTTTGGAATCAATACAACATGTGAATGCCAGTAAGAGTCTAATAGCCTCAAGTCAGGCTACAGGAGCATAAGTTTCCTCGTAGTCTATCCTTTCGGCTTGGTTGTACCCCTTTGGCACTAGCCTTGCCTTGTTTCTAGTAAATTATTCTATTTTTATCTAGTTTGTTTCGAAAGACCCACTTAGTGCCTATGACTGTTTTAGTTTTAGGACGTTGGACCAAATACCATATGTTATTTATTTTAAATTGGTTGAGTTCTTCTTGCACAGAAAGAAGCCAACCTTCATCATTCAAAGAATCACTAATTGTTTTCAATTCAACTTGTGATATAAAATCAGAATAATTACAGAAATTATTTAATTATAAACGCGTGCTTACTCCCCTTTTGATGTCTCTTAAGATGTTGTCCAACGGATGATCCTTTGTGATGATCCAATCTTGAGGAAGTTGGTTTGAGGTCTCATGTTTATCATCCTCGTGTTCACTTTCCTCTTTATCATCATTAATGTCCTCATATTTTGGAGGATCCACTTTTGGAACGTCATCGCCGATTTTATCTTTCATGTTAGAACCTGAAACATCAATAACAGAAGAAATACCTTTCCCCATATTTTGGGGTTTGGCTTCATCAAAAGCAACATGTATAGATTCTTCAACTACTAAATTTCTATTATTGGAAACTCTATATGCCTTACTAGATGATGAGTAACCTAAGAAGATTCCCTCATCCGCTTTTGCGTCAAACTTACCAAGCCTATCTTTATCGTTATTTAAAATGAAACATTTGTAGCCAAAGACACGAAAGCAAGAAATGTTAGGTTTCCTACCCTTAAGCAACTCATAGGGTGTCTTCTCTAGGATAGGTCGAATGAGTAACCTATTCAAGATATGACACTTAGTGTTAATCGCATCGTCCCAAAAGTACTTAGGTAAACCTATTTCGCTTATCATAGTCTGTGCTAATTCTTCTAAAACACAGTTTTTACGCTCCACAACACCATTTTGTTGAGGAGTGCACGGGCATGAGAAGTTATGGGCTATTCTGTTTTCGTTACAAAAGCTTTAAAATTGGTGGTTAACAAATTCACCACCATGGTCGCTTCTTAGGGTGACTATTTTCAAATCTAGACAGTTTTGGATAAGCTTAGAAAATTTCACAAATGCTTTAAAGGTTTCTTTCTTTTGACTTAAAAATAAGGTCCAAGTATATCTAGTAAAATCGTCTACTATCACAAAGCCATAGTAATTGCCTCTTATACTTCTTGTCCTAGAAGGACCAAAGAGGTCTAGATGGAGAAGCTCGAGAGATTTTATAGTGGAAACACAATTTTTGGATTTAAAAGACACTCTTGTTTGCTTTCCCATTTGGCATGCATCACAAGGCTTTTCTTTAGAAAATTTTATCTTAGGTAGACTAATTACTAGATTCTTAGAAGCTATTTTATTCATTAAGTCAAAATGAACATGGCCTAAGCGTTTATGCCATAACCAAAAATCTTCACTCCAGGTGACTAAACACTTGGTGCCAATGTTTGAAACGTCATCTAGATTAAGCATATAAATGTTATCAATTCTAGAACCCTTAAACATTTTCTCCTTGTCACTCTTATGTTCAATTATACAATTAAGGGAGTCAAGAGTTATAGAGTAGCCTTTATCGCATAATTGACTTATGCTAAGGAGATTATGCTTAAGCCCTTTTACAAACAAAACACTGTCTATGGTGATTGTGGAGGGATTTCTCACAATACCTTCTCCTAGAATTTTACCTTTGTTATTTTCTCCATACGTAACGAAGTTGCGCTCTTTCATGATAAAGTCAATGAACAATTATGCGTCTCCCGTATATGCCTTGAACAGCCGTTATCTAGGAACCACATCCTTTTTGCTGCTGTAAGACATTCCTACAAGATAATCAACAAGGAATTTTAGGTCCCCAACTTATGTTGGGTCCTCGGGGGTTAGCACTAAGACTCTTAAGTCTCCATGCCATAAGACCATTTGGAATTTTCACATTCCAAATGTGGAATTTAGGCCTAATATGTCATTTTTCACAACAATAATGACACACAACTCTAGAGGAACCGTTCTTTCTATTCTTTCTAGTGACATGAACATTTTTCTTACTTTGTTTTCTAAAGTTTTGCTCATCATCGCTTGAACTAATAGATGTGATGGTAGGAGCTATAGTTGATTGTAATATTTGACCCTTTAAATCTTCTATTTCACTTCTTAAACAAAGGCAAGTAACACATTCAACTAAAATTTTATTTTCATCTAGAGTTGGAGGAATACACAATTGGTCGTTTATTAAAGATGCATGGTCCTCTTTCAAGGATTCAAGAGCATTTTTAAGTTTTAAGATTTCTCCCTCAAGTTTCAAAATATTTTTCTTTTGAGAGGATATTTTCTTAAAAAATCTTTTAGTGCATATTTATGCATCTCATGGAACGCCTCAGATAACTCATTATAAGAAGGTAAAGAATTAGAGTCGGATTCACTTACATCGGAGTCTTTGTGCTTGTTTCGAGCCATCAAACAAAGATTAGCTACTTCTTCGTCCAAACTCGAGGAAGATGATGATGAGTCTTCGACCTCTTCCCGAGTAATATGTGCATGTTGTCCCTTGCCTTGGCTTTTGGACTTGTGGTAATGTTTCTTTCCTTTGTGCTTTGACAAACTTGGACACTCCTTTTTGTAGTGACCTATTTTTCCAAATTCGAAGCACATGACTTGTTTTTCTTCTTTCTTCTTATCATCCAATATCTTTGAGTGATTTGATTTTCTAAACTTCATCAAGTTCTTATCTGAGTTTTTTAGACTATTTCTCCTCGTATACTTGTTGTAGCGCCTTACAAACAATCCCATCTCTTCATCTTGTGAAGAGTCACTCGAGTCCTCATCATCTACCTCTAAACTTATATTGGAAGTGGAGGCCTTTAGGGAGATGTTCTTCTTTGAAGGTGTGAGAAAACACAAGAAAGGGGGATTTGAATTGGGTTTTCAAAAATGAAAGTTTTTTGTCAAACTCAAACAAAGATTACAAAGACACTAGTGAGAGAGAAAGGCACACGATATATCCTGGTTCACTTGAAAACTATCAAGCTAATCCAGTCAACCTGCCAAGGCGATTTTGCCTTATACACAAGGACTTAATCCACTATAATCAAGTGACTACAATTTGCATTAGCAACATCTGGTGACTAACAACCACAAAGGCTAAATGTATCTTCTTAAGGATTCTGACCTAACTGGTCTCTTAAGGAATTAAAAATAACAGTTTGAAAAATAAATGTTTACAAAGAAATGCTTCTATACAAGCAGATATAAACACTATAAATATCAAAATACTTAAATAAAATTTGCACAGTATGAATATTTTGATGTTGTGTTTCACTGTTTGCTTGCTTGCTTTCTTGCAGTTTTCTTCAAGTGGTCAAGTCCTTATATAGCCAGTAAAAGATCCGTTGGAGGGCATATCAGAAATATCCTTAAATGAGTTGGTGACTTGAAAGAATTTCGTTACGTAGGGATGAAAATCATACACAAAAGTTGTCCTTTGTACCACCAAATCAGGGTAGTTTAATGGTAGTGGAATCGAACGTTTTGATACATATTATGTACTATTTTCCCTCGTAAACTTTTGATCTTATCTTCTGTACATCAGAGACTTCTGAATATAGAAGATTGAAGCATGAGTAGAAGACTTGATCACTGGGTCTACAGAGTCTTTAGAACATTTTCATTAGAACCTTGTCTTCGGAACCTTTAGCACTCAGTCTTCAGAACACTTGGTCTTCAGAAACTTAAGTCTTCAGAAATTTGTTTAGTAAAACCTTGTCTTTAGAGTCTTTAGTACTTAGTCTTCAGAAACTCAAGTCATCAGAATCTTCAGAACTTTGTTCAGCAGAACCTTGTCTTCAGAGTCTTCAGCACTTAATCTTCAGAAGATAACAACTTCAAAAGCTAGAAATCCTTCAGAAGTAAATCATCAGAGTCACGCTCAGAGGAAGAATCCAAGAGAACATTGCAACAACAACATATTTTCTTCTTAGAATCTTTCTAAATGTGAGTAGATCAGAAGCAAACTTGCTTCTTTGGTGCAGAAGTGACTTTTGGTTAAACCAAATTGTCATTGCATATGGTCTCTATCAGAGTCAGAACCTATTTTCTAAAACGTCATAATAACAAACGTTAGAGTACCAAAATTATTCTTGCGCAAATACTACTTTGTTATTGTTAAACTTAGAGATAATGAGCAGAACCAAATCTTGTTCTAACAATCTCCCTCTTTTTAATAATGACAAAATAATGTATTTTGATGAAACAATTTCGTACAAAAAATAATCAAAAGGTAATGACATAGATAAGTTTAGAAATAACTTCCTTTTATCAAACTCCCCCTGAATCTAAGACTTAAAAATCTTATCAGATTTGGGATAACAGAGCCTTATTATAAAGATTTTATCAGATTCAGAATAATAGAGCCTAATTATATAACAGATTCTAATTGGTCTTATTAGATCTAGAATAAGATATGAGATGGTTTAACTCTAGTTCTTATCATATGCATCAGATAGTCATGTTTACCAGATTTTCAATATCGTTCATGAAAAGAAATTCTAAGAAGAAATTGTGTGAAAATATAATGTTAGAATGTCAAAATCATGATTCAGAGAATAAGATATATTTATCAAAATTATCTTTTTATTAATACTCCCCCTTTTTGTCATAATCAAAAAGGTAATCAAAACAACAAAGAAAATCTAACAGGTAGCCTAGATAGTGTCTAAGGTTGAGAATGAGGGATCCTCTGAAGAATCTGAGCGAGCATATTATGAATGTTGGATGTGAATTCGTCTTGTTTATCCATTCTGGTTCTGAACAACTCTTGTTCCTTCTGAATGCTTTCCAGAGTCTTTAACACTGGATCAGAAGTAGAGTTTTCAGCAGCTTTCAGAGCTTATTCTTGATTCTTTAGTTTAGCTTCTCTCTCAGCTAAATCTTGAGCTTCCTTAGCTTTCCTTTCAGCTTATCTATCAAGAGCTTCCTTAGCTAGTCTTTTAGCTAATTCCCTTTAAGCGGCTAGCTTTTCTTCAGCTTCCCTCTTGGCTTCCAATCTTTCTTCTACTTGCTAGACAAAATATTCTTTTGTCTGAGCAAAGAGATTTTTGATCTTCTGAAACTCCACTAATAGAAGGGTCATTGCTATAACTATATTTATCAGAAAATTTCTTGAATCTCCTAACCACATTGCCTTTAAAAATAGAAATGACTTCATCAAGGTTAGGAGGGGAAAGGTCAGAAGATTGGTGTTCAGGGATTGTTTGGTTTTCTACATCAGAAGCAGCTAGATTTAAAAGAGTTTGGTTAGAGTCTGATGATGAAGAGTCAGAGTTATCTGAGATGGTTATTGCTTTTGAGGTTGTGGGTGATGGAGGTTTGGTTGTTGAAATAGGTTTTGTGGTAGTTTCTTCAGAGTTAGTTGTAGGAATGGGTTATGTAGAAAGTCCTTCAGAAATGGGTTGAGTGATTAATGGTAAGGAGATGGTGGGAGTTGGTTGAGTTGAAGTGGTTTAGAATATCTGAGGTGGAAGTTGTATAGATGATGGTTCAAAAGATGGAATTATCTAAGATAATGGTGATGGTTCAGAAATAGGAATGGGTGAAGTTGTCACTATTGTCGAAAAAATTGGTGGTGTTAAAAATAGTGGAGATGGTGTTGGAAGAGATGGAGATACATTTCTATCAAAAAAAACAGATGCAGTTACAGAAGAATCAGAAGACTTACTTGTCTGTTCTAAATAGGATGCCAGTGAAATAGTCTTTATGTTGGCTTCGCCCAGACCTTTATTATGTTTCTTTACATTCTTCTTCTGAGGAGTCTTGTTGTGGGGTCTTTTCTTCTTCATCAGATCAGGGGGATTATCTGGTAGATCTTCAAACCTTAATCCAGATAGATCATATCCTTCAGCTTCTCGTAACTTTATGTATTCCTCTATAACCTCTGAATTGTCATGCTTGGTGAACAGAGGAAATCCATTGATAATCATTCTTCTTGACTTCAAGTTGCTCCAATCTATAGCCATGCTTGGTTCAACTCTGATTTCATTGATAATTTGCATCCTCTTTAGATTTTTGTTGTTCAGTGGTGTTCCAGTAATGACATCTAATTCATTTGTGACATTCAAACTTGCCAGATTATCAATCATACCACTCTCAATTAGAATATCTAGGATTAATTGACCAAGAGGAATGTAGTTCTTCAGCTTCTTTGAATCATTTCTTGTTTCTCTTACAGAGTCTCTGAGGTATCTGAAGAGAATTAAAGGAAGGCAGATTTTCTCTCCTTTCATCAGATAATACAAAATGTATTTCTGATCAGTGTTGATGGACTCAGAATAACTAGATGCATGTATGTGATGGGTACAACCCAGAATGATTTTGAGCCAGACACGAAGCTCCTTAGATAAATCCTGACTCTTGAAGGGAGGTTTACCATTAGTTTATTGAGTGAAGATTGTTGGGTTGATTACTTCAGATAAAAACTTTGATTTAGAACTCATCTTGTAGAAACGCTTTCCACCATAGTTCTCCATTCCAAGTAAAGTAGCTATGGATTTCTCAGTGATGATAAACTTGTTTCACAAAACATGTGACACGATGATGTGTTCATCAGCATCAGCAAATCTCCAAAATTCCTTGATAAGATTAGAAAAAATGGGACCGTAGAGATTATCAAAGTAGGTTCTCCAACCTTGAGCATTTAGTTCTTTAAATAAGTCTATTCCATTCTCAAGCAAGTTATCAAAATAAACCAACCATTAACATAGAACTGCCAGTTCTGAAAAGGAGTAGCAAGATGAATATGAGTTGGACGATCCACAATATAAACTTCAGTTGTTTCTGGAATGTGGATAGTGATTGGTGTATTAACGATGAACCAATTTGAGCAGTTGTTGTTGAAACTGTTGAAGACGATTATGCATGTTGTTGTTGAGAGAATTCGTACACACTTTGTTGATAAGGGTCCATTGAAGAAGATTATGGAGTCACGGAGCATAAAGGGTTTCTAAGAAAAAGTGTGGGAAGTGAAGAGTAGCGTAGTGTGTGATCATGAGATTGTGAGTATTTAGAGAGAAAAAATGATGATATCAAAAATAGGGAGTAATAGGGAATAACCATTTGAAACCTAGTCTCACGAAATCACAATGCTCGAGGCGTCTCTTCAACAGTAAGTTATGATTTGATATTGGACAAGTGTCACAAGAAATCATAGCCATCTGTTTAAGTGAACATGTTTGATGTTCCCAAAGTCAAGAATACCAAGAGGTATCTAACTAGACAAGTTTCTGACTAAAACATCTTATAACATGTAAAAGTATCTTTAATCAGAAAAATAAATAAATAAATCAAAAAAATATTTGCTTAATGTCAGAATCTCTTTTTTACAAAAGGAGATTAAACATATTCTGATAAAATTTATTCTGGACAAAAATCCATAAACAAGTTTTTCAAATGAAATGAAATATATCTTCAGCTAAGGATTTTGTAAAGATATCAGTCCACTGATGGTCTGTATCTATAAATTTTAGAGTTAAAATCCCTTTCTAAACATAGTCTCTGATGAAATGATGTTTAATTTCAATGTGTTTAGCTCGAGAATGTAAAATGGGATTCTTACTTAAGCAAATAGTAGTTGTGTTATCATAGAAGATAGGAATGTTACCCTCGTAAATCTGAACATCTTCTAATTGATTCTTCATCCAGAGCATCTGAGTACTGCACAGTGACTCTAAGATGTATTCTTCTTCTGCAATAGATAGTGCAATGGTTGGTTGCCTTTTTCTTTCCCAAGAGACGAGGTTGTTACCCAGAAATTGACTGTTTTTAGAATTGTTTTTCCTTTCTAGTACTCTGTCTCCAGCATAATTTGCATCATAATAACCATATAGCTTGTACTCTGATTGTTTCTTATACATCAAGCCAAGGTTAGTTGTTCCCTTTAGATACCTTAGGATTCTCTTAATAGTTGTTAAGTGAGTTTCCTTTGGATCTTATTGAAAACGAGCACAAAGACATACGCTAAACAGAATATCTAGACGAGAAGCAGTCAAATACAGAAGAGAGTCTATCATACCATGATAGAGCTTCTAACAAACCTTTTTACTTACTTCTTCTTTGTCCATAATGCATGTAGGATGCATGGGAGTTTTTGTAGGTTTACTATCTGACATCTCAAACTTTTTCAGAAGTTCTTATGCATATTTGCTCTGATGAATGTACGTTCCTTTTGGACGTTGATCAATCTGAATTCCTAGAAAGAATCTGATTTCTCCCATTAAACTCATTTCAAATTCTTTCTACATTAACTTAGAAAATTACTTGCACAAGGAAGGATTAGCATAACCAAAAATAATATCATCAACATAAATTTGCACAACCAAAATATCATTCTTAAAGGTTTTGCAAAATCATTTTCCAAAAGGAAATTACTAAGTTTGTCATACCAAGCTTTAGGAGCTTGCTTCAGACCATATAATGATTTCTTTAGTTTAAATGCATAATCTAATTTCTCAGAGTTTTCAAAGCCAGGGGGTTGATGTACATACACTTCTTCATGAATATACTCATTTAAGAATGCACTATTAACATTCATCTGATAAAGAATGATGTTATGACTAATAGAAAAAGAAACTAATAAGTGAATAGATTCCAACTTGGCAATTGGTGCAAAGATTTCAGTATAGTCTATCCCCTCTTGTTGACTATAGCCTTGTGAAACTAGTCAAGCTTTATTTCTTACGATCTCACCTTTCTCATTGAGCTTGTTTCTGAATACCCAATTTGTTCAAATGACGTGGACACCTTTTGGTTTCTAAACAAGATCCTAAACATTGTTTCTGGTGAAATGGTTCAGTTCTTCTTGCATGGCCAGAATCCACTCATTCTCTATAAGAGCTTCATCAACTGATATTGGCTCTATCAGAGACACTAAACCCAGAAGAGTTTCTTCAGAAGGTTTGAATGATGAACGAGTTCTGAATGGATCATCTTTTCTCCTAGAAACAATTCTTCAGAATGAGAAGTCCTTAGTCCATTCTTCTTCTGATGAGACGGCCTGGTCATTGTTTCTGATGAAGGTGTATCTGAGTCTATAGTTTCTGCAGCTTTGTCTTTTTCTTTAAAATTTTCCTCCTTGGATTCTGATAAAGTAATCTTCAAATCTGCAAACGTTTCAACTAGCTTTGACTTTTCAGGGTCAAGCTTATCGTCGAATCTAACATGAATTGATTCCTCAACAATTTGTGTTTCTGTGTTATAGATTTTGTAGCCTTTAGAGGGTTCAGATTATCCTAACAACAAACACTTTTGAGCTTTGGAATCAAACTTGCCAAGATTCTCTTTAGTGTTCAACATAAAGCAAATACAACCAAAAGGATGAAAATAAGAAATGTTGGGTTTTCTATTCTTCCACAGTTCATAAGAAGTCTTACTCAGAATAGGCCTGATAGAAATCATGTTATGAATATAACACGTTGTGTTTACTGCCTCTGCCCAGAATTTCTTAGCCATATCAGTTTATTGGATCATGGTACGAGCCATTTCTTGCAATGTCTTATTCTTTCTTTCCACTACTCCATTCTGTCGTGGAGTTCTAGGACAAGAGAAATCATGGAAAATGCCATGGGAATCAAAAAGATTCTCAAAGCATCTGTTCTCGAATTCTCCACCATGATCGCTTCTAACTCTGAAAATTTTGTAATCCTTCTCTGTTTGCACTTGTGAGAAAAAGGTAGAGAATACAGAATGTGACTCATCCTTATGTTTCAAGAATTTTACCCATGTCCAACGACTATAATCATCTACAATGACTAATCCATATGTATTACCATTGATTGAGGCAGTTTTCACTTGACCAAAAAGATCAATGTGCAGGAGTTCTAATGGTCTAGAAGTAGAAACAACATTTTTCATTCTAAAATTGGTTTTGGAAAACTTGTCTTTCTGACAAGCCTCACAAAGAGCATCTGAAGAGTAATTCAGATTTGGTAAGCCTCTGACTAATCCAAGCTTATTTAGCTAAGAAATTTTTCTCATGCTAGCATGGCCCAAACGTCTATGCCATATCCATTGCTCCTCATTAACAGACATTAGGCATTTAACATTCTGGTCCTTAAGATCAGAAAGTCTGATTTTGTAAATGTTGTTTTTCCTCTTTCCATTAAAAAGGATTGAGCCATCCTTCTGACTAATAGCCTTACATGACTTTTGATTGAAAATGATATCATAACCATTGTCACTAAGTTGGCTAATTGACAATAAGTTATGCATCAAGCCATCGACCAAAAGAACATCAGTAATAGAAGGAAGTTTACCATTACCAGTAGTTCCAGAGCCAATAATCTTACCCTTTGGTTTCCTTCGAAACCAACGTAGCCTCCAGGCTTAAGTTCCAAACTTTGGAACATATGCCTTCTTCCTGTCATGTGTTGCGAGCAACCACCATCCAGGTACCATGATTGATGTTTCAACTGAGCTGCTAAGAATATCTCTGAGTTGGAGTCTAAATCTGAATCTGATTCTGGTTCTGATAACATTTTGTCTTCTGGATCTCTAGAGACTTCAGTGTTAATTGTTGCCACTAATGCAACATTTTCCTGTTCTTCATCAGAATTTTATTCTTCAGAATCAGAGTTATCCCAAGTTGCCATGAGTCCCTTCTTGACTTTGGTTAAGTTCTTCTTAGGCTTCTTGTCTTTCTTAAGCTTTGAACATTCATTCTTGTAATGACCTAGCTCATTACACTCATAGCAGATGACTTCTTTTTCCGAACTCTGCTTCTTTTGTCCAGATGTTGAGTCAGAACGACCTTTGTTCTTTCTTGATCCTCTAAATCTTCCTTGCCTATGTTTCCATAGTTTGTTGATCCTTCTGGAGAGAAGTGATAACTCATCTTCTAAGTCTTCATCAGAATCTTCTTCCATAGTTTCACAAATTCATCATCATCCATCTTGAAGGCTTCATATTTCTAAATTATGGCAAAAGTCTTTGTCTCCTTTACTTGAGCATTTCCTTCATGAGTCATTTGAAGTGAATCAAAAATGGACTTGGCAGTTTCTCTATTTGTTATTTTCTCATACTCAGTATAAGAAATAGAATTTGACAATATAGTTCTTTCCTTGTGACGATTCTTGTATTCTTTCTTTTGTTGATTTGGCATAGCACTTATTGATACTTTTACTCCTACAACATCAATTGGGTGAGTGTAGCCATCAACTACAAGATCATAAAGATCTATGTCGTAACCAAGAAAGAAACTTTCAATTCTATCTTTCTAGTAGTCAAACTTTTCACCATCAAAGACTGGTGGTTTGGCATTGTAGTGATCTTTCTCTTCTAGTATAGGATTATCATTATCGGCAGCCATGATATCTCACATAAATACTAGATCGGTACTGAACACGGCGAAGTGTTAATAAATTTTTTATCACAATCAGAACCGAAGCTCTGATGCCAATTGAAGGTGTGAGAAAACACAAGAAAGGGGGGTTTGAATTAGGTTTTCAAAAATGAAAGGTTTTTGTGAAACTCAAACAAATATCACAAGACACTAACAAGAGAGAAATATACATGATATATCCTAGTTCACATGAAACCTATCAAGCTAATGCAGTCCACCCGCCAAGGTGATTTCACCTTATACACAAGGACTTAATCCACTATAATCAACTGATTACAATTTGCACTAGCAACAGTTGGTAACTAACAACCATAAAGACTAACTGTCTCTTCTTAAGGATTTTGACCTAATTGGTCCCTTAAGGAATTACAAACAACAGTTTGAAAAATAAATGTTTACAAAGAAATAATTCTATGCAAGCAGATATAAACACTTCAAGAAAATTTGCACAGTATGAATATTTTGGTGTTGTGTTTCACTGTTTGCTTACTTGCTTTCTTGCAATTTCCTACAAGTAATGAAGTCCTTATATAGCCAGTAAAAGAATCGTTGGAGGGCACATCAGGAATATCCTTGAGTGAGTTGGCGACTTGAAAGAATGTCGTTACGTAGGGATGAAAATCTTACACAAAAGTTGTCCTTTATACCCCCAAATTAGGGTAGTGGAATGGAACATTTTGATACGTATTATGTATTATTTTCCCTCATATGCTTTTGATCTTATCTTCTGTGCATCAGAGGCTTCTGAATAGAGAAGATTGAAGCATGAGTAAAAGAGTTGATCATTGGGTCTTCAAAGTCTTAAGTCTTCAGAGTCTTCAGAACTTGTTCATTAGAACCTTGTCTTCAGAACCTTTAGCACTCAGTCTTCAGAACCCTTGGTCTTCAGAAACTTAAGTCTTCATAAATTTGTTCAGCAGAACTTTGTCTTCAGAGTCTTCAGTACTTAGTCTTCAGAAACTCAAGTCTTCATAATCTTTAGAAATTTGTTCAACAGAACCTTGACTTCAGAGTCTTCAAAAGATAACAACTTCAGAAGCTAGAAAGCCTTCAGAAGTAATATCCTTGAGTGAGTTGGCGACTTGAAAGAATGTCATTACGTAGGGATGAAAATCTTACACAAAAGTTGTCCTTTATACCACCAAATTAGGGTAGTGGAATGGAACATTTTGATACGTACTATGTACTATTTTCCCTCCTAAACTTTTGATCTTATCAGAGACTTCTGAATAGAGAAGATTGAAGCATGAGTAAAAGAGTTCCAATTTATCTTATAATAACGAATTAAGCAAACGAAATTATAAGATAATTTGGAACGAGATTAAAAGAAATAATGCACAGTTTAAATTGAATAAACCTCAAAGAATTACGGGTTCGAAACCGGCGGATTTTCCCTTAGGATTAGTTCGCCACGAAAACAATAAAAAAAAAGGAAATTTAGAAAATAAACTCAGTGAATGTTTTGCATCACAGCAACAACCTTAAATAGAAAATAACTGGGCCAGAAACCTAAACTAGGCCCGCAAGGAAAACTACATTATCACAAGTCAGAAACTTCAACGAATTAGTCGAGACTTAAGCAATCCGAATCAGCTCCTTTGTGCAACATGAAAGTTGTAGATCTTTTTCTTAGCTTTCCAACGATTGGTAGAACGCCTCGATCCGATTCTTGTATCTCCAGTTATGATTTTTTTACTAAAAGCTGCTAATGCTAAAAAATAACAAACGAAAATTAAATAAAGCTTAAAATAAAATAAATTGTAAAAACATTATAAAATAGGAAATTAAACAAACTAAACTGTAGAAATGCCTAAGTCTAAACATAGAGGAAGGTGCATTAAAATGCACTGATCAAATTCCCCCACACTTGAACCTTTGCACTCCGAGCAAAGTATTGTCAAAACTCATGAAACACAAAAACATTTAGATACTCATTCTACGCTGTGAACTCTTCTCTGGTCAAGATCGCATTGATAGGTACTAATTTTGCACACTATGGATATCGTAAGAACACAAATCCACAATTGTGCGGTCATAAGGCTCCCTCTTATACAAACCAATCCAAATCATGTCGTTACGCCTAAGTCTAACTTACTCATCCTTCTTTTTGCTCTCTTTCATTCTACTGCAATCACATTAAGCCCTTTATCTATTCACACACATGGTAACTGAGCTTGTTAGTGACTATGATCCATATTTTTTCTCAACAATTCAGAATAAGACACTTTTTGCTTCTTTTTTTTCTTTTCTTTTTTTTTTCTTTCTTTTTTTCACTTTTTGTCTTTTTCTTTTTGTCTTTTTTTTTCTTTTTTTCTCTTCTTATTAAGTACGGGATCACTCACTTATTTGCATCAGCTCAATTATTTAGCATGTGATTTCTAGATGGTGCTGACTGCTAGATAAACTACTTGAGAGCTATTAAAGGACGAGAACTTAAGACTATGCCACAACAAGTATCTAAATCGATTTCCATATTTGGGAGACTCAAGGTGTTAAAATGATACCGATCTTATGAATTGTTCCCAAGTCTCCACAATCTGACCTCCAATTGATCTACAGCCCAAAAATTTCAAAAAATGCATTGTGCTAAGTAAACAATTTTTTTGTTTTAATTTTTTTTCACTTAAAGAAAATAGAACAAAATAAAGAAAAATGAAAGAAAAGAAAACAAAAAAATGATTCTCTCCCCCACACTTAAAACATACATTGTCCTCAATGAAAGAACAGAAATATAAAATAAAAAGTAAGGAGAGATAGGAAAGGACACACCCGAGGAGTCAAGGTGGATAGATGATCGCATAATCAGTCTTTCCTAAAGAGAGCTCTTCTGCAGTCTCCTCTTCCAAAGTGGGGCTCTCATGGAGTAGCTTTAGGCAGTGACCATTGTTTTTGAAATTTTTTGTAATGCTTTCGTCTTTTATTCCAGGATCAAAGAAGGTCCTTCGATAAGTAAACGTGTCGAATGGGCACGTGAAAGTGGTATCCTTTTCCACAACATCAAGAATCATAGGATTAAGGGGTTGCCTCACCGCTTTTCTTCCATCTTCAATTGAGACCCTACGCATACTCATGGATGGGCTAAAATTATGAGTGTCAACCAAGGCCCACCCAATTCTCTTCTTATGTTCCTGTAATAAATTTTCTTCCTGCGAGAATTGAAGCTTTGATGAACAATATAAATCCTCAGGAAGTGGTTCAGAAGGTGGTTGTTCAATAGAAGGTTTGGTTGGGGCAGCCGAGATGTCGAGAGCTTCAGTTGTATAAACAACTTCAACAACTCCATCTGTAGGAAAAATATTAACCTGCAAGGTAGCCTCAATCTCAGAACAAAGGTTAGTTTCAATGCAGTCATCATATGAGCAACTATCAACAAAATAAGACAATGATGGAAAATCAACTGCAAACAAATCAGTACAAGTATCATCAACCAACTCAGAAATCAATTCAATATGAAAAACAGAATGTTCTTCTTCCTCATCAATCTTCTTACTTTTTAGTACTTTATGTGGAAAAGGAATTGGTGGTACATACTGTTTTTCAGGCTCAACCACAATGAAAGGTTCAAGTTTAGGTTCAAGTCCAGGTGTAGGTTCAGGTGTGACCTCAACAACTTCTTTATTTTTGTCTAAGGCTGGTTCTGTAACTTTTTCGGATCTTAAGGACATTGCACTCATATTAGGGTTAGTGACATTAGGATTTACTACTATTTGGGCAGGTAGTTGGTTTGATCCTTGAGCTTGTTGTATGGCATTAATTGAAGTGGCAAGTTATCCAATTTGTGCTTGTAAGGTCTGAATACTAGAATTTGTCCGTTGCTGAAATTGGAGATCATTTACAGCCATTTGCTTGACAAGGTCCTCTAGTGAAGGTCCAGAAGGTGCAGAGGTGGTTACTTGTGGAGGGTTATGTGGTGGTGGTAATATTAACATTAATTGTTGTTTCACTAAATAAGTAAACTCATCAAGTCTGGTTTCTAGAGCTTTATTGTAAGAAGAAACCTGAATCTCATTCACACCTTTTGTTTGGGCAGAATTGTTTATAGTTGTAAATTGTTGGGAGTTAAGTGACATATTCTCAATCAAGGCTTTGGCAGCAGCCGGGGTTTTATCAAAAAGTGATCCACCACTAGCAGGATCTAAGATGTTTCTATCCATTGGTAGCAATCCCTCATAGAAATATTGGATAAGTAGTTGTTCGGTAATCTGGTGGTGCGGACATCTGGACACTAATTGTTTGAATCTCTCCCATTATTCAGACAATGACTCCATGTCAATCTGTCTAATACCATATATATCTTTTCTAATTGAGGCAACTCTTGAGGCAGGAAAGTATCTCTGTAGAAAGACTTTCTTCAAATCGTTCCAGGTTATGACAGAATTAGGCTCAAGATAGTAAAACCAATCTTTGGCAGCTCCCTGTAGTAAAAGCGGGAAGGCTCTCAGCTTGATGTGATCTTCTGTGATTCCTTCAGGTCTCAAATTTGTAGAACACACAACCTGGAATTCTTTCAGATGCCTATATGGGTCCTCACCTGCAATACCATTAAACCTTGGCAACAAGTGTATTAAACCAGGTTTCAACTCAAAAGGTACAGTAACAACATGATATTTAATACATAACTCATTATAATTCATATCAGGAGCAGTAAGTTCTTTGAGAGTTCTTTGATCACCCATGTTATCAAAAGGGAAAAAAAATTAACAAAAAATTAGAAATCATAAAACTAATTCAACAATGCAGTAAATAATTTGAAAAATACCATATCCCTAATTAGAAAAAGAATTGAAAAATAGAAAACCGAATCAAATAAAATCTAAAAATTATGAAAATATAATTAAAAATCAAATCAAATCAGAATGAATCAATAAACAAAATTTCGGATTTTTTTGAAAGTATGAAAATAGAAAATAAATCAAATAAAATAGAAAAATAACGAATTTGCGATTTTCAGGGTCAAAATCTTTTAGTATTTTATTCTAAATGAGTATTGTTCAACGATTTTTTTCTGATTTTCTGGAAAAAAAATTCAGAGAAAATCGAAACAATAGCTTCCAAACTCACCTGAAAGGCTGAAACGCTTACACTGCACTGCAACACTAAAAATTAACACACAAAAACAAAAACAAACAAAAAAAACAAAAACTCTAAAATTAAAATTCTACAATTGGCTAAAATCAACAAGAATCCTCGGCAACGGCGCCAATTTGATCCGCGGTCGCGCGCGGATCAAAACCGAGCGGTTTGAAAAACGTAGTAAAGCGACGGTAACTCGGATGTCGATTCATAAGGATTCTTATTTAAAGTGGCCAATTGAGACAAATTGGGGGGGGGGGGGGGGGGGGTTGTTTGATTAGAAATTCGATTAATAAAGAAAAAGGCAGAAATAATTGGTTTTGAAATAAGTGATTAAAAACAGGTAAATCCACTGGTTCGACTCCCAACTTATCATTGGTTATTACAATTTAATATTTTCAAAAGGGTTCAATCCCTATTCGATTGCAATATTGACGAACAAGCGTCGACGATACCGCATGACTTCTATTCCTAATTACCGAATTAAGCAGACGGTTAAAGATTGTGCAAATTAACGAAAAAGCTAAGTTAATCCGCGATTGAGTTAAGGAATATTGATCGACCAAATTAAATCCAATTTATCTTATAATAACGAATTAAGCAAACGAAATTATAAGATAATTTGGAACGAGATTAAAAGAAATAATGCACAGTTTAAATTGAATAAACCTCAAAGAATTACGGGTTCGAAACCGGCGGATTCTCCCTTAGGATTAGTTCGCCACGAAAACAATAAAACAAAAGGAAATTCAGAAAATAAACTCGGTGAATGTTTTACATCACAGTAGCAACCTTAAATAGAAAATAACTGCGCCAGAAACCTAAACTAGGCCCGCAAGGAAAACTACATTATCACAAGTCAGAAACTTCAACGAATTATTCGATACTCAAGCATTCTGAATCAGCTCCTTTGTGCAACATGAAAGTTGTAGATCTTTTTCTTATCTTTCCAACGACTGGTAGAACGCCTCGATCTGATTCATGTATCTCCAGTTATGAATTTTTTACTAAAAGCTGCTAATGCTGAAAAATAACAAACGAAAATTAAATAAGGCTTAAAATAAAATAAATTGTAAAAACATTATAAAATAGGAAATTAAACAAACTAAATTGTAGAAATGCCTAAGTCTAAACATAGAGGAAGGTGCATTAAAATGCACTGATCATTGATCATTGGGTCTTCAAAGTCTTAAGTATTCAGAGTCTTCAGAGTCTTCAGAACTTGTTCATTAGAACCTTGTCTTCAGAACCTTTAGCACTCACTCTTCAGAACCCTTGGTCTTCAGAAACTTAAGTCTTCATAAATTTGTTCAGCAGAACTTTGTCTTCAGAGTTTTCAGTACTTAGTCTTCAGAAACTCAAGTCTTCATAATCTTTAGAACTTTGTTCAGCAGAACCTTGCCTTTAGAGTCTTCAAAAGATAACAACTTCAGAAGCTAGAAAGCCTTCAGAAGTAATATCCTTGAGTGAGTTGGCGACTTGAAATAATTTCGTTACGTAGGGATGAAAATCTTACACAAAAGTTGTCCTTTATACCACCAAATTAGGGTAGTGGAATGGAACGTTTTGATACGTACTATGTACTATTTTCCCTCATAAACTTTTGGTCATATCTTATGTACATCAGAGGCTTCTGAATAGAGAAGATTGAAGCATGAGTAAAAGAGTTGATCACTGGGTCTTCAAAGTCTTAAGTCTTCAGAGTCTTCAAAACTTGTTCATTAGAACCTTGTCTTTAGAACCTTTAGCACTCAGTCTTCAGAACCCTTGGTCTTCAGAAACTTAAGTCTTCATAACTTTGTTCAGCAGAATTTTGTCTTCAGAGTCTTCAGTACTTAGTCTTCAGAAACTCAAGTCTTCGTAATCTTTAAAACTTTGTTTAGCAGAACCTTGTCTTCAGGGTCTTCAGAAGATAACAACTTCAGAAGCTAGAAAGCCTTCAGAAGTAAATCATCAAAGTCACGCTCAGAGGCATAATCCAAGAGAACATTGTTGCAACAACATATTATCTTCTAAGAATCTTTCTGAATGTGAGTAGATCAGAAGCAGACTTGCTTCTTTGACGCAGAAGCGACTTTTGGTCAAACCATATTTTCATTGCATATGGTTTCTATCATAGTCAAAATCTGTTTTTTAAAACTCAGAATAACAAACGTTAGAGTACCAAAATTATTCTCACACAAATACTACTTTGTTATTATCAAAACATAGAGATAATGAGCAGAACCAACTCTTGTTCTAACATTCTTCTCTTTTTTGTTTTTATCCTTGCGCTTAGTGTTACTTTCATTTGCTTCAAGCCTCTTTAGCTTATGCTCATGTTCGGTGAGCTTACCAAATAAAGTTGGCATGTCTATGGTTTTTAGGTCATGAGATTCTTTGATAGTCGTTACTTTTGGTTGTCATTCCCTCCACATAAACCTCAAAATCTTATTAGCACAATCTTGATTAGAAGTTGTTTTACCCATATTCTCAAGTTGATTGATTATATGGGAAAATCTCATCTGCATGGAGGCCACGGTTTTACCAAGTTCCATGAAGAAGAGTTCAAATTCCTCTATTAGAGTATTGATCTTAGATTGCTTAACGTCTTCAGTTCCCTCATTGAGAACTTTAAGAGCATTCCACATTGCCTGAGTCGTCTTACAATGTGAAATAGAAAAATATACATTCATGCTCAATGATGAGATAAGTATATTTCTCGCCTTCAAGTCATAAGACGCCTTTTTAGTTTCAGCCTCATTCCAATCCTTAGATGGTTATACAACTGATATGCCATCAACGACTCTTTGAGGAACATAGGGTTCGTCTTTGATGGCTAACCAATATTGCACATCCACATACGTAAGGTGTATGTACATACAATCCTTCCAATATGCATAGTTTTCACCGGTGAAAATCAGGGCTTTATTATATGGTCCCTTCATATTAATTTGCGCCATACTCAAACAACTTTTGAATATGGAGTAATTTTTATAGAAGGGGGGTTGAATAGACAATTAAAACATCCCTTCTTTTTAAAAAATTAGATTACACAAGCGGAAACGGATATGGTGAAAATTCGTTTTGAAAAGGTTTTATGATATTGGAAAAGAATTTGTGTTATACTTACACCAAAGGTTTTTAATGAGTTAGAATACAATGAATTGATTAATGGTTAAAGTTTCAACGAGATGCTTAAAGACTTTAACAATTCTTCAATTTGCAAGGCAACTCTAAATTCAATTCTCATAAAATAATCAATTAACAGGATCCTTTAGAAGAACAAATCTAATCAAACCTAAAATTTTACAAATCAAAAATATGAATGCTATGAATCTAAATAGATACGCAAGCATGCAATTTTAAACAATAAAGAGAGAGGGAGAGAAGAAGAGAGTGCACCAGGATATGTACTAGTTCGGTGTTATCATCCTCGCAGGCACCTACATCTAGTCTTCGACGGTGAACCATCAAAGAGTTCTTTCTTCCATTAAAATAATATAGAATTTGGTTCGTGTTACAATAATTCAGAAAAGCAAAATATAAACTATAACAATCCAATCTATCTTCTCCCTTGCTTGTTGTAAGAACTTCCTTGTAACTAGCTACCACCACTAACTTGATCTTTACCCAAGATCTTGATTTTCAACTTTTGATGGATTCCTATCTTGATGAATTTCCTTATCTTCACCCAATCTTGAAATTCCAAGCCTTGAATCCTTCTCTTCAACAAGTTGACAAATCCACAAAAAAACTCCGCAACAATGGAGAAAATTTTCTTCTTCTTTTTCCTTCAAGTAAAATTTCAACCCTTGAAACTTCCAAGATCAAAACACCTCTTGCAAAAATATGCACACTTCAATGAACAATTAGATCCCTAATGTTTCCCTAAAATTAATCATCACACACACACACACACACACACACACAAGAGAATGATTTCCATGGGTATGATTAAGATGAAGATTTGTGAGAGAGAAAGAAGTTTCTTTGCAAATGTTTTCCAATTGAAAAATTTTGATCTCTTATAAAATGAGGAAATGAAACTTATATTTATAGGTGCAAGAGAAAATGCACGATTAATGAGTAAAAATGAACTACCTGAATCAATTCAGACTTCCCATGACTCAATTCAGTTAAGGCAGTTGACCTGAGTCGAATTCAAAATGAATCAATTCAAATTAACGTTCTGAATCAAGTCTCAACCCTGACTGAATCAATTCAATTTGGAATTTACAGACCTGTGACTCGATTCAAAACTGCTTTTGACTCAATTCACAAAAACATAATCTAAATCAACTTTTGAGGCACTTTCATGAATCGACTCATGAAAGCCTTGACTCGAGTCAGAAGACAAAAAAAATTGAATCAAGTTAAGAATGTTTCTGAATCAATTCAAACAGTTAAGACACATAGTCAACTTAACAAATGCATGGATAAACCTCTTTATCATGCGTTTGATGATTAAGAAACAATGGAACTCAAATTAAACAATAAACATAAGAAAAGCATGAAAATAATGAAATAATTGATATCTTGATCAATGATAATTTCAACAACTTCATTAGCCTCCAAGGAGTGTGTTGTAATGCTTGAATTGGTTTGAAACCTTTTGGAACTCCCTGGGCAAATCAATTTGCAGCTTGGTACAAGTTGGGATATGAGGATGCGATTCTGGTGTTACAGAAGCAAGGTGATGATTTGGATCACTTCTATATGATGTATATGTAGTGTTTGGATGCCTGGTTTGAGTGGAAGTGGACTGGAATTGAGAATTCAAGTTTTCACTTCTTTGAAACTTTGAATTTTTGAAGGAGGATGATTTCTTAGATAACAAGCTTCTTGCAATGTTTTGGTGTAATTTGAATGAAGGAAATGATTCCTATTTATAGGAAAATGTACCTATTACTTGCAATGTTTTGGTGTAATGACATGTACCTATTACTTGAGTGCCAGGGTACACATAGGTTGTTTCTCACATGGCTCAAATTCTGATCTTTTGAGATTGAATTTATCAGATTGTATCTCATCCCTTGGTGTTTTAATCATTCTTTGACATATTATGGCGGTTTCTTGGCCAATTCACTATTGCACTTTAATGCTAGATGACAAAACTCAACTTCCTGATTTTGCAATGATGTTTTTCACATGTCAAGGGATAGAACTTTGAAAAATCTGTTGTGATCTTGCAGAGCACATGGGATGTTATAAGAATGTTGTTGGATGTGTGTAGAGATCAAGCTTCCAAAGTCATCAAAATCGAGTACCAACATTCTCTTGCAATCTGTCTTGGAAATTCAGTTTCATCAAGGCTTATTGTAAAATTCATATCTTCTTGCTCAAGTAAGATAAATGGATGTTCTTAGACATTTTGAAAAGGTGAGATGACATAGTGAAAAATGACCCTAAAGTTGGCTCCCACATAAGGCAGATTCTGCTTGAAAAATTTATAAGTGTTTAAGTTCAAAAAGTATTGAACCTCCAACTTTGTGGCTTCATATCTCTCAATCTATGCATTTTTTTAGAATTCATCCTCAAGGAAAAAGTTGTAGTATGTAGCAAGATCTTCAAATTGGTCTTTGGAGCA
The DNA here is from genome assembly GCA_963859935.3 of Lathyrus sativus. Classification (NCBI taxonomy): domain Eukaryota; kingdom Viridiplantae; phylum Streptophyta; class Magnoliopsida; order Fabales; family Fabaceae; genus Lathyrus; species Lathyrus sativus. Next base: position 175,934,781 of record OZ012740.1, read on the forward strand.
AAGAAAATGGTTACTTGGATTGAAAGTTATGGTCTTGAAAAGTTGGACAAAAATCATGAACTCTCGTAACTTAGAAAAATGTCAATTTCTCCATTGTTGCCCTTTTTTCAAGTAATTTCACTTTTCTTTATTTCTATTGATCAATCATGATTCAAGTCACATATTATCATCATTGTTGACTTGAGGTGCCCATGGTTGACCAAAAATCTCAAAAGTCAAACTTGATTTTTTATCACAGTTGACTTTTCATTATATGATCTTGAATTCTGTGATCTTTAATGAAATCAAATCCTTGGGATATTTGAACATTATGGATGGACTCCAAAGGTGTTTTTAAGTGTCTTGAATTATGTCTCAAGGTTTGAGATCATGTCTTAGTTAAAAGTCAAATATGCAGTTGACTTTTCATCAGAAACCCTAGTTTGTGAACCAGATGAATTTGAACTCTTGCATTGCGTGTGAATCAAGTTCTTGGATCAATCCAAACATAAGAATAGACTAATGTGATGCATTTGAGATCATTGAAACATGTCTTGAAGCATAGAATCATCCTTAGATGAAAAAGTCAATTGTAAGTCTGATTGGATCAAAACCCTAATTTTAATGCACTGGGGATCTTGAGGCTTGATGAGTTTGAAATGATGCAATATTGTACTTGATTTTTGATGGATGAAAATCCTTGATCATCATGGATGAATAAAAGACTTGAGATGTTGAATATGATGCTCATCCTTTAATAATTCATATGCTTGAGCTTTTGGAAGGAACCACCTAACTTGTAAAGCAAGCAAACACACACATCTTGTATTTGTAATGGGTTAGTGATGCATAATGACACATATGTAATGATGAATGTTATGCAAATGAGGTGGCCTCTTAGAAAGAAAAAATTAGGGTATGACACAACCTAAACCTCATTTAAATCAAATCAAACCAAACCGCACGTTTTTTACTCTTACAAGTTAAAATCATTCAAACCGCATCTCAAACACCCCTTCTATTGTTATACAAAGATTAATTAATTCTATGATAAATTTGTATATTTGAACAAATTGTTAACAAAATTGTATATTAAAATAACTTTCTTAATTTCTTTGATTTAACATGAAGTGTTCTAAATTTAAGAAAGTAATATGAATATAAACATGTGTTTCTTTCTTTTCTTTTCTTTTCATGAGTTCCGAATGCTATTTAACGTCACTTTTAATAAACAGGACATCTACAAAAGAATTTTAAGAACCTTTCTAGAACCAATTCTCATGTCCGGTTGATCTATACTTTCAGTCATCCACTAAACTTTATTGACAAGTACTATTAATTAGAGAACCACATAATTTGCTCACAATATTTACATTTAATGTGTTAATTAATTGATTAATTACTATTTTACTGCCTCATTCTTTACGAAGACAATCAAGTTTAATACTTTAATAAGTAATGTAAGCATGATTTAAGTATAGATTAATATATGTACAAAAAAAAGTATAGATTAATATATGAGGCTGGAAAAATATCTATTCCATAATCCTTTCTTCATAGAAACATGTGATTCATCTTAAATTGAAATTTCAACTGTTTTAACAAGAGTTAGTGTTGTCACCAAGGATACTGATAACTGTAACAACTAAAAAACATCGATGACAGATGGAATCTTAAATTAGACATACTGCGCGAGCAAGAACCATCCATGGTAATAAACAAGAGACAATTTCTGAAACCAAAAATAAGTAGCAGCAGAAATAACTGCAAAAGACACTTTGTCTTTCACAACAAAATGATCCAATGATCTACCATGTAAAAATGAAAACTAAAATCGATTTCTACAACACAGACTGTCAAGAAAGTCTCACATTCCAAAACCAAACACAGACCGAATCCTCTGGAAAATGAGATCCCTCCATCCCCTCTCTGTATTCTCCACCACAGTCGCATTCCCATATCTGCATTTGAAATCAATCACTTCAATAACACAAGTCTCCTCATAACCAATATAATCAAACACTAACCTGTCTTCTTCAGGCACATCTGTGTGTGTTAGCTTCACAACCGTAACTCCAGATTCAGGCTCCTCAAACACAAGTCTCACCTGTAAAAATCACAACCAAACAAGATTTTAGAAAAGGTTCGCAACAACTTAGGTCCCAACCAATGTAGTCAAAAACGAGATAATAAATAGAATCAGATGTCTTGTGAAAGATCATAAAACTCAGCTGGTTAGCACGGCTCGTAAATCCTAATGAAGGGAAAAATGGTAATTTTATATATATTTATACACACATACACATAAACATGAAAAATGATAATTCAAACCCAAAAAAAGGCCCATCACATGTTTTACGATCTTGCTTCAAAAGCTCAATCTTGACCACATTGGCGACGAAAACAATAATTCTCCAATCTTAGCACTCTCAAGCATACGTGGCATGTACGATCTAGCACTCGATCTTGACACAATGGTTCCAATATAAGATTTTTTTTGCATTTGTTCAACTATGATTAACACCTGAGTTATAAATTAGTAGGTTGTGGTTGCATTTGCGGATAATGCAGCCAATGCAGCTTTTAATCACATTTATCGAGGTTTTACAATAACTATATAAACCCTAATTGAGATTCCGTTTGCCACATTCAACCACAAATCTTAAGAATGTTATGAATCTACTATGATAAACAATTTAGTAAACAGATATTGGATAAACAATTATCATATAAATAAGGTTTTAAAAAACACTCCATTACCTCAAAAAAAAAAAGATTGGGATAATACAGTATCAATATCAATACCATTATTAACTGCTATTATAATGAAAAAGAAATTATGGTTAATTCACAGTTTGATGACCGCAATCCGTGTGAATTAACCATAACAGTTAATAACACCAGTATTGCAACACCAGTGCCGACCGAAATCGCAAATGTCTTTACGCAACGTCGCAACAGTTATTTAAACCATGCATATAAGAGTTAGTGTATGCATTTTCCATGACAAAAGTAAAACAAAATCTATTAGTAACTATTTTCATAAAAACTATCTCAGAAATAAGCTAAAAAAATAGCTTATTGGCATGTTATCAACAATTTTCATAAGCTCTCACACAATAAGATCCTATATACCGCGACACAACCCTAATATCAAACTATAAGTCCCAATAGAAACACAAACAAACAACACTTACCATTGATTGCTTCCCATCGTGCCAGCTCCCAAATCTCCATCTCTGAACAATCAACTTCCCTTCCTGCAATTCCAAATTCTCCCCTGTCACAGACCCATCAAAGATACTAAACTCACCACCAACCTCCTTACTAATCCTTGCATTACTCTGCGTAAAACCCTTCCATCTATTCTCATCCATCAATATCTCAAACAAATCCTTCGCCCTACAATTAAACTTCTCACTCAAACTAATCGTTTTACAACCCTTCTTCCCCTTCTCCTCCTTCTTCGCAACCGCAACAACCTCTGCCGTCTCTTTCTTCTTCGCTGCCACGGCCGCCACAACCAAATTACTCCTCTGCGGCGGAGCAACCTTCTTACTCTCAAGCTCATCTTTAACAGGTCCACCTTTCGACATACTCTCAACCCAAACCCTAACCTTCTCCAAAATCAACGGTTTCCCTTTCACAACAACCGCTTCCCTCAAACTCTTCCCAATCACTCCCTCATCTTTCACGCTAACCCTAACCTCAGGATTCTCATTGGCATTCTCATCGGAAATATACGGAATCTCAAAACTCCCGGTGACCTTATGCAAGATCTTCCCGTCGGAATCCCTCGCTTCACCTTCCCATGAAATCACCGCGCTGATTTCGTACCCAGGAATGATCTTCCCCTTACGAACATTAACGTAGGCCTCGCCGTCGAGCTTCTCAACTTTCTTGACAGTGGCGTGGAAATTACCCTCGCCTTCCAGGATTTTGAGGTTGTTGAATAGTTTGTTGAAGAAGGTTCTAGACCATTCTAGACAATTGGTTTCCGACCAGTGCCAGTTGTGGACGTTTGTGCCGTCGGGTCTGTCTTCGACGATCCACCGTTTGTCGCCTTCGCCGTATTTCGCCATTGAAATTGTGAATGAGAAACCAAATCAAATAGTGGTAGTAATAATGTAATAACGATAGTGTTGGGGTGAGGTTTTTTTTCTGAATTTGTTGTAATATATAGGATTGTTGGGTTTGGAAGGATCTAGAGAAGAAAGAAAAGAAACCCTGTTCCAACTCCAACCAGTGAGGCCTAGGAAGGATCTAGAAGACAGCTAAAATGGGAGTATAGCCGTATAGGGTTAGTTTTTCTCTGTGGTATAATCTATATTTTGGTTTGATAGTAAGTTGGGCACTTATACATGATGATAGTATTACATTGCATATCTTTTTTCTTTTCGTTTTCTTTCTAATTCTCTATGTTTTTTTTAATAAAGAGAAAGGGTAAAATTAAAAAAAAGGGAAAAAGAGTTAAGAGAGGATGGAAAGAAAAATGAAAGGTGAGGATCAATATTTTTCATAATATTTTTTATAGAAGTGTAAATAGGGTTATATCCGAGAGATTAATCGGGTTTGAATATAATCGACATCATTAGAAGGGAGGTGTGTGGGTGGTTGTGGCTCGCAAGTGAAGAGATTTAGTAAGAGATTATATTGATCGTGATTATTAAAATATGCATCCATACAATGTAAGTTCTTATATTAGAAATGAAGTTAACATTATTGTTTTGATTTATTATTATTTTCACTTATTTGTAACATTCATTATTCATCCATTGCATTCACGCAAAACAACTACATATGTTGAAACTCTAACACAATAAATATTGTTTGGGGATGAGAAATTAAGCATCATCTAACCCATTATTGCTATTATGCGTCGGTCAAAGGCCCAATTAAAATATGTCCATGTTCATTCCAACAATGCATAACCCAAGTGAAATTATCCAACGTATATAATTAGGACATGTGAGATCTAATGTACACTTTTCTGATCTTTATTTTTCATTTAACTCATTTTGAACTCTAAACTGACATGGACATCGAAGTACTAACCATATAGGTGCACTCAGCGTCGCCGTATCAAAAATTGACATTAATACTCCAAAAGTTCAAACTTCGTCAATCAACATCAAATATGGTTCTCGCGCGGAACAATAACAACGTCTGTGAACATTGTCTTCTAATTCCTGGGATATTCCACGATCAGATCATTCTTAATCTATAAGGTAGATTTCTGCCAAAACTCCAGTAAGTTGAAAGAGATAACTACACACATCTCGCCAAAGAAACTCGTTGAATTCCTCATCTAGTACCACCTCAACCCTTTGTCATCGATGAGATCTGTAGAAAAATGTTGTACGACGAAGATCCACCACTAGAAGGCTTTAACCAATAAACGACTGATACCAAATCACAAATTAGACAAACTGCTTCTCGGATTTCAAGATTGTGAAAAGGTATTTAGAATCCCAAACATGGATTTACCGATGTTTATAACAGTTACAATGGAAGATTACACAGTAGCAGGTTTTCTTGTGGATGATATGAGTTCCTGTAACGTCTTCTACATCGACACACTCGAGTAGTAAGGCCATCATCCAGATCTGAGTCCATGCAGTGGAAAAAGTCTCCTAGATTTCAATGGTTTTGTAACTTACCCTTGTGGAGTGGCAGATTTACCATTATCACTCGTAGAAGGGGAAGGCGAAAGGAATTTAACCATCTATTTCCTAATAGTTCAGTGTAAGAGAGTTTATAATGGCATCCTTGGCAGTTCCTTTTTGACAAAGCTGGATGTCGCGGATTTCCCAGTCCACCTTAAAGTAAGTATCACGACAATGTCAGGAAGCCGTTCATACTTGATGTCGACTTGAAAGCAGCAAGACATATCTGCAAAGCTATATTAAAAAATCACCCACGACCTTGGTATTGTCAGGTGAAGGTCTGATAAAAGTTAATATGGCTGACCTCAATGTGCGTGAAGAAGAAGTCAAACCAACTCTAAATGGCGATTTTGAGGTCAATCAGCTAAATGATAATCACATTCGATCTGTGAAGATAGGATCCGAACTACCTTCTGAGGTGAAAAAAATATAATCAAATATCTTTGGGCTAATGCAAATCTCTTTGTCATCTCTCCACATGAAATGTCTGGCATCGACCCCACCATAGTCTATCATCAATTAAATGTTGATCCTAATTCTCAATATATCTACTAGTGAAGAAGAAGGTAGTCTCCCGAGAATGTCGCAGCTATTGTTAGCACATTCGAAGGACTGTTAGACACCAACTTCATTTTTGAAGTAAAGTACATGAAATGGCTTTATAATGTTGGGCTAGTTAGTAATGTTGGGTGAGAATATGGAAACAACAATGTCTAGACATGGGGGGTGTGAATAGACTCAAATTCCCTTTAGACAATTTGAAAAAAAATTTAGACCTCATAAACAAAATCGGTGATTTTAAGAAGCATGGAAGAAAAACACAAAAACACGAGATTTGAATCAATCTGGACAATACCAAAAAGGGTCATTTTTAAAGTTAATGATATGAATCATTATTTGCACTTGATTTGAATCAAATGAGATTATAATTCGAATCATGTTCAATTTTTTATCTGAATCATTTGATCCAAAATGGTGCTCCAATTTTCAGCAGGCGAGTGATTTGAATAAAATATAACACATGATTCGAATCAAATACCATAACATCCAAATTCAAATGTTCTAACTTGTGATTCAAGCTACTCATATGAAAATTACAAAATAGTAATTTTCATAGACCGAAAAAGGAATTACCAATAAGGATCAAATGAAAATAATCATGAAATGTAGAGGCTTCTCAATGGTATGATTTAGTTTTCGAAGCAATTATAATCAAATGGAAAGAATAATACAATCACACAAATGAATTGAAATAACATACAAATTACAAATACATAATGAAACAATAATTGAATTATATAACATCAAAACACAAATTGATACTTAAAGCACGTAAATGATACCAAATGATACTATATGATTACAGTCTCCCCCTTTTTAATGTTTGGAAAATATGTGACATTATTGTTGATGAATTAATCCAAAGCAATATTTGGAATTTGATGGAACATAGTCAATCTGGTGACTATCATACATTACTTCCTTTGAGTCGTATAAGTTTTAAAGCTCTCTTGCATTAAATGCTTAATGCGCATAAATATATGTCGAACCTCGAAAAATACAATCCTTTGCTAATGGTCGCAGAAAACAGAGTCGCCACCGAACTTTATTCATTCCAAGGTGGAATAGGAAAATATTGAGAAAACCTTTAAGGAAAGAACATGGTCATCGTAACCAAGTTCTAGGTTCGGGAGTTGGTTACGCAAGGGGAAGGTATTATCACTCCCTCACGCCCGTTGTACTCAACGGGAACCTATTAATTCGATTCATGAGGAATTTTAGCTAAGGTTGTTTGTATTCTTCTAAGATGAATAATGAAAAAATAAGGTATGAGTAAAGGATTTTAATTACTAAGGGGAAATTGGGGGTTTTTATTAAGGTGCTCGCCAAGGATTGGGGTCCTTGTACCTACGTATCTTCATTTGAAAAAATGAAGAATTAGAGCGTCCGTAGTTCGTGGGACTACAGGTTGTTAGTTCGTTTTATCGAACAAATGTTCAGGTCGCATTCTAAGGGCGAAACGTTAGCTTTTTTACTCTCGGCGGAGGCTTAAGCATTTAGTTTACAGACGTATTAGAAGGAAATAAACATTGTTCTTATGAGAAAAAGTTTTAGTCGCACGGCGGTGAGAAGTTGAATTAATGTGTTGATATTTTATTTGGATGGCAATCATTTGGACGCCAAGGAAGACTCCTCGTATCCAAACAATCAGGAAAATGAATCGAAGGCTCGACTCTCTCTCTTCCACCTTAATTGTGAAAATAGATTATAAATCTTTTATACAAGACAATTGTTCGAATATTAAGGAACGTTCATCATACCTAAACAATTGAGAAGAGGAATCAAATGCTCCATTCCAACTCCTTTTTCATCTTTTAATTAAAATAGGGTCTAAGTATGGTTAAGTTGATTAATTTGACTTTAAGAAAGTACTCGATGTTGGTCGAGGTTTGAGTTTGCGTTCGAAATGATGTAAGGGTTTGAACTAATGGAAAAGAGGTCGTAATTGTGTATAAGGTAAGGTCAATGGTGATGCACAAAGCAACCGGCTTACAAGAATTGGGGTAGGGCTTGATATATGGATCAAGTATGCTTTAGGGTTTGGAATGTTCGTCATACAATGAAAAAATATAAACAAGCAAGTAAAAGAAAGCGATAAAATTATTTAACACTTCATTGGGGAGATGGTATATCTTTTTGAATGGGGATAATAAAAGACGGTAAACACACATCCAAACAAACAAACATATGCAAGTAAATGACCCACGAAAATGATAAACAATTAAATCGGTTCTTATTATTATGTGTGCACTAGCAAAGTGGGCTAGTGTTCTAAACAACCAACTAGAAATAATTGATCGAATAGGTCTCATTGTAAGAAAGTCCAAGAGTAAGTTTTAAATGTTGTGTGTAGTGGCCAATGAGGTTGATGACGATGCACGAGGCAATCGACTTACAAGGGTGAAAATTGCTCGACGTTGAATCGAGAATTTATTTTGAAAATGGTTTACGTGTATGAATTTGAAGTGACCAATCAATTAAAGATGGATACATAAATGTTGTAGAAATAATAACCATAAAACAAGAATTAACAAAAGAATTAATCAATTAAATCCTATTTTAAACAACTAATCAAGTTTATTAACCTTTAATTATTTTTGTTAGTTAGTAAAAAAAAAATTCATTACCTAACTAAACTAACTAAAACACTAATTAAATTAATTAGTTAATTAAACAAGATATAATTAAATAATAAAAATGAGATTAAAAAAAAGATAAACAAAAGGGTGCCTCAAGAGAGGAGGGTGTGTATGTGGAGGGCTGGTTATATGAGGACTAGACCTTATATTCCAGCCCAAATTATGAAACTCGGAACAGCCCAAAGGGCTGGTAGTCCGCTACAAAAAACAAAATTGCAGCGGGTCCCACAATCTAAATCTTTCTACACTCAACAATTGTTCCAAACTTTTCTCTTCAATGGCATACATGTCACAAATTAAAATGTATTAATGGACAATATATTTCTTGAACCAAGAAAAAGTAAAAAAGGTATTAAATCTCTGATTTGTATTTCCAAGATATATCTATCAAGTCAATAGCAGAATAAAATAATCATAAAAGCATGATAATTAAAAACTTAAATTTCACACGAGCCTCCCTTTCTCTCCTTGCATAGAGTAACCTCTCTCTCTGCTGCCACTCGCGAATCACCCATGGCCAAAGAAACAACGGTGCGTGGTGGCCGCCACCGCTTTCTCCGGCGGCTACCCCTCAACCCGTGATAAAACAAACTGATACCTAACCTATTTTTGGCTGAGGATCACATATTCTATCTTAGTTTTGGCTATAGCTCAACCAAAAACATCGAATTAGATTTTTCAAATCAAAACATAACAACTTTCAACTGAGAATAAATCAACAATAGTAACAGTTTTAGATAAATAAATGGAAGGTTTTTGCTTAGCTTATCAAAACAAACACACAAATGCAAATAATTCGAGCAAAGGGTGAAGAAGATTTACTTGGTCAGAGCTAATCCGATTGCGTCTTTTTTGGCAATGTTCAGATAAGCTTTAAATCTGCTTCCTTGGCCTTTAAATATTTCCTTTCTTCACCTTTTTCTTACTTCTGTTATGTGATGCTGCTGAGTTAATTGTTGGCGTGATTAGGTTTTAGTGAGAACATTGTTTTGTAGAGATATTTTCTTTAGGGTTTTTTTTCTCTGTAGACCAGCTTCTCTTTTGGATAAACAGTTAGGTTTATATAGTAAACAATTAGGATTTTAGGTTGCTACAAGTTGAGAAATAAAACGGTTGGAGAGTGGTGTAGTGAAATTTTGACATTTTTGTGTAGTGGTGGAGAAATGTGTAACACCCCCTTTCTATACCCCCAAAATAAATCAATTAAATCATTTAAGTGTTTAATGAATGTTCTATCAGAGTATAAATTAAAACATGGTATAAAAGAGGTGCATCACATTATCGTCGAAACGAAACATAAATAATACCTGCTCATAAAGATATGTAACAAAAGGGAGAAATCTCAACTAAAAACAAAGCATAGCGCTTAAAACCCACATATCAACATTTAGAATAAAGCGGAAACATCTAAACATTGAAATCGTTTCATTAACATAAGCATTATATACATCATTCAGATTAATTCAATTCATCAGTTGAGTTACAAAACAAGCATCAGCAGATACATACGCGGATGTATCACAAAAGAATCAAAACAATTCCTAACTACCCAGTGTTACATATCAGAGCCATCTGACCAAAAGAAATGAAGACTCGCTTCACAAAGACCTCCAGCATCCTACTCTGCAATGCCTCATAGAGCATTATAAAACAACAGAAGGGTGAGAAATATTACCATAACAAACAATGCATAAAATTATGTATATCATAAAACACAATTATAACATACACGAAATTCACGTCCCTCACCACAACTTGTTACAACACGACACCAAGTACACGTACATAATCAATCATATTCACCAATTCATGCTTCACAATACATAACATATCACTTAAACAATTACAATTATGTTCATTTCACCAAAACATCATATAAAGATGATAATACAACTCATAGAGACCGACTCATGACTCGGTGCAGATGCAAATGCGGTACCGACTTGTTCAGCAGGTTCAATTGAAGAACCAAAATGGAACCATCGCTCGTTACCGAAGTAACTCCCTGTCGGGCCTACGATGTTCACCCATCGCTCACACCCCACATGGGCATACGATGTTTCAGGATTGCTCACACCCCACACGGGCACACAATCCGGTTGCTCACACCCCACAAGGGCACACAACTGTTCTGCAGATTCTCCACAGAATCAAAATAAACCATCGCTCACACCCCCCACAAGGGCACACGATCGTTTCTGCAGATCCTACATGGAATCAGACACACAAGAATGCAATCATGATGCTACACATGCAACACGACACAATACACTCTTACAATGCACACATGTTTACAACATATTCAAGCATTCTTCATATCATACAAGTACATACAATTATGCACATTCATAACGATATCACCATGCAATTCCATTTAATTCGAACAATTGCATAAAATTGCCAAACGACCACTTACACATTTAACAATTCATAGTCCAGGATTTACGCCATACGACCACCACGGTATAATATAACTCAGCACGATCAATGCCTCGAGCAAGAAAAATAATCAAAGTTAAGTCGGGAACCCGACCTCGAATGGAGACACTAAAGAAAACACAACCTGCCACGCTCGCCACTCTGCTCGCTTAGCGAGCTCCTAGCGAGTATTCGCTACTTGTTCGCCTAGCGAACAAGCTCGCAAAGGTAAACAGAAGTCTCTGACTTCATTCGCTACCTCGCTCGCTCAGCGAACCCCTAGTGAACCTTCGCTACCCCCATTCGCTACCAGCGAACACCACAACATACATTCTATCCAAGTCTGGGACCATTCGCTACCCATTCGCTACTGCTCGCTTAGCGAACGTTCGCGACTATCCCGCCTAGCGAACACGCTAGTGAGTGTCTGCGAACCAGAATTTCTCACTGTTCAGAATTCCTCCACCACTCCAAAAATCGACCGATTCTCATCAAATCAGTTCCGAAAGCCTTAGTTTATCAAACCCTGACTATTCTACAACACTTACATCAGATTCTACCCGATAAAACATCTGTTCTACCGATTAAACTCATTATGCCCTAAAAATGAAAAATGAGTAAAACTCTCCCCAATCCAAAACAAAACCAACAAGAACACACATAATCATACACATTGCAAGAATAATAAAGTTTCACACCCTTACCCGATCAATCGAAAGCTTAGAAGTGGATTCTTGATGATTTTAGGCTTTTCTCCTCTTTTCTCTTCTCTTCCTTTCTTTCTCTTCTTTTTCTTTCCTCTTGGTTTCTATTCTCTCTATTCTTTCTCTTTCCACTTATACTCTTTCTCTTCTATTTCTCTCAAAATAACCACTAATCAAGGATTATCTAAAACACTCTCTATTTAATTCTCAAAACTCTCCAAATAATAAAATGCCATAACATATACACATAACATATTATCACATAATTCCACAATAAAATAACAATTAACCAAATAAATTAAAAGACTCCATCAAAATAATGGGAAATTCAGAATCGGGGCGTTACAAAATGCTTGTACGAAATTCTGCAATGCAGTTTTTGTTGCTTTTTTGTATTTTTTTTTTGTAGTGGAAAATAGAACATAGGGTCCCACCTTTCTTTTCTTTACTGCCCTATGCAATTTTTTTTTTGCCTTGCCAAAACCTTGTATGAAAATGTATGTTATGTGTATGAATTATGCTATTTATGAACTTTGAAAAGTGAGGTTTGAATGATGAACTTGTATTTGCTTACTATGTGAATTGATTATGATGATGAAACTTGAAGTTTATGTGTTAAAAATGTGATGAATTTATGATGATGAAATGAGCTTGGTTTGATGAATTTGAAATTGATAAATTGAAATATGAATATGTGAATATTGGATGTATTGTAACTTGGATGAATATGAACATGTGCTTGCTTAAATTGAAATTGAGAATTGGATTGTATATGAGTTGAAAAATGTTTGAATTGTGGTGTCACACCCTAATTTTTATCCCTAAGATCCTGTCTCTCTTTACATCATCTGCATAGCCTATCATGTTTATTATCATGCATAATGCCCAAATTACCAGCCAGAATAAACTTGTCAGATTTACCGTCGAATCAGCCGAATAAAAGTTAACTATGCGTAAAATCATTGGACGAAAAGTTTCAAACTCAAGCTTGCAAACGTCAGTTATATTAATCTATGTTTCGTGTAGTTTAACCTGGCGTGCTCGTTTTAATTTTTTGACTGCTTTTCGGTCGCATTTCGATCAGTCTGAGCCTTTTAACCGGGGAAAATTTGTTTAGGAATTTGACCAAACGTTGTATTTTTTCGAGTCGTTTATTTTGCACTGATCATTTTGATGCATTCATTTTATTTTTTCGAGCACTTCGATACCAATTTGATTATTCGTTTTTAACTGATTTCTTTTTAATTTTTTAATTAATTATCGTTTTTAAATTTAATCAAAGTTTTAATTTAGGTTTAATAAGTTTAAAATTTTTATTATTAATTGTTTTTTTTATTTAGTTATTGTTTTTAATGTTTTTTTTAGTTTTTTTTTTGGAATACTTGTTTATTAAGTTTCAAAAAGTCCTTTGTTTTTTTTTTGCTTCGTTATTAAATTGACAGTAATATATCATTCACTCTTACCTCCACACATACATGACCTCACCTTTTCAATTCTTCTGCACAAACTACCTCTTTAAAACCTTTCTATCAATATTAAAACAAAAACAAAAAGTCATTTAAAAGAGAAAAAAAACCACACGATACTCACTTCACTCTTACAAAAACACATACACCACACCTTGCATCATCTTTCTCTTCATCATAACCTCTTTCCCTCACGTTTTTTTGCTCTTGGTCCTACCACCTCAAAACACCCCTACACCATTCTCCCTCTACCGAGAACCATTTTGATTCGTCGCCAGCGACCACCCTTTTTCGACAAGGTAGAATAACCTCCTTCTAACTTAACAGCCACCAGTTTCCACCATAAACAATATTCCAACTTTGTTTCTACAACAACAACACAGTGACTGAACCACCTATAATATGTATACCACCCTACATTAGCTTCCACCACTGCTGCTTTACTTCCTCTCCGCCATGAGAACTCCGGCCACAATCATAACCAACACCGTGAGTGCAACCACCACCAAGCAAAGGCCAACCACGAGCTCCTCTTGTTTTTATTCAACACCACTAGTTTGCAACAACAGGCTCAACATCAACAATTGGATCTGCGATGTTTAAACTTAGTAACAATGATAACAAACTCAAGAAGCAGCTTGCAGTTGTGGAAAATTGCGTTTGAGTAACGACGTCAAGTTCTTTCGTATGTTGCGATTTGTTGCTCGAATCTTTCATTTTGATGTCGATTAAATTAGGGTGCATAATCGTTGTCTTGTGTGCATATTAATTATATTGCTTTGGTGGCTATAGTGTTATTTTTTCCGAATATGTAGTTATGACGATGTTGTTTTCGCATTTATGTCATTTTCTTATTATTCTAGTTCAAAAAAAAATGAAAAAAGAGAACCAAGTTAATATTTTTATTTATTTGTTTTAATTGTTTTCTTTTTAAATTTAATTTGTATAATATTTAAAATATGTTATTAATTATTAATCACTTTAGATATTTTTATTTAATATTGATTAATTAAATTATTAATTAATCTTATTAAATATTTATATTTAACTTGATTAATAATTCTCTTGTTGCCCGATTCTATTTTGTGATTGATGCTTTCATATCTTAGCTCCGTTTTCCTCGGTTGATTACATGATGCTTTGCCATGTATGTCGTTGATTCTTATGTGTTGTTGATATGCTTTGTATTTGTTGATGACATGAAGCTTTGCCACGTGTACTTTGTTGATTTTATTTTTTGTTTTATCATACATGATGCTTTTCCATGTGTACATTATTGATTCCACTTGTTGTTTTATCATTCATGATATTTTGCCATGTACTTTGTTGTTTTATCATACATGACGGTTTGCCATGTACTTGTCGATTTCATTTATTATTTTATCATACAATGATGCTTTGCCATGTGTACTTTATCGATTCTATTTGTTGTTTATTCTACATGATGCTTTGCCATGTACTTTTGTTATTTTATCTTCATGATGTTTTACCATGTACCTTGTCGATTTCATTTGTTGCTCTGGTGTCTATTGATTACATGATGTTTTACCATGTGTCTGTGGATTTCATTTGATACATGTACTTTGTTTGTTATATGTCTTCATTTGATGCTTGATGATCACATGATGTTTTTCCATGTATCTGTTGCTTTCTTTCTATGCTTTGACCTAATCCAAGGAAAGTGAGTGCGTGTTGACTTATTGTCATATGCATCTTCCTTGTATATTTGTTGCTTTGCCTTGCCTGTCTTTGTCTTTCTTTCTCATTTTCCAAACTTTAGCAAACAATTTTTTTACCAAAACATAAATTTTTCAAGAAGTTCTTGTAGAGTACTGCAGATGCTTAAGATTCTAGTACCATCCCTTAGTATAATCAACCCCCATACCTTTGATCTCTCTTTTTCTTAGCTTTTAGCCTTTCTTTTTGCTTTGCATGTTTACTTAGGGTTTTTGTTCGATCTTTTCTCCCTTCCATTGGAAAAATAAAAGTTTGGTGGTGATATCTTATCTTTGCAAGTCAAGCTAATGGATAGCTTTGGTCGTCGATTCTCACTGCGACAGAAAATGGCGACTTCACTGGGGATCATTGTTAACAGGGTTAAGCCTAGCTTATTCTGTTTGTGTTACTATTATTATTTGATGTTTTTCTTGGGTTTTTCTATTTTTCAAGTTGATCTATGTGTGTGAGATAAGTCCTAACCCGGACTTGAGTGCACAATAAGATAGGATAATGGTATAATCAAAAGTTACATGCCCAGAGTAATCTTAAGCATGATTAACCTATTATATAACCACACTCAGTGGAGGCCTCTTTAATGGTGGTTTTTGTCGTTGCGAGTAGTGGTAATTCCATTATTACTTTTGACCTGGGAGCCTAAGAAGCTGAGGACCTTTAGAACCCCTTTACCCATCTTAGCCTCTTAAAATGTAGTGAAGTGGCTATCCAGGTGTAGACCTGAGGTAGTTGATACACGATGCTACACTCATACGAGTCTTTCTTACAAATATTATTGGCCTGTGCAAGTAGTTGTGCAAGATGATAATATCCAAAGGAGGATCAACGACTCTGAGAACCTTGTTAGAACCCGTTGTGCAGGTACTTTACCCCTAGTACACACCTTGTGGTTAATTCTTCACCCAGGCTCCATGCTTGTGATCCTGAACCTTTAATCGTGTTACATGTGACCTGCATCCTGTGTTGCATGCCATTGTATATCATTTGCATCTTTTGTATGATTTATGCATACATCCAGTTTTTCCAATAACTCATTCCCGTTGTCTCCACCTTTCAGCATCATCTGTCAGTCGTCAAGCTGATTCCTTGTCACTGATATAGGACCAAAGCTAATATCATACGTAGAATGTCAGAGCAAGAACAACATAATGCAGAGATCAGAATGGAGATTAATGATCTGAAGTCAGGCATGACTAAGCTTATTGAGATGCTCCAAGTCCTAATTGCCAAGGGGAGCAACCTCAAAGATCTATTACCAGGAGGTTTCAGGTGTTGTTAGTGATAGGTTTAGTACCTTAATTCACCAAGAATGGTGATGGAACTTAAAGATGGAATGATTCAAATATTGTAATTCAATTTGGCTTCCTTTCCCCTCTTCTTCCTTTTTTCTTTTGGTCAATGAAAATCTTACATATCATTATACCTCACTTTGAAGTTATGATCAAGATGAGACCACAACCTCTTTTCTTTTATTGTTACGGGTTTTAGGAGAATGACCTACATGTCATTTCTCTAACTTGTATTAACACGAACATTTTTATTGACCGACCTCAGATAGTCGTGGCTTTTACATAAGTCTGATTATGATTTCTTTACATAGCACTAAGTTGTCCCTAAATCAGAATCGAGTTATTTTCGTAAGCGAGTTATCAATCTCTTAATCTCCATACTATGGTGTGAGATAGATTTTTTCCTTGTCGTTAAGGGAGTTAGTTGGCATACTCATCGATTTTATCTGAGTTGGAGCCCTTCCCTTAATGATGTATGGATTCATGTTCTCATGCTTATGATTGATTAGTCGAGTATTCTCCAAAAATAACCAGTTACTCTCCATCATTAACATTAACTTACTAACTATAATTACACTAACTTTACTTTTTTCCCTTTTAATTTTTTGCTCTTTACTTTCTTGTCATTTATTTTTATGCCTTTACATTTAGCATTTCATATTATTATCATCTTATTTTCCCTTTGTCCATTTGGACCTTTTATTTGTGCCTTTACTCTTTTTCTCTTTGTCTATTTGGACCATACTTCTCTTAAGACATTAATAAATACTTAAACACTAAAAGACTTGGCTCTTAAATCCGGACTGTTATGACTTTATGCTTGGCATTTGGACTCGGACTTAGCTCTAGGATCCTTGCCCTTTGCTCTTAGAGATTTGAGACCTTGGACCTTCGTGTTGTTTTTGTTTATTTGTTTGGGAAATTTTCTGTGTGCAGGTGTTGATACATTGACTTTGTGAAAATCATCTGATACAAGACTCTCCTAGTTGGCTTTTCGACCCTTTAGAGGACCTTGCTTTGACTTTGCCTTGGCTTAACTTGATATTTCCTCCGAAGCTTTAACTCATTTGGTTATTATGCTTGTGGTTTAAATCCAAAAGGAAGATGATTGTTTATGTTGACTTCTTGTCAAGTGTTACCTCCTTATGTGGTTAGATCTTCCCATCTCTAGCCTTTATTTTATGTTTTAGGGTAGTCACTTCTTCTCCACTCCTTCAATTTTCAAAATCTTCTTGTTTTCAAAACCTTAACTTCTTTCACAATAAACCTTGACTTTTTGTCAAGTGTTTTTTTTCAAACCTTTTTCTTTAACAAATGTCAATCAATGTTAATCATACATTGACTAATTTTAAAAAGACTTAAAAAATACAAAAACTCATTCAAACTTTTTGTGCCTTTGTGAACTTTTTCATTTAAAACTTTTCAAAAAGTTTAGACATGACTCATTTTTATAGTTGAGATGTAATTCTCCTATTCCCCATAGTATTTAAGATGTTGACATTTTCCACATAGATGTTGAGTGATAGACTTGTTGATCTTTATCCATGCAAAATCCTCCATCTTAAGATGATGCAAATGTAGTTTTCTTATACTTGTGAGTGATTAGTCGTAGTTTTTTCCATAAAAAGGCGATTTGTCTTTACATTTAAAATAAATCAAAACAAACCAATTTTTGTTATTTGTACTACGAACTACGAGATTTTGATCCTATATTGCACTTTGTGTGTACGTAGGCATGAGGCTCAAGAAGTCTCTCCAAACACAAAAATCTTAAAAATAATTTCTCTTCTCATCTCCCAAATCTCATTTCAAAAAAACATTTTCAAACCAAAAAAGCGCAAATATTTCGAAGGACTCCTATAGAGTACTATAAACGTTTTGGGTGTTAACATCTTCCCTTAGCATAATCAACCCCCTTACCCATTCTCTCTTCATTTGTTCTTGTTTTAGAACTTCATTAGGTTTTGTTCGCTATTTTTCCTTTCCTTTGGATAAGATAAAACTGCAGTGGCGACTCATGCATTTTGAGTTAAGTTAATCAATATCTTACACTTAAAAATTTCCCCGCTACACAAGTCATGTTATAATCCTCAAAAGAGCTAACTGAAGCAAGGTTATTTTGAAAGCATACTACAACAAGGTTGCATAAACTGATTCTAAAAAGATTTTCTCAAATCATTTGTTTTGGTACCACACTTTTGCATTACCTTCCACTTTGAATGTCTTGAACCACCGTGTTTTGACCAGTGACTCATATGCTTTGCATCATTCCAAAATGATTTTGATTTCAAAAGTTGCATGAACTTTACATTAAGTTTACCATGTTTGAATGAGCATTTTTGTTTGCAAACTGGCTTTCCTCAAGGAATTTTCAAACAGTGGAGAAACTTAGTCGTTGATCCTATCAGGGGAAAGTTCCTTCCAAATCCTATTGAGAATCAGTTCAAGATTTTTTGTTCAGTGCAAGTCCTTATCATAATTGGTTTATCCAGAATATATTTCAAGACTCATGTCGGGGCAAGCCTTCCAAGCGCACAATTATTAGGTGCCAAAAAGTGTATATAGTTGATAGTATTTTGTGGCACTTCCCAATTGTTTCTTGGGTATTTTAGTAGTAAATCCATATTTTTTAGTGTAAATACACAAGTTTTCGATTATGAATGTAAATATCTTGAATTGTGATCATTTTGATGCTTGTTGATAGGTTTTCGTGCTTGATTTGATGCTTGGAGCATTTGGATGATGACATAAAGTTTTGAAGTGAAAGTTTTTTGCAAATTGACGACAAATCGCGCTTACCGCATTTTCTAGCGCGAGATCAGCGTACGTTTGGAACCAGAGGCAGTAGAAAATGAAGGCTAACTGCGCTTAGCACGGTCAGACCGCGCTTAGCGCTCTCTCTTGAAATATGTCGCCTTTGAACTGATTGCGCTAAGCACGCTCTGATGATGCTTAGCATGGTGCCACTTAGAGGCACCTTTTTAGACTTGAATAAATGGGCACTTTTTATATATTTTGGGAACACACTTCATTTTATTCACTTTTCAGATTTTGTTAAGATATTTTAGGGTTTGAAGCTTAGAAATTCCAAAAGAAGTAAAAATCAAAGCTTTGGAGCATCAATCCTCGATCTTTCGAATTTGATGCTAGTACAACTTTCTTCCTTACTTGTTGATCAAGCTACCATGGTAGTGGGTAGCTAAACATCTTTTCTGTCAAAATTAGAGGTAGTTAACCTTATTAGTATGTATTTCTTTTGATCTTTTGTATGTGAACAAAGTTGATGATCAATATATGATGAAGATCTTTGCTCTTAATGATATATATATATATATATATATATATATATATATATATATATATATATATATATATATATATAGATGAAGAACTTATATCAAGGTTTGGAAAATCTATGTCTAGAGTGATTCAAATCATATATATATATATATATATATATATATATATATATATATATATATATATATATATATATATATATATATATATATATATATATATATATATATATATATATATATATATATATATATATATATATATATATATATATATATATATATATATATATATATATATATATATATATATATATATATATATATATATATATATATATATATATATATATATATATATATATATATATATATATATATATATATATATATATATATATATATATATATATATATATATATATATATATATATATATATATATATATATATATATATATATATATATATATATATATATATATATATATATATATATATATATATATATATATATATATATATATATATATATATATATATATATATATATATATATATATATATATATATGATTTGAATCACTCTAGACATAGATTTTCCAAACCTTGATATAAGTTCTTCATCTATTAACAAACAAACTCTAGACATAGATCTGAGAGTTAATATTTGCTTTATATCAATCTTTATGTTTATTGTTTCGATTGTTGTCTTGAGAAATCATCTAGCGCTTGAAACAATAATACTCACGAAACCGCTTTAGACATAAACAAAATTGAGAGGATACACGATTGTATTAATCTAAGCCAAGTTCACATGTTTTATTAATTGGATATGTATGAAAAGGGTTAACGAAATTTAATCTTGACATGCTTTTCTTAAAACAAACATATTTCTATAATTTACTCTTTGCTACCAAAAAGAGTGAAAACATATGTTACCAAACCAAAAATCTTTGAAAACCTTTCATAAAATCTCATAAATTGTAGAACAACAAGTGATATCAGAACAATCCCTGTGGATACGATAAAACAACCCAACTAACTAAAATTACAACAAAATGGCATTGTTGCTAGGGATTATTGTTTGATATTGCAAGCATTACAATAATTTATTGATTTAAAGATCTTTGTATTGTAATTTCTTACCTTTGTTTATTTTTCTTGTGCTATTTTATTTGTTTGGTTAAGTGTGCAGATTCTGTTTATGCGAGGGAGTGTACCTGTGGACTAACTTATTTTTGATCCTGAGATTGAGAGAACTGTGCAGAAGCTTAATAGAAGAACTAGGCGGAGAAGGAAACTTTCCAAAGAAAGACAAGAGCACGGAGAAACTTCTTCATCTATACCCATTGTCTCGCCAAACATGGCAGATCCACCACCACCACCACCTCCTGCTTCAACTCCATGTACTAACACTCCAAGACACAACGCTCAGTTTGCACGTAATGCCAACATTAGAAAGCATTTGAGATGAAGACGGGAATCCTAACTCTTTTATATTCAAATCCCTTTATGGGGATGGACCATAAGGATCCATTTACTCATCTCACGAAGTTCTATGAGATAGTGGGTGCAACTGAAGCACCGAAAGTCAAAGAGGAACCTTTGTTCAAAAGACTATTCCTGCATTCCTTAATTGGAAAGGAAGAGGAATGGCATCTTAACACATCTACTCTTGTGATGATGGATTAGAACATATTGGAGGAGAAGTTTCTTAAACGATTCTTCCCTCACAATCGGTTTATGGAGGCCAAGACGAAAATTTCGGTATTTCCGCAAGGAGGAATCTAATCTCTCAATAAAGTGTGGGAGAGATTCAAATCTATGTTGAGAAAGTGCAAGGATCATGGTTTTGATGACTTGACTCAAGTGCACATATTCCGCAACAAACTTCAACCCGTTCATAAAACTCTTTTGGATGCTATGGTGGGTGGTTCTCTAATGTCAAAAAGCGCGGAAGATGAAGTTTCCTTCATTGATAGGATGGCGCTAAATGATCATCAAGGTCAACACGTGGTACCTCTCAAAGAAAGTCTAGAATTTTCGAGTTGGGAACGAAAGATGCAATTCTTGCTCAAAATAAATTACTCTCACAACAAGTGGAGTTAGCAAAGCAAATGTCAAAACTTCCACAAAAAATAAAAGAGATGCAAGAAGTTCCCAACAAATCTAAAAAAATAGCAAGTTGTGTATGTTGCACCCCAAAATTTGACCAACCTTTTCTTTTAGCTTGGTTTATGTTTCATTTCATTTTAGCATTTGCATTTGCATAGCATTGGTTCTAATCAGGGGATCAAAAGGTGTTGTGTTTACCATTCAAGAGGAGAGCTTATTTGTTTAAGCTCAAGCAAGGGTATCATTTGCAAGACATCAAGGGTTCATTACCATCATATGTGGGTTTCAAGGCTCCTTGAGAAGAGAAGTTAGTGTATGGGTGTCACCTCCTACCTTGAGGATCATCAGAGGGTCAATTAAGGTTCACGAGGTCATCTATTTGAATACAGAATGGTTCAAAAGCTCAATGTATACCTTGAGGGGTCTTTATGGAGTTTGTGTGGTCATTCAATTCATCTGCAAGAGCTTCAGCCAAAGGATATGGAGTTAGGGTTTCATCTGGTCAACCCAAAGTCAATTGTGGACTTGAGAGGGTTCAAGACTTGGTTCTAGATCATTGAGACATGGGAAGTCATCCTAAGACATCTAGAGTGTCATGATGATATCAAATTAAGGAGATTCAAAGAGTTCAGGGAGTTACTAAACTAGGGTTTAGATGATTTCAGTGTAAAATCCCCTTCTTTGGTGCCTAACTTCAAGGACAGTTTTCATTATGATACAAGTTCAATATCATTTTCCCATAAACATGAGACTTGTTCATAATCTTTCAAGATTTCTTTTGAGTACAAGAACTCATCCATTGAGTTTTACATCTCAACTTATGGTGTCAACAAGTTGGTGTCATCAGATGAAAAGAATTATGGTCAGCTCAAAGTCAACCCACTTCCAAAGCATTTTTCACTTGGAATCAAGTTTCTGCTAACTTTCAAGTGAACATGAAAGTTGTTCCTCACTGTCTTAGCTTTCTAAAAAGTCATAGAAGTCCTCATTCTCATGTGTGGAACTCAAGTTATGGTCTCCACAAGGCAAGGGTATTTTGGGAAACTTCATTATAGGTCATTCTTTTCAATGGTCATCTTCAAGCACTTCAAGGCCTCTAATCCAAATTCAATGAACATGAAACTTGTATCCAATGGCCTTAACTTCACAATGAACTCAAAATCCATGAGACTTGATGATTTATGGGATCATTTGAAGCATGATAAGCTTGAAAACTTGATTTTTGGACATGTTAGGAGTTACTTTCATTTCAAGTCATCATTTGATCTTATTTGTGAACTTTTTCACACCACATCATCCTAATATTGGTCATGCTCTCCTTTCACCCCATTTGGACCAACAAGAGTACATATTTTATGCCATATTTTCAAACTTTATACCATAAAAGTCATGTTGCAAAACTTGGTACAAAGGCATTCTACATGACCAAAACCAATCTCGTTCATTCATACACACCACACATGACTATTTGCTAACAAGAAAGGAATGAGAAAGTTGCCATAACCCGTGTGTGCATGAAGTGGATTTTTTTTAATCAATTTTTGGAATCACACAATGCAAGCATTATGGGCTTGCATGGTTGCCACAAACCCATGATATTTAAGCCAAATAGTTGCCCTAATTGATCAGAGTTGTTGTTGTTGCGTGAGAAATAGAGAACTACTTCAAATTTCATCAAAATTTCCTCTCTTCGAATCTGCCATTTCTTTGAGATTTCTTGCAAACTAGTGCTCAAATAATCTTTATCAAAGCTCAAGGAAGAATTCATCATCATTAAACAGAAGCTTGCATCCATTTTCAAGAGCCAACGAAGTAGCTCCATTAGGTATTTTCTCAACCTTTAAACCCTTATTCTAGGCACATTTATAGGACCATTATGGGTGCATCTGAAGCCCTACACTTGGTAGGCCATGTTTGAATCATTTGCATGAGTGTTTGGTGCAATTTCAGTTTATGCTTTCAAAGAGTCGTGGCCTGTTTTCACAACTTTTTAAGAACCTTTTTCAAAATGTAATGGTGGATTCATGATCTACTTGACAAGAGCTTTCGTTTGGTACTGGAATTTGCCATTTTTATTGAGTTTTCATGACTGGACTCTGGCGGGCTGGCCGGAGAAGACGACCGGAGCCCTAGCTCCGACGTCTGGTTCATTTTCAGAGCGAAGCTGACATGGCTTGGTTTGAATTATTGACCCATGATGTGTCTTGCTTGCATTGGACTGACTTTGCTTATGTATGCGTTGAATCCACGTTGGATTAATGAAACGCAGAGTTTCATTTACTTTGAGTTTTATTTGGTCTTTGGGCTTTGTTATTTTAATTTTCACACCCCACCATTCAGAGGCCCATGCGTGCTATCAAGTGATTCAGTTCATTTGGTAATTGCTGGTTACACCCCCTTCATGCTTTATGTTTATTTTATTTTATTTTTATTTGCTTTTTCATTTTAATTATTTTAAAATTGTTTTATGCATTATAAAAATACCAAAAAATCATTTTATTTTATTTTAAGACGTCATTTAATTTTTCATGTTTTTTATTTTTATTTTCCATTTATTTTAATATTTTATTTGGAATTTAAGATTTGAGGTGTATTTTGGTGTTTACCCTATTTTTGAATTTGATCATTTGCCTTCATTCTAAATCCCCTATGACCAATTCTTCTCCCTCACATAGGTTATGGATTGAGGCATCTTTGAGGGTTGATTTGAAGTGTTAATGATCATTTTTCATTTGGCTTTCCTTTGACTTTTGTTGACCCTCGACATACACTCGATAAGGTGGAACATCATGCCTTCTTGGACCTACTTGGTGGTGCCTTGAGTGAGCTCTTGACTTGAGGTTTTGCATTCTGTTTGGAGATTGTTTCAACTTTCCTTGGGCATTTTATTTGAGATTTATTGAAGTTGTCTTCTATTTTTTGTGAATTTTGCAAACCCAAGTCATTTTAAGGGTGTTTACACATACTAGCTTGACCTATTTTTTCTGGGATATGATCATGAGTGATCACTTAAGCACCTTTTGAGCTTTGTTACATCTTTCTAACATATCTGAGGTGCTGTTTTTCTTGCTAGAGGTCATTTGCATGTGTAACTTGCATCACAAGTTACCTTTAAATCATGCATTATCCACTTGTTTTAAGTGTTGAGATTGTGATTGAACTTTGGTTCTTCACTTGACATGATCCTTCTTGTGATTGCCTATTTGTTTTGAGCTTGAATTTGAGGCATTCCTCTTGTTGTTTTACATCTGCCCTAGTTGGTTTACCACTTGTTCATGATGATTTGGTGTTAATGTATACACTTTGAGCTTGTCACGAACATTGGTGCTTGTTTCACATTATTGTTTTGCACTTGCTTTACTTGATCTTTAAGAATTGTATGGTTGAGATGTGTTTGTGTTGGTGGCTGCCCTACACTCTTTCCTTTCTTTTTTCTTTGTGTGTGCATCTTAGGATATCACTTTTCTTCCTTGATGATTGATGATAATTGGTTGTAGGAGTTTACTCTCCCATTTCATCTCATCCTTCTTGACTTGTTCAAGTCATCTCTTGTGTTTGAGTCTCTTTTGTTTGTTGAATCTTGTTGCATATTTTCATTTGTGTTTGCATTTACTTTTGCATTGACTTGTTTAAGTCACTTTCATCTCTCATCTCTTTTTCATTTGTGATTGAATTGCTATGTGTTTTCTTGTGCTCTTTTGCCATGATCCCTTAGGATTCCTAGTCCCTCTGTTTAAGATGGGAGCAGGAGAAACATTAGGCTTTCAATTCTTTGCATGATGACATTAGGTAGTCCCCTTTTCAATCCCAACTTTAGGACTACATTGCATGATAACATTAGGGTTGATCAGTTCCCCTTAGTCTTGTGTCTTCTCTTCTCATCTCATAACTTTTTAAGACACTTAATAAAGGTTAACACTTGTTGTACGCTACGAGCCTTAAGCATTTAAGGAATGATGGGTGGGGGGCCTCCTCTCACACTGTCTAGAGTGCTTAGCATATGCCGTTTGGGCGATATGCGATGCATTCGCTCTCACGTCATAGTCTTTAGTGCAACATGAGTTTCAAATATAACTCAATTCACTTCTTCTCATAAAAAAACATAAACAAATGAAATCAAACCTTTTTATCCTTCGAGATTGTTTGCAAATCATTTTTAGAAAGAGTGTGTTAAGTTTTTTTTCTACCGTAAACAGGCATCGTCCCTAACTGCTAGAACAGATACTTAACCCTACTCATTAAAACACTTGAACCAACCAGTGGTCGTGTCTGCCCGAACTACATTTGCTCTGATTTATCATACCAGATGAGGATACGTAGGCACAAGTGTTGCACCCTAAAATTTGCCCAACCTTATTCACTGGGTTTATGTTTCAATATCATTAGCATTTGCATAAAGAGTCATGTACATAGGTTACTCATCTGCATAGCATAAGCATAGCAAGTCATTCAACAGGGGACCAAGCATTATTCTTATCTCTAGAGGCTTATCCAGAGGTTATTATCCTAATTCAATCTCATTCAAGTCATCAGAGAAGAATTTGAAAGCAGGGAGTTCAGTGGATCAAGCATTGAGTATATCTCCTAACTGAGGGTGTCTGAGGATCAACAAGGGAGTTGTGAGTTGTGAATTGAAGGCATGGAAAGTATATAGACATCTTGGAGGACTTAGAAGGTCATTCAGAAAAGAAAACAAGTTGTTGATGTGATCACAAGAATTGCAGTTGAAGATAGTCAACTAGGGTTTCATCTGGGTCAACCCTGGGTCAACCCTAGGTCAAAGGATTGTTTGAAGGGCATTGAGGGCTATTGAAGAGATGTGGGGTTCACCATTTGACATGGATAATAAGGATATGTTGTTATGCTAAGAAGGAATCAAGAGAAATCAAGGAGAAGAGGAGTTTCTAAATTAGGGTTTCTATGTAAAATCCCCTAGTTTAGGTCAAATTTCCAAGCAAGATAAGTCAAAATGCAAGCTTCAAGTGGATCCTTGGCCAACATGAAACTTATAGAGGATCTCAATACCTTTAATTTGAGTGGTGGAAGACATTAAGGAGATTTATGGAATTCAAGTTATGATTCTTGCAAGTTACAGGTCATCTGGGGTATCTGAAATTTTGTCTGTGAAAGTGACTTGACTTCCAAGCTATTTTTACCCCTCAAGGAGATTTCAAATGAATTTCTGGTCAACATAAGAGTTGTTCCTCATTGTCTTAGCTTTCTAGAATGGTATGGTATGCCTTCATAGGATGTGTGGAACTCTACTTATGGTCTTGGCAAGCAAAGGGTATTTTGGTCATTTGTGAATTACAGGTCATTTTAACCTATGCCCAAAACTCATACAAGGAAGCTTCAAATGGAAAACTTTACAACATAAAACTTGTTCCAAATGACATTTTTAGTCTAGAAAAGTGACCATGAGAGATTGGAAAGATTCATAGCACAAGGTTTCAAAATTGTTGGATTTAATGAATAAAAATGGCCTTAAAAATGAGATTTTTCATATCTTGGCCAAATGAAGCAAAATTATAGGTCATTTTGAATGGAAAGATCATTTTAAAGACATTGGCTAAAGTGGAATTTTAAGCTTAGTTCATAATTTGTGAGTTATCCATGGTTGCTTGCAATGGAAGAAACATAAACCAAATTCAATGGAAAGAATGCAAGGGAAACTTCTCCAAGTTTCTAGGAGGTTCTAACCTCACCTATATATTGATGAGGGATAGTGCATGCCATGGTTGGTGATTGCATTTTCTCAAAACCTCAAGTTTCATTCACTTCCTCCATTTTACAAAAGTATCTCAAACTCTCTTAATTTCTCACCAATCTTCATCATTCTTGATCTGAGTTTCATCATCATCCTCCATAGATTACAAGTCTCATAAGAGTTTGGCAAATTGGAGCAAGGATAGTTCTATACAAGTTTCATCATTCAAGGTTCAAGAAAGTGGAATCACATGATACAAGAAGTTTGAGCCCAAATATTTGCATACAGAATCAAAGTGGTAGTGTGTGGATCAATTTCAAGTCCCTGCAAGCATTGGATCGAAGATCTCCATAGCTGTTTCTCCATTTTTCAACAGGTTGGTATCTTTGCTCGATTTGCATAGTTTAGGTAGCATGATAGGGTTTTGATAGCTTAGATTGGTTAAGTTAGGTTAGATGATGATTTTCACTGAGTTTGGAGAGGTTTAATGGAGGTTGCTCATAGTGCATCAAATCTGGTTGGATTGATATCTCATGATTCAGTGCATGAAATTCTTGGCTTATTAGCTTATGGTAACCAGCATGAGTTGTAGATAAATTTAGGACAAGATTTGGAGAGTTTTGGAGGAGTTGATCACAGGTGTTCATGGTGGCTTATAACTGTTATCTTCATCGAATTAGTTTATTGCTTGAGTTTTAAGAGATATTATTATCATGGTTGTATAGAGGGATTAGAGTAGACCAAGTTTGCTTTTTATGTCGATTGAATCCATGGTCAGATGAGGGAGAACAGAGTGGTCGAAGGTGCGTGCATGGAAGGGTTTTCTGAAACCCTAGGGTTGCTCGAGGTGGAAGACGATGTCTGAGCCACACGATGGAGAATTTGACTTTGACTGGGGTTCTAATCCAACGGATCATATTCAAACTGAAAACGGAGGGAATGACTTAGTATGAAACGCGGCGTTTCATTTAAAATGAAACTCTGGGCCTGGACTCAGCTTGCTATACACACCCCTCAATTGATGAGCCCACTAAAACACACGTGATATTGTTGCTAAATGCACCGAGTCCTTTTTCATTTTTCTGGCTTTTTCCAATTTATTTTCTGAGCGAGTATGGGCCTAACACAATTAATATGCGCACCCCCTTTTTCCAGCCCACCATGGATATGAACTGCAGCGAACTGCTATTCTCACCCCCTCCTTTTATTTTCTTTATATTTTCATTTTTAATTTCCTTTCATTTTTTCATGCATCTTACAAAAATCATATAAAATTGAAAAATCATTATTTTTTGATGGTTCTTTTTGCATATTTTTCTTTAAAGAGTCTAGAAAATTATAAAAAATAAAAATTGCATTTTATTTTTTATTTGATATTTTTCCATATTTTCCAAATAAATAGCATTTTAAATAGTTTCATTTCATGCATAAATTTGTTAATTTTTGTTCTAACCAATGCTTTAATATTTTTTGTCCATTCTTTTTAGGTTGTTTAGTTTAGATATCAAACTTGTAAATGCAATTTAATTCATATTTTTAGGAGTTAGTTTTAGGTGACTAATTTAGGGGTAAACAACATGAACAAATTAGGGTTTTAAGTGACAACTTAGGAGAAGTAGTTCATTTCCCTTAGGACTTAGGGATTAAATAGTTTAGCTATGGGACTAGAGGGGCTATGGGTAGTTATTAGATCCCCTTAGAAAAGCCAGGATTCCCCTACTGCTATTAATCTACTGTATATATCTGATTGACTGGTGTGGTGTGCCCTTTGGGGATGATTGCTTGCTTGTTTGGGTGTTGGGATTGTCTGGGGATTTGGGGAAGCTGAAGACTGATGATGATGGAGCCATTGGAGATCCAGAGCCTGAAGACCATCTTCCAGAGTAGATGAGGTGTTTCTTGCTAGCAGCTGTTGAGGAGATTAGGGTTTAGGAACTAGGCAGAGCGCTAGGTTAGAAAGCTTGATTCTCAAACATGGAAGGTTTTGACTGCCTCCATTCCTCTCTATGATACAGAGTCTCTCTGAGACACTCACCCCCTTCCTTTGGAAGGCTTGGTGCTATTGTCTGAGGGATAGAACTCTTGAGAGAAAATGTCTTATGTGTTAGTAGCAGTTGGTTTACCACCGTTGGTAGTCAACTAATTGCTTAACACCCAATCCACTCTGGTGATTGATCCCTCAGCCTGGAGGATAGGACTTGAAGAAAAGCCATTGTAGACTGAAGATTGGCAACCAAAGCCTTTGCTTGAAGACTGTGAAGATAGAGACTACTGCTGACTGAAGCTTGTAGCTGATTAGGGATGACTTGAAGATGGATATTGATGCAGAGCTGTTGTGGCTATTTCTTTTTGCTGTATTTCGTTTCTGATGTATTGATTGGTTTTCCTGACTGTATTGTTTGCTGTTTACCCTGCTGGGTTGAAAGTGAAGTCTGTTCACTTTGGCCTATTGTTTTCTAGGTTCGAGGTTGAGTGGGACTCCCTTGCCTCGCTTGTGTTGTTGCATTCATGCATTTTACTGTTTTACTGTATATATCTGCTATTGTTTCTGTTTCCGTCTATTCCCTTAGGATCTCTGTTTCTCTCTGTGCAAGAGAGGAGCATGATAGACACTAGGTCTTAACCCATGCATGATAACATTAGGTTAGTTTGTTTCCCTTCGCAACCGTAGGTTAGAGTTCTGTCTCCTCTTTCTCAAAACAAACAGAAAAATACAATAAGATTTCAAATCCAATAAAAGACACTTCTTTCGTAAAAGAATGTGAACTCATCAAGACGTCATTTTTGTCCGCTTGGACTGCTAATCAGAAAAACCTTTTTCAGAAGGAATAAAATCAATCAAGACAGACTTGTGTCGTACGTGGCCCGAACTACGTTTGCTTTGATCTTTCATGCTGTATGAAAGTACGTAGGCATATGATGCGATGTCCTAGCGAGCAACCTTCCCCTCCTTTCCCGTAGGTAGGCGAACTACGTTGACTCTGATTTCTCGTTCCAGGCGGGAATACGTAGGCATAAAGTGCGATACTTTGCCGAGTCATTTTTATTTTCATTTTATTTTCTTTTTAACCCTTGACCTATAGTTTAGATAGAATAACAATCCATACCCGAAAACAAGCGTGGATCCCATCGAGTACGACGGACGTGAGGGGTGCTAATACCTTCCCCTTGCGTAACCGACTCCCGAATCCAGGTTTTGGTTGCGACGACCATACCTTTCCCATGTTGTGCGAGGTTTACTCTGAGCGTTTCCTTTCCCTCCCGTGGGATAAATAACGCACGGTGGCGACTCTTCTGTCAGCCGGCGCCGATTTTCGCAGTAGCGACAGCTGGCGACTCTGCTGGGGATCCAACGTCCCCTGGCTGCTAAGGACTGCGATAGTTCTTATGCATTTGGGATCCAACGTCCCTTAAGAGAGTCAATCCTAACGCTTGTTTTCCCGTCGAGGATTTTGTATGGATTTATATTTCTGACCTTTATTTTGAGCTTTGTATATATGGATTATTATTGCTGTATCTTGGGGTGTGACGGGTGTTCTGATATTGAGTGAGAAGCCGGACCTGGGCTTGAGTGCACCTAGAATTAGAGTAGAGATTAGTTGGCGCCCGCTTGCTTTGCTTGCTTTGGTGTCCCGCGAAATTTACACTCAGACGAGGTTCCTCTGGTTGGCCTCCTGCCCCTTCCTTTGGTTGGCGTGGGTTGCTGGTTAGTTGAATTGTCGACTCTGGGGACCGATCATTTGGAAGTTGGCTAAGTGAGGCCTCTTCAGGATTTGATGATGCCACTCCTTCTGGGAATCGTATCATCAACCCTGAAAGTCTGTGACGCCGACGACTGCATAGGATGCCATACCTTTGTCAGTTACTAGGACATCCACCTGTGAGAAGGTTTGGGGTTATGCAGGTAACTAGACTTTCAGACTACCGGTTATTTCTTGATCAGAGATCCTGGGTATTTATGATGTGTTATGAGGTCTGTCAGAGACCATTTGGAGATGTGTTATGAGGTCTGTCAGAGACCAGTTGGATAGTTCTGAGGTCTGTCAGAGACCATTTGGAGATAAGATTTGAGGTCTACCAGAGACCATTCTGAGTTATGGTTTGAGGTCTGTCAGAGACCGTTGTTGGAGCTTTATTATAGGTCTATCCGAGACCAGGGTTTGAGGACTTCTAGAGGGTCTATCTGAGACTTCTTGATACGGTTCAGGCTATGCAGCTATGGCAGTTGGTCCCTGTTGCATGTTATTTGCATTGCATTGCTTGCATACCCATCATCATTGCATCCCACTAACGTGTGTCTGTGCTGCAGGTGCATTTGCATTTCCCGAGTTCTAGTGTCCGGATTTCTGAGTGTTTGATCATGGCCGGCTTAAGAAGGACAGTTGCTTACAAATTGCCTACTCCTGATGTTGTTCCTCTGCTTGGGTTGATCTCTCTGGCTGATGAGGATGTTCGTAGGAGCTTTAGAATGAGCTATGGAAGACTATTGAGATTGGTGCGCAAACCCACGGAGACAGAGCTAGATGGGTTGTACGCCTTGATGCAATTCTATGATCCCACATTGAGATGTTTTACATTTGCTGATTTCATTATGGGGCCTACCATTGAGGAGTATGTGGAGTTTACTGAGTTACCCGTGCAGAACCAGGTTCCATTCATTCATTCCGGCATTAAGCCCAAGCCAGAAGACTTGGCAAAAGCTTTGCATGTGGATGCTTCTGAGATGTTGACTACTGTTTCCCGTGGAGTTCCAGGCTTCTCACTCCAGTTCTTGATTGGTAAAGCTCAAGAGTACGCTAAGAGCGGATGTTGGATTGCCTTCAATGCTGTGCTGGCTCTGTGCATTTACGGCATAATATTGTTTCCCAATGTACCGGATTTTGTGGACTTTGATGCCTTCTACTTGTTTGCCGCTGGTAATCCTGTACCGACCATGCTCGGAGATTTCTACCACTTACTGCATTACAAGAATGAGAAAGGAAGAGGGAAGAATGTTCATTTCTGTGTACCATTGCTGGATATGTGGTTTAAAAGCCACCTTCCCATGAAGGGGTCTTTGGTGAAGAGCGCAACCACAACTAGCTGGTCAGAGCGCCTGATGAGGCTATCTTCTGAAGAAGTTGAGTGGTTTGATCGAGACCTGCTAGGATCTGAGCTTATATTCAGTTGTTCTGGGTACCCTAATGTTCCGTTGATAGGGAGGAAAGGGTGTATCAACTACAACCCATCTCTGTTCGTCCGTCAGTTGGATATGCCCTGAAGAACCCGCCAAAAGAGGAAGAAGTACAGGAATCTCTGTACTTCACCGGAGACGTGAAGGGGGATTTACTAGCCAAGCTGCAGCATGCCTGGACGCGTATTAACCGCAGAGGGAAGCCGTTGTTAGGAAAGAATGACTGTCAGGCCTATGCACCATACAGAGTTTGGGTCCAGGAGAGAGCAAGTCAGTTGCGGATGCCATTCCCAGATGTACCAATCCTTGTTCCCATTCCGGTAGCAGAGCCAACTACTGTTTCCATGGAAGCCTACGAGCAAGTTGTGAAGGAAAAAGAAGCCTTGTTAAAGATCAACGAAGGGTTAGAGCAGGAGCTAGCCCAGATACGCAGCGAGAAAAACAAGGCCGTCCATGCTTTCCAACAACAGACTGAGCTAATGAACAGATTAGGCGCTGAGCTAGCTGAGGAGAGGAAGAAGCGCGAACGTCTGGGGCAAGAGTTCAGAAGTTCCCATGACATGCTTGAATCCAAGAAGAAAGCGCTTGACATCGCTCACCGAGAGATCTCTTCTTGCAATAAGACCTGGAATGCCACGCTCACCAACAATAAGAAGAGGGAGGATAAGTTGAAGCAGCAAATCTCCGACCTCGAAGAGCAGTTGAACTCCAGCATCAAGAAGTGTGAGGAAGAGGTGATGACCCGGTATAGTCTCCAGAATGCACTAAACAAGGCCATCAAAGGGAGAGATGAAGCTGTGTCCCAGAAGCGTAAATTGGAAGATCGCTTCGGAGAGGGGGCATGGGAAGAAACTGCTGAAGACGTACGCCGTGTTCTTAAGAAAAGGAACCAACTTGTCGAAGGGCTGCTCGCTCGACCCAGTCATCCGGAGACCAAGAAGTTGCTAGAAGAATACCAGACCTATGGGAGGATTTGATCATTTCATGTAGTAACTTGTATGTTTTATTTGCATAGTGCTGACCATCACCAGGATTGTTGGTTGAGGTCATGCCTTCTCTTGGTACTCTTAGTAATATTGTATTCTGGGTTTATTGGTTTCTCAGCAATATATGAGGCTTTCTGTGATTCAGCTCCGATCTTTATATTATTAGCACTGTCATTGCACCGGCGCCTTCACACTAGAATCGGGGAATGAATTTCCCTAATGCACAGACACACATTGCATTGCATTCATATTCATATTACATTACAGGTAATCATTGGATGTTATCTTATTTCCTGCTCTTCAACAGGTACTTTTCAGGATTCCAGATCAGCACCCGCACCGCTATTCTACCCGCACCAACTGTCGAAGAATCATGGATCAAATGTAGAACGAGATGCAAGATGTGCGCGAGAAGCTCGCTCTCTTCATGCAGACCATGGAAGCTATTGCAAAAGGTCAGGAGAATTTGCAAGCCATGGTCCAACCTCTACTGGCCCGAAATGCTGGTCACGGCAACGAGGATCATCAGTCGGGGCGAGTCGATACTGCTCATGGAGATGGTACTCCCACGCCAGTGGCTCCACCTATAGTCAACATGCCTGCTGCTAACGTCAACAACGCTACCGCTGCTGTGAATGGTAACGTCGGAGTTGGGAATGAGACTGCTGTCCATAACGTTGGGCTTGGTGATGTCAACTTGGGTGATAATATGGGAGGCAACGGCTTTGGCAATGCTGGATTCGGGTTCAACGATCAGGGATTCGATAACGCTGGGAAATATGGTTTCAATGCTCAAGGCTTTGGACAAGATGGTTATGGTGTGACCAATCAGGGTTACGGAGGTTTTGGAAATGGAAACGGCGTTGGGTTTATGGCTTTTGGGCCCGCTGGAGGTGTTCAGGGATACGGCAACAGAGGCCGAGGTCCGGGGATGAATCAGATCAGGGCTGGACGTAATAATGGATATGACGGGTATGGAGCTGGGAATGGTATGTGGCAAGAAGATCAGCAGGAGGACGCTTTCTCCGGTGGAGGTTTCGAAGGGCCGATGGATGACTCCCAGAAGATCAGAATGCTAGAAGAGCAGATGAGGGGGGTCCTGAACCAAAGTGCTGTGGGCTTGGACATGGCAACAATGGGTCTGGTACCCGGTTTGAGGGTGCCGATCAAATTCAAAGCTCCTGCGTTTGATAAGTATAAAGGGGACACATGCCCGAAAGTGCATGTGCGAGCCTATTACAGAAAGATGTCTGCATACTCAACTGATGAGAGAATGCTAATGCATTTCTTTCAAGATAGTCTGTCGGGTCCTTCCCTAGAGTGGTATATGGGGTTGGAGCCAACCGATATCAAGACATGGAAGCAATTGGCAGAGGCATTTGTAGCTCACTACAAGTATAACAGCGACTTGGCGCCCAATCGGGTCCAATTGGCAGGGCTGTCGCAGAAGAAGGGAGAGAGCTTTAAAGAGTACGCGCAAAGGTGGCGCGATATGGCTGCCAGGGTCCGTCCTCCTGTGGAAGATAAGGAAATGAATGACATGTTCGTCGGCACATTCACAGGCTTGTTTCATGACATGCTGTTTCACACATCCCTGGCCAGTTTTTCAGACCTAATTCTGATGGGAGAAAAGATTGAGCATAACATTAAGCAAGGAAAGTTCCAAGTTGAGGAATCAACTGCATCTGGCAGTAATAGGAAGGCTTTTGGTGGGCGCCGTCAGGGCGAGGCAAGCGCAGTGTTTGGAGGCCGAGGCCGAGGCCGAGGCAGGGGACGAAACCAATATCATCAGCCGCAGCAGGTGGCAAGCGTTACTATCCCGTACCAGCAACAACCACTTCAGCAACAACAACCGTCTCAGCAGCAGCCAATGCAGCCGCAGCAGCCTCAGCAGGGGGCACAGCAGGCTCAACGAAGATTCCAGGGTGGTAAACCTAGAAGAGTGTTTGAGAAGCCTCCCACGACGTATGCTGATTTACTGCAGACATTGTTGGGATTGAACCTGGTAGAGAAGAGAACTCTGGCACCGATAACGGGAGCTCCCCCGTTTGGTTACGATGCAAGTAGGCACTGTGAGTTTCATTCTGGGGCTCCGGGCCACGATATAGAGGGTTGCCATGCTTTTAAGCATGTTGTGCAGGATCTTTTGGACAATAAGACTATCAATTTCGGAACGGCAGGTCCGAATATAGTGCAGAAACCCATGCCCAATCATGGGGCGAACACCATTCTGACTGAGGAAGGCTTAAATCTGATTATGAATGTCGACGATTTAAAGACGCCGCTGGGCGAGATAAAGAGCCGACTGTTACAAGGGGGTGTTTACCCGGGATGTGAAGAGTATTTCTTAGAATGTTGGACCCTAGCTGGGGGGTGTGATGATTTGAAGAAAGGCATTCAGGCCTTAATTGATGGAGGCACATTGCAGTTTGACCGAGCAGCAACCGAAGAGCCTGCAAGGGCAGTAGCAGATGATCAGAGTGATGTGGCCACTGTAACGATTCCTCGAAAGACCATCACTATTGCAGCACCAACTCAGCGACCACCGATCACCATAACTAAGGCCGGGCCGATCCCGTACGAGAACACGAAAGCGGTCCCCTGGTCATATGGGTTGGAGGTGTATTGTGACAGGATCAAGATTGATGTTAATAAGCAGCCGGCCGAGGCTGTGGATAATGTTGTTGGTTCGGGAGGTATGACAAGGAGTGGTAGGATCTTTATATCACCTGAGGTGGAGGCCGAAAGACTAGCGAAGGGAAAAGGAAAAGTGGTTGAGAATGTCCCAGTGCAGGCAAGCGAAAAAGAAGCAGCAGCGAAAGATGTAGAAGAGTTCATGCGCTTGATTCGAAAAAGTGATTATAAGATTGTGGAGCATCTGCAACAGACGCCGTCCAAAATATCTATCCTGTCATTACTTTTGTGTTCAGAGGCTCACCGGAATGCTTTGTTGAAAGTCTTGGATACTTCTTTTGTACCCCAAGACGTCTCGGTAAATCAGTTGGAAGGAGTATTGGCACATGTGAATGCAGGCCACAACTTGGGCTTTACCGACTTCGATTTGACCCCGAAAGGGAGAGATCATAATATGGCGTTACACATATCTGTCGAATGTAGAGGATCAGTAATGTCGCACGTATTGGTCGACACTGGATCGTCTCTGAATGTGATGCCCAAGAAAGCGATGATGAAGCTGGATGTTAGAGGAATCCTGTGCACGCCCAGTGACTTGGTGGTTAGAGCCTTTGACGACACGCAGAGAACAGTCTTTGGATCGATAACATTTCCCCTGCAGGTGGGGCCGGAGGTGTTTGCCACTGAATTTTATATCATGGATATACAGCCTGCGTACAGTTGCTTACTTGGAAGACCCTGGATCCATGGGGCTGGGGCAGTCACGTCCACCCTACATCAGAAGCTAAAATATATGGTCGGAGACAGCGTAGTCACTGCATGCGGAGAAGAAGACATCCTGGTCAGCCATTTGTCGTCGTTTAAATATGTGGAAGTCGACGGAGAGATCCACGAGACACCCTGCCAGGCATTTAAAGGGTTGCGTATCAAGGACAAAGGGCCCGGGCCGAGCAAAGCGTCGGAGATAGCCGTTTCATCGTATAAAGAAGCTCAAGCTCTAGTGGAGGCCGGGGAAGCAAAAGGCTGGGGAAGAGTGCTGGATATTCCTGTGAAGATGGACCGGTTCGGGCTGGGATACCGACCGTCGTCGTCAACACCTGCTGTGGGGGCACCCCGTTTCAGAGGGCCAATCACCATCTCTGCCAGTGGAGTATGTCATGAAACCGTCAATGCTGCTTCGGAGTCTGACGAAGGAGACAGCGACTGTGATATGGATGCCTGGATTCAGCCAAGCACGCCAGGACAAGGACTGTGCAACTGGTCTATTCAGGAGCTTGTTCCTGTGACTCTTAAACAGTAATGCTTTGCTTTATTAATTGTTGAATAATCTGATGTCTTGCCCGGGGCATCGTGATTTGCTTAGGGCTGTGTTGTTATGAACATTGCGTGTTAATCATTAAATAAATGGCGTTTTCTAATGTGCAAATACTGTAATCCCTGTCTTTCTTGTTTTATATTTTTCAATAAAATGGCAACGTGGTTATTCGCTTTATACGCATTTTGAAGCACTTAACCATTCCTTTTGCAGGATAACATTTTCAGATGACATCCTTAAACCACCTATGACTCGTCCCGACTTTGAGCACCCGGTATTTCAGGCCGAAGAAGAGGTTGTCGAAGATAGCGACGTCCCTGAAGAACTGTCTTGGTTGGTGAAGCAAGAGGAAAGAGCCATTCTGCCTCATGACGAGGTCATCGAAATTATCAATTTGGGGTCGGAAGGGGTTGAGAAGAACATTCGTATCGGTGCCGCGCTGCAGAGTGACATCAAGCAAAGACTGGTTGAAATGCTCCGAGAGTATAGTGATGTATTCACTTGGTCGTATGAAGATATGCCAGGGCTCGATACAAATATGGTTGTGCACCGCCTGCCACTGAAAGAAGATTGCCCGCCAGTCAAACAAAAGCTTCGCAGAACTCGACCAGATATGACAGTGAAGATCAAAGAGGAAGTTCAAAAACAGTTGGACGCTGGTTTCCTGGCTGTAACAAAATATCCCTCATGGGTTGCCAACATCGTACCAGTGCCAAAGAAAGATGGCAAGGTTCGGATGTGCGTGGATTATAGAGATTTGAATAAAGCAAGCCCAAAAGACGATTTTCCACTTCCTCATATTGACGTGCTAGTTGATAATACTGCTCAATACTCCGTATTCTCCTTCATGGATGGCTTTTCAGGCTATAATCAGATTAAAATGGCGCCAGAGGATATGGAGAAGACCACTTTCATAACACCTTGGGGAACATTTTGCTACAAAGTGATGCCCTTTGGTTTGAAAAATGCTGGGGCGACATATCAGCGTGCGATGACGACTCTTTTCCATGATATGATGCATAAAGAGATCGAAGTTTATGTTGACGATATGATTGCCAAATCCCAGACGGAGGAAGAGCATCTGGTGAATCTGCTGAAATTATTTAAAAGGCTTAGGAAGTTCAGGCTGAGACTGAACCCTAACAAATGCACCTTCGGGGTGAGATCGGGTAAACTGCTGGGGTTTATCGTAAGCGAAAGAGGAATAGAGGTCGATCCTGCTAAAATAAAAGCGATCCAAGAAATGCCGACGCCTAAAACAGAAAAAGAGGTGCGCGGGTTTTTAGGGAGGTTGAACTACATCGCTCGATTCATATCTCACCTAACTGCTACGTGTGAACCATTATTCAAGCTGTTGAAGAAAGATCAAGCTGTAACATGGAACGAAAATTGTCAGAAGGCGTTCGATAAAATAAAGCAGTATTTGCAGGAGCCTCCTATTTTGATACCCCCAGTGGCAGGGAGACCCTTGATCATGTATTTGACGGTTCTTGAGGGAAGCATGGGTTGTGTTCTCGGTCAACATGACGAGACAGGGAAAAAAGAGCATGCAATCTATTACTTGAGTAAGAAATTTACAGATTGTGAGTCTCGATACTCAATGCTTGAGAAAACTTGTTGCGCGCTAGCCTGGGCCGCCAAGCGTTTGAGGCAATACATGCTGAATCATACAACCATGCTCATCTCAAAGATGGATCCTATCAAATATGTATTCGAAAAGCAGGCGTTGTCAGGAAGAATTGCCCGTTGGCAGATGGTCTTGACTGAATATGACATTCAATACGTCTCGCAAAAGGCTATAAAGGGGAGTGTGCTGTCTGAGTATCTGGCGGAGCAGCCTATTGAAGATTACCAATCGATGAGGTTTGATTTTCCTGACGAGGATATCATGTACCTAAAGATGAAAGATTGTGAAGAGCCGTTGCCAGACGAAGGACCAGAGTTGGGTTCCAAATGGAAGATGATATTTGACGGAGCTGTGAATGCTTACGGTAGCGGAATAGGGGCAATCATCACTACGTCGCACGGGTCGCACATCCCGTTTACTGCCCGATTGACCTTCGTCGTTACCAACAATGAGGCCGAATACGAAGCTTGTATAATGGGGCTTGAAGAAGCCATTGATTTGCGAATCAAGAATTTAGACGTATACGGAGACTCAGCTCTGGTGGTGAATCAGATCAAAGGGGAATGGGAGACGCGTCAGCACAACTTGATACATTACATGAATTATGCAAGGATATTGTTGCCTTTCTTCGACAAGGTTGAATTGCATCACATACCGCGGGCAGAGAACCAAATGGCTGACGCTCTCGCCACTTTGTCTTCCATGTACA
The DNA here is from genome assembly GCA_963859935.3 of Lathyrus sativus. Lineage (NCBI taxonomy): Eukaryota > Viridiplantae > Streptophyta > Magnoliopsida > Fabales > Fabaceae > Lathyrus > Lathyrus sativus. Next base: position 175,974,804 of record OZ012740.1, read on the forward strand.
AAGTCAACTTCTGGAACGAGGCTCCCCGAATCATTATCTCTCGGCTTGACAGGCCAGCCTATGTGTTTGCTATTGATGAAGCATCCGACGACAAACCGTGGTATTTTGATATCCTTAACTTCCTGAAAAATAAAGAGTATCCGGCTGGGGCATCCAGTCAAGATCAGAAGACTCTCAGGAGATTAGCGGGTAATTTCTATTTGAATCCGGATGGCGCCTTATACAGAAGAAACCACGACTTGGTGCTGTTGCGTTACGTGGACGAAAAAGAGGCAAAGCTGTTCATGGAGGAAATACACGAGGGTACCTTTGGTACGCATGCTGGTGGGCACGCTATGACAAGAAAGCTGCTGAGGGCAGGTTATTTTTGGCTGACTATGGAAACTGATTGTTTCAAGTTTGCGAGGAAGTGCCACAAGTGCCAAATCTATGCTGACAAGATCCATGTGCCTCCAAGTCCTCTGAATGTGATGTCGTCGCCATGGCCATTCTCAATGTGGGGAATCGATATGATTGGAAAGATCGAGCCGACAGCTTCTAATGGGCACCGGTTCATCCTAGTAGCAATCGTTATTTCACCAAGTGGGTGGAAGCGGCGTCTTACGCAAATGTAACGAAGCAAGTGGTGGCCAGATTCATCAAGAGAGATATCATTTGCCGATATGGGATCCCCGAGCGGATAATCACGGATAATGGTTCAAACCTAAACAACAAAATGATGAAGGAGCTCTGTCAGAATTTCAAGATCGAACATCACAACTCCTCCCCTTACCGACCCAAGATGAATGGCGCTATTGAGGCGGCCAATAAGAATATTAAGAAGATCGTTCAGAAAATGGTGGTGACCTATAAGGATTGGCACGAGATGCTACCTTTCGCTTTGCACGGTTATCGTACGACGGTACGCACATCAACCGGGGCAACCCCGTTCTCGTTAGTATACGGAATGGAAGCGGTATTACCATTGGAAGTTGAGATCCCTTCTCTGAGGGTATTGCGAGACGTTCAGCTGGACGAGGCAGAATGGGTAAAAGACAGGTTGAATCAACTGAGTTTGATGGATGAGAAAAGGCTAGCTTCTCTAGCATACGGTCGTTTGTACCAGAGCCGAACGAAGAAAGCGTATGATAAGAAGATACATCCGCGAAGCTTTCAGATGGGCGACCTTGTGCTGAAAAGGATTCTCCCGCCGCAAGCATATCACAGGGGCAAGTGGACCCCCAACTACGAAGGGCCATACGTTGTCAGAAAAGTCTTTTCAGGAGGAGCTTTATTGTTGTCCACCATGGACGGTGAAGACTTTACGTCGCCTGTGAATTCGGACGTAGTTAAAAAATACTTTGCTTAAAATAGACCCGCTGGGCAGAAAAAAGAGAGTCCAGGCAAAAATGGGGCATCCTGGCGAACCAAAAACAGAATGAAAGGTTCGGGCAAAAGTTAGGGATAAAATTGAAAAAATGTACACCCGCGAAGTCGAAAACCTACACTGGGCGGCTTCGGCAAGAAAGGGTATCCCGGTGAACTGAAAACTCGTAAAGGGCGGTTTACGCAAAAGTTAGGGATTTGAAAAGCAAATGACTGCGGTCCGAATTTGATATTGCGATGAACATTAGTGTGGGAGAATACCTAAAGGATCGGTTATCTGGTACAACCTCTTCAGAAGTGTGAATACCGGGAAAGCATTAGAGTCGGATGAGTCATAGGAGGATCAGTTCGTGGTGTTCGTCTGCATCCCGTTGCCGACATGTGTACAAAATTTAATTTGTCAAAATATTTATGCTCCTTGTGCATATGTGTATATTTGCTTTGCGTAGCTTCCTCATTTCAGGGGTTACATCCCGTGTATAAAACTCCGCCCATTCAGGGGCCCAATCAATAAAATATGTTATTCAGTACTTGACGCTGGTTCTTTACTGTTTGTGCATGATAAAACGCCTAAGTTTATTGAAACTAGCATGTGTATAACATCACTGGCCCTTGCCAACGATTGCTAAAGCTTTGAATTAACTGAAAATAATGTCACTAACCTGAATCAATTCGGTTGTATAGACTTGTCTTGCCTTGTTTGTGTCGTTGCAGGGTTCATAGCCGTACGAGGAAGATGACCAAGAGACCGCAGCGATAAAAGACTCGACCCTCACGCAGGTCATGCATGCTCTTCCTAAAGAAGGATAGAATTCCCCAGCTAGTCGTAGCCTATCCAGAAGGCATGTTCCAGCAAAGTCGTTTATCCTTAGCAGAATTGGCGATTCCAAGATCGAAGGCTATATTCAGACAGTGCATCTCAAGCAGAGTGGTTTAGCCGCAGAAGATTCAGATTGGTGAGCTGTAGTCAGGCAGTTTACCTTTCCCCGTAGGGTTGGCTACTCCCCCCAGTGGAGTCAATTGATTTTCCCAAGAGAATCATCCCATCCCCCAGCGGAATTCTCCTCTTAGCAAGTATTCCTCCCCGTGGAATTCGAAGATTAAGACTATCCCCGCCAGAGTTGGTGGTGCGCCCAGGCATTTATTTTGTCAGAATACCGTGTGATATCCGTTCACTGTCCAGCAGAAGTCCAAGCGCATCTGCTCTTCTCCAGCGGAGTTATATTCCTCAGCAGGGTGTTACTTCAACGAGGTGTTTGGTTTAAGTTCCCCAATTTCCTAGCTGAGTCGACTTCCTCTTCCAGCATTTATTTTGCTGGGACAATTCCATAGCACCTGGCTATCCCCAGCGGAGTTGGCATTATCTTCAGCATTTAGTTTGCTGAAGCAGTTTCTATATCCAGCAGTTCGAGTCTGTATTTGCATCAGCATATAGTGTCATACTCGCATTCACCAAATAAAAGCGTGGCATTTCCATGTCAAATGGAGCATTGCATCATTGACGAACGCATGCATTTTGAAACGTAAACTAGGCTGGCTAACCTTTTGTTTCAAGTATTGTTTCTCTTACAGGTAGAGAGAGCCCTTGCCCAGGGGAATCAATAAAACATTCAGGATCTTGACGTGAGACATCCGACGAAGTGCCGGTTGTGGCGCTACTCCCCACAGAGTCAGCAGGATAAGTTTCTCCTTATCCCCAAGCCGAGCTATTGGTCATCAAAGGGTTCATGAATCAGAATTTCAGAGGCTACCGTCGGTTATCAGAGCAGGCGTCCGGAAGTTTGGTTTCCAAATGTCCCCAGTAGAGTCAGCCCCAAAGTTGCTGTAACGTCGGTGATAGGAAGTTCGCGGACCAATGGAAAGACGAGTCCTAACGTGGACAATTTTATTGACGGGATTTCTTTGTGCTAGAGAAGATTGTTGGAATGTGGAGTCCTGACGTGGACATATCTTCCAGGTGACGATAGGTGTTAGTCCTGACGTGGACAGGTTCGAGTTCTCGGTATTGATTGGGTGTGGAGTCCTGACGTGGGCGAAAGTTGGTTACTCTTCGTGTTGGTGTCCTGACGTGGACAATGTATTTCCAGCAGTTATCTCTATTTATAATGGTGAGATGTGCGTCCTGACAGGGACAAGTTTGTGGTTCTTCGTGATGACAAGGTACGAGAGTCCTGACGTGGACAAATTCGTCCTTCTTCGTGTTGTTGGCAAAGTATGAGTCCTGGCATGGACAAAGTCTTATTTCCCCAGCAAGTCGAAGACGCGCGAGTCCTGACGTGGACAGGTTCTATTATTTCATCAGATGAAAATGTGAGTCCTTACGCGGACAAATCAAAATACATTTCCTTACGTGGAAAGATTGAGTCCTTACGCGGACATATCAAGATGTATTCCTTACGTGGAAAGTGTAGTCCTGACGTGGACAGATTCAGAAAAGAGATTGTGATTCCTTACGTGGAAAGGTGGGTCCTTACGCGGACGGAGTTGTATTCCTTACGTGGAAAGATAGCATTCCTGACGTGGAACGATGGAGTCCTTACGTGGACAAATCAAGAAGAGAGTTATTCCTAACGTGGAAAGGTGGGTCCTAACGTGGACGATGTAGTCCTAACGTGGACACGTTTGATTCCTTACGTGGAACGAAGATGCATTCCTTACATGGAAAGAGGGGGGTCCTCACGTGGACAGATCAAGATAAGATTGTGATTCCTTACGTAGAATGAAGATTGGAATCCTTACGTGGTCAGATTAAGATGTATTCCTTACGTGGAAAGAAATTGATTCCTTACGTGGAGATAAGTTTATTCCTCACGTGGAAAGGCGAGTCCTGACGTGGACGATGTATTAATGGCATGAAAAAGTTTAGTCCTGACGGGGACAGATTCAGATCAAGATCAAATCCTAACGTGGGCAGATGGAGATTCCTGATATGGAAAGAACGGTTACTCCTAACGTGGACGGTGGTATTCCTAACGTGGAAGAGTTTATTCCTAACGTGGACGATGTATTTCTGACGAGAAGGCAGACGAGCCATCCCCAGCACACCTGTTGAAGTTTCGCGAATTGACGGCAGTTGGAGTCCTAGCGTGGACAAAATTCTATCTCTGCGATGATAAAATCTTTTTCAGAACGATGAGAATAGTCCCCAGCACGGTCGCGCGAGACCAGTGGGTTGTCATAACAGTCAGATTCAGCTGATGAATGTCGTTCCCCAAGCAGGAGCATAGTTTGTTTCTGCGGTTGGCAAATTTCTGGTTTCACTGGTATTCAACCGTCTCGTACCGCGAATGTCCGAAGGCTCCGGGCTCTTCACCCAATCGGGTCCAAGTCGTTTGAATAGGGGCAGCTGTTGCACCCTAAAATTTGCCCAACCTTATTCACTGGGTTTATGTTTCAATATCATTAGCATTTGCATAAAGAGTCATGTACATAGGTTACTCATCTGCATAGCATAAGCATAGCAAGTCATTCAACAGGGGACCAAGCATTATTCTCATCTCTAGAGGCCTATCCAGAGGTTATTATCCTAATTCAATCTCATTCAAGTCATCAGAGAAGAATTTGAAAGCAGGGAGTTTAGTGGATCAAGCATTGAGTATATCTCCTAACTGAGGGTGTCTGAGGATCAACAAGGGAGTTGTGAGTTGTGAATTGAAGGCATGGAAAGTATATAGACATCTTGGAGGACTTAGAAGGTCATTCAGAAAAGAAAACAAGTTGTTGATGTGATCACAAGAATTGCAGTTGAAGATAGTCAACTAGGGTTTCATCTAGGTCAACCCTGGGTCAACCCTAGGTCAAAGGATTGTTTGAAGGGCATTGAGGGCTATTGAAGAGATGTGGGGTTCACCATTTGACATGGAGAATAAGGATATGTTGTTATGCTAAGAAGGAATCAAGAGAAATCAAGGAGAAGAGGAGTTTCTAAATTAGGGTTTCTATGTAAAATCCCCTAGTTTAGGTCAAATTTCCAAGCAAGATAAGTCAAAATGCAAGCTTCAAGTGGATCCTTGGCCAACATGAAACTTGTAGAGGATCTCAATACCTTTAATTTGAGTGGTGGAAGACATTAAGGAGATTTATGGAATTCAAGTTATGATTCTTGCAAGTTACAGGTCATCTGGGGTATCTGAAATTTTGTCTGTGAAAGTGACTTGACTTCTAAGCTATTTTTACCCCTCAAGGAGATTTCAAATGAATTTCTGGTCAACATAAGAGTTGTTCCTCATTGTCTTAGCTTTCTATAATGGTATGGTATGCCTTCATAGGATGTGTGGAACTCTACTTATGGTCTTGGCAAGCAAAGGGTATTTTGGTCATTTGTGAATTACAGGTCATTTTAACCTATGCCCAAAACTCATACAAGGAAGCTTCAAATGGAAACCTTTACAACATAAAACTTGTTCCAAATGAAATTTTGAGTCTAGAAAAGTTACCATGAGAGATTGGAAAGATTCATAGCACAAGGTTTCAAAATTGTTGGATTTAATGAATAAAAATGGCCTTAAAAATGAGATTTTTCATATCTTGGCCAAATGAAGCAAAATTATAGGTCATTTTGAATGGAAAGATCATTTTAAAGACATTGGCTAAAGTGGAATTTTGAGCTTAGTTCATAATTTGTGAGTTATCCATGGTTGCTTGCAATGGAAGAAACATAAACCAAATTCAATGGAAAGAATGCAAGGGAAACTTCTCCAAGTTTCTAGGAGGTTCTAACCTCACCTATATATTGATGAGGGATAGTGCATGCCATGGTTGGTGATTGCATTTTCTCAAAACCTCAAGTTTCATTCACTTCCTCCATTTTACAAAAGTATCTCAAACTCTCTTAATTTCTCACCAATCTTCATCATTCTTGATCTGAGTTTCATCATCATCCTCCATAGATTACAAGTCTCATAAGAGTTTGGCAAATTGGAGCAAGGATAGTTCTATACAAGTTTCATCATTCAAGGTTCAAGAAAGTGGAATCACATGATACAAGAAGTTTGAGCCCAAATATTTGCATACAGAATCAAAGTGGTAGTGTGTGGATCAATTTCAAGTCCCTGCAAGCATTGGATCGAAGATCTCCATAGCTGTTTCTCCATTTTTCAACAGGTTGGTATCTTTGCTCGATTTGCATAGTTTAGGTAGCATGATAGGGTTTTGATAGCTTAGATTGGTTAAGTTAGGTTAGATGATGATTTTCACTGAGTTTGGAGAGGTTTAATGGAGGTTGCTCATAGTGCATCAAATCTGGTTGGATTGATATCTCATGATTCAGTGCATGAAATTCTTGGCTTATTAGCTTATGGTAACCAGCATGAGTTGTAGATAAATTTAGGACAAGATTTGGAGAGTTTTGGAGGAGTTGATCACAGGTGTTCATGGTGGCTTATAACTGTTATCTTCATCGAATTAGTTTATTGCTTGAGTTTTAAGAGATATTATTATCATGGTTGTATAGAGGGATTAGAGTAGACCAAGTTTTCTTTTTATGTCGATTGAATCCATGGTCAGATGAGGGAGAACAGAGTGGTCGAAGGTGCGTGCATGGAAGGGTTTTCTGAAACCCTAGGGTTGCTCGAGGTGGAAGACGATGTCTGAGCCACACGATGGAGAATTTGACTTTGACTGGGGTTCTAATCCAATGGATCATATTCAAACTGAAAACGGAGGGAATGACTTAGTATGAAATGCGGCGTTTCATTTAAAATGAAACTTTGGGCCTGGACTCAGCTTGCTATACACACCCCTCAATTGATGAGCCCACTAAAACACACGTGATATTGTTGCTAAATGCACCGAGTCCTTTTTCATTTTTCTGGCTTTTTCCAATTTATTTTCTGAGCGAGTATGGGCCTAACACAATTAATATGCGCACCCCCTTTTTCCAGCCCACCATGGATATGAACTGCAGCGAACTGCTATTCTCACCCCCTCCTTTTATTTTCTTTATATTTTCATTTTTAATTTCCTTTCATTTTTTCATGCATCTTACAAAAATCATATAAAATTGAAAAATCATTATTTTTTGATGGTTCTTTTTGCATATTTTTCTTTAAAGAGTCTAGAAAATTATAAAAAATAAAAATTGAATTTTATTTTTTATTTGATATTTTTCCATATTTTCCAAATAAATAGCATTTTAAATAGTTTCATTTCATGCATAAATTTGTTAATTTTTGTTCTAACCAATGCTTTAATATTTTTTGTCCATTCTTTTTAGGTTGTTTAGTTTAGATATCAAACTTGTAAATGCAATTTAATTCATATTTTTAGGAGTTAGTTTTAGGTGACTAATTTAGGGGTAAACAACATGAACAAATTAGGGTTTTAAGTGACAACTTAGGAGAAGTAGTTCATTTCCCTTAGGACTTAGGGATTAAATAGTTTAGCTATGGGACTAGAGGGGCTATGGGTAGTTATTAGATCCCCTTAGAAAAGCCAGGATTCCCCTACTGCTATTAATCTACTGTATATATCTGATTGACTGGTGTGGTGTGCCCTTTGGGGATGATTGCTTGCTTGTTTGGGTGTTGGGATTGTCTGGGGATTTGGGGAAGCTGAAGACTGATGATGATGGAGCCATTGGAGATCCAGAGCCTGAAGACCATCTTCCAGAGTAGATGAGGTGTTTCTTGCTAGCAGCTGTTGAGGAGATTAGGGTTTAGGAACTAGGTAGAGCGCTAGGTTAGAAAGCTTGATTCTCAAACATGGAAGGTTTTGACTGCCTCCATTCCTCTCTATGATACAGAGTCTCTCTGAGACACTCACCCCTTCCTTTGGAAGGCTTGGTGCTATTGTCTGAGGGATAGAACTCTTGAGAGAAAATGTCTTATGTGTTAGTAGCAGTTGGTTTACCACCGTTGGTAGTCAACTAATTGCTTAACACCCAATCCACTCTGGTGATTGATCCCTCAGCCTGGAGGATAGGACTTGAAGAAAAGCCATTGTAGACTGAAGATTGGCAACCAAAGCCTTTGCTTGAAGACTGTGAAGATAGAGACTACTTCTGACTGAAGCTTGTAGCTGATTAGGGATGACTTGAAGATGGATATTGATGCAGAGCTGCTGTGGCTATTTCTTTTTGCTGTATTTCGTTTCTGATGTATTGATTGGTTTTCCTGACTGTATTGTTTGCTGTTTACCCTGCTGGGTTGAAAGTGAAGTCTGTTCACTTTGGCCTATTGTTTTCTAGGTTCGAGGTTGAGTGGGACTCCCTTGCCTCGCTTGTGTTGTTGCATTCATGCCTTTTACTGTTTTACTGTATATATCTGCTATTGTTTCTGTTTTCGTCTATTCCCTTAGGATCTCTGTTTCTCTCTGTGCAAGAGAGGAGCATGATAGACACTAGGTCTTAACCCATGCATGATAACATTAGGTTAGTTTGTTTCCCTTCGCAACCGTAGGTTAGAGTTCTGTCTCCTCTTTCTCAAAACAAACAGAAAAATACAATAAGATTTCAAATCCAATAAAAGACACTTCTTTCGTAAAAGAATGTGAACTCATCAAGACGTCATTTTTGTCCGCTTGGACTGCTAATCAGAAAAACCTTTTTAAGAAGGAATAAAATCAATCAAGACAGACTTGTGTCGTACGTGGCCCGAACTACGTTTGCTCTGATCTTTCATGCTGTATGAAAGTACGTAGGCATAGGATGCGATGTCCTAGCGAGCAACCTTCCCCTCCTTTCCCGTAGGTAGGCGAACTACGTTGACTCTGATTTCTCATTCCAGGCGGGAATACGTAGGCATAAAGTGCGATACTTTGCCGAGTCATTTTTATTTTCATTTTATTTTCTTTTTAACCCTTGACCTATAGTTTAGATAGAATAACAATCCATACCCGAAAACAAGCGTGGATCCCGTCGAGTACGGCGGACGTGAGGGGTGCTAATACCTTCCCCTTGCGTAACCGACTCCCGAATCCAAGTTTTGGTTGCGACGACCATACCTTTCCCATGTTGTGCGAGGTTTACTTTGAGCATTTCCTTTCCCTCCCGTGGGATAAATAACGCACGGTGGCGACTCTTCTGTCAGCCGACGCCGATTTTCGCAGTAGCGACAACAAGACAACGATGTCTTGGAGAGCAACCTTCCCCCATCACCCGTAGTTTCCCAAACTTCGTTGACTCTGACTTTCCCATTGCACGAGGGAATACTTAGGTATAGGGCGACAATGTCCTATCGAGTCTGTTCTTTCCGTTCCCCCCGTTTAGCAGTAGATCTTAGATAGTTTTCACCCATAGATTAGACAACAAGCATGGATCTCGTTGAGTACAACGGACGTGAGGGGTGCTCATACCTTCCCCTTGTGTAACCGACTCCCGAACCCGAGATTTGGTTGCGATGACCTTGTCTTTCCCTTTTCGTCAGGTTTTCTTCGATCGTTTCATTTCCCTCTTTTTGGGATAAATAACGTTCGGTGGTGACTCTTCTGCCAGTCAACCGGCTCTTTTTCGCAGTATGCGACAGTTGGCGACTCTGTTGGGGATACACCTCATCCCCTATGCGAGTCAATCCTAGCGCTTGTGTGTTTATGTTTATGGGTGTGTATTTGTATGCATATGTGTTGTATTTGTACAATATTGCATTTGCATTTTATTTTCCGCACTTTATTATCATGTTATTGCTATGTTGTTGGGTGGGATTGTTCCATTGAGAGATAAGCCCAATACCTAAGCTTAAGGATATACATAGCATTAGTGTGGAAAGTAGTGATGGACCTGTACGTTTGGCGTGCATTAGCCCTCATGAAATTCGCGTTTAGACGAGATTTTCTTTGACGACTTCCTTTCCAGTCTGTTTCGGACAGTTGAGAGGATGTTGGATCTAAAAATTGTCGACTCTGGAGACTGATCATTTGGGAGTCAGTTAAGTGAGGCTTCTTTGTTTGACTATGATGCCAAACTAGAAATGGTGAATGTATCATTGTTTCTCGATAGTCTGTGACGTTGACGATCGCATACTGTAGTACCCCAAAATTTGACCAACCTTTTCTTAACTTGGTTTATGTTTCATCTCATTTTCTTCTAGCATTTGCATTGCATGTCATTTTTCATTGAACATGGGATCAAGAGGTTGTGCATAGCAAGAGGAGTCTACTCAGAGTGTTGAGCCTAACCAAGGGGTGTTACTCAAGCATGAATGGCCATCAAGTCACCAGGAAGTGGTCAAAGTCTTATGAAAGGGTTGATGGATGTATGTATGTGGGTCAGCTCCTAACTTGGAGGCCAATTGAAGATCATCAGAGGGTTGTGAATTCATGATTATGGATATAAGATGTTGAGATAGCTCATTGAGTTCTTTGAGAGCCATGTTGGAGCTTATTCAAGTTGTTGTGTGATGTGGAAGAAGCCACAGTCAAGAATGTTGCATCTAGGGTTTTCATCTGGTTAATCCTCAGTCAACTGTGAAATTGAAGGAGATTAAAACTCAATTCAAAATCTCTATGGTCATGGGATGTTGTGTTTATATGTCTAATATATCATTTCAAGATCAATTCATCAAGAATCAAGAGTGTGAGAAGTTACTAAATTAGGGTTCTCAGTGTAAAATCCCATGTTTAGTGCCCAACTTCAAGACCACATATCTCAGGATAGAAGTCTCATATCATCTTGACCCCAATATGAAACTTGTAGAGCATGTTTCTAGATTTCTTTTGAGTACTAGAAGTCATTCATCTGGTTTCTAGAACTCAAGTTATGATGCTGGCAAGTTACAGGTCCTCAGATGAATGTGATTTTGGTCAACAAAAGTCAACCAACTTCCAAGTAATTTTTGACCTAGAAGGATGTTTCTCCTCACCTTGACCAAAACATGAAAGTTGTTCCTCATGATCTTATCTTTCCAAATACTACTAGAAGTACTTCATCTTATTTGTAGAACTCAAGTTATGAGGCTTGCAAGGTAGGGGTATTTTGGGAAAGCAGGATTACAGGTCATTTTCATTATAGGTCCATTTCACCACTTTACACACTTCAAATGAAAATCTTTCCAACATGCAACTTGCTCCAAATGGGGTCATTTTCCCAACCAAACATCAAGGAGTCATGGATTTGGCTTGGATTGGAGGATTGAGGTGTAACGTTTTCATGAAGAAAGTTTAAAATCACAAAATGGAATTAATTCATTTCTAACCATTTCAAGGCATATCTATGCATGTTTTGAGTACCAAATATGTACTAAACAAGATGCAAGCATTGGATTGAAGTTTTGGTGCCATTTTCATGTGATTTCCAAAGGCATTTTCAAGTGGAATTTTGACAAACCAATATCCACCATTTGATCAAATTAAGGAGTGATTTCAATCCACATGATCAGAATAAAGTCCCAGCAAGCTTTTTGAGTCAAAAATAAGGTGAATTGGGGTTGTTTGTACGTGTGTACGAGCATGGAAAATGAGGATTGGGCAATTTCACAATTGGCACAATTGAGCCACAATTGGGCCTCAATAAGTTGCTATATCCATCATATATAAGTCTTAGGTCATTTTTGGATGGAGAGGAGGTCATTTTCGTGGAGATTGGCAGAAAACACAGTTGGAGAAGAGAGGAGAATTTTCAAAATTGTGAAATACAATTGGAGTAGTTTCAGAGCAATTCAAAGCTACAACTACCTTCCTTGAAGTTTAGTGAACGTTTCTGGATCATTTCCGCAAGTTTAAGTACTGGTAGAAGGTCCAACGGAGCTATTCCATTAGGTAACTTCTAAATCCAAATTTCTCACTGTTTATGCCTTTATCTTGCGCCATTGTTGGTTAATGCTGAAGTCCTATGTTCATAGGCAAATTCTGGTGCATATTTGTTCATGTTTGTGATGATTTCAGTGTGATGTGGGTTTTCTTTTTCTCTTCGATTTGTCTGATTTACACATGATTTTGAAAATGGATGGCATATTTGTAATCTACGTGAGATGTAGATAATTTTTGACCTAAAATTTGTGAGATTTGGTTCAGTGTAGCCCTACCTGCGTTTTGGCTCGCCGGAGAAGGTGACCGGAGCCACCGTGCTCCGGCCACCTGGTTCTTCTCTTTATTTCATTTGTTTGATTGTAGAAGATGACTGTGTGGCATGCTTATAATCATTGGATCTGATTGCCTTTTCATTGCACGACCTAGATTAAGACGCACCGTGTTCCACGTTTGACCACACACACCATATCACATTCAAAATTCATTTAAATACGTGTCTTGCTGTGATCCATGTGATTTGCTTACCTCTTAATCCAACAACCATGATTGTGTTCCACCATGCGCGTACGTTGCCTCACCACACCTGATTACTTTGATCCTCCGTTTTTGCTTTTTTGTTTGTTTGGACTGGGCCCTCCTTGCTAATGACACCCCCTGCTTGAGCCCAGACTGATTTGCAACGTGAGATATTTGCTATTTACACCAAGTTTTTTTATTATTTTCTTTTCTTTTCTTTTTTTTGTTTTGTTTTGAATCTGTTTGGATTTAATTCAACATAAATACTTCCAATGATCCAAAAATTCCACAAAAATAGTTTCTAGACACTTTGGGATGTCTATTATTTTTAAGAAATTTTTATTTTATTTTTTGGATTTATTTTGAATTAAAATGGGATTATTGGATTGGAAGTGATTTTGTTGAATTATCTCTTGACATGCTTTGTTCTTTGATTTGTTTCTCCTTCTCCTTTTTGATCCAATGACTAAAATTTAATCATCATATCCATGATGAGTTGATTAAATTTTGAGAACCATTTTACCCCTGTTTGGTTGACTTTTGGGTTGACTTTTATTGCATTTCCTTTGACCCTCAACAATCCTCATTCACAATGGAACACCCTTGTGAATCAATTTCTTTGGTGGTGTTGTGAATTGATTTTGATTGTGTTCTTTTGGCATCTGTTTGCCCACATGTTTGGGTACCTTGTGCATTTTATTTGATCATTTTTGAACCATTTTCCTAATTTTGAGGTAATTTGCAAGTCAAGTTACCTCCAAGGGAGGTTCATACAAGTGCATGACCTAGTTTGAGTTGGAAATGACCTTTGTGGATCCAATAAGCTCTCAACTCCTCTTTGTCGCAACTGCGAAAAACAACCAGCGGAAAAACAGAAGAGTCGCCACCTTTCGTCATTTATCCCAAAGAGAGGGAAAGGAAACGATCAGAAAAAGCCTGACGAAAAGGGAAAACATGAGGTCATCGCAACCAAGTCCTGGGTTCGGGAGTCGGTTATGCAAGGGGAATGTATTAGCACCCCTCACGTCCGTCGTACTCGACGAGATCCACGCTTGTTTGTTATCTAAAAGGGTTGTTTATCTATCTATGCTACAGGTTTCAAGACAAAAAGAAAAAAAAGAAAGAGATGACTCGGCAAAGCATCGCTGCCTCGTGCCTACGTACTTTCATCTGGTATGAAAGATCAGAGTCAACATAGTTCAGATAACTACGGGAGAGAAGGGGGAAGGTTGCTCGCCGAGACATCGCGTCTCGTGCCTACGTACTTTCATCTGGTATGAAAGATCAGAGCAAACGTAGTTCGGGCGGACACGAAACCACAGGTTGATTAAGTGTTTTATTCGAGTAGGGTTAAACATTTGTTCCAGCAGTTAAGGACAAAGCCTGTTTGCGGTAGAACCGAAGTTTAACAACACTCTTTTCTGAAAAAAGAAATTCCAATTAATCCCGAAGGAAAAAAGGTTTGAATTTGTTTTGTGCTTTTTATCGAAAGAAGTGTTTTGAATTTGAGTGTTTATAATGTATATTGTACTAAAGTCTAGAACCTAGGATCGAATGCGTCGCATATCGTCCTAAGGACGTATACTGAACACTCTAGGTAATTGAGGAGAGGCCCCTCAATCACCATTTCCCAAGTATAAGGCTCACGGCACAATATCCATTATCTTTATTAAGTGTGTTAGCATGATTTTGAGATGAGAAAAGAGACGCACAGAAGGTCTAAAGGAAACTCGGCCCTAACGTTGTCATGCAAAGTGATCCTAGAGTTCGGATTGAAAAGGGGAAACATCTACCCTAATGTTAGCATACTTGGATTGAACGCCTAATGTCTCTCCTACTCCCATCCTAAACGGAGGGACTAGGAATCCTACGGGGATCATGGCAAGAAAGCACAAGAAGAACAAAGGAAGAATCAATCACAAGTAGAGAAATGCAAACACGAAAATGCACAATTAGAATGGTGGGAGGGAGGAAAAGTGTGTGGGGCAGCAGCCGCCACAAGCGCGTCTCAACCTCAACAGCGATGCAAGATCAACTTATACTTGGGAAATGGTGATCCAAAATCACTTAATCAAGTGATCCAACAGATCAGCTTATCAAATAAGCACGAAATTGCACCTGCAAACAGAAAACCAATAGACATGCAAACATGTCTATACAGCACAATCACAATTCACACGGATCGGAATCAACAAAATTCAATCGAATATGAAAATCATCATGGAAATGCAAATAAGCTCAAAAACGGTTAAGGATCTAGAATCTCCAACCTTCAAAGCAGAGATTTGCTCCGGTAATTGTTGATCAACAGAATTTGGAGTAGTTCAAACAATAGAAACCCGGAAAACGTCAAGATCCAAGCCAATTATGGTTGTACAAACGAAGATCCACTAAATTCGAGTCGAAACGCTTCAAATAATCACTTCCAACAAAAGCTCCAAGATCAGATCTCAATTTGCACAAAAATTGATGATGAAGATTGATCCGAAGATGAGGATGGATGAAGGTTTATGCTCAAGAATCCATTGATCTCAATCCAAAATCAATGAATCCTAATGAAAAGAGCTTTGAATGTGGTTTTTGGAAATGGAGGGAATTGAGAGAATTTGAGAGAATTCTTGATCAATTCTGAAAAACGATGGTGAGAAATGAGAATTGGCTTCTTTTGGTTTGGAGTAAATCACTTAAATATGATCTAGGTTTGGATCCCAAAGCAAGGGTTTGGGTTTTGGATTGGAAAATTGGTTTGGAGCTAGGCATGGGAATTTAGAGGGAAAATTGAAATAACTAATTTTCAAACACCTTCTAGATCCTTCTTTTTGGTAAAAATGAGTTTCAATGTGATCAAATTCGGACCCCAAGTGCAAATGGCTTGCAAAATCACGTACAGGGAAAAATCACGTACAGGGCAAAATCTGCTATGGTTAACCGGTTAACCATATGCGTTAACCGGTTAACACTATTAAAATTTGAATTCTGGGCTGATTCACCAACGGTTAATCGGTTAACCATATGTGTTAACCAATTAACACCTTCAAAAATTTGAATTTGGCGCCTTTTGGAGGGAAACTTGCCCGTTTGCCTGTTTCTCGCCGTTTTGAGCTCTGGTAAGCTTTTGACACTCGCTCTTGAATACTGTGACTGTGATAGTGCTGGGTATAGACCGCATGTTGTCTCCTGATCTGAGCATAACCTGCAAATTAAAATCGGCCGCTCGACCGCTGGGCAAAATAAATGCCGTCTCTCCTGATGTTGTTCGATTGTTTGCACGGGATGGAACCTGAGCCACAGGAACCTTGATCCCTTGCCTCGAGAACCAATGCTATGCAAAATGTTGATGCAATGTGAAATGCAATGAAACATGAGCTAGATAAAGAAGAAAAAAGGTTGGGTAAATTTTGGGGTGCAACAGCTGCCCCTATTCAAATGACTTGGACCTGATTGGGTGTGAAGCGAACGACTCTCGACCAATCAAGGTAAAAGACTGTTGAATACCAAAGAAACCCAGAAATTTTCCAACCACAGAATTAAACATGATGAACGCCTCGAACATTCCGTTGGGGAAGAGAGATCTAATCAAGTAACTCTGCTGAGGAACTCCGTAATAAAACTGGTGTTATGGTCCGAACAACACGTGGGTTGAAAGGTAGCATGTCAAAATGGTCAGAATCTGAATATTCAATGAACACAACAAATCAGCGAAACCTGCCGGAGTCTAGATACTCAACGAACGAGGAATACATCATCAATTGGAACTGATCGGAGTATGAACACTCAACGAAATAAACTGGAACAAACAAACCGGAGCCTAAACGCTTAACGCGAGGACGAACGAAACAAACCGGAGCCAAGACACTCAATGAGAGATAAACGATACGAACCGGAGCAAAGACGCTCACGCGAGAATGAACGATAGCAACTGGAGCCAAGACACTCAACGAGAGATAAACGATACGAACCGGAGCCAAGACGCTCAACGAGAAACCGACGAATAACCAGAAGCCAAGATGCTCAACGCGATAACCTAACGAAACGAACCAGAGCCAAGACGCTCAACGAAAAACACACCGAACCAACCGGAGCCAAGACGCTCAATGCGAAGAAATCAACAAACAAACCGGAGCCAAGACGCTCAACGAGAAACACACTGAACAAACCGGAGCCAAGACGCTCAACGCGAAGAAATCAGAGTCGGGGTACTCAATGAAACAAATCAGAGGCGGAACACTCAATGAAGCAAATCAGAGGCGGAACCCTCATTGAACCAAAGTCAGAGTCGGAACACTCAATGAAGCAAATCAGAGGCGGAACCCTCAATAAACCAAAGTCAGAGCCGAAACACTTAATGAAACAAATCAGAGCCGGAACACTCAATGAAACAAATCAGAGGCGGAACCCTCAATGAACCAAAGTCAGAGCCGGAACACTCAATGAAACAAATTAGAGCCGGAACACTCAATGAAACAAATCAGAGGGTGAACATTCAATGAAGCAAATCAGAGGCAGAACCCTCAATGAACCAAAGTCAGAGCCGGAACACTCAATGAAGCAAATCAGAGGCAGAACCCTCAATGAACCAAAGTCAGAGCCGGAACATTCAATGAAACAAATCAGAGCCGGAACACTCAATGAAACAAATCAGAGCCGGAACCCTCAACGAAACAAAATCAGAGGCGGAATCCTCAATGAAACACAACCAGAGGCGGAATCCTCAATGAAACAAAATCAGAGGCGGAACCCTCAATGAAACAAATCCTTACTGGGGATTCACCAGAGTCTGGATAATCAACGAATACAGGGATACATCATAAATTGAACACTCACCGGAATCTAACCATTCAACGGAGAAGAAACACCTTCATCCGGATTATAATAACCAATTGGAGTCTGAGCACTGCACGGGTGGAACAAAACGTCTCAAATCGGAGATTCGGTAGAATCTGGATGTTCAACAGAGAAGTCGGGACCTGAAGATCACCTGTAGGAGATAACAATTACCTGCAATCGGAAAGGTAACAACCTAGCTCATGTTTCAAGATGCAGATGTTTGAAAATGGCGAAATGCTCTATACGAAATGGAAATGCTACGCATTTGGGTAGATGTTATGCCAAAAGCAAAGATGCAAAGGAACCGCTCCAGCAAAATAAATGCTAGAGAGACGACGCCAATTCCGTTGGGGAAACAAAACAATCCTGCTGGGAATAGCTTGCGCGTGCCAATGACGATTGGACTTATGTTGAGGAACGAAACCTGAACGACTAACCCAGCTGGGGAAAATTCCATGAACGACTTTCCGGAATACGAACTCTTCTAGGGAACGGACGAACCCAACTGGGGAGAAAACAACTTGCTACACAACCACTCTCACCTACTGAAGAGACACAATGCCACGACTGGCCTTCTGAGATACGGCTCTCTTGGGGGACTGTAAACTTCGGATAAGGCTAGACATCCAGACGCTGGAATTGATCTTACCTGCCGGGAAGAATACAACTCTGCGGGGAAATCAACTCTGTCGGAGACCCTGGTCTGAACTGCTGAGAGTTGAATTCCTACAGACAAATGCTGGAGAAAACCCACGGGCTAACTCACTGCTAGGGAAAATGTCACACCTGCTTGGTGGAAGGAACCCTGATCTCGACTTGCTGGGGAGTAAGCATATACCTGCAATCTATGGGATTGGATGTGTACTGTCGCTACTGCGAAAATCGGCACCGGCTATGACAGAAGAGTCGCCACCGTGCGTTATTTATCCCAAAGGAGGGAAAGGGAACGCTCAGAGAAAACCTAACGAAAAGAGGGAAAAGGAATGGCCATCGCAACCAAGTCCTGGATTCGGGAGTCGATTACGCGAGGGGAAGGTATTAGCACCCCTCACGTCCGCCGTACTCGACGGGATCCACGCTTGTTTTCTAGTACGGATTGTTATTCTATCTACTCTATAGGTCTGGGTTAAAAAGAAAAAAAATGACTCGGCAAAGTATCGCACTTTATGCCTACGTATTCCCGTCTGGAACGAGAAATCAGAGTCAACGTAGTTCGCCTACCTACGGGAAAGGAGGGGAAGGTTGCTCGCTAGGATACGACATCCTATGCCTACGTACTTTCATACAGCATGAAAGATCAGAGCAAACGTAGTTCGGGCTATGGAAGACACAAATTTGTCTGACTGTTTTTTTAGATCCTTCTGAAAAGGTTTTCTTCTGATTAGGAGTCCAAGAGGACAAAAATGACACTTGAAGTTTGTTTTCAGTCTTTTACGCAAGAACTGTTTTTTATGATGTTTGCAATCTCTGTCGCCCTAGAGACTATGATCTGAGAGTGACTACGTCGTGTGTCACCCAAAGGGTACCACACTAAGCAGTCAGACTACTGGAAAGAAGCTCTCCAGCAACCCTTTCTCAAATAGCTTAAGGCTCGTAACGTACGACATCGATTAACCTTATTACTGTATTTTTGAGTTGTTTCGAGATAAGAAGAGAAAGAAGCTCTAAAAAAGCCTAGGGTTGAAAAGGGAATAAAAACTAACCTAATGTTGTCATGCATGGATATGAATCCTAATGTCTGTCATAATTCCCTCCTACACAGAGGAAATCAGAGATCCTAGGGGATAAACAGAAAAGAAAGCAAGCAAATGCAGTAGAATGCATGCAATGCAGCAATACAAGCGAGGCAAGGGAGTCCCACTCAACCTCGAACCTGGGAAAACAACAGGAGAAATGAAACAGTATTCACTTCAAGCCTAAGGGGGCAAGCTGTACAAGCCAACAATCAATACAGAAAAAGGAATAAAACCCAACATCTGCTCTGACAGCAACACTAGCTCCTACAGTAAGCAGCTCAAACAGCAACAGCTCTGTCAGCTACAGTTGATTAACAACAAAAAAAAGTTGACAGTAACACCTTCAAGTAAGACCCCATCTTCACTCTTCAATGCTCCCCAAGCTTTAGATAAGCTCCTATCTCCAAAAAATCTCCAAGCTCTAGCAAGCATGAACCTCAACCAGTAGACAGCTTCAAACAGCAGCAAAACCCTAGCTTCAACAGATGACTCTCTTTGAAAGGCACAAGCTTTATCTTTATCAATCTTCAATGGACTTCATATCTTCAATAGGCTTCCATCTTCAATGTACTCACTCCAGAAGAGAATCAATTATCAGATTAAGTTGAAATGCTAAACAACTTATTGACAACCAAAGGAAGCCTATAAGCACTTAGCATTGTAGGGGAAAGGTTCCCTCAAAGTTCTACTTCTAAAGTATGTCACTTACCCTAAAAGGACTTTTTGTCATAGGGAGGAATAGAAGCACAAGATGCTTTCTATGTTTGCATGAAGAAATCAGTCTAATCTAGAGCTCTTCCTACATTTCCTATCTCCTAAGCCACCTTCAAGGGGAAAAATCTTCATGCTCCAAGCTCCATCCTTTGTCTCCAATCATCTCCAATGTCTTCATAAGCCCCAACAAGCAAAGCCCAAGCCCCAAGCCCAATTGAAATAACCCAAACCAAACAAACAAGCAAAATGCCCAAGAGGGAAAACACACAATCACCACTCAAATTGGAAAAATATAGTAAACTAGTAATACTCATTATAAAATCCTAGATTAATTTATAAGGGAACCTAAATATATACCCTATACCCCATATAAACCCCAAGGCCTAAATCAAACCCTAGGTCCCCAAACTATGCCCTAAACTACACCTAAGTGTTGTGAAACCCTAATTCTAATACCTCTCCTATCTACCTCTCAAACTAATCTAAGTTTTAGTCACAAAAATATGACAAAATTCCTAAGGGTACATACTTCCCTAATCTAATCAACCTCACAAGAATCAAACAAAAATCATGCACCAATCTCTCATACTAAATTCAGAAAAATGAGGTATCAAACAAATGTAAAATAAAAGCAATAAAATTGTAAAATATACCAAAAAATATAAAATGCATGAAATTAATATTTTTTTAGTTTCATAATTTTCTAGAGGTCCTAAAGGGAACTGGGGAAAAAAATCCCATCCTAAAATGATTATTTTTCAAATTGTTATGAATTTATTTCTAATCATATGTAAAACATGAAAATAAAAGAAAATCAACTAAAAATAGCAAACTGGCGTGGTGAATAGCAATATTCCTTAGTTATTTTCCAGACTGGGCCCAGTAGGGGGGGGGGGGTAAGCAGCAAAAAAAACAATAACACTGGGCCAAGCCCACCAGCAACACACACACACACGGGAAAGGGGGGGTGCGATGAGAAAAAACGGAGGGAGAGATAGCAAAACACACTCTGGGCCCGAGGCCCGCAATCACTCAAACACCCATGGCCCTCTCAATACTACCGGGACAAAACCCTAGCCCTCTCAAACCTTCCTCACCACTGTTCACTAAACCATGCGCCGCTCCCATCATCTCCCAGACTTCTCTCTCGTCACAAACTCTCAGCTCAAGCTACCCTCCCCTAAGCTCCATCTCACAAAAGACCTATCGTCAATCTCTATTCGTATCTTACTACCACCTAGTTTCTCAACTAACAACAAATAAGCTACCAAACTAACAAGTTCAAAGCAAGAACCTGGAAACGCTATGAAGATGATGAGTTCTGGAGGCGTTGATAAGCGGAGCTTACGAAGAGCTTGACGGACCCGCTTTTGGAGAACTCTTTATCGATGCTTGAAGATCCACAACGTTGATGGAGCTCGTGTGATGAACGGATGAAGATTAGCAAACCGGATGATGAACGAAGACGATCTTGACGTTCTGAGGATCTTGACGCGCGATGAAGCTGACTGGATGATGTTCTTGAAGATCTACGGATATTCTTGATCGGACGAAGATTACGATGAATATTCTTGAACTGCTGAAATCTGGAGATGAAGAACGATGAAGATCGTTAAACGAAAGGCAGATGATCTGCGTTTTGATCTTGAAGGGGAAGAAAAAATCCGTTGAAGGTGTTGAAATCCTGGAGATTTGAGATGAACGAGTGATGAAGTTCTTGGTAATTTGCAGTTTCCGGTAGTTCTGATGAATTTTCCGGTGAATCCTTGAAGAAACGCAGATGAAGATTGAATGAATTTCTGGGAATTTTGCAGTTTCCGATGAGCTAACGATCTCCGGCGGTCAGTTGCGGTGGAGGATGATTTCTCCGGCGATTCCTCCGGCGGTTTTCATGGCCGGCGGTGAGGCTAGGACAGTGGAAAGCTACGTGGCCAGCATGCAGTCAGAGTGGTGGTGGTGTGGACGCGTGGCTGAGGGAGAGAAAGAGGGGGTGACGCGTGGGAGAGAGAGAGAGAGAGTAAGTGGAATACTGAGCTGTCAAGGAGAGAATGAGGTGGCCAAAAAAACTTAACCCGCGTGGCATTGAATTTAAAGGACATGTGGCACCGAAAATGGACTATGGGCCCCCCAAAACGGACAAATGGCCCACTACTGATGAATGGACTTAGTGAAATGATTAAACGTGATTAATGGATGTGAACTGGACTTAATTGCAATTAATAGAGGCTAATCTGACTTAAATGAAAAAAAACTAAAATGATTAAAGACCTAATTAAAGAAGATGACAATTAATACACTAATTAACTAAGGATTAACTAACCTAATTAATAAAACTAAACAATTAAAATCTGACTAAAACCTATATTAAAACCTATTAAATCTTTTAACACCTATTTAATAAAAGAAACTATTAATTCTAAAAAAAAACTATCTTAATCTATAATACGATTAAAATCTATTAAAAAAAGAAACTAAATTCTATTAATTCTATTAAACCTAATATCTATTTATTCTAAAAACTATTAAACTCTAATAGCACTCTATATTAAAAATCTATTAAAACTACTAAATCTATATTCTAATTAATACAATAAGACTATTATCTAATATTCTAATAAAACCTATTTAATATCTAGAAAAATCTATAAAGTTCTAAAAAAATGCTATTAAAGCAATTAAACTCAATAAAAGAGAAAGAGAGACCCAATCGAAATAAACGGTAAACCCGGACACCAAAATATCCTCCAAAAAGAACAGTGTAAGCTGAAAATACTGGGAAGCGCGATTTCCCCAAAATGAAACTCCGATCATCCGAACTGGTCTGAAACGTCCGAGATGTGAAACCAGGGCTATGATCCCGATAACATCAACATGATTGAAACAATGCAAGGTATGCGGTATGCGAATGCGAATGCAAAATGAGCCGAAACATAAACCAGATGTGGGAACCGGTTGGTCAAATTTTGGGGTGCAACAACTGCCCCTATTCAAACGGCTTGGACCCGACTGGGTGAAGAGCGAATGGTCTTCGAAAAACCGGGGTACGAGACAGTTGAATACCAAGAACCCAGAAATTTGCCAACCGCAGAAATAAACTGCACAAACTGCTTGGAGAACAACATCCACCAACTGAATCCGGTTGTTACGGCAACCAACTGATCAATCATCTGATATCAAAATCTGATTTCAATGTCAACTGCTTGTGTAACGCCCCAGGCCTTGAACTCCCTCTTGTCAAAACACCCCGCCTTTTGTCCACGTTAAAACTCCACCGTCTGTTAATACGGAGAAAACAAATTAGCGACCATGCTGGGGATCATTTTCATCAACCCGAAAAAGATTCTATCATCGCGGGGATAGAACTTTGTCCATGTTAGGACTATACATTCCGTCAACACAGAAAAATCCCGACGACTTCGCTGGGGAAACATTTATGTTTAATCACAGGGAACTCATCTGCCTATCCCTACAGGCACATCATCTGTCTAAACACAGGAAACCCCATCCGTCTACTTCATACGGGAAAAGTCATTTGCCTGATTACAGGAAACTCCATCCGCCTGCTTCATACAGGAAAAGTCCATCTGCCTGAACACAGGAAAGTTCATCCGCCTGCTCCATACGGGAAAAGTCCATCTGCCTGAACACAGGAAAGTTCATCCACCTGCTCCATACGAGAAAATTATCTGAATACCTTTTCTCTGCCTACCTCTGCAGTAGCTACCTCCGTTGGTCCCAACCCACAAACGACTTTGAGGAGGAATCTACTGGGGATAGTAACACGAGGAAATCACGACGACTTCCTTGGGGAAAATACTTTTGTCAAATATCGGAACACAACTCACATACTCTGTCTATCACGGGAGAATCATCTATCTGGATACCGGAAAGTTCATTCGCCTGCTTCATACGGGAAACTCCATCTGCCTGATTCATACAGGAAAAGGTTCATCCGCCTGCTTCATACGGGAAATGTCTATCTGCCTGAACACAGGAAAGTTCATCCGCCTGCTTCATACGGGAAAACACATCTGCCTGATTCTTACAGGAATAATTCATCCGCCTGCTTCATACGGGAAAACACATCTGCCTGATTCTTACAGGAATAATTCATCCGCCTGCTTCATACGGGAAAACTCATCTGCCTGATTCTTACAGGAAAATTCATCCGCCTGCTTCCTACGGGAAAATCCATCTGCCTGATTCTTATAGGAAAATTCATCCGCCTGCTTCCTACGGGAAAACTCATCTGCCTGATTCTTACAGGAAAATTCATCCGCCTGCTTCCTACGGGAAAATCCATCTGCCTGATTCTTACAGGAAAATTCATCCGCCTGCTTCCTACGGGAAAATCCATCTGCCTGATTCTTACAGGAAAATTCATCCGCCTGCTTCCTACGGGAAAACTCATCTGCCGGATTCTTACAGGAAAATTCATCCGCCTGCTTCCTACGGGAAAATGCATCTGCCTGATTCTTACAGGAAAATTCATCCGCCTGCTTCCTACGGGAAAACTCATCTGCCGGATTCTTACAGGAAAATTCATCCGCCTGCTTCCTACGGGAAAATCCATCTGCCTGATTCTTACAGGAAAATTCATCTGCATGTTTCATACGGGAAAAGTCATCTGCCTGATTCTTACAGGAACATTCATCCGCCTGCTTCATACGGGAAAACTGACTCGGATATAGCTTCTTTGCCTATTCTTTGCAGTAGCTAACTTCACTGGGGATATTCTGAAAATAACTGCCCGACACCCGTTTCGACAACGAGTGACCACTTCTGAAGTTTTGATTTATGAAACCCTGAAATGCTGCCGCGACAGCAAACCTGAAGAAAACGCTCCGCTGGTCGGATAAGAGAAACTTCAGCCAATAACTCTGTGGGGAATAACAACAAGGACTGCATCATCACATGTCTCACGGCGAGACTTCGAATATCTGGAAATAGATCTGAGCCGTAACTTCATACTCCTGCTGAGAAACACACCTGAAAGCAAAAGGTTAACCAACCTGATTTATGTTTCAAAATGCGTATGTTTGGCAATGGCGCAATGCTCCATACGGCATGGAAATGCTACGCGTTTTTTTAGGTAGATGCAAATATGATAATATATGCAAATGCAAATGCAGGTTCAGGCTGCTGGGGAAGGCTCCGACACGCTTGCTTCAACACGGCTGTTGAGGACAAATACCGCTCTGTTGGGGATGAACGGGTATCACAAAGCATTCCGGTAAAATAAATGCCGGAAACACAATCAACTCTGCCGATGAGAGATTAAACATCGATTTCCACTGGGAGGAAAGAACAACACCTGCTGGGAATATTAACTCAGCTGGGGGAAGAAGCGACCCTTCCGGGAGACAACTGTCTGGGTATAGTTTACATACTCGGAGCTACCACTCCGCTAGGGATAATCATCCTGACAAAGGCATGACGACCTGCGGGGAGAAAGAAAACCATCGTCTGCGGGGATATTCCTTCTAAATCAACTGAGGCTTGGTTAAACGCTGCGGGAATCTTCCCTGCTGAGGATTCACCCTGCACATCTCTGACTCACTAGGGAGCGTAACCTCTGCAGGGGATACTGATTTCGACTTGCTGGGGATGTCTTGTGGACAACTTCCCCGATGACACTCTTCTGGGGAAAATGATTCTTCCTTCGGTAAGGGATAACATCGTCTCAACCTCTGGGGATGAGGTGCGACCTGCTGGGAAATAAGGTCAAGTCCTTCATCCAGAGCCTCTGGCTAGGGGATACAATTTTCTGACTGTCTGCTCCAAGGGTGAGAACCCTGCAAAACACAAACGAGACAAAACAAATCTATACAACCAAATCTATTCGGGTTAGCATCTGCGACATTACTTCAGTCAATTCGAAGTTTTAGCAATTATTGGCAAGGTCCAATAAGATTATGCAAGTGCAAGTTTATCAAAAACATCGGCGTCTTCCACATACAAAACAGTAAAGCGCGAACATCAAATACTGAATTAACATGTTTTATTGATTGAGCCTGTAAATAGGCGAAGCTTTGTACATCGGATGCAACTCCTGAAAAGAGGAAGTTACGCACACACACATACATATATGCACAAAAAGCATAAAATAAAAAATACAAAACAATATTTGTATACATGTCGGCAACGTGGTGCAGACAAACATCATGAGCTGATCCTCCTATGACTCGCCTGACTCTGGCGCTTTCCCGGTATTCAATTTTCGGAAGAGATTGTGTTGGATAAACGAACCCTCAGGTACTCCCAAACCACTTAGCAATGTAGTATCAAATCCGGACCGCAGCCATTTGCTTTTTCAATCCCTAACTTTTGCGTGAATCGCCCTTTTGCGGGTTTTCAATTCACCGGGATACCCTTTTTTGCCGAAGTCTCCCTTTTCAGTTTTTCGACTTCGCGGGTTTACATCTTCTCAATTTTATCCATAACTTTTGCCCGAACCTTTTATTCATTTTTTACGGTTCGCCAAGATGCCCCATTTTTGCATGGACTCTCTTTTTACTGTCCAGCGGGTTACTTTCAAGCAAAGTATTTTTTAACTGCGTCCGAATTCACAGGAGACGTAAAGTCTTCACCGTCCATGGTGGACAACAACAAAGCTCCTCCGGAGAAGACTTTTCTAACAACGTATGGACCTTCGTAGTTAGGCGTCCATTTGCCCCTGTGATCCGTTTGTGGCGGGAGAATCCTCTTCAGCACAAGGTCGCCCGTCTGAAAGCTTCGTGGACACATCTTCTTATCGTACGCTTTCTTCATCCGGCTCTGATACAACCGACCGTATGCTAGAGAAGCCAGTCTCTTCTCATCCATTAAACTGAGCTGATTCAGTCTATCTTTAACCCATTCTGCCTCGTCAAGTTGGACATCACGTAAAACCCTTAGGGAAGGGATCTCAACCTCGAACGGTAATACTGCCTCCATCCCGTATACCAATGAGAAAGGGGTTGCCCCGGTTGATGTGCGTACCGTCGTACGATAACCGTGCAAAGCGAAAGGTAGCATCTCGTGCCAGTCCTTATATGTCACAACCATCTTCTGAACAATCTTCTTTATGTTCTTATTGGCCGCTTCAACAGCGCCATTCATCTTGGGTCGGTAAGGAGAAGAGTTGTGATGTTCAATCTTAAAATTCTGACACAGCTCTTTCATCATTTTGTTATTCAAATTCGAACCGTTGTCGGTGATAATCCGCTCAGGAATTCTATATCTGCAGATAATATCTCGTTTGATAAATCTGGCCACCACTTGTTTGGTCACATTGGCATATGATGCTGCCTCCACCCATTTGGTGAAGTAATTAATTGCCACCAAGATGAACCGGTGTCCATTTGATGCCGTAGGCTCAATCTTGCCAATCATATCAATTCCCCACATCGCGAATGGCCACGGTGATGACATCACATTCAGAGGACTTGGAGGCACATGGACTTTGTCCGCATAAACCTGGCATTTATGACACCTCTTTGCAAACTTGAAACAGTCTGTTTCCAAAGTTAGCCAATAATAACCTACCCGTAGCAGTTTTCTCGTCATAGCACGCCCACCAGCGTGTGTACCAAATGTACCCTCATGTATATCTTCCATGAGCAACTTCGCTTCTTTCTCATCTACGCAGCGTAGCAACACCAAGTCGTGGTTTCTTTTGTATAGGACACCGTCAGGATTCAGATAGAAATTGCCAGCCAATCTACTGAGAGTCTTCTGATCTCGACTGGATGCCCCAGCTGGATACTCCTTGTTCTTCAGGAAATTCTGGATGTCAAAGTACCAGGGTTTACCATCGGGAGCCTCGTCAATGGCAAATATGAATGCAGGCCTATCGAGCCGAGAGATAATAATCCGGGGAGCATCGTTCCAAAAGTTAACTTTATACATTGAAGACAATGTCGCCAGGGCGTCAGCCATTTGATTTTCTGCTCGCGGCACATGATGCAATTCCACCTTGTCAAAGAAAGGCAACAATCTCCGTGCATAGTTTATATATGGTATCAAATTAGGCTGACGTGTCTCCCATTCTCCTTTAATCTGATTCACCATTAGAGCTGAGTCTCCGTACACATCCAAATGTTTGATTCGCAAATCAATAGCTTCTTCCAGACCCATGATGCAAGCCTCATATTCAGCCTCATTATTGGTAACGGGAAAAGTCAATCGGGCGGTAAAGGGGATGTGCGACCCCTGAGGCGTAGTGATAATTGCACCTATTCCGCTACCATAGGAATTTACAGCTCCGTCAAATATCAACTGCCATTTGGAACCCAACTCTGGTCCTTTGTCCGACAATGGCTCTTCACAATCTTTCATCTTCAAGTACATGATATCCTCGTCAGGAAAATCAAACCTCATCGATTGGTAGTCCTTAACATGTTGCTCCGCAAGGTACTCTGACAGGACGCTACCTTTAATAGCCTTTTGCGAGACATATTGAATATCGTATTCGGTTAACACCATCTGCCATCGGGCAATTCTTCCGGAGAGTGCTTGCTTTTCAAACACATATTTGATTGGATCCATCTTTGAAATTAGCATGGTTGTATGATTCAGCATGTATTGCCTCAAACGTTTGGCGGCCCAAGCTAGCGCGCAACACGTCTTCTCGAGCATTGAGTATCTGGACTCACAGACAGTAAACTTCTTACTCAAATAGTAGATCGCATGCTCTTTACGTCCGGTCTCGTCGTGTTGACCGAGAACACAACCCATACTTTCCTCAAGAATTGTCAAATACATAATCAAAGGTCTCCCGGCCACTGGGGGTATCAAAATAAGAGGTTCCTGCAAGTATTCTTTTATCTTGTCAAACGCCTTTTGACAATTTTCGTTCTAGGTCAACACCTGATCCTTTTTCAATAACTTGAATAACGGCTCGCACGTCGCAGTTAAGTGAGATATGAACCGGGCGATATAGTTCAATCTCCCTAAAAACCCACGCACTTCTTTTTCTGTTTTAGGCGTCGGCATTTCTTGTATGGCTTTTATTTTCGCAGGATCAACCTCTATTCCTCTTTCGCTCACGATAAACCCCAGCAGTTTACCCGATCTTACCCCGAAGGTGCACTTGTTAGGGTTTAGTCTCAATCTGAACTTCCTAAGCCTTTTGAACAATTTCCGCAAATTAACCAAATGCTCCTCCTCTGTCTGGGATTTGGCAATCATATCATCAACATAAACCTCGATCTCTTTATGCATCATGTCATGAAAGAGAGTTGTCATAGCACGTTGATATGTTGCCCCAACGTTCTTCAATCCGAAGGGCATCACTTTGTAGCAAAATGTTCCCCAAGGAGTAATAAAGGTAGTCTTCTCCATGTCTTCTGGCGCCATTTTGATCTGATTATAGCCTGATAAGCCGTCCATGAAGGAGAATACGGAGAACTGAGCAGTGTTATCAACCAGCACATTAATGTGAGGAAGTGGGAAGTCATCTTTCGGGCTCGCCCTATTCAAATCACGGTAGTCTACACACATTCGCACTTTACCATCTTTCTTCGGCACTGGCACAATATTAGCGACCCATGAGGGATATTTTGTAACAACTAGGAACCCAACATCCCACTGTTTCTGCACTTCCTCCTTGATTTTCACAGCCATATTCGGTCTAGTTCTTCGGAGTTTCTGCTTAATAGGCGGACATTCCTCTCGCAGTGGCAGACAGTGAACAACCATATCCGTATCCAACCCAGGCATATCCTCGTACGACCAAGCAAATATATCAATGTACTCTTTGAGCATCTCAGCCAACCTTTGCTTGATGTCGCTCTGCAGCGCAACCCCTATACGGATGTTTCTCACAACCTCTTCCGACCCCAAATTGATAATCTCAATGACTTCCTCATGAGGCAGAATGCTTCTTTCTTCTTGTTTCAATAACCATGTCAACTCTTCTGGTACGTCGCCATCTTCAACAATCTCTTCCTCAGCCTGAAATACCGGGTGCTCGAAGTCGAAGTGAGTCATAGGCGGTTCATAGATGTCATCTGAAATAGTAATCCTGCAAAGGAAATGGTTAAATGCTTCAAAACGCAGACAAAGCAAATAACCACATTGCCATTTTATTGTAAAACACAAAAACGGAAAAACAGGGATCACAATATTTGTATATGAAAAACGCATTTATTTCATGATTAAACAATGTAATGTACATAACCAAATGGCCCTAAGAAAAATCACTATGCCCCGGGTAGGACACAAGATTATTCAACAATTAAGAAAACAAATCATTACTGTTTAGTTGTCACAGGAACAGTTTCCCGGATAGACCAATTGCAGAGACTTTGTCCTGGCACGCTTGGCTTGATCCACACATCCATATCACAGTCCCTGTCTCCTTCTTCAGAATCGGAAACAGCATTGATGGTCTCAAAGCTCACCCCGCTTGGCGTAATCGTGACAGGTCCTTTGAACCTGGGCGCTCCTGAAGAGGATGTTGACGACGAAGGATGATATCCAAGCCCGAATTTGTCATTCTTCACGGGAATCTCCAATACCTGCTCCCAGCCCTTAGTTTGGCCTGTCTGCACTAGAGCCTGGGCCTCTTTGTAGGAGGACACTGCCACATCTGATGTTTTGCTGGAACCCTGAGCATTGTCTTTAATTCGCAACCCCTCGAAGGCTTGACAGGGTGTTTCGTGTATTTCGCCGTCGACCTCGACATATTTGAACGTAGACAAATGGCTAACCAGAATATCTTCCTCTCCACAAACAGTGACGACACTATCCCCAACCATATACTTCAGCTTTTGGTGCAACGTGGATGTGACTGCCCCGACAACATGGATCCATGGGCGCCCCAGAAGGCAACTATACGCTGGCTGGATGTCCATTATATTGAATTCGGTTTCAAATATTTCAGGCCCCACCTGCAACGGTAATGTTATTGATCCGAAAACCGACCTCCTCGTTCCATCGAACGCCCTCACCACTAAATCACTTGGCGTGCAGATAATCCCCCTGATATCCAGTTTCATCATGGCTTTCTTCGGTAGCACATTCAGGGAAGATCCAGTGTCTACTAAAACATGGGACATGACCGTGCCCCGACATTCTACTGACACATGCAATGCCATATTGTGCTCTCGCCCTCTCGGAGTCAAA
The DNA here is from genome assembly GCA_963859935.3 of Lathyrus sativus. Classification (NCBI taxonomy): domain Eukaryota; kingdom Viridiplantae; phylum Streptophyta; class Magnoliopsida; order Fabales; family Fabaceae; genus Lathyrus; species Lathyrus sativus. The sequence continues at coordinate 176,005,751 of OZ012740.1, forward strand.
TCAAGGTCTGTGAAGCCCAAACTGTGCCCCGCATTGACATGCGCCATCACCCCTTCTAACTGATTAACAGAAACTTCTTGAGGAAAGAACGACGTGTCTAGAATCTTCAGCAAAGCGTTCCGATGGGCCTCAGAACATAACAACAATGATAGGATGGAAATTTTTGACGGCGTTTGCTGAAGGTGTTCAACGATTTTGTAATCACTTTTACGAATGAGCCTCATAAACTCCTCCACATCTTTAAGTGACGTTTCCTTTTCATTCGACTGAGAAGGACCACTCTCAGTTACCTTGGCTTTACCCTTGGCCAATCTTTCTGCCTCTACCTCTGGTGACGTGAAGATTCTTCCGCTTTTGGTCATACCCCATGTTCCGACAACATTATCTACAACCCCAGCTGGTTGTCCATTGACTGCAATTTTCTTACCATCGCAATATACCTCCAACCCGTAGGTCCACGACACTGCTTTAGTACTCTGAAAAGGGACTGGTCCTGCTTTGGTAATTGTGATCGTCGGCTTCCTGGCGGGCGCCGTTATCGTTATTGTTTTCCTCGGAATCGTCATCGTCGCAACATCGTTCTGCTCATCACACAACGCCTCTACAGGCTTTTCAACCGCGGTTCGATCAAATTGCAAGGTACCTTCATCCATCATAGCCTGAATACCCTGCTTCAACTCATTACAACCCTCTGGCTGGGTCCAACAATCCAAGCAAAATTCATCACAACCCGGGAATACACCCCTTTTTAACAACGTGCTTTTAATCTCACCCAACGGTGTCTTCAGCTCATTGACATCCATCACTAGATTCAAATTCTCTTCTGTCAAGATGGAATTTGCCCCATGATTGGGCATAGGCTGTTGTACGATATTTGGACCCACCTGTCCAAAGTTGATAGCTTTGCTATCCAATAAATCCTGAACTTTGTGTTTAAATGCCTGACAAGCTTCTACATCATGCCCGGGCGCCCCAGAATGGAATTCGCAATGCTTGCTAGCGTCATACCCATAAGGAAGTACCGACCCCGTAGGCGGTGCCAAAGTCCTCTTTTCAACCAAGTTCAACCCTAGCAGGGTCTGGAGAAGTTCTGCATACGTGGAAGGAGGTGCGTCGAACACTTTTTTCGGTCTCGCATTTTGTACCCTTCTCTGACCAGGATTCTGTCCTTGCTGTTGTTGTGGATGTTGTTGTTGTTGCTGAGGCTGCCCTTGTTGAGGAAAAGGGATAGTGACACTAGCTATCTGTTGCGGCTGAACATACTGATTTCTTCCTCTGCCCCTGCCCCTGCCACCAAACACGGCACTAGTATCACTCTGCCGTCTACCACCAAATGCTTTTCTGGCACCTCCTGTTGAAGTAGACTCACCTGCTTGGAACCTTCCAACTTTAATCCCGTTCTCGATCATCTCCCCCATAAGAATCAAATCTGAGAAACTGCTCAATGACACACTAAACAATTTTTCGTAGAACACCCCCGTAAATGTCCCAATGAACATGTCATTCATCTCCCTTTCAATTAAAGGAGGATGCACCTTCGCTGCCATATCGCGCCACCTTTGCGCATACTCTTTAAAACTTTCACCGTTCTTTTGTGACAAACCCTGTAATTGGACCCTGTTTGGCGCCAGATCACTGTTATATTTGTAATGCGTCACGAAAGCATCAACCAACTGCTTCCAGGTTTTAATCTGCGTGGGCTCCAGCCCCATATACCATTCAAGTGAAGGTCCTGACAAGCTATCCTGAAAGAAATGCATGAGCATCCTTTCATCATCTGAATACACAGACATCCTCCTGTAGTAAGAGCGGACATGGACTTTAGGGTAGGTATCCCCTTTGTACTTGTCAAAAGTGGGAGCCTTGAATTTCAACGGCACCCTCAGCCCTGGTACCAAGCCCATTGTAGTCATATCCAAACCGGTGGAGTTCTGATTCACTACCCCCTTCATCTGTTCTTCAAGCATTCTGATCCTCTGCACAGGATCAACAGGTCCTTCAAATCCCACACCTCTTCCAGAAAAGGCGTCCTCCTGGCGGTCTTCACCCCAATTCACATTTTCATTTCCATATCCGTCGTAACCAGTGTTGCGACCAAACCCTTGCTGATTGATCATGGGACCTCGTCCCCCGTTATCGAAACCCTGGTTGACCCTAACAGGTCCAAACCCAATGTTGACAGGGATCACCCCAGCACCATTCATATTACCAAATCCACCATACCCCAGGTTAGCGTTACCAAAACCGTCGTAACCGAAACCCTGAGTGTTGAAGCCGAATTTCCCGTCCTGATTGACGTAATCAAATCCTTGATCATTGTAGCCGAAACCATTGTTGCCGAAACCATTACCGTCGTTGTTGTTACCACCGCCTTGGTTGGCGTCCCCAAATCCAACATTGTTAACAACAGTCTCATTTCCATTCCCTGTGTTGCCATTGCTAGTGCCAGCGCCATCGTTTACAACCACAACAGGTGGGGTCACTACAGGTGGAACCACAGGCGTAGGGGGCCCATCCTCCGGAATAGTCTCAACGTGCGCAGAATTGTGGTCATTGTTGCCATTCCCATTAGTCCGCGTCAGCAGCGGCTGTACCAAAGTCTGGAGGCTCTCCTGGCCTTTAGCAATGTTCTCCATTGCTTGCATGAACAGATTCAGCTTCTCGCGGATTTCCTGCATCTCCACTTGGACTTGATCCATGATTCTCTTGCACTTGTTTCGGGTTGAGTAGCGGTGGACTCTCTGTTCGTCAATCCTGGACAACTTGTGAGATGCCAGAAATAAGATACAAATTCAACAAATAATTGGCGATGCAAAAATGAATATGCAGATGCAATATGTGTCTGTGGGCTAGGGAGATCAACCCCTGATTCTAGTACCAAAGTGCCAGTGCAGTGACAGTGATAGCAATAAGAAGCTCGAAATCCAATCATGGAAAACATCTCATATATTGCGGAAAAACCCATCGAGTCAGGAATACAATATTACTGAGTATACAATAGGAAGGCATGACCTCAACCAACAATCCTGGTGATGGCCAGCACAATGCAACTAAAGCATACACATCAATACATGAGATAATCAAGTGCAACCATATGCCTGGTACTCCTCTAATAATCTCCTAGACTTGGGATGGTTTGGATGAGAAAGCAACTCTTCGACGAGCGAGTCTCTTTGCCTGATAACACGCTGGAGATCACCAGTGGATTCCTCCCAAACACCTTCCCCAAAGCAATCTTCTAGCTTCCGCTTCTGGGATGCAGACTCTTTCTTGCGCTTGATAACTTTGTTCAAGGAATTTTGGACATCATACCTCCGCATAACCTCTTCTTCCAACCTTTTCTGGCTAGCTTTCAACTGACCTTCCAGCTCAGAGATCTGCAGCTTCAGTTTGTCTTCTCTTTCCTTATTGCCGGTCAGCGTGGCATTCCAGGTTTTATTGAATGCAGAGATCTCCCGGTAGGCTATATCAAGTGATTTCTTCTTAGACTCCAGCATATCATGAGAGCTCTTGAAGTTTATCCCCAAACGTTCACGCTTCTTTCGCTGTTCAGTCAGTTCTGTGCCTAGTTAATTCACCAACTTCGTTTGCTGCTCGAAGGAATATACAGCCTCATTCCTTTCGCTCCTGAATTGCATTAGCTCTTCTTCCAGCTTCTCGTTGGCTTTCATCAGCTCTTCTTTCTCATTCACAACCTGCTCGTATCTCTCAATAGACACAGTAGTTGGCTCCTCAATCACGGGGGAAGCAGGAGGTAATACTGCAGGAAACGACATCCGCACCTGCTTTGCTCTACCTTGGATCCAGACTTTGTACGAGGCATAGGCTTGACAATCATTCTTACCTAACAACGCCTTACCCCTTTTGTGGACATTATTCCAAGCATGCTAAAGATTGGACAATAGTTCTCCCTTCAAATCGCCTGTGAAGTACAGAGATTCCTGCACTTCCTCCTCTTTTGGCGGGCTTTTCAAAGCATACCCGAATTGCCTGATCAACAATGAAGGATTGTAGTTAATGCACACTTTCCTCCCAATCAGAGGAACGTTAGGATACCCGGCGCAACTGTAGATGATCACAGATCCCAGTAAATCTTTATTAAACCAGACAACGTCTTCTGAAGAAAGTCCCATCAGATGCTCAGACCAATCCACCGTGTCTGCAGACTCAGCGAAGATACCCTTCTTGGGCAGATGACTCTCAAACCACATATACAGTAAAGGCCCACAACAAGAGACGTTCTTGCCTCTCCTGTTCTCGTTCTTATAATGCAGCGAGTGATAGAAATCTCCAACCAAAGTAGGCACAGGATTGCCTGAAGCAAATATATAGAACGCATCCAGATCAACGAAGTCAGGCAGGTTCGGGAACAGTACAATGCCATAGATACACAGAGCAAGAATAGCATTAAACACAGTCCAACATCCACTCTTGGCATACTCTTGTGCTTTCCCAACCAAGAACTTGAGAGAAAAACCAGACACTCCATTCCACGAGGTTAACAGCAACTCTGAGGCGTCTAAATGCAAGGCAACAACCAAATCCTCCAGTTTGGGCTCAACATCCATATGAATGAAAGGTACCCTGTTCTGAATGGTCAACTCTAAGATCTCAGCATATTCCTCCATAGTCGGAGCCAGAATGAAGTCAGGGAAAGTAAAACACCTCAGCGGGGGATCATAGAACTACATTAGCGTGTACAATCCGTTACGCTCATACATGGATGGTTTATAAACCAATCTAAGTAATTTCCCGTAACTCTTCCTGAAGCTCCTCTTCACATCATCATCAGCTAGAGATATCAAACCAAGCAAAGAAGAAACATCTGGAGTAGGCAACTTGTACGCCACAGTCTTCTTCAGGGTATCCATAATATCAGCAGACAGAAATCCGGGCAACTAGAATCAGAGGTATGAAATGCACCTGCAGCACAGACACACGTTAATGATATGCAAAATGAGTATGCAACAATGCAATATGCAACATGCAACAGGGATCAAGTGATATATTGCTGAAGAGTTCCATCCACAATATCTGTCTCAACAGTCCCACAATACTGCTCAAACCTGGTCTCAACAGACCCACAATGTAACGCCCCGATTCTGAATTCCCATTAATTGTTGAGTCTTTTAATTTATTTAATTGATGTTTGTTTAAATTGAGAAATTATATATTGTTATGTGGTGTTTGCTTATTTTATCTATTTTTACCGATTTGGAGAGTTTTCGGGGAATTAGAGTAAAAAGGGCATTTTAGACATTTAGCAATTTAGTGTGAGAATTGATTGGTAAGTGTTGGAAAGAATTTGAGAGGAAAGAAATAGAGATAGAAATAGAATAAGAGAGGAAAAGGAAGAAAGATAGTAACATAAGAAGAAAAACAAGAGAAAGAAAAGAGGAGAAGAGAAAGAGAAGAGAAAGTGGAGAGGAAAACCTAGAATCATCAAGGGATCATCACCAAAGCTTGCAATCGATCGGTAAGGGTGTGAAACTCCATCATCTCTTTAATGTATATGATTGTATGTGTATGTGTGTGGATTTTGTAGAGTTTCTACTCTTTTTCCACTTAGGTTAGAAGTTGGTTTTGTGAGTAGAATGAGGTTTTAATCGGTTAGAACTCGGATTAGACGATGTAGTTTAGTCGGGTGATGGTTGGGTTGTGCTACTGTGACTGGTTTGGATTTAATCGGTTGGTTGTGTGGAGTTTGGGCTTTGAGACAGCCATGGAAGTTCTGTCTTCGCAGGCTCGCCAGGCGAATGGCAGCGAAGCTTCGCCAGGCGAAGCCCAGCGAGCTGTAGCGAAGCAAGTCAGAAGCTAACACCCTGTATTCGCTGGCAAGTTCGCCAGGCGAGGTGAGTTGGCGAAGGTTCTGTCGCTACTGCGAAAATCGGCGCCGGCTGACAGAAGAGTCGCCACCGTGCGTTATTTATCCCTCAGAGCGGGAAAGGAAACGCTCGAAGTAAACCTCGCAAAAAAAACGGGGAAAGGTATGGTCATCGCAACCATAGCCTGGGTTCGGGAGTCGGTTACGAAAGGGGAAGGTATTAGCACCCCTCACGTCCGTCGTACTCGACGGGATCCACGCTTGCTTGGGTTGTCTACTGGATGCAAAGCAATCTATCTACGGCTGCTAAATCTAAACGGAAGGGAATTGACTCGATAGAGCGTCGCACTCTATGCCTACGTATTCTCAAGAGAGAAAGTCAGAGTCAACGTAGTTCGGGACTACGGGGAAATTGGCTCGCCAAGACCTCGCGTCTTGTGCCTACGTACTTCCACACTGCATGGAAGATCAGAGCTTTACGTAGTTCAGACTAACTACGGCTAAACACAACATTCTCACACAGCAGTGAGAAAAACAACTGGCTTCACAGGGTCGGGAACCTATGGGCAAAACTATGGCTTGGTCTCAAATGCCCTCAAGCAAGAGAGAAAAAGGGGTAACAATTAATCGTCAGCGGGAAGGTCTCGATCGCACAGCCGCGAGAGAACAACAGGTTAGTCGTTAGTGTGCTCACTAGGATATCGCATCCTATGCCTACATATCTTCGTCTGGTACGAAGAATCAGAGCAACTGTAGTTCGGCTACTTCGGGACCACAGCTCCAATCTCGTTTTATTAATCTCTGAAAAATGGTTACAATGAGCGAATACTGAAAATGAATCTCCTAAGAAACGCTATCCTATCCTATCCTGAAAAATCGAATGAAAATAGAGCCCCCTAACAAATGGGCTTCTAAACTATCCTAAAAAGATGTAAAATAAACTCGGTGAAAATATATCCTAAAAGAAAGTGAACTCTAAAAATATTAAATCGACACTTTAATATTTTTTCCGTTTTCTTCTTTTCTTTTCAACATATTTTTCCCTTTTCTCAAAATATTTTTCTCTATTTTTTCACAATATTTTTCTCTATTTTTTCACAATATTTTTCTCCATATTTTTTCAATATATTTTTTTCTATATTTCTTTTTTCTATTTTCTTTTTCACAATTTTTTCATAATATTCTTTTCTTTTCTTTTTTTCAAATGCTATTTTTTCATAATATTTTCTTTAAGAAATTCTAAACAAAAGACATAATAAAAAAAAGTAAAATACAAGAAAGGGGGGGGGGGACTGCTACAAGGGGTTTAACAGAAAATAATAAAAAAAATGAGGGCCCAGCCCAAAGGAAATTCAGAAAAACCATTGGGAGGGGGGGTGTGAGCAGACAGTAAACATCACGTGGGCTCAGGCCCAGAGCTTGTCCAAAAAACGTGAGGGGGGGAGTTGACCAAAAAATTGATTGGGCCTGAGGCCCAAGACCCAACCTTCTCCGTCTCCCTCTCTCCATCTCCATTCTGAAAAAAACCTAATTCCTATCTTCCCTCTCATCAGCGCCGTCGCCGCCACCTTCGTCCTTCTCCTCTCAAATCGCCACCTGCAAAACGAAAGCATAAACAAATATAAACCACTCGCTATCTGGATCCATTCTCGATGTTCGTGAAGCAAGTTTTTGAAGGTTCTTGAGGTTTCTGGAGGTGTATTGATGAACAGTTAGGTCTCTGGAAAACCAATGAAGATCCTGATGATGGTTCTTGCATGAGGATCTGGGTACTCATTCCGGTGATGAACGCTACGCAGAGGATGATGGTGTTGTCTCTCCAAGGACTTCCGGAAAGACTAAGAGATCGCGCGAGGATCTTCTACGCAAAATCTGGAATAGTGTTGATGAATGCTTGAGCGTGGTTGCAAGTTCTTGATGAGTTGAATCGCTGGAGATCTGGAGTGTTGGTGGATGTCCAGTGAATGTTTGATGAACGAAAATCTGGAAATATCTGGAGATCGCGATGAACATGAAGGTGTTCTTGAGTTGTTGCTGAGGATTCAAAGAAGAAGAAGATCTTGCATGCTCTGGTGGTTGATCTGAAGTGAACACTCGAAGGTGTTCTTGATTCTGGGTTCGAGCAAAGTTCTGGGATGATGTTGATTAGAGGAAGTTATGGAGGCTTGCCGGAGGTTGAAGAGGATTGTTGTGGATCTGTTGTTCGTTGATGACGGTGAAGCTTGACCGGAGTTGGATGCGATTGTGACCGGAGAAGATGGAAGTTGTGGATTCAGAGGATTTTCTGGTTTCAGATGAGGATCAGAGGAGGATCGGAGGTTTCTTGATGAACGATTGAAGGTTCATCCTGGTAGTTTCTGGGGAAGATCATGAAGATTGATGAACAAATTGTAAAAGCACAGATTGTGTCTTAGTTTTATCTCTATGTTTTGATGATAACAATTATGAATTTTGTATTCAAGAATTATGTACTCTAAACGTGTTCTAGATTGTTTGCTACAGGCACTAAAGTAAATTATCTTAAGAAAGCAAAATTGCATCTGAACATTGTTTGTATGAAAGACTTCATAAGTTCAAGAGCATCTTAAGTGAAGATCTGAACTTTGCTCCCAGAAGAATCTGACTACTGTCTCTTGAAGATTCTGAAGAAGGAGCCTCTAAAGCATAGAGACTCTGCTCTGAAGGATTTACACGCTCAAGCACACTAGCTGCACATACTCTGTTTCAGCTCAATCTGAAGAACATTCAAGACTCTGAAGATCCAGATGATCCTTGATCAGAAGACTCTGAAGATTCAGATTCTTATGTTGAAAGCTGAACTCACTTTGAAGAAGATTTAAATATGTACGTTGGTCCTTCTCAACAGCTCTTTCCTATTTTGTGCTAGACACAAGGACACAGACAAAAAGGTTTTATCTGTGCATTCCATTTTGAGGAAAGTATTCTGCAAGTGAAGACAAAAAGCATCAGGCCTGTTTCAGCACAGCCTCCAATGTGAAGACAAAAGGCTCTAGGCTTTTCTGCACAGCCTTCAACGTAACAAGACTTCTTGGATCTTAGTGCCTATATAAAGAAGTCCACTCCATCTTCTTCAGTAATTGAATCTCTAGAAAAATCACTCCTCAAAGCAAATCTCAAAAAGCTCTTTATCATATTACTTTGCTTTATCTTTATTCTTAAACTAAGAGAAATATCACTGTTGTGATAACAGCTTATTAGAAGCATTCTTACTCTTGTAAAAGTTTTACTTTGTTTGTAAAAGGTTTTCCTTAAGAGGATCCAGTTGGGATCAGCTGCTCTTGAGAAGACTAAGAACGGTTGTTCTTAGGTGTTGCTATTTGTAATCTGTTTGATTAAAATAGTGGATTAAGTCCTTGACAGAGAAAGGCAAATCACTCTTGAGAGGGTGGACTGGACTAGTTGTTTTCAACGAACCAGGATAAAAATATCTGTGTTCTAATCTTTGATTTTTAGTCTTACTTATTCAACCCCCCCTTCTAAGTAATTTTCTCACCTTCAGTTGGCATCAGAGCTCCGGTTCTGCGTGTGCTCCACTTAACCGTGACAGTTAAAGATCCAGTGAGAAAGATACTTTGATATTTGTGTTGTTGTCATTATGGAAACAGCTACATCAACTTGCAACAACAAATATGAAGGAGATAGGATCAGTACCAAGCCACCCATGTTTGATGGGGAAAAATTTGACTATTGGAAAGATAGAATAGAAAGTTTTTTCCTCGGGTATGATGCTGATCTTTGGGATATGGTCATTGATGGATATAAACATCCTACTGATGAGGATGGCAAAAAGATTGATAGAAAGTCAATGACTGAAGTACAGAAAAGAGATTTCAAGAATCACCACAAAGCCAGAACTATATTGCTTAATGCAATCTCTCATACTGAGTATGAGAAGATTACAAACAGAGATACTGCTCATGACATGTTTGAGTCACTCAAAATGACTCATGAGGGAAATTCTCAGGTTAAAGAGACCAAGGCGCTGGCGCTCATACAGAAGTATGAGGCATTTAAAATGGAAGAATCTGAAAATGTAGAAACTATGTTTTCTAGATTTCAGATTCTTACTGCTGGTCTGAAAGTTCTGGATAAGGGCTACTCAACGTCAGATCATGTCAAGAAGATCATCAGAAGTCTTCCCACCAGATGGAGACCAATGGTGACTGCACTGAAGATGGCAAAAGATCTGAATAAGATCTCCTTAGAAGAACTTATCAGTTCTTTGAGAAGTTATGAAATAGAGCTGGAGGAAGATGAGCCCCAGAAGAAAGATAAAGGTAAATCCATAGCTTTAAAATCTAACAAACTTGTTAAAGCTTTACAGGTAAAAGAAGAAAGTTCTGAAGAATCGTCTTCTGAAGAAGAAGATGAACTGTCCATGCTTTCCAGAAGAATCAACAAGCTCTGGAAGCACAAGGGAAGGAAGTTTAACAACTTCAGGAAAGCTGACCACAGGAAGGAATCTTCTGGATACAGAAGATCTGGAAAGAAAGAGGTCACATGCTATGAATGCAAGGAACCTGGGCACTACAAAAATGACTGCCCCAAACTTCTCAAGGAGAAACCCAAGAGAAAGTTTGATAAAAAGAAAAAGGTTCTTATGGCAACTTGGGATGATTCAGATGAATCTGAATCTGAATCTGAAGCGTCAGAAGAGTGTGCCAACATGGCATTAATGGCTGGAATAGAAGATCAGAATGAAGAATTATCATCTGAATCTGAGTCAGACTCCGACTCTGATGCTGAAGAGGTAATGTCCAAACTTACCAAAGATGAACTTATAAAGGTGTTATCTGAAGTCTTGAAAAGCTACAATAATATCAAACTCAAGAACAAGAAGCTGAAAAGCAATCTTGAATCTGAGATTGATAATCTGAAAACAGAACTTGTTGAGCAGAGAGAAATAAATTTAAAAATAAAAAATGATTTGGAAATTGTTCAACAAGAATCTGACTCTGAAGCTAAGTCATCTGAAAATATTTTGGAAAAATATGACTCTAGTTTTCAGAGGTTCCTCACTAAAAGCATAGACAGAAGCAAGATGGCTTCTATGATCTATGGAGTTAGTAGGAATAAAAGAAAGGGAATTGGATTTCAATCTTCTTCTCTTGAAAAAGATGTAAGACCAATACCTGTAGATGATCTGATCATTAAGATAACTCCTTTATACTCTAATTTTAAATTTGGTCATTTAAATGATATTAAACACATGAGCTCTGAAAAGAATACTCATGTGTTTAGATCTAAGGCAAGTCTAAACAAAAACTATGTTGAAAAACAAAAGTTTAGACAAACCTACAAGGCAACTAACCCTAAAGGACCCAAGAAGATCTGGGTACCTAAAGACAAAATAATCCCTGTTGCAGATGTCCTTAGCAGCAAAGTCAGGACACCAATCATGGTACCTGGACTCTGGATGCTCACGACACATGACGGGAGAAAGGTCTATGTTCCAAAGTCTGGAACTTAGATCTGGAGGGGACGTGAAATTTGGAGGGAACCAGAAGGGCAAGATCATTGGCTCTGGAACTATAGGTAATGGCAACCTACCCTCTATTTCTAATGTTCTGTTAGTTGAAGGATTGAAACATAATCTATTGTCCATAAGTCAATTAAGTGACAATGGTTATGATATCATCTTTAATCAAAAATGTTGCAAAGCTGTATGTCAAAAGGATGGTTCTATCCTATTCAATGGAAAGAGGAAACACAACATTTATAAAATTAACCTTTCAGAACTTAAAGTTCAAAATGTAAAATGCCTCTTATCTGTGAATGATGAGCAATGGGTCTGGCATAGAAGATTGGGGCATATTAATATGAGACGTATATCTCAGATTAATAAACTCAATCTGGTCAGAGGACTTCCTAAGTTGAAGTTCAACTCAGATGCTCTATGTGAAGCATGTCAAAGAGGAAAATTTTCAAAATCTCATTTTAAATCAAAAAATGTTGTTTCTACCTCCAGACCATTGGAATTACTTCACATTGATCTGTTTGGACCAGTGAAAACTGCATCCATCAGAGGCAAGAAGTATGGGTTAGTCATTGTAGATGACTACAGCAGATGGACATGGGTAAAGTTTCTAAAACACAAGGACGAGTCTCATTCTGTGTTCTTTGACTTCTGCAATCAAGTCCAGACTGAAAAAGATTGTAAAATTATTAAAGTCAGAAGTGATCATGGTGGAGAATTTGAAAATAAACATTTTGAAAAATACTTTTCTGAAAAAGGCATTGCACATGATTTCTCCTGCCCTAGAACTCCGCAACAAAATGGAGTTGTAGAAAGGAAAAATAGAACATTGCAAGAAATGGCCAGAACCATGATCAACGAGACAAATCTGGCAAAACATTTCTGGGCAGAAGCAATTAACACAGCTTGTTATATTCAGAACAGAGTGTCTGTAAGACCTCTTCTGAAAAAGACTCCCTATGAATTGTGGAGAAACAGAAAGCCCAACATTGCTTATTTTCATCCTTTTGGATGTATTTGTTATATGCTTAATACTAAAGATAATCTGAACAAGTTTGATTCCAAAGCACAGAAGTGTTTCATGCTTGGTTATTCTGAACGCTCTAAAGGCTACAGAGTATTCAATACTGAAACACAGATTGTGGAAGAATCTATTCATGTCAGATTTGATGATAAGCTTGGCTCTGAAAAGCCAAAGCAGTTTGAAAGTTCTGCAGATAGAGAAGTAATTCTCACAGACTCTGAAGTCTCAGAGGCAGAAAAGGCAAAGAACAAAGAATCTGATGCAACCCCAGATGGTACACCTTTGACTTCACAACTAAACAACTTGCATATTTCTGAAAGACCAACCGTCAGAGGATCTTCTTCCAGAATCAAAGCTTCTCATCCAGAAGATGTGATAATTGGAAAGAAGGATGATCCCATAAGGACAAGATCATATCTCAGAACTTCTGAATCTTCCTTATTTGGCTTAGTGTCAATGATAGAACCAACATCTGTAGATGAGGCTCTGGAAGATAATGAATGGATTATAGCTATGCAAGAAGAGCTGAATCAATTCGCCAAAAATGAAGTTTGGGATCTGGTTCCTAGACCTAAAGGATTCAATGTCATTGGAACAAAATGGGTCTTCAGGAATAAGCTGAATGAAAAGGGAGAAGTAGAAAGGAATAAAGCAAGGCTGGTTGCTCAAGGATATAGTCAACAAGAAGGTATTGATTACACTGAGACATATGCTCCAGTGGCAAGGTTAGAATCTATTCGTCTTCTTATTTCATTTGCTGCACAGAATAACATCACTCTGTATCAGATGGATGTTAAAAGTGCTTTTCTTAATGGTATTATAGAAGAAGAAGTATATGTCCACCAACCTCCTGGTTTTGAAAGTGAAAACTTTCCAGATCATGTTTTCAAATTAAAGAAATCCCTTTATGGATTAAAACAAGCTCCCAGAGCTTGGTATGAGAGGTTGAGCAACTTCCTTTTGAAGAAAAATTTTATCAGAGGAAAAGTGGATACAACTTTATTCTGTAAATCTGTTAAGAAAGATCTGTTGATTTGTCAGATTTATGTAGATGACATTATTTTTGGATCAACAAATATTACGCTTGGAAAGGAGTTTGCTAAATGTATGCAGGAAGAATTTGAAATGAGCATGATGGGAGAATTGAGATTCTTCTTGGGAATCCAAGTCAATCAGACTCCAGAATGCACCTACATACATCAAACCAAATATGTTAAAGAGCTTCTGAAGAAGTTCAACATGGTTGATAGCAAAATGGCAAAGACTCCAATGCATCCTACAAGCACTCTAGGTAAGGAAGAGGTAAGTAAGAAGGTAGATCAAAAATTCTACAGAGGTATGATAGGATCTCTTCTATACTTGACTGCTTCTAGACCAGATATTTTGTTTAGTGTCTGCTTATGTGCTAGATTCCAATCAGATCCTAGAGAATCACACTTAACAGCTGTTAAGAGGATTCTGAGGTATCTGAAAGGTACTGCTAACATGGGTTTGTGTTACAGAAGATCTGATGAATTTTCATTAGTTGGATTCTGTGATGCTGACTATGCTGGAGACAGAATTGAACGTAAAAGCACTTCTGGAAGCTGTCAGTTTCTTGGAAGTCATCTGATCTCATGGTACAGCAAGAAGCAACCTACCATTGCACTATCAACTACAGAGGCAGAATACATTGCTGCTGCTGGATGTTGTACTCAGATGCTCTGGATGAAGAGTCAATTAGAAGATTATCAAATCTATGAGAGTAACCTTTCTATCTTCTGTGACAATACTTCTGCTATATGTTTGTCAAAAAATCCAATCTTGCATTCTAAGGCAAAACATATAGAAATTAAACATCACTTCATCAGAGACTATGTTCAGAAGGGTGTAATTAATCTAGCTTTCGTTGATACAGATCATCAATGGGCTGACATTTTCACAAAACCCCTTGCTGAAGATAGATTTAAGTTTATTCTGAAAAATATTTGTATGGATTTATGTCCAGAGTAATATTTCTCAGAGGCAACCTCTCAGATGCAAAATGTTTAATAATCTGAAGTATTTCATCTGTCTATTTTATTCATTTATATTTATTTGATTATTTCGTTTTGGGTAAAACTCTGAACTAACTAGCTCAGAAGATCTGAAAGTTGGAAACGTTTCATTTCGTGAGAGAAATCAAATGAGCCAACAAAGCAAACACGTGGCATTCAATTTCTGAAAAAATTGAGTGCATAACTGATTTGACGTTTGAGGTAATGCTTTGAAAATCTCACTTTTCTTGTTTTTCCCCCAGCTGTCATAATTTAATGTGAAATGATTACTTTTCATTTAATGCTGTCCAAACGTGCGTAAGTGTCTTTTGTGTGCCCTATTTTTTTTGGTTTCCTATATATATCACCTATCACACTTCTATCACACTTTCCACATTCACTTCATTCATGCGTTTCTGCTTCCTTTTCAATCTTTTCCAAAACCCTAAACCGAAACCAAGGTATTCTTCTTCTTCAATGGCGTCAACTTCAAACACTGCTGCAAAACCTAACAAGACCATCATGTACAAAGAACCTGAACGAACCTTATTCACTCCAGTGGCTGATCTAGAGGTGCTCTGTGAAAGCTTCATTGACCTCGACTCTTTAAAGGAAAATGGGTTTGATCTCATTTCTGCCATCAAAGCTCAAGGGTGGGAAAAATATTTTGAAAGGCTAATGGGGCCTGTTTTTCCAACACTGGTTAAGGAATTTTGGATACATGCAAGCGCGGGTCCCAAGTTTATACATTCTTCGGTTCTTGGAGTGGAGATAGTCATCACTGAAAACCTGATCAGACAACTGTTTAGCTATACTGAGTCTGATGGTGTTTCAAATCTTGCTTCTTCTCGCATCGATATGGCTAGGGTTTATGAAGAAGTTACTATTGCTGGTTTGCCGTCAAGCAAGGTTAAAGATTTAAAACCCATTTATAGGATCTGGGCGAAAATCTTTATGAGTACGTTTTTCCACAGAAAACCTTCAAACTCTCCAGATTATGTGAGTTCTGAACATTTGTATTTTATGTACTGCATTAGCAAAAATGTCAAAGTGGATCTACCGTATCTCATCTTCAGTCATTTATTAACTCATGTCAAAGAAACCAGAGAGGAAGTAAGGGCGAAAGCTGGTAAAGTAAGGACATGGATACCCCTGGGAAGGTTGATTTCTGATATACTTGTTGAGAACAAACTGGTTCAACATCTGACTGATGCGAAGATTACAGAGGATCTGACTCACATCATTGGCTCTGAAATTAATGGGCTCAATCTGAAGAGGATGAAAATCATCTCAGAATTGAAAGGACAACTCAGGAAGATCAACTCTGACGAGATTCAAGGTAGAAGAGTTCCTGTGGAAGATTTTCCACTGTTCAGTGCAGATGAACCTAAGGAATTTGTCTGGCTGTACATTACTGAATGCCTAAAGGAAGGAATCCCTTTACCTGCCAATCTCGTTCAGAAGCCTGGAGAAGAATTGCCTAATCAGATGAAGGAAAGGCGCAGTAAGAGGAAGGCTGACAAAGAATCCGTTCAGAAGAAGAGAAAAGCTCTTGAAGCATTAAGAAAGAAGAGGAAAGAAGGAAAGAAGGCCAGAAGCAGTCCAAGAGAAGCTACTCTGGAAGAAATCAGAGACACCATTCAACAGGTATTAGCCTCTGATCCTACTCCTACTGTTCATTCACCACTATCTTCACCACAACTCTCTCCAAACCTCATACCAAGAACTTCAAAATCTAGAAAGTATGTTAATATCTCATCCGAACCACTATCCTCTGAACCAGTAAATTTACAATCATCTCCAGCACCAATCCCATCTAATCCACAACATCAAACTATTCAAACAGAAATTCCACCACCAGAACCAATTTTATCTGAAAACTCTCCAACAATAACTCCACCAGAACCAACTCAACCAGAAAATTCTCCAACAACACCTCCACAACCAACTTTGTCGCAACAAGAGAATCCCCACATAGAGACTCCCCAACCACAAATAATTATTTCAGAACAAAATCATCCAGAGACTGTTCAACCTGAACACTCTGAACAAGCAATTCCCTCAGAAGATCCAAATCTTTCTGACAATATTCTTGATATTCCACCCCTCAACCAAACAATTGAAATTTCGTCTACATCTGTTCACTCAGATGAATCCTCTGATTCATCTGATTCATCTGACTATGATTCAGAATCACTTAAACAAGCTCGCTCTGAGAGTGTTATGAAGAAACATCTTAACATTGCTTTGTTTCATACCCCACCAAACTCTCCATCTCAACAACCATCTGAAGCTCAACCCTCTGACACTCAAACAGCTGAAAACCAAACCATTCCACAACCACCTGAAACTAATCCATCTGAGAATCAAACTTTTCCTCACTCAGCTGAACTCCCTCAATCTGTCATCCACACATCTCAACCACCCACACCTCAACCACAACCATCTGAACCTACTCCTGCTAACACCCCTAATCCTTTTTCCTCTGGTCAGAATGAACAGTCAGATTTAGGATCTTGTGTTAATGCTATGTTTGATATTTTCAAAAAGGAGTTAGATTCTGAATATGATCGTGTTAAGGCTATATGTATGTCTAGTTTGGACCCAAATGTTTCGAATACTGCTTGGAAGCGCTTCATCTGGATGTTTAACAAAGCTGCCCTAAAAGTTAGAGCAAAATGCTCTAAGCTTGCTAAGATTAAATTTGCTGAGTTAATAAAGGTGACACTGATGAACATGCCTCCTCCTCCTCCTGTGTTACTATTGGAAGCTGCTCCTCCGGTTGTTCCTGATTTTGAAATGGTTGAACAAGCTTCTGTTGAAAACCAATCTGAAGGGAACCCTGCTGCTGCTGCATCTGCTCCGTCTTCATCTGTGGTTTCAGAACTTGTGAATGATGTGAAGGATATCAAGGACTGGATGATCAAGCAATAGAAAACAACCGATGAAATCAAGACCTGGATGTCTAAGCAAGAAGAGTCAGCTGCCAAGATGACAGAGCTTCTGACCCTCATTGCCTCTCGCCAGACCTAGTTTTATTTGTTGTTTTGCACATGAACTGAGTTTTTGATCTCTGCCTGTTTGTCTGTGAACTTTGGTTTGTTTTGTTTTAATTGCATGCTAACATGGTTTGCTCCTATTTTTGCTTCTTCTCTTTTATTTCTTTCCGTCTTTGTATATCTTTTTGATTATGACAAAAAGGGGGAGAAAAAGAGAAACTGAGTGTTCAACCTATAAGCATTTACCAAAACTAAAATTCAGACATTTTATTAACTTATTTGAATTTAAGTCTTTCAGATTATACTGTTATATCTGACATAATTCATTGAAGTTACCCTGAGACTGTGTCAACCAGAACCTGATTCTCTAAAGAAAATCTGAGTATTCAATCAACTCTAATATCTTACTCTCATACATTTATTCAATCATCTGGCATCAAGATTTGACTCTGAACTCATTCATCAGGCTCTGAATCTGAAATATACTCAATCAGAAAGGGAAGTATTCTATTCTATTGTAGTATTTATTTCAGGGGGAGATTGTTTATCTCAGGGGGAGTTTCTAATTCTTACTCTTTATTGAACAAAATTTTCTCATGTTTTGTCATCATCAAAAAGGGGGAGATTGTAAAAGCACAGATTGTGTCTTAGTTTTATCTCTATGTTTTGATGATAACAATTATGAATTTTGTATTCAAGAATTATATACTCTAAACGTGTTCTAGATTGTTTGCTACAGGCACTAAAGTAAATTATCTTAAGAAAGCAAAATTGCATCTGAACATTGTTTGTATGAAAGACTTCATAAGTTCAAGAGCATCTTAAGTGAAGATCTGAACTTTGCTCCCAGAAGAATCTGACTACTGTCTCTTGAAGATTCTGAAGAAGGAGCCTCTAAAGCATAGAGACTCTGCTCTGAAGGATTTACACGCTCAAGCACACTAGCTGCACATACTCTGTTTCAGCTCAATCTGAAGAACATTCAAGACTCTGAAGATCCAGATGATCCTTGATCAGAAGACTCTGAAGATTCAGATTCTTATGTTGAAAGCTGAACTCACTTTGAAGAAGATTTAAATATGTACGTTGGTCCTTCTCAACAGCTCTTTCCTATTTTGTGCTAGACACAAGGACACAGACAAAAAGGTTTTATCTGTGCATTCCATTCTGAGGAAAGTATTCTGCAAGTGAAGACAAAAAGCATCAGGCCTGTTTCAGCACAGCCTCCAATGTGAAGACAAAAGGCTCTAGGCTTTTCTGCACAACCTTCAACGTAACAAGACTTCTTGGATCTTAGTGCCTATATAAAGAAGTCCACTCCATCTTCTTCAGTAATTGAATCTCTAGAAAAATCACTCCTCAAAGAAAATCTCAAAAAGCTCTTTATCATATTACTTTGCTTTATCTTTATTCTTAAACTAAGAGAAATATCACTGTTGTGATAACAGCTTATTAGAAGCATTCTTACTCTTGTAAAAGTTTTACTTTGTTTGTAAAAGGTTTTCCTTAAGAGGATCCAGTTGGGATCAGCTGCTCTTGAGAAGACTAAGAACGGTTGTTCATAGGTGTTGCTATTTGTAATCTGTTTGATTAAAATAGTGGATTAAGTCCTTGACAGAGAAAGGCAAATCACTCTTGAGAGGGTGGACTGGACTAGTTGTTTTCAACGAACCAGGATAAAAATATCTGTGTTCTAATCTTTGATTTTTAGTCTTACTTATTCAACCCCCCCTTCTAAGTAATTTTCTCACCTTCACAAATCGTTGATGATGATGATGATTGGTCGAACCTGGAGTTTTCTGGGGCGTCTCCGGTGGTGTTCATGGTGGTAATGAGAGGAGATGGTGAAGAAGGAGATGAAGAAGATGAAGAATGGTCGAGTTCTGGGGATTCTGGGGTTTTCCGGTGAAGGTGCGGTGGTCGCCGGCCATGCAGGCCGGCCGGCGAGGTTTTCAGGCGGTGATCATGGGGATGACGCGTGGGGGAAGTTAGTGGAGGCAGGGCGCGCATGTGCGCCACGTGTGGCTTGGCGTGGCATGAGGAGAGGAAGCGGAATGGTGAGGTGGCGTGTGGATGAGATGCAGCGTGGGCCAGCCCTCGAGCCAACACGTGTTACATGTATTTATGGCACTGAGAAAATCTGGGAGCTTCTAGAAGCTTCTAGACGGAACTGGAAAACGCTGGGGAATTCTGGCAACTGTTGGACCCTTTTGGACTGAATTCTGGACTGCAAAAACTGAACTCTGGACAAAAATAGACTTCTGGGCCTGCGAATTGAGATAGGCCCAATGAACTAATCTGATAAAAAACTCAAAAAAACTGAATAACAATATATAAAAAAAAAAGCTAATTAACACTTAATCCTAATTAACTAAACTAATAATACTATAAAAAAAAATCTAATAAAACTATATTATTCTATAAAAAGAAAATTTATAATATCTATTAAAGAAAAAGAAAAATCTATCTATTTCAAAATCATTTAATATCTAATATATTCTAAAAAGATAAAAAAATATATTTTCCTATTAATATCCTATTAAAATCTATAATATTCTAAAAATGCTAAAAAATGATTTAAACCTATTTATTATATTCTAAAAATTCTAAAAAATCTATTAAATCCTAAAATGATTAAAAAGCTATTAAAAAAAATCCTATTAAATTCTAAAAATGATTTATAAACCTATTAAAAATCCTAAAAATAGCCAATAAAATCCAGAAAAATCACAACAATTCCCGAACGACACATAACACCGCGAGAGCGCACAAAAATAATCGGTAAAAATAAACGGGCACCGAAATATCCCAAAAATCGATTCTATCTATCTGAACTGATTAAAAACACCTGAAACACGAGACGAGAGCTGTGATCCCTGATAAAATCAAAACAGATGGACAACATGCACTGTATGCAACATGCAGATGCGAATGCGATTATGCGTCAAAACATCGAGTCAAATACGAGACCCGGTTGGTCAAATTTTAGGGTGCAACAGGTTCGCCAGGCGAGTGTGTAGCGAGCCTCAGCGAGTAATTCCAGAATTACTCCCAGTGGACTTCGCTGGGAAGTTCGCCAGGCGAAGGTCAGCGAGCATTCGCTGCGTGGCTTCGCCAGGCGAAGGTTGGCGAACCTGGCAGTGTTATTTTGTTTTGCTGTTTGTTCAATGCATGATGTTTGGTTAATTCAATTATGATTAATGCCTATATGAATGATCGATGTGTGAACTATTTTGACATGTCGTGCTGTGGGTGGCCGAAAGGCGTGAATCCTAGATTGTAGAGTAAATGGTGAATCTTGAATATTTGATAATCTTGTGTATTTGCTCGAACTGAATAAGAAACGCATTGATAGGCTGATATGTGTGTAAACCATGTGTGGAATGGTGCATAATGTGAATGCATGATAGATATATGCGATGTATGTGATAAATACAATGAGTATGTTTGTGAGCATAGTATGCATTTTTGTGTTGAATGATCCCTCGGAGGATTTGCAGAACCTCGTATGATACGATGGTTATATTAGATTCCTTGGAGAATCGGTTGCATTGTGTGATTCCTTGGAGAATCGGTTGCATTGTGTGATTCCTCGGAGAATCGGTCATAACATGTAATCCCGTGGAGGATTGGCTAGAGTATTTGATTCCGTGGAGAATCTGCTGAGTACTTGATCCCGTGGAGGATCTGCTGAATATTCGATTCCTTGGAGAATCTGATGAATATTTGATTCCGTGGAGAATCTGCTGAGTACTTGATCCCGTGGAGGATCTGCTGAATACTCGATTCCTTAGAGAATCTGTTGAATGAGTCGGTACCGCATTTGCATCTGCATAGAGTCGTGTGTCGGTCTCTATGAGTTGCATGAGTCATCTGTGTATGATGCATTGGTTGAATGAATATAACTGTGTATGTTATATATGATTGTTTGGAGGAACATATAGTGAATGTTTATGAGCATGTGTAGAGGCATGATTAATTGTATATGCTTAATGTGGTGAGAACATGTTTGAGTATGACTTGTATAATTATGAATATATGTATATATACAATGTTATGCATTAACTGTTATGATGTTGTTTCTCACCCTTCTGCTGTTTTATAATGCTCTATGAGGCATTGCAGAGTAGGAAGCTGGAGGTTCTTTTTGGTGAAGCGATGTCTTCATTCTTTTTGGTCAATGGCTCTGATATGTAACATCTGGGTAGTTAGGAAGCCTTTGACTCTTTTGGAGTTACATTTGTTTTGATTCTTTTGTGATACATATGTGTATGTATCTGCTGTGGATATGTTGTAAAGCATGAATTAACTGATGGTTGTATATAAGTTTATGAATGTGATCGATTCAATATTTGGATGTTTCCGCTTTTATTCTAAATATTGAGATGTGGGTTACCCATTGTTGCATATCAAATTGAGCAGGTATCGTATGTGTTTGGTTTCATGATAATGTGATGCGCCTCTTATATACCATGTTTTAATTAAACTCTGATGAAATAAATTTTCTAAGTGCCTAATTGATTTATTTTGATTAATTTGGGGGTATAGAAAGGGGGTGTTACATTAAGTGGTATCAGAGCCAGTGTTGAGTCAGTCGTGTCTGTCTTGTTGTTGTTGGTTGAACGGTTGTTTAACCTTGTTGTTATTTTTGGGAATCCTCAGAATATGGCAGGTCGTAATGACAATGCTATGGCAGCGGCGTTAGAGGCTATGGCCAGAGCTGTGCAGGGTGCACCTAACGTGAATGCGAATGATGAGTTCAGGAAGAACCAACCACCGGTGTTCAAAGGGAGATTTGATCCGGATGGTGCTCAGATATGGTTAAAGGAAATTGAGAGGATATTTAGGGTGATGGATTGTGCTGAGGGGAACAAGGTGAGACTAGGGACTCACATGCTGAGAGAAGAGGCTGATGACTGGTGGGTCAGCGTGAGGCAAGTTCTTGAGGTTGACGATGAGGAGATTACATGGGATTTATTTCGTACTGAGTTTCTAAGGTAGTATTATCCCGAAAGTGTTAAAGGGAAGAGAGAAATGGAATTTCTGGAGTTGAAACAAGGTAATATGTCGGTGGTGGACTACACCGCTAAGTTTACTGAGTTAGTGAAGTTTCACCCTCACTATGATGCGGTTACGGCGGAATTTTCCAAATGTATCAAGTATGAGAATGGCTTGCGTCCTGAGATAAAGCAAGCGGTGGGTTATCAAAGGATACGAAGATTTTCGGATTTGACCGAGTGTTGCAGAATTTATGAAGAAGACAGTAGAGCTCGTTCTACTCATTATAAGGGTTTGAGCGAAAGGAGAGGGAAGCAGCAAGTACGAAGCGGACCTTATGTGACGCCTGCTGAGAAGGGCAAACATAGGGGAAACTTTGATAGGAGACCCGGAGGAGGTTCCGGTGGGATCAAATGTTTTAAGTGTGGCGTGATGGGCCACAAGTCTTATGATTGTGGAAAGTTCAAAGCGAAGTGTTCCAACTGTGGGCTCTTTGGACATGATGCAGCAGAGTGTAGAAAGAATGCTGTGAAGTGTTTTAATTGTGGCGAGGTGGGTCACATTAGCCCGAATTGTACCAAACCGAAGCAAGCTCAGGCGGGCGGAAAAGTTTTCGCATTAGCAGGTTCAGACGCTACTAATGCGGCGGATTGTTTGATTAAAGGTACATGCTTTATTAATGATATGCCTTTAGTTGCTATTATTGATACTGGAGCGACTCACTCGTTCATTTCTCTTGCGTGTGCTAAGCGGTTGGATTTGTGTATGGTTTCTTTGAGTAGTGGTATGGTTATTGGGACTCCCGCTTCGGGGTCGGTAACTACTTCTTTGGTGTGTGCAAGTTGTCCTTTGACCATGTATGGTAAGGACTTCGTTATGGATTTAGTGTGTTTGCCGTTGGAAGGTTTGGACGTAATCTTGGGTATGAACTGGTTGCAATTTAATAGAGTTCATCTGGATTGTTATCACAAGTTAGTAAGGTTTCCTTCTTTGGAAGATGGTGAAAACGAGAGTTTTCTTTCCACTAAAGAGTTGAAGAAACTTTTAGCGGACGAAGCTCAGTTGTTTGGTTTGTTTGCATCGTTGTCGGTGGAGAGCAAAGTTGAGCTCGACGTGTTTCCTGTGGTTTGTGAATTTCCTGAAGTGTTTTCGGAAGATGTTGCGGATGTGCCGCCAAAGAGAGAGGTTGAATTTTCTATTGATCTAGTTCCGGGTACTAGACCGATTTCGATGGCCCCGTATCGGATGTCGGCATCAGAGTTGGTGGAATTGAAGAAGCAGTTGAATGATTTGTTGGATAAGAGATTTGTAAGACCAAGTGTTTCTCCTTGGGGTGCGCCGGTATTGTTGGTAAAGAAGAAGGATGGTAGTATGCGGTTGTGTATTGATTATCGGAAGTTGAATAAGGTGACAATTAAGAACAAGTATCCGCTTCCAAGAATTGATGATTTGATGGATCAATTAGTTGGAGCCCGTGTTTTTAGTAAGATTGATTTGAGATCCGGTTATCACCAGATTCGGGTTAAGGAAGAAGATATTTCGAAGACGGCTTTTAGAACACAATATGGTCACTATGAGTATACGGTGATGCCGTTCGGAGTTTCTAATGCGCCGGGTGTTTTCATGGAATATATGAACCGTATCTTCCACGAGCAGTTGGATCGTTTTGTGGTAGTGTTTATCGATGACATTCTGATTTATTCTAAGTCTCGTGTGGAGCACGAAGAACATTTAAGGATTGTGTTGCGGATTTTGAAGGAAAAGAAGTTCTACGCAAAGTTGTCTAAGTGTGAGTTTTGGTTGTCAGAGGTGAGTTTTCTTGGACATATTATTTCCGGCAATGGTATTAGTGTGGATCCATCCAAGATCGATGCGGTAATGCAATGGGAGACTCCAAGATCGGTTACGGAAATTCGAAGCTTTTTAGGCTTGGCCGGTTACTACCGGAGGTTTATCGAAGGATTTTCAAAGTTAGCACTTCCGTTAACGCAGTTGACTTGTAAAGGAAAGACTTTTATTTGGGATGTTAATTGTGAAGAGAGTTTCATGGAATTAAAGAGAAGGTTAACGACAGCGCCAGTTTTGATTTTGCCGAATCCTACGGAACCTTTTGTGGTTTATTGCGATGCTTCTTTATCAGGATTGGGTGGTGTATTGATGCAAGATGGGAAGGTCGTGGCGTATGCTTCTAGACAGTTGAGAGTGCATGAAAGGAATTATCCTACTCATGATTTGGAGTTAGCGGCCGTAGTGTTCGTTTTGAAAATTTGGAGGCACTATCTTTATGGTGCAAGATTTGAGGTTTTTAGCGATCACAAGAGTTTGAAGTATTTGTTTGATCAGAAAGAATTGAATATGAGGCAAAGGAGATGGCTAGAACTTTTGAAGGACTATGATTTTGGTTTAAATTATCATCCGGGTAAGGCGAATGTGGTAGCCGATGCTTTAAGTCGGAAGTCGTTGCACGTGTCTATTTTGATGGTTAGAGAGTGGGAACTTTTGGAGAACTTTAGAGATTTGAGTTTGGTTTGTGAGTTATCGCCGAGTAGTGTGAAGCTTGGTATGTTGCATGTCACGAATGATTTCCTTGCTACGGTATGTGAAAAGCAAAAGTTGGATTTGAAATTTGTGGATTTGATGACGAATGGAAATGAAGATTTCAAAGTTGATGAATTAGGAGTTTTGAGGTTTCGAGGTCGTATTTGTATTCCCGATGATGCGGATTTGAAAAAGATGATATTGGAAGAGGGACATCGGAGTAACTTAATTATTCATCCGGGAGCGAATAAGATGTATCAGGATTTGAAGAAGATCTTTTGGTGGTCTGGATTGAAAAGCGATGTCGCTCGTTTTGTGTACTCGTGTTTGACTTGCCAGAAGTCTAAGGTAGAGCATCAGAAGCCTAGTGGATTGATGCAACCGTTGGATATTCCGGAATGGAAATGGGATAGTATATCGATGGATTTTGTTACGGGATTGCCGAATACGCAAAGAGGACATAATGCTATTTGGGTGATTGTTGATAGGCTTACTAAATCGGCTCACTTTATTCCGATTGATATTACTTATTCTTTGGAAAGGTTGGCCGAGATTTATGTTGGCACTATTGTGAAGCTTCATGGAGTTCCTAAGAGTATTGTGTCGGATAGAGATCCTAGATTTACTTCAAGATTTTGGGAGAGTTTGCAAGGTGCCTTGGGTTCTAAGTTGAGATTGAGTTCGGCATATCATCCGCAAACAGATGGTCAAACCGAGAGGACGATTCAATCGTTAAAAGATTTGTTGCGTGCTTGTGTGCTTGAACAAGGTGGTGCGTGGGATGGTTATTTAGCGTTGATTGAGTTCACCTATAATAACAGTTTCCATTCGAGTATTGGTATGGCGCCATTTGAGGCTTTATATGGTCGGAGATGTCGAACACCTCTGTGTTGGCATGAGACGGGTGAAAGGCCGGTAGTTGGTCCGGAAATGGTACAACAAACGACGGAAAAGGTGAAATTTATTCGGGAAAAGATGAGAGCTTCTCAGAATAGACAGAAAAGTTATCATGATAGAAGGAGAAAGGATCTCGAGTTTCAAGAGGGCGACCATGTATTTTTGAGAGTTACACCGGTTACGGGTGTGGGTCGTGCTTTGAAGTCGAGAAAGTTGACTTCTCGTTTTATTGGTCCGTATCAGATTGTCGCACGAGTTGGTGCTGTGGCTTATCGTGTGGCGTTGCCTCCGAACCTTTCGAATTTGCATGATGTATTCCATGTCTCGTAACTTCGGAAGTATGTTCCAGATCCGTCACATGTGATCCCGATGGATGAAGTGGAAGTAAGAGATAACCTTACAGTTGAAGTTTTACCGGTTAGTATTTTGGACCGCGAAGTTAAGAAACTAAGAGGCAAGGATATTGCGCTTGTGAAAGTGTCCTGGGGAGGTGCCGCGGAAGGCAGCATGACTTGGGAATTGGAGAGCAAGATGCGAGAGTCGCATCCGGAGTTGTTTGAATCAGGTGATATTTTCGAGGACGAAAATTTCTAAAGTGGGGGAGAGTTGTAACGCCCCGATTCTGAATTCCCATTAATTGTTGAGTCTTTTAATTTATTTAATTGATGTTTGTTTAAATTGAGAAATTATATATTGTTATGTGATGTTTGCTTATTTTATCTATTTTTACCGATTCGGAGAGTTTTCGGGGAATTAGAGTAAAAAGGGCATTTTAGACATTTAGCAATTTAGTGTGAGAATTGATTGGTAAGTGTTGGAAAGAATTTGAGAGGAAAGAAATAGAGATAGAAATAGAATAAGAGAGGAAAAGGAAGAAAGATAGTAACATAAGAAGAAAAACAAGAGAAAGAAAAGAGGAGAAGAGAAAGAGAAGAGAAAGTGGAGAGGAAAACCTAGAATCATCAAGGGATCATCACCAAAGCTTGCAATCGATCGGTAAGGGTGTGAAACACCATCATCTCTTTAATGTATATGATTGTATGTGTATGTGTGTGGATTTTGTAGAGTTTCTACTCTTTTTTCACTTAGGTTAGAAGTTGGTTTTGTGAGTAGAATGAGGTTTTAATCGGTTAGAACTCGGATTAGACGATGTAGTTTAGTCGGGTGATGGTTGGGTTGTGCTACTGTGACTGGTTTGGATTTAATCGATTGGTTGTGTGGAGTTTGGGCTTTGAGACAGCCATGGAAGTTCTGTCTTCGCAGGCTCGCCAGGCGAATGGCAGCGAAGCTTCGCCAGGCGAAGCCCAGCGAGCTGTAGCGAAGCAAGTCAGAAGCTAACACCCTGTATTCGCTGGCAAGTTCGCCAGGCGAGGTGAGTTGGCGAAGGTTCGCCAGGCGAGTGTGTAGCGAGCCTCAGCGAGTAATTCCAGAATTACTCCCAGTGGACTTCGCTGGGAAGTTCGCCAGGCGAAGGTCAGCGAGCATTCGCTGCGTGGCTTCGCCAGGCAAAGGTTGGCGAACCTGGCAGTGTTATTTTGTTTTGCTGTTTGTTCAATGCATGATGTTTGGTTAATTCAATTATGATTAATGCCTATATGAATGATCGATGTGTGAACTATTTTGACATGTCGTGCTGTGGGTGGCCGAAAGGCGTGAATCCTAGATTGTAGAGTAAATGGTGAATCTTGAATATTTGATAATCTTGTGTATTTGCTCGAACTGAATAAGAAACGCATTGATAGGCTGATATGTGTGTAAACCATGTGTGGAATGGTGCATAATGTGAATGCATGATAGATATATGCGATGTATGTGATAAATACAATGAGTATGTTTGTGAGCATAGTATGCATTTTTGTGTTGAATGATCCCTCGGAGGATTTGCAGAACCTCGTATGATACGATGGTTATATTAGATTCCTTGGAGAATCGGTTGCATTGTGTGATTCCTTGGAGAATCGGTTGCATTGTGTGATTCCTCGGAGAATCGGTCATAACATGTAATCCCGTGGAGGATTGGCTAGAGTATTTGATTCCGTGGAGAATCTGCTGAGTACTTGATCCCGTGGAGGATCTGCTGAATATTCGATTCCTTGGAGAATCTGATGAATATTTGATTCCGTGGAGAATCTGCTGAGTACTTGATCCCGTGGAGGATCTGCTAAATACTCGATTCCTTAGAGAATCTGTTGAATGAGTCGGTACCGCATTTGCATCTGCATAGAGTCGTGTGTCGGTCTCTATGAGTTGCATGAGTCATCTGTGTATGATGCATTGGTTGAATGAATATAACTGTGTATGTTATATATGATTGTTTGGAGGAACATATAGTGAATGTTTATGAGCATGTGTAGAGGCATGATTAATTGTATATGCTTAATGTGGTGAGAACATGTTTGAGTATGACTTGTATAATTATGAATATATGTATATATACAATGTTATGCATTAACTATTATGATGTTGTTTCTCACCCTTCTGCTGTTTTATAATGCTCTATGAGGCATTGCAGAGTAGGAAGCTGGAGGTTCTTTTTGGTGAAGCGATGTCTTCATTCTTTTTGGTCAATGGCTCTGATATGTAACATCTGGGTAGTTAGGAAGCCTTTGACTCTTTTGGAGTTACATTTGTTTTGATTCTTTTGTGATACATATGTGTATGTATCTGCTGTGGATATGTTGTAAAGCATGAATTAACTGATGGTTGTATATAAGTTTATGAATGTGATCGATTCAATATTTGGATGTTTCCGCTTTTATTCTAAATATTGAGATGTGGGTTACCCATTGTTGCATATCAAATTGAGCAGGTATCGTATGTGTTTGGTTTCATGATAATGTGATGCGCCTCTTATATACCATGTTTTAATTAAACTCTGATGAAATAAATTTTATAAGTGCCTAATTGATTTATTTTGATTAATTTGGGGGTATAGAAAGGGGGTGTTACATTAAGTGGTATCAGAGCCAGTGTTGAGTCAGTCGTGTCTGTCTTGTTGTTGTTGGTTGAACGGTTGTTTAACCTTGTTGTTATTTTTGGGAATCCTCAGAATATGGCAGGTCGTAATGACAATGCTATGGCAGCGGCGTTAGAGGCTATGGCCAGAGCTGTGCAGGGTGCACCTAACGTGAATGTGAATGATGAGTTCAGGAAGAACCAACCACCGGTGTTCAAAGGGAGATTTGATCCGGATGGTGCTCAGATATGGTTAAAGGAAATTGAGAGGATATTTAGGGTGATGGATTGTGCTGAGGGGAACAAGGTGAGACTAGGGACTCACATGCTGAGAGAAGAGGCTGATGACTGGTGGGTCAGCGTGAGGCAAGTTCTTGAGGTTGGCGATGAGGAGATTACATGGGATTTATTTCGTACTGAGTTTCTAAGGAAGTATTATCCCGAAAGTGTTAAAGGGAAGAGAGAAATTAAATTTCTGGAGTTGAAACAAGGTAATATGTCGGTGGTGGACTACACCGCTAAGTTTACTGAGTTAGTGAAGTTTCACCCTCACTATGATGCGGTTACGGCGGAATTTTCCAAATGTATCAAGTATGAGAATGGCTTGCGTCCTGAGATAAAGCAAGCGGTGGGTTATCAAAGGATACGAAGATTTTCGGATTTGACCGAGTGTTGCAGAATTTATGAAGAAGACAGTAGAGCTCGTTCTACTCATTATAAGGGTTTGAGCGAGAGGAGAGGGAAGCAGCAAGTACGAAGCGGACCTTATGTGACGCCTGCTGAGAAGGGAAAACATAGGGGAAACTTTTATAGGAGACCCGAAGGAGGTTCCGGTGCGATCAAATGTTTTAAGTGTGGCGTGATGGGCCACAAGTCTTATGATTGTGGAAAGTTCAAAGCGAAGTGTTCCAACTGTGGGCTCTTTGGACATGATGCAGCAGAGTGTAGAAAGAATGCTGTGAAGTGTTTTAATTGTGGCGAGGTGGGTCACATTAGCCCGAATTGTACCAAACCGAAGCAAGCTCAGGCGGGCGGAAAAGTTTTCGCATTAGCAGGTTCAGACGCTACTAATGCGGCGGATCGTTTGATTAAAGGTACATGCTTTATTAATGATATGCCTTTAGTTGCTATTATTGATACTGGAGCGACTCACTCGTTCATTTCTCTTGCGTGTGCTAAGCGGTTGGATTTGTGTATGGTTTCTTTGAGTAGTGGTATGTTTATTGGGACTCCCGCTTCGGGGTCGGTAACTACTTCTTTGGTGTGTGCAAGTTGTCCTTTGACCATGTATGGTAAGGACTTCGTTATGGATTTAGTGTGTTTGCCGTTGGAAGGTTTGGACGTAATCTTGGGTATGAACTGGTTGCAATTTAATAGAGTTCATCTGGATTGTTATCACAAGTTAGTAAGGTTTCCTTCTTTGGAAGATGGTGAAAACGAGAGGTTTCTTTCCACTAAAGAGTTGAAGAAACTTTTAGCGGACGAAGCTCAGTTGTTTGGTTTGTTTGCATCGTTGTCGGTGGAGAGCAAAGTTGAGCTCGACGTGTTTCCTGTGGTTTGTGAATTTCCTGAAGTGTTTCCGGAAGATGTTGCGGATGTGCCGCCAAAGAGAGAGGTTGAATTTTCTATTGATCTAGTTCCGGGTACTAGACCGATTTCGATGGCCCCGTATCGGATGTCGGCATCAGAGTTGGTGGAATTGAAGAAGCAGTTGAATGATTTGTTGGATAAGAGATTTGTAAGACCAAGTGTTTCTCCTTGGGGTGCGCCGGTATTGTTGGTAAAGAAGAAGGATGGTAGTATGCGGTTGTGTATTGATTATCGGCAGTTGAATAAGGTGACAATTAACTGATGGTTGTATATAAGTTTATGAATGTGATCGATTCAATATTTGGATGTTTCCGCTTTTATTCTAAATATTGATATGTGGGTTACCCATTGTTGCATATCAAATTGAGCAGGTATCGTATGTGTTTGGTTTCATGATAATGTGATGCGCCTCTTATATACCATGTTTTAATTAAACTCTGATGAAATAAATTTTCTAAGTGCCTAATTGATTTATTTTGATTAATTTGGGGGTATAGAAAGGGGGTGTTACACACAACAATGCTCCACTTTGCCTCAACAGGCTCAAAACAATGCTCCAACCTGGTCTCGACAGACCTATAACACTGCTCTGGTGAAGAAACCCTAAGTAATCACACATACTAATCCAAAATCCAGAAAACCGGGTAGTCTGGAGGTCAAGTTTCCTGCATGCTCCAATCCCTCTCACAGGTAGGTGTCCTATCAACTGACTCAAGGTACGGCATCCTATGCGGTCGTCGGCGTCACAGACTTTCAAGACTGATGATACGATACCCAGAAGGTGTGGCATCATCATGTCCTGAAGAGGCCTCACTTAGCCAACTTCCAAATGATCGGTCCCCGGAGTCGACAATCCAACTAACCAACAACCCTCTCAACCCAAAGGGTTGAAAAAGAAGTTAACCAGAAGAACCTCGTCTAAGCGTGGATTTTGTGGGACACTAGTACATGCAAAGCATGCACGCGCCCACTACTTTCCACAACTAATTCTAGGTGCACTCAAGCCCAGGTCCGGCTGATCTCTCAATAGATCACCCCATCCCCGCAACAACAATAACAATATAAAGCTGACAATAAACTGCGGAAAGTAAAGACAGAAATGTAAATCCATACAAAACCCACGACGGGAAAAAAAGCGCTAGGACTGACTCGCGTAGGGAACTATTGGAGTCCCCAGCAGAGTCGCCAGCTGTCGCTACTGCGAAAATCGGCGCCAGCTATGACAAAAGAGTCGCCACCGTGCGTTATTTATCCCAAAGGAGGGAAAGGGAACGCTCAGAGAAAACCTAACGAAAAGAGGGAAAATGAATGGCCATCGCAACCAAGTCCTGGATTCGGGAGTCGATTACGCGAGGGGAAGGTATTAGCAACCCTCACGTCCACCGTACTCGACGGGATCCACGCTTGTTTTCTAGTACAGATTTTTATTCTATCTACTCTACAGGTCTGGGCTAAAAAGAAAAGAAAATGACTCGGCAAAGTATCGCACTTTATGCCTACGTATTCCCGTCTGGAACGAGAAATCAGAGTCAACGTAGTTCGCCTACCTACGGGAAAGGAGGGGAAGGTTGCTCGCTAGGATACGACATCCTATGCCTACGTACTTTCGTACAACATGAAAGATCAGATCAAACGTAGTTCGGGCTACGGAAGACACAGATTTGTCTGACTGTTTTTTTAGATCCTTCTGAAAAGGTTTTCTTCTGATTAGGAGTCCAAGCGGACAAAAATGAAACTTGAAGTTTGTTTTCAGTCTTTTACGCAAGAACTATTTTTTTATGATGTTTGTAATCTCTGTCGCCCTAGAGACTATGATCTGAGAGTGACTACGTCGTGTGTCACCCAAAGGGTACCACACTAAGCAGCCATACTACTGGAAAGAAGCTCTCCAGCAACCCTTTCTCAAATAGCTTAAGGCTCGTAACGTACGACATCGATTAACCTTATTACTGTATTTTTGAGTTGTTTCGAGATAAGAAGAGAAAGAATCTCTAAAAAAGCCTAGGTTTGAAAAGGGAATAAAAACTAACCTAATGTGTCATGCATGGATAAGAATCCTAATGTCTGTCATAATTCCCTCCTGCACAGAGGAAATCAGAGATCCTAGGGGATAAACAGAAAAGAAAGCAAGCAAATGCAGTAGAATGCATGCAATGCAACAATACAAGCGAGGCAAGGGAGTCCCACTCAACCTCGAACCTGGGAAAACAACATGCGAAATGAAATAGTATTCACTTCAAGGCTAAGGGGGCAAGCTGTACAAGCCAACAATCAATACAGAAAAAGGAATAAAACCCAACATCAGCTCTGACAGCAACACCAGCTCCTACAGTAAGCAGCTCAAACAGCAACAGCTCTGTCAGCTACAGTTGATTAACATCAAAAAAAAGTTGACAGTAACACCTTCAAGTAAGACCCCATCTTCACTCTTCAATGCTCCCCAAGCTTTAGATAAGCTCCTATCTCCAAAAAATCTCCAAGCTCTAGCAAGCATGAACCTCAACCGGTAGACAGCTTCAAACAACAGCAAAACCCTAGCTTCAACAGATGACTCTCTTTGACAGGCACAAGCTTTATCTTTATCAATCTTCAATGGACTTCATATCTTCAATAGGCTTCCGTCTTCAATGCAATCACTCCAGAAGAGAATCAATTATCAGATTAAGTTGAAATGCTAAACAGCTTATTGACAACCAAAGGAAGCCTATAAGCATTCAACATTGTAGGGGAAAGGTTCCCTCAAAGTTCTACTTCTAAAGTATATCACTTATCCCTCCAAAGGAGGGATGTGAATACCCTAAAAGGACTTTTTGTCATAGTGAGGAATAGAAGCACAAGATGCTTTCTATGTTTGCAAGAAGAAATCAGTCTAATCTAGAGCTCTTCCTACATTTCCTATCTCCTAAGCCACCTTCAAGGGGAAGAATCTTCATGCTCCAAGCTCCATACTTTGTCTCCAATCATCTCCAATGTCTTCATAAGCCCCAACAAGCAAAGCCCAAGCCCCAAGCCCAATTGAAATAACCCAAACCAAACAAACAAGCAAAATGCCCAAGAGGGAAAACACACAATCACCACTCAAATTGCAAAAATCAAGTAAAATAGTAATACTCATTATAAAATCCTAGATTAATTTCTAAGGGAACCTAAATATATACCCTATACCCCATATAAACCCCAAGGCCTAAATCAAACCCTAGGTCCCCAAACTATGCCCTAAACTACACCTAAGTGTTGTGAAACCCTAATTCTAATACCTCTCCTATCTACCTCTCAAACTAATCTAAGTTTTAGTCACAAAAATATGACAAAATTCCTAAGGATACATACTTCCCTAATCTAATCAACCTCACAAGAATCAAACAAAAATCATGCACCAATCTCTCATACTAAATTCAGAAAAATGAGGTATCAAACAAATGTAAAATAAAAGCAATAAAATTGTAAAATATACCAAAAAATATAAAATGCATGAAATTAATATTTTTTAGTTTCATAATTTTCTAGAGGTCCTAAAGGGAACTAGGGAAAAAAATCCCATCCTAAAATGATTATTTTTCAAATTGTTATGAATTTATTTCTAATCATATGTAAAACATGAAAATAAAAGAAAATCAACTAAAAATAGCAAACTGGCGTGGTGAATAGCAATATTCCCTAGTTATTTTCCAGAATGGGCCCAGTAGGGGGGGGGGGGTAAGCAGCAAAAAAAACGATAACACTGGGCCAAGCCCACCAGCAACACACACACACACGGGAAAGGGGGGGTGCAATGAGAAAAAACGGAGGGAGAGCTAGCAAAACACACTCTGGGCCTGAGGCCCGCAATCACTCAAACACCCATGGCCCTCTCAATACTACCGGGACAAAACCCTAGCCCTCTCAAAACTTCCTCACCACTGTTCACTAAACCATGCTCCGCTCCCATCATCTCCCAGACTTCTCTCTCGTCACAAACTCTCTGCTCAAGCTACCCTTCCCTAAGCTCCATCTCACAAAAGACCTCTCGTCAATCTCTATTCGTATCTTACTACCACCTAGTTTCTCAACTAACAACAAATAAGCTACCAAACTAACAAGTTCAAAGCAAGAACCTGGAAATGCTACGAAGATGATGAGTTCTGGAGGCGTTGATAAGCGAAGCTTACGAAGAGATTGACGAACCCGCTTCTGGAGAACTCTTTATCGATGCTTGAAGATCCACAACGTTGATGGAGCTCGTGTGATGAATGGATGAAGATTAGCAAACCGGATGATGAACGAAGACGATCTTGACGTTCTGAGGATCTTGACGCGCGATGAAGCTGACTGGATGATGTTCTTGAAGATCTACGAATATTCTTGATCGGACGAAGAATGCGATGAATATTCTTGAACTGCTGAAATCTGGAGATGAAGAACGATGAAGATCATTAAACGAAAGGCGGATGATCTGCGTTTGGATCTTGAAAGGGAAGAAAAAATCCGTTGAAGGTGTTGAAATCCTGGAGATTTGAGATGAACGAGTGATGAAGTTCTTGGTAATTTGCAGTTTCCGGTAGTTCTGATGAATTTTCCGGTGAATCCTTGAAGAAACGCAGATGAAGATTGAATGAATTTATGGGAATTTTGCAGTTTCCGATGAGCTAACGATCTCCGGCGGTCAGTTGCGGTGGAGGATGATTTCTCCAGCGGTTTGCATGGCCGGCAGTGAGGCTAGGACAGTGGAAAGCTACGTGGCCAGCATGCAGTCAGAGTGGTGGTGGTGAGGACGCGTGGCTGAGGGAGAGAAAGAGGGGGTGACGCGTGGGAGAGAGAGAGTAAGTGGAATACTGAGCTGTCAAGGAGAGAATGAGGTGGCCAAAAAAGCTTAACCTGCGTGGCATTGAATTTAAAGGACATGTGGCACCGAAAATGGACTCTGGGCCCCCAAAAACGGACAAATGGCCCACTACTGATGAATGGACTTAGTGAAATGATTAAACGTGATTAATGGATGTGAACTGGACTTAATTGCAATTAATAAAGGCTAATCTGACTTAAATGAAAAAAAACGAAAATGATTAAAGACCTAATTAAAGAAGATGACAATTAATACACTAATTAACTAAGGATTAACTAACCTAATTAATAAAACTAAACATTAAAATCTGACTAAAACCTATATTAAAATCTATTAAATCTTTTAACACCTATTTAATAAAAGAAACTATTAATTCTAAAAAAACTATCTTAATCTATAATACTATTAAAATCTATTAAAAAAAGAAACTAAATTCTATTAATTCTATTAAACCTAATATCTATTTATTCTAAAAACTATTAAACTCTAATAGCACTCTATATTAAAAATCTATTAAAACTACTAAATCTATTCTAATTAATACAATAAGACTATTATCTAATATTCTAATAAAACCTATTTAATATCTAGAAAAATCTATAAAATTCTAAAAAAAAATGCTATTAAACTCAATAAAAGAGAAAGAGAGACCCAATCGAAATAAACGGTAAACCCGGACACCAAAATATCCTCCAAAAACAACAGTGTAAGCTGAAAATACCGGGAAGCGCGATTTCCCCAAAATGAAACTTCGATCATCCGAACTGGTCTGAAACGTCCGAGATGTGAAACCAGGGCTATGATCCCGATAACATCAACATGATTGAAACAATGCAAGGTATGCGGTATGCGAATGCGAATGCAAAATGAGCCGAAACATAAACCAGATGTGGGAACCGGTTGGTCAAATTTTGGGGTGCAACATGTACCGACCAACTGCCGGGGACTTCGGGTACACACTTGACCATTCTCGTTATCTTCCCCATAACCCTACCGGGGATAGAGACGCCAACTCCAACTGCTGGAGGATGGACTTTGGTTGGGGATAATTTGTCTCTGCTTGGGGAAACAGATCCATGCTAACGTTCCGACTCTGTGGGGAAACATTCCCGGAGAGGGATTGCTGCACATGATTCAACTAAGGGTATGTGGCTCCTGCCGAGGATTCATCTCTGACAACGTGCCCTGAGGGTCACAATCCTGCAACAAAATGAACAAACAGACAAGATACCCTTCTGTTGCACCCCAAATTTGTCCTACCTTTACATAGTTTCTAGTGCCACTTCATTTTGAATGAATAAAATGGCATAATTGGCAAGAGACCGTGTGTAAGGAGTTGTGAGTGTGAGAGGTCGAGTGTTCGAATCCCACCTTCTTCACTTTTTGTTTTGTTTCTTTTATTTTTATTCTAACTTTTCTATTTTCATAAAAAAAATTAACAAAAATAGTTTTTTTATTATTTAATTATTATTTTCGTATTTTATTTAAATTATTTTTTAAAAAATATTATTTTTTCACTTTTTTTCATATTATTCATAAAAATATCCAAAAATTATAAAATTAAAAATATTAGAAAAGATTTTATTCTTTTTATAATATTTTTAATGTTTAGTAAATAAATAGGGGTTTAAGTTTGTTTTAATTTGTTTTAGTTTTGACTAATTCTTTAAGTTGGGCTTTAAAGTGGGCATTAGGTTAGAGTTAACCCTAAATTGTTACCTATATAAACATGAGTTGCATTTGAGAAAAGGGAGAGCACACAAAAGGAAAAAACGGCGGTCGTTCTCACGACTTATCAGAAGAGGAAAGCGTCAACAAATCCACCAAACGGCGCAAAACCACCGCGAACCGCTTCGAACCCCGAACGAGGTGAGCAGTTCTTTTTGTCAATAAAAAAGTTTTTCTATTGTTTTCAGGTGGAACAAACCGAAGAAGAAGGAGAGAAATCGTTTTCGGCCATGCAAGAATGGAGCAAAGCTCAAAGGAGCTGCAACGACGCCGCCACCGTGATGAAGAAGAAGATGGGGTTTCTAAAAACCTAAAGATTGAAAGGCTTCAGCGTGAAGCCTACTTTTCCCCTTTTATTTTTTATATTTTTTATTTTTCCCTTTTTTTAATTTTATTTTTCTTCTTCTTATTATTATTATTCTGATTTTCTTTAAATTTTAATTATGTCATAATAAATGGTTAGTTTAATTAAAAAATATTTGCTAGTTAAACCTTGTTTTAAAACTCTGTTCTTATAATAAAAAAAATTAAAATTGTTTTTTATTAAAACTAAAACTTCTTTTTTTTTAAAAAAATTAAATTGAATCCTTTTTAAAAAAATTAAAACTAAAACATTTTTATTAAAAACCATTGTTTCAAAATTAAGATTAAATTTCTTTTTTCAGAAATTAAAAATAAAGTTTTTCAAAATTAATAAAATAATAAATTTCTAAATTGCATTTTCTTTCTTTCATTATTAATTGCTTTATTATTTGTCATTGATTTCCGCCTAACTTCTTTTTCACTAACGTTCTCTATTTGTTTTCCGCTAGGTTTTAGTCGGTCTCCGATTATTATTAATTAATTATTTCGTTATCATATTTGTAATTTGTTCCATTGATGTAATTTACGCAATGCCATGGTCGCGGTTTATTTTATTTTGCATTTTTTGGGAATTTGTAATTTACGCGAGTGATCGTCGCGACGCTTTCTTTACCGTTTTCTTTACTTTCCGCACTTTAATTTTGCCGTACGATATTTTGTCTGTTTGCATGATTTACCGTTAGGATTCCCTCCGAAGGAATTAGGTCTAGCCGTTTGACCGCCGAGTCAATAATCCTAATTTTTGAGCGTTTCAAAAACCCTAATAGCCTAGGTGTCCCGCCGTGGACGAAAATGCCCTTTACCCTAGCTTTAGGTCAAAGGGTCACCGCACTCTGTTTTAGGGTTTCCCGCCGTGGAACATTTAGTCAAACCTAATTTAACCCTAATTTCATTTAACAAATTCAACGTAGAAATAGGAGTTTCAAGACTCCACGTAAGCGTGTCCTTAAGATACGTTTACTCCCATTGAAACCTTGACCACAGTCAAGAAGTTTCTAACCTCCCTTTCAAGGGGAACTACAATTACTCCGATTCCATTCCCGTCAGGATATGTAGGCACAAGATGCGACGTCTTTCCGAGTAAACTTAGGACTAACCCTTAGGTCTTTAGGTCACTCTATCCCTTAGCTCAATATATATTAAAACAAATAATAAAATATAAAAAAAGCATACAATAAATAAAAGGTTCCTGTAGAGTACTACAGAAGTTTAGGGTGCTAGTACCTTCCCTGAGTTTAACCAACCCCTTACCTAGATCTCTTCCCGCATTGTCTTTACGATGCAAAATTAGGTTTTCCTCTTTTGACCTTTTCCTTCGGATAAATCAAAGAGCGGTTGTGAACTAAAGATGCGATTCAAAATAATTAATAATTTGATATCATACTCTAACCGCAACACCTTCACAAAGGGACCTATCGAGGTTATCATCGATGATAATGTTCAGGCAATTCAAAGTTTTAGCAATTATTGGCCTAGGCCAGCAAGTTTACGTATGCGTATTTTAACAAAAACATCGGGCGTTTTTTCGCAAACAAAATAGGTAAAAGCTAAGACAACCACCGAGTACTGAATAGTATGTTCATTGATAAGATGGGCCTGTAAATAGGCAAAATGTTTTACAACAGATGCAAGCTCCTAGAATGAGGAAGCTATGCAAGTACATACATAAATATACAGAAACATGTACAAATGTCGGCGAGGTGGTGCAAATGAACACCATGAGATGATCCCTCCATGACTCACTCGACTTCGAAGCTTTCCCGAAGTCTCGTCTTCAGAAGAGATTGATTTGGATAAACGGCCCTTAGGTATCCCCAAACCACTAAGCAATGAAAGTTCACACGTGGACCGCAGTCATTTGCTTTTTCAATCCCTAACTTTTGCCTGAACCGCCCTTTCGATTTTTCGATTCACCGGGATACCCCTTTTTGCCAAAGCCGCCTATTCAGGTTTTCGACTTTGCGGGCGTACATCTTTTTATTTATATCCCTAATTTTTTTCCCGAACCTTTTATTTTTCTGGTTCACCGGGATGCCCCATTTTTGCCTGGATACTCTTTTTTCATTCCAGCAGGTCATTTTAAAGCAAAGTATTTTTTGACTGCGTCCGCGTTCACAGGGGATGCAAAATCTTCGTCGTCCATCATGGATAGCAGTAAGGCTCCTCCTGAGAAGACCTTTCTGACGACGCATGGACCTTCGTAGTTGGGTGTCCACTTTCCTCTGTGATCGGAATGTGGCGGGAGAATCTTTTTCAGCACAAGATCGCCAGTCTGAAAGCTTAGAGGGTGCACCTTCTTATCATAAGCTTTCTTCATTCGGCTTTGGTACAATCGCCCGTATGCGATGGACGATAACCTCTTCTCATCCATCAGGCTGAGTTGGTTCAATCTATTCTTTATCCATTCTGCCTCATCGAGTTTCACGTTGACCATAACTCTTAAAGAAGGAATCTCGACTTCTAGCTGTAAGACAGCTTCCATACCGTGCACTAGTGAGAAAGGAGTTTCCCCGGTTGACGTGCGTACCGTCGTATGATAACCGTGTGTTGCAACCCAAAATTTGCCCAACATTTCTTCACCTAGCTTGTGTTTCATTTCATGCACATTAGCATTATCATTTGCATTTCATTGACATGTATGCAGGAGATCAAGAGGTATGATTACCAATTAAGAGCTATACAAGACTATGAAGCTAGCTAAGAAGGTTATTCAGATGCTTAAGGGTTGATATCCTTGTCAGAGAAGTTAAAAGATCCTCAGAGAGAATGGTTGAAACCAAGAGTGTGTATGTCTCCTAACTTGAGAGTTGTGGAAAGCCATCAGATGATTCTGAAGCCATGAAGTTAGACTTGAGGTCTTGAGAGAGCTCATGAGAAGTGTTGAAGATCACTTTGAGGCCTAGACAGGTCATTGTGCAAGATTGAGAAGCCTCAGCCATGATTGGTGCAGCTAGGGTTTGACTGGGTCAACCCTAAGTCAACTGATGATTTGAAGAAGGTTGAGACCTAAATCAAAGGCCATGTGATCATGGATTGATGAATTGGGATGCTATAAGGATTATTCCAAGGTCAACTCATCATGATTGAATAGTTTGAGAAGTTTCAAGCTAGGGTTTCCAAGGCTTGACAATGTAAAATCCCCTAGTTTGACCCCTATCTTCAAGGAAATTTAGCTCAAGATGTGCCTGTCATCTCATCTTTCCCCCAACATGAATGTTGTAGAGTATCGTCTTAGCTTTAATTTGAGTGCTAGAAGTCCTTGATAGGATTTGTAGAACTCAAGTTATGACTTTGGCAAGTTACAGGTCATCTGAGGTATGTGAATTTGGAGCTTGAAAGTTGTCCAACTTGCATGAAACTTTTGCCCTAGAATTATGGTTCCTATGAACTTTTGGTCAACATGAATGTTGTTCCTTATCCTCTTAGCTTTCTAGAGAGTACTAGAAGTCCTTGATAGGATTTGTAGAACTCAAGTTATGGCTTTGACAAGTCAAGGGAATTTTGGTCATTTGGAGATTATAGGTCATTTCAACCATAAGGCCATAACTCCTATTTCCAATCTTCAAATGGGACAATGTTCAACATCAAATTTGTTCAAAATGATTTTTTAAGGCTAACCAAGAGGTCATGAGGGATTGGAATTTCTTGTAGCTCAAAATCACAAAAATGGCTTAAAATAA
Source organism: Lathyrus sativus (assembly GCA_963859935.3). Taxonomy (NCBI): domain Eukaryota; kingdom Viridiplantae; phylum Streptophyta; class Magnoliopsida; order Fabales; family Fabaceae; genus Lathyrus; species Lathyrus sativus. The sequence continues at coordinate 176,046,681 of OZ012740.1, forward strand.
GGATGATTTTCAAATGAACCAAAGATGGAAATTGGTATTTTTTCTCTACATGTCCAAACCAAGGCATGTAATATGTCATTTTGATTCTAAAACACATTTTAAGAACATTGGTTTTGCCACAATTTTGAATTGAAGTTTAATTTGTGGACTTGCTTTGAAAAGTAGTTACTTACATCTTAAGTAACATTTGCCAAACCAAAATTCAAGGCATGACCAAGGTCCCTTTCAATCCAAACACATCCAAAATACCACTAGGAGAGAAATTGGAAGGGAATGAGGGTGAATACAAGCTGCTAGCAGAATTGTGCATACCATGGCATGAGATTGAAATCTTGATGACATGAGAAATTGAATTTCTCATTAGAAGGATCTAGAGCTTTCTAGATCATCCATACACGGTCTATATATTGAATAGAGATGATCCAAGGCCAAGGTTGGTGATAATTGAAGGAGAGAATAGAGATTGAGATTGGAAAATTCTTGTTTGCAATTGAATTCGGTTACCCCATTTTCTTCACTTTCCATCCATTTTCTTGATTGCAATCTCTTCCATGGATGCTAGTGAATGATTCCAGATCATAATCAAGGCAAATTCGTGGCTGAATAGTGTTCTTGATCTCAGATTTCTTCACCTGGCATTCAGAATTGGTTCCAAGAATTCAGAGCATTTCCATCCATTTCATTGCATACAAAAGCTTGGAATTGATTCATTGAAGGAGTCTGGAGCATTTGAGAGCTTGATTTGAAGGTTTACTACCTCTGTGCACACGAAATTCTCAGGTTAGTAACTTTCAATCTCCAGTTTAAATTAGGTAGAATCAAGAGGAATTAGGATGTTAGATGCATTGTGGATTGATGTAGGAAGGTTTTCAGATCATTAATTTGAGAATTAGTGACCAATTAGGATTGTTACCATTTTCGAGTGAGATGTTGTTCTTGCGAATCTTGAGGTTTTAGGTTGAATTAATGGTATGAATGGACTCCTTGTGAGATTTGGGACAAGTTTCATTAAGGAATCGTGGCCAATGGTGGATTCTATGGCAAGTTAGGGGTGTGAGATGAAGACCGGAGAATGTCACCGGCGGTGACTTTGGACGCGCAGGTGGCCTGAGTTTCAGAGGTTTGAATTGGGGAAGATGATCCCAGAGCCCTTGGATCAAGGTTGGACTTTGACTGAAGACCCCACCCAACGGCCACGCGTGCATGAAATTTGTGAAGGATTTCTGAACTAAATGAAACGATGCGTTTCATTAATCAGTTGTTTTTGGGCTTTATGCAATTACTGCTACTCACACCCCCCTTGTGGCCCAATTGTTAAAATGAACTGAATTGCTTTACTATCTGCACCGTGCGCTTATCTTTTTTACTTGGATTTTCTTTTATTTTTCATTTTATTCATGGTTAGTGATTAATTCATAAAAAATGGAAAAACAACTCAATTGATCCCATTCTTTTTGCATTGGATTCATGATAGGATCTAGTATTTTTTAGATAAAAAATATTATTATTTCATGCATTTTCTGATTTTATGGGATTTTTTACATTTTAATTGATATTAAAATAATCATGTTTGATGGTTGATTTTGTTGAATTTGGTTTGATCATGTGATGATGATTTTGGTTTTGATTTTTTGTGAGTAGTTAGCATAGATATTCATGCTCCCCATAGATTTTTCTCACATTTTTGTGATGAATATAAGTGGTAGTTTTAGGTTGAAACCTTTAAGAGCTCCATTTTTAGGGTTTATGGTTGATACCTTGTGGTTTAGATTTTATTTTTAGGACTTGGTGGATGATTCAACCTCTGATTTTTGTAGGGTAGATTCATGATTGAATTAGGATCCCTTAGGAATTTTTGTAGGAATTTTCAAGGTAGTTTTCTATTTTTGATTGATTTTAGTTTAGATGCTAGCTTTAGATGATTCTGAGGCACTAATTCAACTAGATTGACTTCTTTAGTTCCCTTAGATTAGGATTTTGCTTTGCTTGTTCTTGGATGATGTTGAAGACAAGTTGAAGATGCATTGGATTGCTTGAAGAAGCTTGGATGTGAGGATCTTCTCTTCTTTTGGTGTAGTGTTGATTAGGTGTTAAGATTAGGGTTTGTAGGCAGAGCTTCTAGATAGATTCTCTTTCTTCATAAACATGGATGATGTTGATCACTTCCATTCTTCCCTATGATGTAAGGTCCCTTTGTAAAGGCATTATCCATCCTTTGGTAGGATGTGTGGATCTTTATAAGTTGGTAGAACCTTTGAGGGTCCCTTTCTCTGATGACAGGATGCTTAGTGGTGACCTTTGGTCCTCACTCTGCTACCAATCATCCCAACTTTACTCTTGATGGATGCACCTTTCTCCCTTGTTAGAGGGTGGAGTTCCTTGTTAGAGGATTGGAGAAGATGGGGTTGATACTTCTTTGTGTTTGGAGATTATTCTGAGAAGCTGAAGCTTGTAGATGAAGAGGAACTAGTTGATACTGGTAAAGAAGAGAGAGCTGAAGCTTGAAGACCAAGTTGATACTCGTGAAAAAGATCCAATTGAGATTGAGTGAAGAGATGAGGCTTGAGGAATAAAGGATGAGTTGATACTTATGTTGAGACATTGAGAGCCTGAAGGAGTCAAGTTGATACTGGATACTAGGGTTGAAGCCTGAAAGTGGAATTGACTGAAGAGCTGAGGCTTGGGGAAGAAAGAATAAGTTGATACTTATGTTTGATGTGTTAGAAGCTTGAAGAAGCAAGTTGATAATTGCTATGGAAGATGATAGTCTTGGAGGGTGGTTGAAGTCTGAAGACTGGACTGCTGTCAGAAGATTGCTTTGCTGTGAAGCTGTGGGAGTTGTTGATCTGCTTTCTTTCCTGTCTGTTTTCTTTCTGTGCAACTGTATTGGTGTGACTTGTTTGATTTGCTTGATGCATTAGAATAAGTTCATATTTAGATTGATTTAAGCTAGGAGCATGATTGCACTAGAGGTTGAGTTGCTCCCTCTGCTTGTATTTTTACTGTATGGCTTTGCTTGCGGGTATTCGATAGAGCCCAGCTCCCTTGCCTATGTGGTTTGAGTTTGCTTGATAGCATGTTATTTTCTGTATGATTACAGTTATTATATTTTGCTTGATAGCATGTTATTTCTTCTGTATGATTGCGGTTATTCATATTTGGCTTGAGGTTGAGATGAGCTTGTGGAGGCTGATGTCCCACACACATTTCCTCCCTCACTTGCATTGCATGCATTTTACAGTCGTTTACTGTTTACTGTTTCAGCTGATGCTTTATCTGTTTCTGTTTATCATTGACATGATCCCCTAGGAATCTCACTTCCTTTGACAAGGAAGTGATGATTAGAACTTTAGGTTGAAACCTATGCATGATAACTTCTAGGAGTTCCCTGTTTCAAACCCCAACCATAGGATGAATCCTTGGCATGACGACATTAGGACTTGATAGTCTCCCCTTAGTTGAACCTGCTCGTTCTCTCTTCTCATCTCAAAACAAATTAAAACACAGTAATAAAAGTTAACTGACGTCGTACGTTTCGAGCCTTAAGCTATCTGAGAAGGGATTGTTGGAGAGTTTCATTTCAACAGTCTGGATGTTTAGTACGGCACCCTTTGGGTGACATGCGACACATTCACTCTCAGATCATAGTCTCTAGTGCGATATTGGTTGCAAACATCCATAAAAAACAGTTCTTCCGTAAAAGACAGAAAACAAACTTCAAACCTTTTGCCCCGTGGGCCCATAATTCAAAGGAAGCTTTTCTGAAGAAAAGAGTGTCGTTAACTCCCAGTTCTACCGCAAACGGTAACGCCTAAGTCTCCAAGGGTCGAGCTGCGTACATCCAACTGCTGGAACTGTTTGTTAACCCTACTCGATAAAACAGATGAATCTGAATCCCCGTAATCCGTATTATCCCGAACTACGTAAGCTCTGATCTCTCAAGCCTGTTGAGAGTATGTAGGCACAATACTGATGTATTGGCGAGCCACCTTCCCCGTAACCCGTAGTTAGACGAACTACGTTGACTCTGATTTCTCATTCTCTGATGAGAATACGTAGGCATAAAGTGCGACGCTTTGCCGAGTCATTTTCTTTTCCTTTTTAAGCCAGCCTTGATAGGTAGATAGTAAAACCAACCCGTCCAGTAAACACAACAAGCGTGGATCCCGTCGAGTACGACGGACGTGAGGGGTGCTAATACCTTCCCCTTGCGTAACCGACTCCCGAACCCAGACAAGGGTTGCGATGACCTTGTCTTATACCTTTTCGTCAGGTTTTTCCGATCGTTTCCTTTCCCGCTTTGAGGGATAAATAACGAAAGGTGGCGACTCTTCTGTTTTGCCGGCACCTTATTTTCGCGGTAGCGACAGCTGGCGACTCTGCTGCGGAGTTGATAGTTTCCTGGGATCCAACGTCCCTTATGCGAGTCAGTTTGGGGATCCAACGTCCCCTGCGAGAGTCAATCCTAGAGCTTGTATGATTACTTGTTGGTTTGTGTTTATTTATCGCATTTTATTTCCCGCACTTTATTTTCAGTATGATATGATTATCTGTGTTGTTGTGGGAGGGGCATTCTGATGAGTGAGAAGCCAGACCCAGGCTTGAGTGTACCTAGCATTAGTTGTGGAAATTAGTGGGCGCGTGCTTGCTTTGCAGGCACTAGTGTCTCATGAAATCCACGCTCAGACGAGGTTCTCCCGGTTGACTTCTTTTTCAACCCTTTGGGTTGAGGGGGTTGTTGGTTTGGAGGATTGTCGACTCTGGGAACCGATCATTTGGAATTCAGCTGAGTAAGGCCGCTTCAGGAGACGGTGATGCCACACCTTCTGGGTATCGTATCACCCCTCTTGAATGTCTGTGACGCTGATGACCGCATAGGATGCCGAACTTGTGTCAGTTTAGGTCCATACCTGTGAGCAGGGTTGGGTTTGTTGCAGGAAACCTTAACCTTCAGACTACCTGGTTTTCTTGATAGTGAATCAGTTTTGTTGGTATCAGAGGTTCTCATCATCAGATGTATATGTGTTCTTGACAGAGCAGAGTTATGGTCTTGTATCAGAGGTCCTTATTTTCAGAGATGTTTGTTCTTGACAGAACAAAGCTATGGTCATGTATCAGAGGTCCTTATCTTCAGAGATGTTTGTTCTTGACAGAGCAGATTTGTGGTCCTGTATCAGAGGTCCTTGTCTTTAGATATGTGTGTTCTTGACAGAGCAGGTTTATGGTCCGATACCAGGGTTTTCTTCTCATCAGAGATAGGGTTGTTCTTGACGGAGCAGTATTATGGTTTTGTTGATACAAAATCTTCACCTTCATCTCTTCAACAGCACAGTTGCCTTAATCTCCTACTGCATGATTGCATTTTACATTGCTTTGCATACTCATTTGCATTTCATTAACGTGTGTCTGTGTTGCAGGTACCGTTTCCCCCGATTCAGGTTTTCTTGCCTTCTATTGTGCTATTTTGGGTTCTCTGAGGAAGACCGTGGCTTACAAGCTCCCTGCTCCTGATGTTGTTCAGCTGACTGGTTTGTTGCTTTAGCAGATGATTCTATGAGAGATGAATTCAGAAAGTCTTACGGTAAACTGCTCAGTTTGGTTCGTAAACCCTCTGTGTCTGAGTTGAATGGGTTGCACGCCCTGCTGCAGTTCTAAGATCCTCCGTTGAGATGCTTTACTTTCCAGGATTTTGTTCTCGTACCCACGCTAGAGGAGTATGTTGATTTGTTAGGGGTTCCTATCAAGAGTCAGATGCCTTTTGTTCATATGGATGCTGAGCCTAACCTGGCTAGTCTAGCTCCCTCACTTCATCTGGATGCCTCCGAGTTGGTTTTGTCTAGTTGGAACAAGGTTCCCGGTTTCTCCTTACAGTTCTTAGTGGGAAAAGCTCAGCAGTGCGCCAAAGATGGATGTTGGGTCGTGTTCAACGCCATTCTCGCTCTGTGCATATATGGCATCATTCTGTTCCCCAATATGCCGGACTTTGTGGACTTCGACGCCTTCCACATCTTTGCATCAGGGAATCCAGTCCCTACCTTGATAGGAGATGTCTACCATTCCGTCCACTACAAAAATGAGAACAAAAGGGGCAAGAATGTCTCGTGCTGCGTACCCCTGCTTTATAGATGGCTTGATAGTCACCTACCTAAGAAGGGTCCCTTTGCTTCGTCTGCAGCCACAGCTGAGTGGTCTGAGCGTTTGATGAGTTTGTCTGCGGAGGATGTTACCTGGTTTGACAGAGATAGATTGGGTACTGAGATCATCTTCAGCTGCAGCGGGTTTCCGAACGTGCCTTTGATAGGCAGGAAGGGCTGTATAAACTATAATCCATCTCTGCTGGTCCGACAGTTTGCTTATGCTTTGAGAGCTCCGCCGAAGGATGAAGAGGTGCAGGAATCTCTGTACCTCACTGGTCTTCTAGAGGGGGATATGTTGTCCAAGCTTCAGCACGCTTGGAATGGTATCAGTAAACGGGGAAAATCATCGCTGGGGAAAAGTAATAGCCAAGCCTACGCTCTATATGTGACTTGGATCAGAGCCAGAGCAGATGTCATAGGGATGCCGTTTCCTCCTGCCAAGCCAAAAAGCCCTCCAGTGATTGAAGAGCCTACCACCGTGCCTATCCAGCAGCATAATCAGGTGTTAGCTGAGAGGGATGAGCTGAAAAAGGAAAATGAAGAACTGGAGAAAGAATTGGCTCAGCTCAGAAGCGAGAGAAGCGAAGCTGTTCATTCCTTCAAGAGGCAAACAGAGCTGGTGAACCAGCTGGGGACAGATTTGACTAGGCAGATAGCTGAGCGCGAGCGCATGGGTCGAGACTTCAAAGCTGTCAACGATGTGCTGGCCACTAAGAAGCAGCACTTGGATGAAGCGTATCGGAGGATATCCAAGTTTAACCAACACTGGAAGGCCACCCTAGCCAACGGGAAAGAACGGGAGGATAAGCTGAAGCAACAGATCTCCAAGCTGAAAGCCCAGGTGAAGGCTAGTGAGAAGAGGTTTAATGAAGAAACCGCTCGTAGATATGCCACTGAAGGCCAGCTCAACAAAGCTCTTGCTAACCTGAAGGAGCGCAAGCTGACGTTTGCATCCAAGAAGCGGAAGCTATAAGATTGTTTCGGCGAAGGAGCATGGGAAGACTCAGTTGAAGGTCTCCAATACACCATTATGTAGAGAGAGTTACTCGTCGAAGGGTTACTCACTCGGCCTGATCATCCAAAAACGAAGGGGTTGTAAGAAGAGTTTCGCGCCCGTGGCCGTGCTTGACTATTTGTAATCCTTTTGTTTTGATCATTGTTGTATGCTGACCATCACCAGGCTTGTTGGTTAAGGTCATGCTTTTGATTCAGCATGTACTCAGTGACGTTGTGTACCGCCTTGATGGGCTTTCTTTATATATATATGAGATGTTATTTCCATGACTGGACTCGAACTTCTTATTATCAGCACTGGCACTCAGACACTAGGATCGGGGGATACCTCCCTAACGCACAGACACACGTTTGCATTTGCATGAAGCATTTGCATGACGAGCACTTTGTTGTTTCTTCTAACCCTTTTTGTGTATACAGGTTGTGCCAACCCCTCCACCTGTTGAAACTCCTCAGAATGGCGTCCCTATGACCGGGGGGAATGGCAGTGCCAACGGAAATGTGATAGCTAACATGGGACTTAACGGTAATACGACTGGCGTCGGTAATGGGAATTTCGAAGCTAACGTCAATGTTGGACTGGGCAGCGGCAATGCAGGTGTTGGAAATCTGTTCGGGCCTCAGCCGTGGTTAGAAGACCGTCAGGACGATGTGTTCTCGTAGAGAGGTGCTGAAGGGGAGCTGACTGCTGAAGCACGACTAAGGTTTAAGGCACTCGAGGACAAGATGAGGAATTTCGAGAACCAGAACACCATGGGTGTTGATATGTCCAAGTTGGGACTGATTGCTGATTTCAAGGTGCCTCCCAAGTTCAAGGTACCTGACTTTGAAAAGTACAAGGGCACCACTTGCCCTCGCGTCCACCTGAGATCATATTACCGGAAAATGTCCGCTCATTCTGAGGACGAGAAGTTACTGATGCACTTCTTTTAGGACAGTCTGTCCAGGCCCTCCCTCGAATGGTACATGAGTCTGGAACCTACTAGTGTGCGCACGTGGAAGGAACTTGCTGAAGCATTCGTGCACCACTACCAATATAATAGTGACTTGGCTCCGAACCGAGTCCAACTGCAGAATCTGTCGCAAAGGAACAACGAAGGGTTCAAGGAATACGCCCAGCGGTGGCGTGAATTAGCAGCCAGGGTTCAGCCGCCGATGGTTGAACGGGAGTTGGTGGAATTGTTCGTAGCTACCCTCCTAGGGGTTTATTATGAGAAATTGGTCAGCAGTATGTCTGGAAGCTTCTCAGATCTCATTATCACGAGTGAGCACGTTGAAAATGGGATCAAACTGGGGAAAATTCAAGGTGATCTGTCCTCGGCTGGAGGAGGAAAGAAACCTTATGGTGGAAAAAGGAGGGAAGGAGAGACGAGCGCCGTGTCCAACGCTCGAAGGAAGGGTAAAGGCCCTCACCAGCAGGTGGCCAGTATAACTATCCCCGCTGTCCAACAACCCCAGCAGCAGCAGCAGCAGCAGTCGAATCAACAAGGGTATAGAAAGTATCAAAACAGGGCACCTCTGTCGAGTCGTCACCTCGAGACTCCGCCCATGTCTTATGCTCAACTATTATAGACCTTGCTTCAGCTACAGTTGATCCAGAAGAGAACCCTGGCTCCCTTGACAGGGGCACCTCCGCCAGGTTATGATGCGAACGCGACTTGTGAATTTCACTCAGGGGCACCAGGCCACACAATAGAAAATTGCAAAGCCTTCAAGCACAAGGTGCAGGACATGGTGGACGCCAAGATCATCAACTTCTCAGATAATGTGCCAGACGTCACGAAGAACCCTATGCCGAATCATAGGGGAGGTGGAGTAAATGCCATTATTGAAGACGAGAGCTTGGATTTGTTGACTGACGTCAGAGATCTGAAGACACCGCTCAACTTCGTTAAAGCTAAGCTGGTGAAAAGGGGTTTCTTTCCAGGTTGTGGAGAGCTGTGTATGGGCTGTGCGACAAGTCCTGATGGATGTGAACAGTTGATAGAGGGGATTCAAAGTCTGATGACCGAAGGAATCCTGCAATTTAGCCGAAGGGCTGAAAGCGGAGCGGGAGAGGTAATGCTGAAGCAAGATGATGAGGTTGCCACCATCACCATCCCTCGCCGGACGATAACTATTTCTGCACCCAGGCTGCCCACGATTACCATCACCAAAGCTGGGCCGATACCTTTCGAAAGCACCAACGCTGTCCCATGGCATTATGGGGCAGATGTCTACTGCAACGGACAGAGGTTGGAATTGGAACCATCAGGGTCGTCTGTGGAGAACCTGGTGGGCGTTAGCGGAATCACTCGCAGCGGAAGAGTGTTTGCACCACCGGAGGTCGTGGCGGACAAAGCGGACAGAGCTGACGCAACTGATAAAGGGAAGAGTAAAGTCGTTGAAGAGATCCCTCGTGGGGTAGAACAAGACTTACTTGTTAAAGACGCTGAGGAATTTATGAGGTTGATTAAAAAGAGTGACTACAAGATCGTGGATCATCTCCATCAAACACCCTCGAAAATTTCCATCCTGAATTTGTTGTTGTGTTCTGAGGCACATCGCAACGCACTGCTGAAGGTGTTGAATGCCACGTATGTACCGCAGGAAATATCGGTCAACCAGTTGGAAGGGGTCGTAGCCCACGTGAATGCTGGAAATGGGTTAGGGTTCAATGACCTAAAGCTGACGCCGAAGGGGAGGAATCACAATAGTGCCCTGCACATCTCGATAGAGTGTAAATGAACGATTATGTCTCACGTGTTGGTGGACACGGGGTCGTCGCTCAATGTTCTTCCGAAGAAAGCATTGATGAAGTTGGATACTCGGGGATTGATTTGCACACCCAGTGATCTAGTGGTGAAGGCGTTCGATGGAACCAAACGCCATGTTTTCGGAGAGGTGACGTTGCCAATCCAAGTCGGGCCGGAAACATTCGACGCGGTCTTTTACATTATGGACATCATGCCTGCCTACAACTGTCTCTTGGGCCGGCCATGGATCCATTCTGCGGGTGCCGTGACCTCCACGTTGCACCAGAAGCTCAAGTACACTGTCGGAGGAAGCATCGTGACCGTTTGTGGCGAGGAAGATATAATGGTGAGCCATTTGTCGTCCTTCAAGTACGTTGAGATGGACGGGGAAATCCACAAAACCCTATGCCAAGCGTTCGAAGCTGTTAAAGTCAAGAGCGTAGCTCCTGCAATCACTGAGAAGCCAGAGATGACTCTCTCTTCCTTCAAGGAAGCCCGGGCCGTTGTTCAAGCCAGATCTACCCCAGGCTGGGGGCGAATTCTAGAGATACCTAACAAGCAAGACAAGTTTGGGTTGGGGTATTCTCCTGCGGATGAAGCCTCCTCTTCTAGCAATGCGTCACGAGGTAAAGGGCCGATCCAGTTTACCAGTGGCGAGGTAATATTTGAAAGTGTCAACGCGGTGTCTGAAGACGGCGAAGACAGCGATTGCGATCTGGACTCTTGGATCCAGCCAAGCAAGCCAGGCGAGAGCCTCAACAACTGGTCCGTCAGGGATATCATCCAAATGACAAGCAAAGAGTAATGATTTACTTTTTTTTCCCAATCGTTGTACAACCCTATGTCCTGCCCGGGGCATAGAGGTTTTATTGTCAGGGCCTTGTTTGATTATGTACATGCATTTTACCAATAAATCAAAAGGCATTTTTCTTTGTATTCAAATATTGTGATCTCTGTTATTCCTGTTTTATATTTGTTTTGAAAAATAATAAAATGGCAATGGGGTTTGTGCTAACCTGCATATCCTTGTTTTAAGCTTAACCCTTGTTATTGCAGGATCCACATAGCAGATGACATCGACTCTGGACCTTCTACGACTCACTTCGACTTCGATTTCCCGATCTATCAAGCCGAAGAAGAGATTGATGAAGACGAAGACCTTCCCGAAGAGTTGGCTCGCTTGTTGAAACAAGAAGAGAAAGTTATTCTGCCTCACGAGGAAGAGATTGAGATCGTGAATCTGGGTTCTGAAGAACTTGTCAGGAACGTCAGGATAGGGGCTGCATTGCAAAGTGATGTCAAGCAGAGATTGGTCGAGATGCTGAGAGAGTATAGTGACGTCTTCACTTGGTCATATGAAGATATACCCGGACTTGATACTGACATTGTGGTCCACCACTTGCCGCTGCGAGAAGATTGTCCTCCCGTCAAGCAGAAGCTTAGAAGGACGCGACCAGATATGGCCGTTAAGATCAAAGAAGAAGTGAAGAAATAGCTTGATGCTGGCTTCTTAGCGGTCACTACTTACCCCCCGTGGGTTGCCAACATAGTGCCTGTACCGAAGAAGGACGACAAGGTGCGCATGTGCGTCGATTATCAGGATTTGAATAGGGCGAGTCCTAAAGATGATTTCCCGCTGCCTCATATTGATGTGTTGGTCGACAATACAACTCAGTTCTCCGTATTTTCGTTCATGGATGGCTTCTTCGGCTACAATAAGATCAAGATGGCGCCGGAGGACATGGAGAAAACTACGTTTATTACGCCTTGGGGAACATTTTGCTACAAGGTAATGCCTTTCAGTCTGAAGAACGCAAGGGCCACTTACCAACGAGCAATGGTTACTTTGTTTCATGACATGATTCACCATGAGATTGAAGTCCCAAACGGAGGAGGGGCATCTGGTCAATTTGCTGAAGCTTTTTGAGAGGCTTAGGAAATTCAGGTTGAGGCTGAATCCTAACAAGTGTACTTTCGGAGTACGGTCTGGAAAACTACTGGGGTTTATCGTGAGTGAAAGAGGCATCGAGGTTGATCCTGTGAAGATTAAAGCGATACAAGAAATGCCAGCGCCAAAAACAGAAAAAGACGTTCGTGGTTTCCTGGGCCGAATAAACTACATTGCAAGGTTTATTTCTCAGCTCACGACCACGTGTGAACCGATGTTCAAACTGTTAAAGAAAGATCAGGCGATTATCTGGAACGAGGATTGCCAGAAGGCATTTGATAAGATAAAACAGTATCTGCAGGAACCTCCGATCTTGATACCCCCAGTGGCCGGAAGACCTTTAATAATGTACTTGACAGTTCTTGAGAATAGTATGGGGTGTGTTCTCGGTCAGCACGACGAGACAGGCAGAAAGGAGCATGCCATCTATTATTTGAGTAAAAAGTTCACAGATTGTGAATCTCATTACTCAATGCTGGAGAAGACGTGTTGTGCACTAGCCTAGGCTGCCAAACGTTTACGACAGTACATGCTCAATCACACCACCATGCTAATTTCGAAGATGGATCCGATCAAGTATGTCTTCGAGAAGCAAGCGCTTTCGGGCAGGATTGCCAGATGGCAAATGGTGTTGACGGAATATGACATTCAGTACGTTTCCCAGAAGGCCATCAAGGGAAGCGTATTGTCTGAGTACCTGGCCGAACAGCCGATCGAGGATTATCAGCCGATGAAATTTGAATTCCCTGATGAGGATATCATGTTTCTCAAAGCAAAAGATCGCGATGAGCCATTGCCCGACGAGGGGCCAGATAGGAAATCCCCATGGAAATTGATATTTGACGGGGCACTTAATTCTTACGGAAGTGGCATTGGGGAAATCATCACCACTCCCCATGGATCCCACATCCCGTTCACCGCGAGACTGACGTTTCCAGTCACCAATAACGAAGCGGAGTACGAAGCATGCACTATGGGTCTAGAAGAAGCAATTGATTTGAGAATCAAGAACCTAGATGTATATGCTGACTCGGCACTTGTGATTAACCAGATTAAAGGGGAGTGGGAGACTCGCCAATCGAATTTGGTGCCGTACATGAACTATGCCAGAAGGCTGCTGCCGTTCTTTGATCGAGTGGAACTCCATCATGTGCCCAGAGCTGAAAATCAGATGGCTGATGCCTTAGCCACGTTGGTTTCGATGTATAAAGTCAATTTTTGGAATGAAGCTCCAAGAATTGTCCTTTCTCGTCTTGATAGACCTGCATTTGTCTTTGCGATCGAGGAAGCCTCCGACGGCAAGCCATGGTTCCATGACATCCAGACTTTCCTTATGACTAAGGAATATCCTGCGGGAGCGTCAACCCAGGATAAGAAGACTCTGAGGAGGCTGTCTGGAAACTTTTATCTCAATCCTGATGGAGTTTTCTATAAAAGAAACCACGATCTCGTGCTACTCAGATGTGTAGATGAGAAAGAAGCAAGTATGCTCATGGAAGAAGTCCATGAAGGCACATTTGGTACGCACGTCGGCGGGCATGCTATGACAAGAAAGATCCTGAGAGCAGGATATTACTGGCTGACGATGGAGTCGGATTGTTTTAAATTCGCAAAGAGATGTCATAAATGCCAGATTTATGCTGATAAGATTCATGTACCGCCGTGCCCGTTGAATGTCATGTCCTCCCCGTGGCCGTTCTCCATGTGGGGCATCGACATGATAGGCAAGATCGAGCCCACTGCGTCTAACGGTCATCGCTTCATTCTAGTAGCCATAGACTACTTCACCAAGTGGGTGGAGGCAGCCTCATATGCTAATGTGATCAAGCAGGTGGTGGCTAAATTCATAAAGAGGGACATCATCTGTCGATACGGAATTCCCGAGCGGATCATTACTGATAATGGTTCGAATCTGAATAACAAGATGATGAAGGAGTTGTGCCAGAGTTTCAAGATTGAACACCACAACTCATCTCCTTATCGGCCGAAGATGAATGGCGCCGTTGAAGCGGCCAATAAAAACATCAAGAAGATTGTACAGAAGATGGTTGTGACCTACAAGGATTGGCACGAGATGTTGCCATTTGCACTGCACGGTTATCGTACAACGGTACGTACATCAACCGGGGCAACTCCTTTCTCACTGGTGTACGGTATGGAAGCTGTCCTACCGTTAGAAGTTGAGATTCCTTCTTTGCGAGTTTTGGTTGACGTGAAACTCGAGGAGGCAGAATGGATTGAGAACCGACTAAACCAACTCAGCCTGATGGACGAGAAGAGGTTAGCATCGATTGCGTATGGTCGTCTGTACCAGAGCCGAATGAAGAAAGCTTATGATAAGAAGGTGCGTCCTAGAAGCTTTCAGACGGGTGATCTCGTCTTGAAGAAGATTCTTCCTCCACACTCCGATCACCGGGGCAAGTGGACTCCTAATTACGAAGGTCCGTACGTTGTTAGCAAGGTCTTCTCGGGAGGAGCCTTGTTGTTATCCACGATGGATGGCGAAGACTTTGCGTCCCCGGTGAACGCGGACGCAGTTAAAAAATACTTTGCTTAAAAAATGACCCGCTGGAAAGAAAAAGAATATCCAGGCAAAAATGGGGCATCCCGGCGAACCATAAAAAAGGAAAAAGGTTCGGGCAAAAATTAGGGATATAAAAGAAAAAATGTACACCCGCAAAGTCGAAAACCCGGAGGGGCGACTTTGGCAAAAAAGGGTATCCCGGTGAATCGAAAACCCGAAAGGGCGATTCAGGCAAAAGTTAGGGATTTGAAAAAGCAAATGACTGCGTTCCGCGTGTGGACTTTCATTGTTTAGTGGTTTGGAAGACCTGAGGACCGTTTATCTGAATCAATCTCTTCTGAAGCGGAAGTATCGGAGAAGCATCGAAGTCGAGTGGGTCATAGAAGGATCAACTCATGGTGTTCATCTACGCCTCGTTGCCGACATTTGTGTATATACTGATGTATATTTATGTTTTATTTTTGCGCAGCTTCCTCATTCCAGGAGCTTGCATCTGTTGTAAAACATTTTTACCCATTCAGGGGTTCGTTATCAATAAAATGTATACTATTCAGCAATTATGTTTGTCTGTTTAGCATTTATTTGTTTTTTTTTTGCGAAAAAGAACGCCGATGTTTTTGATAAAATGCGCATACATAAACTTACTGGCCTAGGCCGTTGATTGTTGAAACAATGAATTACTCGAACATTGTCACAAGATGATAACCTTGACAGGTCCCTTTGAGAAGGGTATCTTGTCTGTTTATTTGTGTTGTTGCAGGTATAGCATATTCCAGGTGTCGCTTGCGCGAAAATAAGGTGTCGGCATGACAGAAGAGTCGCCACCTTTCGTTATTTATCCCTCAGAGCGGGAAAGGAAACGATCGGAAAAACCTGACGAATAAGGGTAAGACAAGGTCGTCGCAACCATTGTCTGGATTCGGGAGTCGGTTACGCAAGGGGAAGGTATTAGCACCCCTCACGTCCGTCGTACTCGACGGGATCCTCGCTTGTTTGTTTACTTGGACGGGTTGGTTATAATCTATCTACCTATCAAGGTTGGCTGAAAAAGAAAAGAAAAATGACTCGGCAAAGCGTCGCGCTTTATGCCTACGTATTCCCGTCTGGAACGAGAAATCAGAGTCTACGTAGTTCGGCTAACTACAGGTTACGGGGAAAGGTTGAAGGTTGCTCGCTAGGATGTCGCATCCTATGCCTACGTACTTCCACACAGCATGGAAGATCAGAGCAAACGTAGTTCGGGAAACTACGGGTTATCTCCTAAAAGAAGTGTTTTTTATTGTGTTTGCGATTTCAACCGCACTAGAGACTATGACCTGAGAGTGAATGCGTCGCATGTCACCCAAAGGGTACCATACTAAACATCCAGACTGTGGAAAAGAAACTCTCCCACAATCCTTTCTCAGATAGCTTAAGGCTCGTAACGTACGAAAGAAATCATTCATGATTACTGTATCTTAAACTGTTTCGAGATGAGAAGAGAACAGGCCTAACTAGGAGGGAGACTATCAAGTCCTACTGTTATCATGCCATGGATTCATCCTATGGTTGAGGTTTGAACAGGGAACTCCTAGATGTTGCCATGCATAGGTTTCAACCTAAAAGTCTATCATCAAATCCTTATCAAAGGAAATGAGAGTCCTAAGGGATCATGTCAATGATACACCAAAACAGACGAAAGCATCAGCTTTAACAGTAAAATGCATGCAATGCAAGTGAGGGAGGAAATGTGTGTGGGGCTTCAGCCTCCACAAGCTCGTCTCGACCTCAAGCCAGTCATGAAATAACAGTAATCAAAATAAACAACATGCCATCAAGCAAGAACAGTAAACTGTAATCATACAGACAGAAAATGAAATCATGCTATCAAGCAAAGTAAACACATGGGCAAGGGAGCTGGGCTCTACCGAATACCCGCAAGCAAAGCCAAGCAATAACAATACAATCAGATGCACTCATGCTCTTAGACTGAACTTATTCTAAATGGGCTTAGTCTAATGCAACAGACAAATCAGACAAAACACACAATACATCAAAGAAAACAGAAGAAAGCCTCAGCTCCTCCAGCAGCAACCCAGTCTTCAGACTTCAGAGATCACTTGCTTTCCATGTATCAACCCTACAACATGAGTATCAACTCATTTTCTCCCTTGAGCTTCAGCTCCTTTGATCAGCTCCATCTTCAGGCTTCACTATCTTCAGGGATCTTCAGGCATCAGCTTGATCTTCACAAAGTCTTCAGACTTCAATAATCTCCAAGGAATCATCCTCTTCAAGGCCTCAGCTTCTATCTTCAATGGCTCCAATGCTCCAGCAGACAAGATTCAGTCAATAAGATGAGGTGAGGATGTTGCAGTACTCACTGACTTCCAAAGGATGCCATTGAGAACTTAACATCAAAGGAGAGACTCTCTCAAAGTTCTACCTTATAGGGCAAGGTCACTAATCCCTCCAAAGGAGAGAGGTGAATACCCTTAAGGGACTCTATGTCACAGAGAAGGAAGGAGGTGAACAAGACACTCCTTGTTTATTGAACAAAATATTCTATCTAGGGCTCTGCCTATGCACCTATCAACCTATAAACAAAACAAACAAAAGCTATGCTAAACTCCTCTGCAAGGTCTTCAAAGCTTCCATGATGATCCACAAGGCTCTCCACAAGGTCTTCACATGATGCCCAAGCTCCTCAAGCCAAAGGGAAACTCCAAATCAAAGCAAACTAAACTAAACTTGCCCTAAAGGCCACACAAACAACATTTATTTCAAAAATCAACCAAAAATAGTATATAGTCATATTAATTCCTAACATAAATTCTAGGGGATCCTATTTAACTACCCTTAAGTCCCATATATTCCCCATAGGCTAACTTGTCCTAAAAACCCCAAAAATAAAATGTTAAAGTCTACCTATACAACTTGAAACCCTAATTAGAACACCTAAATGTCTAACAATCAAACTACATCAAATTTAATTTCTAAAATCAAGGGATAAATCCTACATGAAGCTAGGGTTCAATATCTAATCACACAAAAAAGAATGAATTAAAAAACCTAAGGGAAGGTCCTAAAACAATTCTTGCAAGATAAGGTATAAACTAAAGGAAAGAAAATACCCTATTTAAAAGAAAATACCACCATTAATTCCACATTAAAAATAAAATTTCATTTTTATTTTTATATTTTTCTACACAAAATTATCTAATCATAGAAAAAAGAATGAGTAAAAAAATCATCATTTATCAATTTTTAATGAATTTTATAAGATGGCTAAAATATTAAAAGAATTTAAAGGAATTCAAAATAATATAAAAAGGGAGGGGGGGTGGAAATAGAAGAGACAGACAGTTCATTTCATTGGGCCAGCGCGCGTGGGGGGTGTGAATAGAACAGACAGGCCCAGAATCAGTCACTAAACCAAACGACTGCGTTTGGCTAAGTGATACGCTGCGTTTCGCAAGCTTCAGACTTCCCTCCATTTTGAATTCGAACCATGGCCGTTGGATTATGAGAATAAGTCAAGGATCTGGAACCATCTGACGGCTGGAGTTCATCTTCTCCAAACAAACCCTAGGGTTTTCAGAAAACCCTAATTTCGAACCAGAACTTCCACTCGATCGTTCTCACTGATGGCTGGGTGAAATCAAGAAATTCCAAAAGCAATCTTGCTCTACTAATTACCCTGAACACAATGATATCAATATTTGTCCATGAAACCTCTTGAATCGCTCTAACAGAAAGCACGAAGGTTGGGGTTCCACCATGATTCTCTGCTATCAACCTTAACCAAACTTCAATCTAATGATGTAAATTTGTTCCACATGTTATCCTAGCCATTCTAAACCACATCATATCCATTAATACACACTAACCAGCTTGCTATCAATCTTGCAAAAAATGGTACCCTGCCACGAAACCTCATGGATCCTTCTCTAATTCTCAGAAAACATTCCTCTAACCTAGCATGCTGATCTTACACCTAAGATTCTAACAGAATGCTCATAATTAAGGACTTCTAGATCAAGATACCAACCTGTTAAGCTTCAATGGTGAGGGGTGTTAGGACTTGATTCAGCACTTGAAACCTTCTCTAAATCTTCCTCCAATAATGGACACCTTTCTGTTTGCAAGAGTTGAGGTGAATGAAGCTTGTAGAAGAAGGAATTGCACCTTACTTGATCTTGAAGAAATCCAACAATGGCACTTTCTCTCTCACTCTCTCCACTAAACTCAGCAACTTTTCACCAACCTTTTCCTCCTTGTGATTCAATCTTTTTATAATGATGGATGGAAACAACTAGATCATTCTAGAATCATCTAGAAAAGTCTTGGAATCTCATGTGATGGTAAGTTGGAAATCTCATGCATCATGCCTTAAACCTTGCAAAATTGGTGTGAAATTCTCCTTATGTGAGAAATTGAAGTGTTATAAGCCATTACAAGCTTTTTCTTTGCCTTGTGTTAAGGTTTCCAAGGGTGACTTCAAATGCAAGTAACAAAATAACAAAGCATCACCCATTTTAAAGCCTCAAATCAAAATTCTATCTAAACCAATGTTTTCAAAATGATGTTTCCAATCAAAATGATATATTGGATGACCTATTTTGGATTCCTAGATCTTCCAAACCAATTTTCAAATTCAACTTTTCAAACTTATATGCCATTTTTAGTTCATTTTTGACCAATCATGCAACTTCATGCTATGGGCTTTTCCAACAATTTGTGACCTTCTTTCTAGACTTAAAATCACATTTTGAACAACTTTCATGTTTTGAGTTTTTCCATTTGAGGCTTGGAAATAGGAGTTTTAGGCATTGGCTGAAATGACCTATAACTAACAAATGACCAAAATACCCCTGTCTTGTTCAAACCATAAGTTGAGTTCCACAAATCCTATCAAGGACTTCTACCACTCAAATTAAAGCTAAGAAGATGACCTCCAACATTCATGTTGACCAAGGGATCATAGGAATCATCCTACTGGGGCAAAAGTTGTCTGCAAGTTGGGTGACTTTCAAGGACCCAGATTCACACACCTCAGCTGACCTGTAATTTGTCAAAACCATAACTTGAGCTCTGCAACTCCTATCAAGGACTTCCACCACTAAAATTAAAGCTTAGAACAAGCTCTACAACATTCATGTTGTGGGGAAGATGATATATCAATCACATCTAGAGCTAAAACTGCCTGGAAAACAGGGATCAAATTAGGGTTTTTTCACTGACAATCCTTGGAAACCCTAACTCAAAACTTCTCAAACTCCTCAATCATGATGAGTTGGTCTAGGAATCATCCTTATAACATCTCTATGCATCATTCCATGCTCTCATGGCCCTTGGATTGGGTCTCAACCTTCTCCAAATCTTCAGTTATCCTAGGGTTGACCCAGTCAAAACCCTAATTCTACCATTCATGGTTGAATCTCCTGCAGCCTTGCATAATGACCTCTCTGGGTTTCATGATGGCTATCAAGACATCTCATAGGCTTTCTCAAAACATCAAGTTTATTCTCAAAGTCTCAGAATCATCTGAGGGGCACCCATAACTCTCAAGCTATGAAGCACACAACCCTGGTCCCAACCAATTCCTCTGAGGTTCTCTTGAACTGTCTGATGAAGGTATCACCTTTCAAACACTCAATGAATAAATAATTGTTGGTCAAATTTTGGGGTGCAACAGCTGCCCCTATTCAAACAGCTTGAACCTGACTGGGTGAGAAGCGAACGGCTCTCAACCAATCAAGGTACGAGATGGTTGAATATCGGTAAACCCGAAAATTTGCCAACTGCACGAGCACACGGTACTCTGCGGGGAACAAATCTTTGAATACTGCAACACTAGCCGCTCAACAACTGGAGAGATACCAATCTGACATCGCCGTCAATTATCCACATTAAATCCTTCTAATCATTGCCTTCAGACAACCACAACACCCAACATCGCCGCTGGAAGACTAAATCACCTGGCATCGCCGTCAAGAACAACCATAACTCGGGGAAATAAGCGTCCAACATCGCCGCCGGAGACCTAAACCTGGATCACCAAAATATCCAACATCGCCGCTGGAGAAAATACAACAATGAACAAAATACCCCGCATCGCCGCTGGAGAGAATACAACACTGAACAAAATACCCCGCATCGCCGCTGGAGAAAATACATCTCTAAACAAAGTACCCCGCATCGCCGCTGGAGAAAATACATCTGACAGAATACCCTGCATCGCCGCTGGAGAAACACATCTGACAGAACACCCCGCCTCGCCGCTGGAGAACTAAATCTGTCAAAATACCCCGCATCGCCGCTGGAGAACTAAAGGGTCTGCGTCACCTAACATCGCCGTCGGAAGACTGGATCACCTTGACCCGCCCAACATCGCCGCTGGAAAACTGAATTTGACGTCGCCGTCAGAAGCAAACATCACTCTGAGAGATACTCGACATCACCGCCGTACAAACTTCATTTTTGATGGGGATTTAAAGAGTCTGACCTCGCCGTCAAACAAACATCCAACCTTGCCGCCGGAAAACTGATGATCTGACCTCGCCGTCGAATCCAAACGTTCAACCTCGCCGTCGAACAAACATCCAACCTCGCCGCTGGACAAATGATGATCTGACCTCGCCGTCAAATCCAAACGTTCAACCTCGCCGTCGAACAAACATCCAACCTCGCCGCTGGACAAATGATGATCTGACCTCGCCGTCAAATCCAAACGTTCAACCTCGCCGTCGAACAAACATCCAACCTCGCCGCTGGATAAATGATGATCTGACCTCGCCGTCAAATCTAAACGTTCAACCTCGCCGCCGAACAAACATCCAACCTCGCCGCTGGATAAATGATGATCTGACCTCGCCGTCAAATCTAAACGTTCAACCTCGCCGCCGAACAAACATCCAACCTCGCCGCTGGACAAATGATGATCTGACCTCGCCGTCAAATCTAAACGTTCAACCTCTGACCTGGGGTTCACCCCTGGTAAAGGGAACAAAAAGGTACACTTGCGTATTTGAAACTACCCCGCTGGGAATGAGAGACTTAACCGAGCACACTCTGATCTGGGGTTTACCCTCAGAACCATAACGAACATCGGAATACTACTGCACACCGACCCACTGTCGAACTTCAACATCAGAACTATATGACACCCTGGCCCCTGGCCACTTCCAGCTTCAGCTAGAAAAGATCTTCAAGTACTTCTGAATATGAATGAAACCCTGGCCCTTGGCCACTCCAGATCCGCTGGAGAATCTTCAAGTTCTTCTAAAGATAGATGAAACCCTGCCCGTCGGCGGTTCCAGCTTCAGCTAGAAAAGATCTTCAAGTACTTCTGAAGATAAACATCCGTGACCTTCGAGGATGTAAACTTTGCCCGTCGGCAACTCTGCAGGAGGTATCTTCGACTTCAGTCTAAAGAAATGGTCCTTGGCCTCCAAGGACACATGGATCTGCCTTCAGGCAACTCCACCTCTGCTATAGAGCATCCGTGACTTCAGTCAGGGATATACTTCGGCCTTCAGTCCGAAAAAATGAACCCTAGGTCATTCATGACCTTAGGGATAACCTTGCCTTCAGGCACCTTCGCTTCAGCTTGGGAAATCTATGACTTCAGTCAGAGAAATGGCATCCTGAGCCATTCATGACTCTACGGGGATTCAAACACTTTGCCTTCAGGCAACACTCTGCTTCAGCTGGAGAAACATCTTCGACTTCAGTCAGAAGAAAAACTATCCACTTGATCGCAATCGATCATCTCCTCAGGACAACTAACTTGGTCTTCAGACCAACACGGATCATCTTGAATACAAAAATTTGGAACCTTGTTTTCAGCCACACGTTGATTCATCAACAAGAACATCTGAACTCACCGGAACCTTCTGATACCGCCTTCAGGCGTTTACGCAGTCAATCTTCAGATTAGACAACACTGTTGGAGCAGACATATCACGCTGCTAAGGACTTCAAGAATCATCTTGAACAAACAAATCCGTCAGGCACCTTCAAGAATCATCTTGAACCGATAACCATTCTGGAGACTTTATTCTGCGGGGTATTCCAGGAACCTTTCTGGGCAACTCTTGCTGGGGACGCTACTGGGGAGCTCAAGCATCATACTAGGCGAACAACCCGGGAAGCTGTACTGAGGTCTTAAGAATCATCTTAAGCAAACGGCCCTGCTGAGGAATTCAAGAATCGTCTCGGACTGAAGACTTCACTGGGGATCTCCAAAATCATCTTGAGCGAGCGACTGTGGGGATTACACCGAGGTCTTAAAAATCATCGTAAGAAAGCGACCTCGTTGGGGAGAATATCCGGACTCATCCTGAGCAACTGGTCTCTTGGTGGAACGCCTGTAAAACAAGAATGATAGTAACCTAGATCATGCTTATGATGCGTATGCCTCTGCGCCATGCCCCACACGGTGGGAATGATATTCGTTTATGCTAAATGTTGTGCAATCATGCACAATGCTATGCAGCGTTAAATGCCATGCAGTGTTAAATGCTATGCAGTCATGCACAATGATGCGATCCCGTCAGCAAAATAAATGCTGGGGGGAATTCCTCCTGTCAAGGAGAAAGAACTACTCCGATAGAGGAATCATCCTGCTGAGGAGAACGTGGGCACGCCAATATCAATCAGGCTCTGTCTGAGGAAATGATCTTCCATTGACTGCTGCAGGGAAAACAACTTCAGTTGATCTGCTGCGGGGGGGACGAAGCTCTACTCGGACCCGCGGGTATCCATCGCGAGAATAAATTGCGCGGCCGTCTCGGCTACTCTTCTGGGGAGGATAACTCTGTGGGGAAACAACTTCAGCTGCTCCACACTCCGCTGGGGAAAGACCAATCATGATCTGATCAACCTTCAAGGACTCGGCCCTCCTGGGCATCTGCAAACTCGGCTGAGGAAGGAGAAGTCATTCTGCTTCGCCAAAGGGAGTACGACTCTGGGAGATACAGCATCAGTTGTTCAACATCTGCTAGGGAAAATCCACTCATGGTCCCTAACTGCTTCCAAGGATTCTGCTTTTCTGCGGACTCAGTCGGGGAGAGAAATCATTCTACTTCACGGGAGAGTACAACTCTGCAGGGGAATACAACATCAGCTGCACCAACATTCTACTGGGAAAGAGGGAATCATCCAACTTCAGGAGAGAACATGACTCTGGTGGGGAATCTCAATTCCACTGGAGACTTCAGTCTGACACCATTAGTTACTGCATATTTCGGCGTACGACCAATTCCCTACGAAACCTGCACTTGTGACCCGGTGCTGGGGAGGCACCTACTTCGGCGACTTTACTGGGGAAAGCACGAGCTTCGGCACCCGACCATTTCTACGAAATCTGCACTTGTGACCCGGTGCTGGGGAAGAATCCTGCTTCGGGGGTGCGCTCTGCACATCTTCCGGAAGGTGCTACACCTGCAACAACACAAACAAACAAGACAAGACTCCCTCCTCAAAGGGTCCTATCCAGGTCATTATCTCGTGACAATATTCAGTTAATCAATTGTTTCAACAATCAATGGGCCTAGGCCCGTAAGTTTATGTATGCGCATTTTATCAAAACATCGGCGTTTTCATTCGTAAACAAAACAGATAAATGCTAAACAGACAAATAGAATTGCTGAATAATGTGCATTTTATTGATGATGAACCCCTGAATGGGCAAAAATGTTTTACAACAGAGGCAAACTCCTGGAATGAGGAAGCCGCACGGAAACGAAAACATAAACATACATCAGTATATACAAATGTTGGCAATCGAGGCGTAGACGAACACCATGAGTTGATCCCTCTAAGACCCACTCGACTTTGATACCTCTCCGGCGCTTCAGCTTTGGAAGAGATTGATTCAGATAAACGGCCCTCAGGTCTTCCGAACCACTAAACAATGAAAGTCCATACGCGGAACGCAGTCATTTGCTTATTCAAATCCCTAACTTTTGCGTGAACCGCCCTTTCGGGTTTTCAGTTCACCGGGATACCCTTTTTTGCCGAAGCCGCCCAGTGTAGGTTTTCGACTTCGCGGGTGTACATTTTTCAATATATCCCTAATTTTTGCCCGAACCTTTTATTCTGTTTTTGGTTCGCCGGGATGCCCCTTTTTTGCCTGGACTCTTTCTTTTTTGTCCAGCGGGTCTCCTTCAAGCAAAGTATTTTTTAACTGCGTCTGCGTTCACCGGGGATGCAAAATCTTCACCATCCATCGTGGATAACAACAAAGCTCCTCCTGAGAAGACCTTGCTGACGACATACGGCCCTTCGTAATTCGGAGTCCACTTGCCCCGGTGATCGGAGTGTGGCGGAAGAATTTTCTTCAGGACGAGATCACCCGTCTGAAAGCTTCTGGGACGCACCTTCTTATCGTAAGCTTTCTTCATTCGGCTTTGGTACAGACGACCAAATGCGATCGATGCTAACCTCTTCTCGTCCATCAGGCTGAGCTGGTTCAAGCGATTCGTAATCCATTCTGCCTCATCGAGTTTTACATCAACCAAAACTCGCAAAGAAGGAATCTCCACTTCTAACGGTAGGACAGCTTCCATACCATACACCAAGGAGAAAGGAGTTGCCCCGGTCGACGTACGCACCGTCGTACGATAACCGTGCAAGGCAAACGGCAGCATCTCGTGCCAATCTTTGTACGTCACAACCATCTTCTGAACAATCTTCTTGATGTTCTTGTTGGCCGCTTCAACAGCGCCATTCATCTTCGGCCGGTAAGGAGATGAGTTGTGGTGTTCAATCCTGAAGCTCTGGCACAGCTCTTTCATCATCTTGTTATTCAAATTTGAACCATTATCAGTAATGATCCGTTTGGGAATTCCATAGCGACAGATGATGTCCCTCTTTATGAACTTAGCTACCACTTGCTTGGTCACATTGGCGTACGAGGCTGCCTCCACCCACTTGGTGAAGTAGTCGATAGCTACCAGAATGAAACGATGACCATTGGATGCAGTGGGCTCGATCTTGCCTATCATGTCGATGCCCCACATGGAGAACGGCCAAGGGGAGGACATGACATTCAATGGGCACGGCGGCACATGAACTTTATCAGCATAAATCTGGCATTTGTGACATTTCCTCGCGAATCTGAAGCAATCCGACTCCATAGTCAGCCAGTAATACCCTGCTCTCAGGATCTTTCTCGTCACGGCATGCTCGCCGGCGTGCGTACCAAATGTGCCCTCATGGACTTCCTCCATGAGCATACTCGCCTCTTTTTCATCCACACATCTGAGTAGCACGAGATCGTGGTTCCTCTTATACAGCACTCCGTCAGGATTGAGATAAAAGTTTCCAGATAGCCTCCTCAGAGTCTTCTTATCCTGGGTGGACGCACCCGCAGGATACTCCTTAGTCATAAGGAAGGTCTGGATGTCGTGGAACCATGGCTTGCCGTCAGTGGCATCCTCGATTGCAAAGATAAATGCCGGTCTATCAAGACGCGAAAGTACAATTCTTGGAGCCTCATTCCAATAATTGACTTTATACATGGAAGCCAACGTAGCTAAAGCATCAGCCATTTGATTTTCAGCCCTGGGTACATGATGAAGTTCCACCCGGTCGAAGAAAGGAAGCAGCCTCCTGGCATAATTCATGTACGGCACTAAATTCGCTTGACGAGTTTCCCACTCCCCTTTAATCTGATTGATTACAAGCGCTGAGTCACCATATATGTCTAGATTCTTGATTCTCAAATCAATTGCCTCTTCTAGACCCATAATGCATGCTTCATACTCGGCTTCATTGTTGGTAACTGGAAACGTCAGTCTCGCAGTAAAAGGGATGTGGGATCCATGAGGAGTCGTGATGATAGCCCCGATGCCACTTCCATAGGAATTAACCGCTCCGTCGAATATCAACTTCCACTGAGATTTCCTATCTGGCCCTTCATCGGGCAATGGCTCATCACAGTCCTTTGCTTTGAGAAACATAATGTCCTCATCAGGGAACTCGAACTTCATCGGCTGGTAGTCTTCGACTGGCTGTTCGGCAAGGTAATCAGACAATACGCTCCCCTTAATGGCCTTCTGAGAGACGTACTGAATATCATATTCTGTTAACACCATTTGCCACCTGGCAATCCTGCCCGAAAGAGCCTGCTTCTCGAAGATGTACTTGATCGGATCCATCTTCGAAATTAGCATGGTGGTGTGGTTGAGCATATACTGTCGTAGACGTCTGGCAGCCCAAGCTAATGCACAACACGTCTTCTCCAGCATTGAGTATCGAGATTCACACTCAGTGAACTTTTTACTCAAATAATAAATGGCATGCTCCTTTCTGCCCGTCTCGTCGTGCTGACCGAGAACACACCCCATACTATTCTCCAGAACCGTCAGGTACATGATTAATGGCCGTCCAGCCACTGGGGGTATCAAGATTGGAGGTTCTTGAAGATACTGCTTTATTTTGTCAAATGCCTTCTGGCAATCCTCATTCCAAGTAATCGCCTGATCTTTCTTTAAAAGTTTGAACATCGGTTCACAAGTGGCCGTGAGCTGAGAGATAAACCTTGCAATGTAGTTTATTCGGCCCAGGAAACCACGAACTTCTTTTTCTGTTTTCGGCGCTGGCATCTCTTGGATAGCTTTTATTTTCGCAGGATCAACTTCAATACCTCGTTCACTAACGATAAACCCCAATAACTTTCCGGACCGCACTCCGAAAGTGCACTTGTTAGGATTCAGCCTCAGCCTGAACTTCCTAAGCCTTTCAAACAGCTTCAACAAATTGACCAGATGCTCTTCCTCCGTTTGGGACTTCGCAATCATGTCATCAACATAGACCTCGATCTCATGATGAATCATATCATGAAACAAAGTTACCATTGCTCGCTGGTAAGTGGCCCCTGCGTTCTTCAGACCGAAGGGCATTACCTTATAGAAAAATGTTCCCCAGGGGGTGATGAACGTCGTTTTCTCCATGTCCTCCGGTGCCATCTTAATCTGATTGTAACCGGAGAAGCCATCCATGAACGAAAACACGGAAAACTGGGCTGTATTGTCGACCAACACATCGAAATGAGGCAACGGGAAATCATCCTTAGGGCTCGCCCTGTTCAAATCCCGATAATCGACGCACATGCGTACCTTACCGTCCTTCTTCGGTACAGGCACTATGTTGGCGACCCACGGAGGGTAAGTGGTAACGGCTAGAAATCCTGCGTCCAACTGCTTCTGGACTTCTTCTTTGATCTTTACAGCCATGTCTGGTCTCGTCCTCCTGAGCTTCTGCTTGACTGGAGGGCAATCTTCTCGCAACGGCAAGCGATGTACCACGATATCAGTGTCGAGTCCGGGCATATCCTCATATGACCAAGCAAAGACGTCACTATACTCTCGAAGCATCTCGACCAGCCTATGCTTGACATCATTCTGCAGCGCAGCCCCAACTCCGACATTTCTGACGAGCTCCTCGGAACCCAGATTTACAATCTCAATATCCTCCTCGTGAGGCAGAATAACCTTCTCCTCTTGTCTCAACAAGCGGGCCAATTCTTCCGGGAGGTCTTCGTCTTCATCAATCTCATCCTTGGCTTGATAGATCGGGCAATCAAAGTCGTAGTGAGCCGTAGAGGGTCCAGAGTCGATGTCATCTGTTACGTGGATCCTGCAATAACAAGGGTTAAGTTTAAAGCAGGAATATGCAGGTTAGCACGCACCTCGTTGCCATTTTGCTGTTTTTTCGAAATAAACATAAAATAGGAATAACAGAGAACACAATATTTGATTACGAAGAAAACGCCTTTTATTTATTAACAAAATGCACACACATAATCCAACAAGGCCCTGACAGTAAAACCACTATGCCCCGGGCAGGACATAGGGTTGTACAAAGATCGTAAAAAGCAAATCATTACTCTTCACTTGTCAGCTTGACAATCTCCTTGATGGTCCAATTGTGGAGGCGCTCGCCCGGCTTGTTCGGTTGAATCCAAGCGTCAAGATCGCAATCACTGTCTCCGCTGTCCTCCGACGCAGCATTGATACTCTCGAAGATTACTCCCCCCTTGGTGAATAGGATCGGCCCTTTCCCACGAGACGAGCTGCCAGAAGAAGACGAAGCTCCAGCTTCAGGAGAATATCCCAATCCAAACTTATCCTGCTTGACTGGTATATCCAAGACATGCCCCCAGCCTGGGGTGGAACCGGCTTCGACAACGGCCCTAGCTTCCTTAAACGAGGAGAGGTTCAACTCTTGCCTCTCTGCGACGACAGGAGCCACCTCCTTCACTCTGACGGTTTCAAATGCCTGGCAAAGAGTCTCATGGATTTCACCATCCATTTCAACGTATTTAAAGGATGACAAATGGCTCACCATAATGTCCTCCTCACCACAGACGGTCACTATGCTGCCCCCGACAGCATATTTAAGCTTCTGATGCAGCATGGACGTCACGGCACCAGCAGAATGGATCCATGGCCGGCCTAAGAGGCAACTATAGGCGGGCATGATATCCATGATATAGAAAACTGCATTGAACGTTTCTGGACCAACCTGAATTGGCAGGGTCAATTCTCCGAAGACGTGGCGCTTGGTTCCATCAAAGGCTTTCACGACCAGATCACTGGGCGTGCACAGTAGTCCACGGGTATCCAACTTCATCAGTGCCTTCTTCGGAAGCACGTTAAGCGAGGAACCCGTATCCACCAAGACATGCGACATGATAGTGCCTTTGCACTCTATCGAGACGTGCAAGGCGTTGTTGTGATCTCTTCCCTTAGAAGTCAGCTCCAAATCTGTAAATCCCAGCCCATTACCAGCATTGACATGGGCTACTACTTCCTCGAGTTGATTTACTGATATCTCCTGCGGCACGTATGCAGCATTCAATACCTTCAGCAATGCATTGCGGTGCGCCTCAGAGCACAGCAACAAGTTAAGAATCGAGATCTTTGACGGAGTCTGATGAAGATGATCTACGATTTTGTAGTCACTCTTCTTGATTAGTCGCATGAACTCTTCAGCATCTTTAACCAGCATGTCCTTCTCTGCCCCTGCAGGGACCTCTTCAACAGCTTTACCTTTACCCTTATCCACAGCATCAGCCCGGACCACTTTCTCTGCTGCAACCTCTGCTGGTGCGAACACTCTTCCGCTTCTGGTGATGCCACTGACTTCAGTAAGATTATGCATAGTTGATCCGAACGGCTCAAGCTCTATCTTTTGGCCATTACAATAAACCTCGGCGCCATAATGCCATGGAACGGCATTGGTACTCTCGAATGGGATTGGTCCGGCCCTGGTGATGGTGATGGTAGGCGGACGAGGCGCAGAAATAGTAATAGGGTGGCGAGGAATGGTAATGGTAGCAACTTCGTCTGCCTGTTTCAGCACAACTTCCCCTGATGCATTCTCAACGCTCCGGCTGAATTGCAAAATACCCTCGGACATCAGACTTTGGATACCTTCGATCAGCTGCTCACACCCATCAGGAAGCGTAGCACAAGCCATACATAATTCTCCGCATCCAGGAAAGAAGCCCTTCTTTAGCAACTTAGCCTTGACAAAACTCAACGGCGTCTTCAAATCTTTGACATCGGTCAGCAAGCCCGCACTCTCCTCAGTGATAACAACATTCACTCCGCCCCCCTTATGATGAGGCATTGGATTTTTGGTGACGTTAGGCACGTTGTCAGAAAAGTTGATAACCTTGGCGTCCACCAGGTCCTGGACTTTGTGCTTAAAAGCTTTACAATTCTCAATCGTGTGGCCAGGTGCCCCAGTATGGAATTCACAAGTAGCACTGGCATCATACCCCGGTGGTGGCGCCCCTGTTAAGGGAGCCAACGTCCTCTTTTGAACTAGCTGAAGCTGCAGCAAAGTTTGCAGAAGCTGCGCATATGACATAGGTGGAGTTTCAAAATGACGGTTTGCCATAGGAGCCCGATTCTGATATCTTTTATACCCCTGCTGATTATGCTGCTGAGGCTGCTGCTGTTGCGGCTGCGGCGGAGCAGCTGGAATGTTTATGCTAGCAACCTGAGGCTGAGGGCCCTTGCCCTTTCTCCTAGCATTAGTGACAGCACTGGCATCTCCCTCTCGACGCTTGCCAGTATAGGGTTTCTTGCTACCTCCTCCAGCTGAGGATGATTCGCCCTGAATTTTTCCGATCTTTATACCGTTCTCAACATGCTCGCCCAAAGTGATGAGGGCCGAGAATGTTCCAGACATGCCACTGACCAGCTTTTCATAGTAGATTCCGGGAAGGGTAGCCACGAACATTTGTACCAACTCACGCTCAACCATCGGCGGTTGAACCCGGGCAGCCAATTCACGCCACCGCTGGGCGTATTCTTTGAAGCTTTCATTGTTCCGCTGTGAGAGATTCTGAAGCTGAACCCGGTTGGGAGCCAAGTCGCTATTATATTGATAGTGGAGGACAAATGCTTCTGCAAGATCTTTCCAGGTACGCACAGTAGCGGGCTCCAAACCCATATACCATTCGAGCGATGGCCCAGAAAGACTATCCTGAAAGAAGTGCATCAGCAGCTTCTCATCGTCAGAATAAGCGGACATCTTTCTATAATAAGATCGGAGGTGGACCCGGGGGCAAGTGGTGCCCTTATACTTCTCAAAGGTAGGCACCTTGAACTTGTGAGGTACTTTAAAGTCAGCAATCAACCCGAGGTTGGACATGTCAACGCCCAATGTGTTCTGATTTTCTATGCTTCTCATCTTGTCTTCCAGCGCCTTGAACCTGAGTCGAGCCTCGGCATTCAACTCTGCTTCTATACCTCTCTGAGAGAATATATCATCCTGATGGTCCTCCAGCCACGGTTGAGGCACCACCAAATTTCCTGCACCGGCATTGCCGTTGACCGGCCCCATGTTAACATTGGCTCCCAAACTACCATTGACGGCGCCAGCCGCGTTGAGTCCGAGATTAGTCATCAGATTGCCGTTAGCACTGCCGTTGCCCCCGGCGGCGGGAACAACGTTCTGTGGAGTATCCCCTTGAGGAGGAGTAGGCACGGCCCCTCCGTGAAGTATGCCATTACTGTCAACCCGAGAGATCAGAGGTTGAACCAGAGTACGGAGCTGGTCTTGACCATTCGCGACCACCTGCATCAGCTCCATAAAACGATCCATCCGCTCACGGAGCTCTTGAACATCTGACTGTACCTGGTCCATGATTCTCGTCTGATTAGCGCGAGTTGAGTAGCGATGGATGGGTCTTTGATCAATCCTGGAGATCGAAAGCAGCGCGGAACCTGAAAAACCTGTTAACAATAAAGGTTAGGAAAAGCAATAAGATGTACACCATGCAAATATGCTTCATGCAGATGCATGCGTGTGTCTGTGTGCGTGGGAGATTTTCCCCCGATCCTAGTGCCTCAGTGACAGTGCTGATAATAACAAGAGGAAGAAGAAATCCGAGCCCAATCATGGAAACATCAATCTCATATATATATGGAAAGGCCTGTCGAGGCAGTACACAGTATCAGCGAGTACAAATCAACAGCATGACCTCAGCCAACAAGCCTGGTGATGGTCAGCATACATCAAAAATAACAGGGATATAACTAGTCAAGTACGGCCACGGGCGCGATACTCTGCTAATAACTCCTTTGTCTCCGAATGATCTGGCGAAGTGAGCAACCCCTCGACGAGTAGTTCCCTCTGCCTGATAGTATGCTGAAGTCCCTGAACTGAACTCTCCCAAGCGCCTTCGCCGAAGCAATCCTCCAGCTTCCGCTTCTTAGACTCAAACATCAGCTTATGCTCCTTCAGGCTAGCAATGGCTTTGTTGAGACGGGCTTCAGCGGAGTACCTACGGGCGGTCTCTTCATCAAACCTCCGCTCACTGTCTTTTACCTCGGCTTCTAGCTTAGAAATCTGCAGCATCAGCTTGTCTTCTCGCTCCTTCCTGGTGGCCATGGAAGTCTTCCAATGCTGGTCGAACTTAGATATTCTCCGGTATGCTTCCTCCAAATGCTGCTTCTTCGTAGCTAGCACATCATTAGCAGCTCTGAAGTCTTGACCTAAGCGTTCCCGATCAGCAATCTGCTTTGCCAAGTCTGCACCCAGCTGGCTCGTCGACTCTGTTTGCCTTTTGAGAGCATGCACGGCTTCGTTTCTCTCACTTCGAAGCTGAGCTAACTCCTTCTCTAATTCTGCATTTGCCCTCTTCAGTTCATCACGCTCAGCTAATACCTGGTTGTGCTGATGAATGGACACAGTGGTAGGCTCTTCGACTGGTGGAGGACTCTCTGGTCTGACATGAGGGAATGGCATCCCTATAGTGCTGGCTCTGGCTCTGATCCAATCTGAATAAGGAGGGTAAGCTTGGTTGTTGCTCTTCCCCAACAAAGACTTTCCTCTCGTGCTGATATTGTTCCACGCATACTGAAGCTTGGACAACAACTCCCCCTCTAGAATACCCGTGAGGTACAGAGATTCCCGTACCTCTTCTTCCTTCGGTGGAGTCCTCAAAGCATATGCAAACTGACGAACTAGCAATGATGGGTTGTAGTTGATGCAACCCTTCCTACCTATCAGAGGTACGTTAGGAAACCCATTACAACTGAAGATCATCTCGGTGCCTAACCTGCCTCTGTCAACGAACCAAACAATGTCTTCTGCCGACAAGCTCATCAGACGCTCAGGCCACTCAGTCGTGGCTGCAGACAAGACAGAAGAACCCCTCTTGGGCAAATGACTATCAAACCACTTGTACAACAACGGTACGCAGCATGAAACATTCTTTCCTCTCCGGTTCTCATTCTTGTAATGCACTGAATGGTAAACATCTCCGATCAGAGTAGGGACTGGATTCCCTGAAGCAAAGATATGGAATGCATCAAAATCTACGAAATCAGGCATGCTGGGAAATAGGATAATGCCGTATATGCACAAAGCAAGGATGGCGCTGAAGGCGTCCCAACATTTGTCCTTGGCACACTGCTGAGCCTTAGCTATCAGAAACTGCAGAGAGAACCCTGGGACCTTGTTCCAACTCGTCACCACTAACTCAGAAGCGCTCAAATGGAGTGAGGAAGCCAAGCTAACCAGATCAGGCTCAGCATCCATGTGGACAAAAGGCATCTGCCTTTTGATAGGCACACCCAACATATCAGCATACTCTTCCAATGTCGGCGCGAGAACGAAGTCATGAAAAGTGAAACACCTCAAGGGAGGATCATAAAACTGCAGAAGAGCATGTAACCCATTCAACTCAGACGCAGAAGGTTTGTAGACCAGACTAAGCAACTTGCCATAAGACTTCCTGAACCTATCCTTCACAGAATCCCTTGCCAGGGTTATCAAACCAGTCAGCTTCGACACATCGGGGGTCGGGAACTTGTACGCAACAGTCTTCCTGAGAGAAGCCATAACAACAGTAGGAGACGGGAAATCCTGGATCGGGGAAACGGTACCTGCAACACAGACACACGTTAATGGAATGCAGATGAATGCGTAAACTAATGCAAAATGCAGGTATGCAATAATATATCCAGGTGGATGCTGTGGAGATTCGATATCAACAGTCACTGATGAGAGGGAAACCCCGGTGTAAGACCACTAATCTGATCTGCTGAAAATAACCATCTGATAGGATCGAGATCCAAATTCTGCTCTGTCAAGAGTAAGTTCCTGATAATAAGGACCCGGGATGTATGATCAGGGAACATCTGTTGAAGTCTTCAGACCCCAAATCAAAAGTCTGCCCTATCAAGAAAAAACACACAGCTGCTGATGAGATCTTCAGACCTCACTCAAAATCTGCTCCATCCAGAACAAACCACTGATGATAACATACTGATCAAAGCCTGCTCTATCAAGAACAGACAAACACCCGGCGACAAGATCCTCTGATCAAAAACCTTGCTCTATCAAGAACATGTCTGCAACTGAGAACCCAACATAACTGATTCACTGTCAAGAAAACCAGGTAGTCTGAAGGTCTAAGTTTCCTGCAATAAACCCAGTCCCACTCACAGGTATGAACCTAGACTGACTCAAGGTACGGCATCCTATGCGTTCATCAGCGTCACAGACTTTCAAAACTGATGATACGATTCCCAGAAGGAGTGGCATCATCAAGTCCTGAAGAGGCCTCACTTAGCTGAATCACAAATGATCGGTCCCCAGAGTCGACAATCCACCAAACCAGCAACCGTCTCAACCCAAAGGGTTGAAAGTGAAGCCAACCGGATGAACCTCGTCTGAGCGTGGATTTCATGAGACACTAGTGCCTGCAAAGCAAGCACGCGCCCACTAATTCCCACTCTAAGTCTATGGTGCACTCAAGCCTGGGTCTGGCTTCTCACTCAATCAGAACTCCCATCCCACAACAGCACAAATAATCATATTATACTGGAACATAAAATGCGGGAAATAAAGTGCGAGAAGTAAAAAAATGCGATAAATAAACGCAACCCAACAAGTAAACACACAAACGATAGGATTGACTCGCACAGGGAACCGTTGGAGTCCCCAGCAGAGTCTCCAGCTGCTGGGGACGGTCCCAGGCAGCTAGGAAGAAAATCCAAGGCGAGACTCGCATAGGGAAACACCTGCCGTCCCCAGCAGAGTCGCCAGCTGTCGCTTGCGCGAAAATAAGGTGCCGGCATGACAGAAGAGTCGCCACCTTTCGTTATTTATCCCTCAGAGCGGGAAAGGAAACGATCGGAAAAACCTGACGAATAAGGGTAAGACAAGGTCGTCGCAACCATTGTCTGGATTCAGGAGTCGGTTACACAAGGGGAAGGTATTAGCACCCCTCACGTCCGTCGTACTCGACGGGATCCTCGTTTGTTTGTTTACTTGGACGGGTTGGTTATAATCTATCTACCTATCAAGGCTGGCTGAAAAAGAAAAGAAAAATGACTCGGCAAAGCGTCGCGCTTTATGCCTATGTATTCCCGTCTGGAACGAGAAATCAGAGTCTACGTAGTTCGGCTAACTACGGGTTACGGGGAAAGGTTGAAGGTTGCTCGCTAGGATGTCGCATCCTATGCCTACGTACTTCCACACAGCATGGAAGATCAGAGCAAACGTAGTTCGGGAAACTACGGGTTATCTCCTAAAAGAAGTGTTTTTTATTGTGTTTGCGATTTCAACCGCACTAGAGACTATGACCTGAGAGTGAATGCGTCGCATGTCACCCAAAGGGTACCATACTAAACATCCAGACTGTGGAAAAGAAACTCTCCCACAATCCTTTCTCAGATAGCTTAAGGCTCGTAACGTACGAAAGAAATCATTCATGATTACTGTAACTTAAACTGTTTCGAGATGAGAAGAGAACAGGCCTAACTAGGAGGGAGACTATCAAGTCCTACTGTTATCATGCCATGGATTCATCCTATGGTTGAGGTTTGAACAGGGAACTCCTAGATGTTGCCATGCATAGGTTTCAACCTAAAAGTCTATCATCAAATCCTTATCAAAGGAAATGAGAGTCCTAAGGGATCATGTCAATGATACACCAAAACAGACGAAAGCATCAGCTTTAACAGTAAAATGCATGCAATGCAAGTGAAGGAGGAAATGTGTGTGGGGCTTCAGCCTCCACAAGCTCGTCTCGACCTCAAGCCAGTCATGAAATAACAGTAATCAAAATAAACAACATGCCATCAAGCAAGAACAGTAAACTGTAATCATACAGACAGAAAATGAAATCATGCTATCAAGCAAAGTAAACACATGGGCAAGGGAGCTGGGCTCTACCGAATACCCGCAAGCAAAGCCAAGCAATAACAATACAATCAGATGCACTCATGCTCTTAGACTGAACTTATTCTAAATGGGCTTAGTCTAATGCAACAGACAAATCAGACAAAACACACAATACATCAAAGAAAACAGAAGAAAGCCTCAGCTCCTCCAGCAGCAACCCAGTCTTCAGACTTCAGAGATCACTTGCTTTCCAGGTATCAACCCTACAACATGAGTATCAACTCATTTTCTCCCTTGAGCTTCAGCTCCTTTGATCAGCTCCATCTTCAGGCTTCACTATCTTCAGGGATCTTCAGGCATCAGCTTGATCTTCACAAAGTCTTCAGACTTCAATAATCTCCAAGGAATCATCCTCTTCAAGGCCTCAGCTTCTATCTTCAATGGCTCCAATGCTCCAGCAGACAAGATTCAGTCAATAAGATGAGGTGAGGATGTTGCAGTACTCACTGACTTCCAAAGGATGCCATTGAGAACTTAACATCAAAGGAGAGACTCTCTCAAAGTTCTACCTTATAGGGCAAGGTCACTAATCCCTCCAAAGGAGAGAGGTGAATACCCTTAAGGGACTCTATGTCACAGAGAAGGAAGGAGGTGAACAAGACACTCCTTGTTTATTGAACAAAATATTCTATCTAGGGCTCTGCCTATGCACCTATCAACCTATAAACAAAACAAACAAAAGCTATGCTAAACTCCTCTGCAAGGTCTTCAAAGCTTCCATGATGATCTACAAGGCTCTCCACAAGGTCTTCACATGATGCCCAAGCTCCTCAAGCCAAAGGGAAACTCCAAATCAAAGCAAACTAAACTAAACTTGCCCTAAAGGCCACACAAACAACATTTATTTCAAAAATCAACCAAAAATAGTATATAGTCATATTAACTCCTAACATAAATTCTAGGGGATCCTATTTAACTACCCTTAAGTCCCATATATTCCCCATAGGCTAACTTGTCCTAAAAACCCCAAAAATAAAATGTTAAAGTCTACCTATACAACTTGAAACCCTAATTAGAACACCTAAATGTCTAACAATCAAACTACATCAAATTTAATTTCTAAAATCAAGGGATAAATCCTACATGAAGCTAGGGTTCAATATCTAATCACACAAAAAAGAATGAATTAAAAAACCTAAGGGAAGGTCCTAAAACAATTCTTGCAAGATAAGGTATAAACTAAAGGAAAGAAAATACCCTATTTAAAAGAAAATACCACCATTAATTCCACATTAAAAATAAAATTTCATTTTTATTTTTATATTTTTCTACACAAAATTATCTAATCATAGAAAAAAGAATGAGTAAAAAAATCATCATTTATCAATTTTTAATGAATTTTATAAGATGGCTAAAATATTAAAAGAATTTAAAGGAATTCAAAATAATATAAAAAGGGAGGGGGGGTAGAAATAGAAGAGACAGACAGTTCATTTCATTGGGCCAGCGCGCGTGGGGGGTGTGAATAGAACAGACAGGCCCAGAATCAGTCACTAAACCAAACGACTGCGTTTGGCTAAGTGATACGCTGCGTTTCGCAAGCTTCAAACTTCCCTCCATTTTGAATTCGAACCATGGCCGTTGGATTATGAGAATAAGTCAAGGATCTGGAACCATCTGACGGCTGGAGTTCATCTTCTCCAAACAAACCCTAGGGTTTTCAGAAAACCCTAATTTCGAACCAGAACTTCCACTCGATCGTTCTCACTGATGGCTGGGTGAAATCAAGAAATTCCAAAAGCAATCTTGCTCTACTAATTACCCTGAACACAATGATATCAATATTTGTCCATGAAACCTCTTGAATCGCTCTAACAGAAAGCACGAAGGTTGGGGTTCCACCATGATTCTCTGCTATCAACCTTAACCAAACTTCAATCTAATGATGTAAATTTGTTCCACATGTTATCCTAGCCATTCTAAACCACATCATATCCATTAATACACACTAACCAGCTTGCTATCAATCTTGCAAAAAATGGTACCCTGCCACGAAACCTCATGGATCCTTCTCTAATTCTCAGAAAACATTCCTCTAACCTAGCATGCTGATCTTACACCTAAGATTCTAACAGAATGCTCATAATTAAGGACTTCTAGATCAAGATACCAACCTGTTAAGCTTCAATGGTGAGGGGTGTTAGGACTTGATTCAGCACTTGAAACCTTCTCTAAATCTTCCTCCAATAATGGACACCTTTCTGTTTGCAAGAGTTGAGGTGGATGAAGCTTGTAGAAGAAGGAATTGCACCTTACTTGATCTTGAAGAAATCCAACAATGGCACTTTCTCTCTCACTCTCTCCACTAAACTCAGCAACTTTTCACCAACCTTTTCCTCCTTGTGATTCAATCTTTTTATAATGATGGATGGAAACAACTAGATCATTCTAGAATCATCTAGAAAAGTCTTGGAATCTCATGTGATGGTAAGTTGGAAATCTCATGCATCATGCCTTAAACCTTGCAAAATTGGTGTGAAATTCTCCTTATGTGAGAAATTGAAGTGTTATAAGCCATTACAAGCTTTTTCTTTGCCTTGTGTTAAGGTTTCTAAGGGTGACTTCAAATGCAAGTAACAAAATAACAAAGCATCACCCATTTTAAAGCCTCAAATCAAAATTCTATCTAAACCAATGTTTTCAAAATGATGTTTCCAATCAAAATGATATATTGGATGACCTATTTTGGATTCCTAGATCTTCCAAACCAATTTTCAAATTCAACTTTTCAAACTTATATGCCATTTTTAGTTCATTTTTGACCAATCATGCAACTTCATGCTATGGGCTTTTCCAACAATTTGTGACCTTCTTTCTAGACTTAAAATCACATTTTGAACAACTTTCATGTTTTGAGTTTTTCCATTTGAGGCTTGGAAATAGGAGTTTTAGGCATTGGCTGAAATGACCTATAACTGACAAATGACCAAAATACCCCTGTCTTGTTCAAACCATAAGTTGAGTTCCACAAATCCTATCAAGGACTTATACCACTCAAATTAAAGCTAAGAAGATGCCCTCCAACATTCATGTTGACCAAGGGATCATAGGAATCATCCTACTGGGGCAAAAGTTGTCTGCAAGTTGGGTGACTTTCAAGGACCCAGATTCACACACCTCAGCTGACCTGTAATTTGTCAAAACCATAACTTGAGCTCTGCAACTCCTATCAAGGACTTACACCACTCAAATTAAAGATTAGAACAAGCTCTACAACATTCATGTTGTGGGGAAGATGATATATCAATCACATCTAGAGCTAAAACTGCCTGGAAAACAGGGATCAAATTAGGGTTTTTTCACTGACAATCCTTGGAAACCCTAACTCAAAACTTCTCAAACTCCTCAATCATGATGATTTGGTCTAGGAATCATCCTTATAACATCTCTATGCATCATTCCATGCTCTCATGGCCCTTGGATTGGGTCTCAACCTTCTCCAAATCTTCAGTTATCCTAGGGTTGACCCAGTCAAAACCCTAATTCTACCATTCATGGTTGAATCTCCTGCAGCCTTGCATAATGACCTCTCTGGGTTTCATGATGGCTATCAATACATCTCATAGGCTTTCTCAAAACATCAAGTTCATTCTCAAAGTCTCAGAATCATCTGAGGGGCACCCACAACTCTCAAGCTATGAAGCACACAACCCTGGTCCCAACCAATTCCTCTGAGGTTCTCTTGAACTGTCTGATGAAGGTATCACCTTTCAAACACTCAATGAATAAATAATTGTTGGTCAAATTTTGGGGTGCAACACCAGGCAGTACGCCGTAGGCGTTCCTAAGCAGGATGATTCCTTCCTCTCCAGCAAGTTCAGCAGCACCTCCCCGTGGAGTTTGGACATGAGATCGTAAGCATTGATATGTCTCCCCAGGCAGAGAAGATTCTCTCCCCAATCAGATGTACCCTGAAGGCTCGTCGCTTCCCCAGCTGAGTCATATACTGAAGTATGCAGTACTCAGAAGTTCCAGAATGAAGTCTCTAGTGGAATTGAAATTCCCCACAGAGTCGTACTCTCCCCAGCAAACAGGATGATTCCTTCTTCCCCAGCCAAGTAGGCAAACCCCAAGAGAGCCGAGTCCTTGGAGAGCGTTCGGGCCATGATTGGTTTCCCCCAGGAGAGTGTTGAATAGCTGATGCTGTATTTCCCCACCGGAGTCGTTATCTCCAGGAAAGTTTGGCTGCGAATGCCGTGCAATTTATTTCTGTAATTGATATCATTTCCTCGACAGGTTGTGGTTCGTATACCCAAATGAGCAGGTTCAGGTTCTCGTAGAGCTTTACTCCCCTGCAGCAGTCAACTGAAGATCGTTTCCCCAGGCGGAGTCCAATTGAGATTGGTGTGACTTCTTCTCCTCGGCAGGATGATTCCTCCTCTCCACCAGAGTGGTTCTTTCTCCTTGACAGGAGGATTCTCCCTTCAGCATTTATTTTGCTGATGGGGTCATAGCATTTTGCATGATTGCATAGCATTTACCCTAAGAATGCGTAGCATTTCCACCGTGTGGAGCATTGCGCCATTGTCGAACCATATGCATATGAAACACGAGCTAGGTCGTTACCGTTCTTGTTTTGCAGGTGTTCCCCGACAGGGTGTCTGCTCAGGATGACTCCTGAAATCTCAGAAGAGCGGCGTGGTTCAAGATGATTCTTGAATTCCCCCAGCAAAGTCGTTTGCCCAAGATGATTCTTGAATTCCCCAGCAAAGTTGTGTGCTTAAGATGATTCTTAAAATCCCCAGTGAAGTTGCCAGAGAGGGTTGCTCAAGTTGATGCTTAGAGTCCCCGACAGAGTGTTTGCTCAGGGTGATTCCTGAAATCTCCAGCAGAGTTATTGGTTCAGGATGATTCTTGAAGTCTCTGGCGGAGTTATTTGTCCAAAATGATTCTTAAAGTCCTCAGCAGAGTTGATTCACCCAAAATGATTTCTGGATCCCTGAAGCAGAGTTACTTGATAGTTCTCCAGAATCCCCAGTGGAGATGCATCATCCCCAGCAGGTTTCCGAACAGCGAAGTTGAAACTTCCCTCGAAGACTTGATGATTGAAGTCCAACCATATTAACAAAGTATTTATCTCAGCTGATGCAGAGTGCCTGACGGCAGAAGTTTGGATATCCCCAATTGGTTCATGATTGACTGAGAATTCTATTCTCGACTTAGTGATGAAGTTCGGCTGACGCCCGAAAAGTTCTTTGAATGCCCGATGGCATGATTAACTTGATTGTCGACCTGATGAGTCCCGAGGAATTCTGATGCCTGACGGCATGATCGACCATGTATCACCGGTTACCGTGTGACCAATCCCCCAGCTAGTTGCCGTGCAGCTAGTATTTCAGTTTTCGAAGATTTATTCCCATCAGAGTACCGTGTACTTGTGGAGTTGGAAAATTTCCGGGTTTGTTGGTATTCAACCGTCTTTTACCTTGATTGTTTGAGAGTCGTTCGCTTCTCACCCAGTCAGGTCCAAGCCGTTTGAATAGGGGTAGCTGTTGCACCCCAAAATATGCCCAACATTTCTTCACCTAGCTTGTGTTTCATTTCATGCACATTAGCATTATCATTTGCATTTCATTGACATGTATGCAGGAGATCAAGAGGTATGATTACCAATTAAGAGCTATACAAGACTATGAATCTAGCTAAGAAGGTTATTCAGATGCTTAAGGGTTGATATCCTTGTCAGAGAAGTTAAAAGATCCTCAGAGAGAATGGTTGAAACCAAGAGTGTGTATGTCTCCTAACTTGAGAGTTGTGGAAAGCCATCAGATGATTCTGAAGCCATGAAGTTAGACTTGAGGTCTTGAGAGAGCTCATGAGAATTGTTGAAGATCACTTTGAGGCCTAGACAGGTCATTGTGCAAGATTGAGAAGCCTCAGCCATGATTGGTGCAGCTAGGGTTTGACTGGGTCAACCCTAAGTGAACTGATGATTTGAAGAAGGTTGAGACCTAAATCAAGGGCCATGTGATCATGTATTGATGAATTGGGATGCTATAAGTATGATTCCAAGGTCAACTCATCATGATTGAAGAGTTTGAGAAGTTTCAAGCTAGGGTTTCCAAGGCTGGACAATGTAAAATCCCCTAGTTTGACCCCTATCTTCAAGGCAGTTTAGCTCAAGATGTGCCTGTCATATCATCTTTCCCCCAACATGAATGTTGTAGAGTATCATCTTAGCTTTAATTTGAGTGCTAGAAGTCCCTGATAGGATTTGTAGAACTCAAGTTATGACTTTGGCAAGTTACAGGTCATCTGAGGTATGTGAATTTGGAGCTTGAAAGTTGTCCAACTTGCATGAAACTTTTTCCCTAGAAGGATGATTCCTATGAACTTTTGGTCAACATGAATGTTGTTCCTTATCCTCTTAGCTTTCTAGAGAGTACTAGAAGTCCTTGATAGGATTTGTATAACTCAAGTTATGGCTTTGACAAGTCAAGGGCATTTTGGTCATTTGGAGATTATAGGTCATTTCAACCATAAGGCCATAACTCCTATTTCCAATCTTCAAATGGGACAATGTTCAACATCAAACTTGTTTAAAATGATGTTTTAAGGCTAACCAAGAGGTCATGAGGGATTGGAATTGCTTGTAGCTCAAAATCACAAAAATGGCTTAAAATAAGGATGATTTTCAAATGAACCAAAGATGGAAATTGGTATTTTTGCTCTACATGTCCAAACCAAGGCATGTAATATGTCATTTTGATTCTAAAACACATTTTAAGAACATTGGTTTTGCCACAATTTTGAATTGAAGTTTAATTTGTGGACTTGCTTTGAAAAGTAGTTACTTACATCTTAAGTAACATTTGCCAAACCAAAATTCAAGGCATGACCAAGGTCCCTTTCAATCCAAACACATCCAAAATACCACTAGGAGAGAAATTGGAAGGGAATGAGGGTGAATACAAGCTGCTAGCAGAATTGTGCATACCATGGCATGAGATTGAAATCTTCATGACATGAGAAATTGAATTTCTCATTAGAAGGATCTAGAGCTTTCTAGATCATCCATACACGGTCTATATATTGAATAGAGATGATCCAAGGCCAAGGTTGGTGATAATTGAAGGAGAGAATAGAGATTGAGATTGGAAAATTCTTGTTTGCAATTGAATTCGGTTACACCATTTTCTTCACTTTCCATCCATTTTCTTGATTGCAATCTCTTCCATGGATGCTAGTGAATGATTCCAGATCATAATCAAGGCAAATTCGTGGCTGAATAGTGTTCTTGATCTCAGATTTCTTCACCTGCAATTCAGAATTGGTTCCAAGAATTCAGAGCATTTCCATGCATTTCATTGCATACAGAAGCTTGGAATTGATTCATTGAAGGAGTCTGGAGCATTT
This sequence comes from Lathyrus sativus, assembly GCA_963859935.3. Lineage (NCBI taxonomy): Eukaryota > Viridiplantae > Streptophyta > Magnoliopsida > Fabales > Fabaceae > Lathyrus > Lathyrus sativus. The sequence continues at coordinate 176,090,097 of OZ012740.1, forward strand.
GAGAGCTTGATTTGAAGGTTTACTACCTCTGTGCACACGAAATTCTCAGGTTAGTAACTTTCAATCTCCATCTTAAATTAGGTAGAATTAAGAGGAATTAGGATGTTAGATGAATTGTGGATTGATGTAGGAAGGTTTTCAGATCATTAATTTGAGAATTAGTGACCAATTAGGGTTGTTACCATTTTCGAGTGAGATGTTGTTCTTGCGAATCTTGAGGTTTTAGGTTGAATTAATGGTATGAATGGACTCCTTGTGAGATTTGGGACAAGTTTCATTAAGGAATCGTGGCCAATGGTGGATTCTATGGCAAGTTAGGGTTGTGAGATGACGACCGGAAAATGTCACCGGCGGTGACTTTGGGCGAGCAGGTGGCCTGAGTTTCAGAGGTTTGAATTGGGGAAGATGATCCCAGAGCCCTTGGATCAAGGTTGGACTTTGACTGAAGACCCCATCCAACGGCCACGCGTGCATGAAGTTTGTGAAGGATTTCTGAACTAAATGAAACGATGCGTTTCATTAATCAGTTGTTTTTGGGCTTTATGCAATTACTGCTACTCACCCCCCCCCCCCTTGTGGACCAATTGTTAAAATGAACTGAATTGCTTTACTATCTGCACCGTGCGCTTATCTTTTTTACTTGGATTTTCTTTTATTTTTCATTTTATTCATGGTTAGTGATTAATTCATAAAAAATGGAAAAACAACTCAATTGATCCCAATATTTTTGCATTGGATTCATGATAGGATCTAGTATTTTTTAGATAAAAAATATTATTATTTCATGCATTTTCTGATTTTATGGGATTTTTTACATTTTAATTGATATTAAAATAATCATGTTTGATGGTTGATTTTGTTGAATTTGGTTTGATCATGTGATGATGATTTTGGTTTTGATTTTTTGTGAGTAGTTAGCATAGATATTCATGCTCCCCATAGATTTTTCTCACATTTTTGTGATGAATATAAGTGGTAGTTTTAGGTTGAAACCTTTAAGAGCTCCATTTTTAGGGTTTATGGTTGATACCTTGTGGTTTAGATTTTATTTTTAGGACTTGGTGGATGATTCAACCTCTGATTTTTGTAGGGTAGATTTACGATTGAATTAGGATCCCTTAGGAATTTTTGTAGGAATTTTCAAGGTAGTTTTCTATTTTTGCTTGATTTTAGTTTAGATGCTAGCTTTAGATGATTCTGAGGCACTAATTCAACTAGATTGACTTCTTTAGTTCCCTTAGATTAGGGTTTTGCTTTGCTTGTTCTTGGATGATGTTGAAGACAAGTTGAAGATGCATTGGATTGCTTGAAGAAGCTTGGATGTGAGGATCTTCTCTTCTTTTGGTGTAGTGTTGATTAGGTGTTAAGATTAGGGTTTGTAGGCAGAGCTTCTAGATGTATTCTCTTTCTTCATAAACATGGATGATGTTGATCACTTCCATTCTTACCTATGATGTAAGGTCCCCTTGTAAAGGCCTCATCCCTCCTTTGGTAGGATGTGTGGCTCTTTATGAGTTGGTAGAACCTTTGAGGGTCCCTTTCTTTGATGACAGGATGCTTAGTGGTGACCTTTAGTCCTCACTCTGCTACCAATCATCCCAACTTTACTCTTGATGGATGCACCTTTCTCCCTTGTTAGAGGGTGGAGTTCCTTGTTAGAGGATTGGAGAAGATGGGGTTGATACTTCTTTGTGTTTGGAGATTATTCTGAGAAGCTGAAGCTTGTAGATGAAGAGGAACTAGTTGATACTGGTAAAGAAGAGAGAGCTGAAGCTTGAAGACCAAGTTGATACTTGTGAAAAAGATCCAATTGAGATTGAGTGAAGAGCTGAGGCTTGAGGAATAAAGGATGAGTTGATACTTATGTTGAGACATTGAGAGCCTGAAGGAGTCAAGTTGATACTGGATACTAGGGTTGAAGCCTGAAAGTGGAATTGACTGAAGAGCTGAGGCTTGGGGAAGAAAGAATAAGTTGATACTTATGTTTGATGTGTTAGAAGCTTGAAGAAGCAAGTTTATACTTGCTATGGAAGATGATAGTCTTGGAGGGTGGTTGAAGTCTGAAGACTGGACTGCTGTCAGAAGATTGCTTTGCTGTGAAGCTGTGGGAGTTGTTGATCTGCTTTCTTTCCTGTCTGTTTTCCTTCTGTGCAACTGTATTGGTGTGACTTGTTTGATTTGCTTGATGCATTAGAATAAGTTCATATTTAGATTGATGTAAGCTAGGAGCATGGTTACACTAGAGGTTGAGTTGCTCCCTCTGCTTGTATTTTTACTGTATGGCTTTGCTTGCGGGTATTCGGTAGAGCCCAGCTCCCTTGCCTATGTGGTTTGAGTTTGCTTGATAGCATGTTATTTTCTGTATGATTACAGTTATTATATTTTGCTTGATAGCATGTTATTTCTTCTGTATGATTGCGGTTATTCATATCTGGCTTGAGGTTGAGATGAGCTTATGGAGGCTGATGTCCCACACACATTTCCTCCCTCACTTGTATTGCATGCATTTTACAGTCGTTTACTGTTTACTGTTTCAGCTGATGCTTTATCTGTTTCTGTTTATCATTGACATGATCCCCTAGGAATCTCACTTCCTTTGACAAGGAAGTGATGATTAGAACTTTAGGTTGAAACCTATGCATGATAACTTCTAGGAGTTCCCTATTTCAAACCCCAACCATAGGATGAATCCTTGGCATGACGACATTAGGACTTGATAGTCTCCCCTTAGTTGAACTTGTTTGTTCTCTCTTCTCATCTCAAAACAAATTAAAACACAGTAATAAAGGTTAACTGACGTCGTACGTTACGAGCCTTAAGCTATCTGAGAAGGGATTGTTGGAGAGTTTCTTTTCAACAGTCTGGATGTTTAGTACGGCACCCTTTGGGTGACATGCGACGCATTCACTCTCAGATCATAGTCTCTAGTGCGATATTGGTTGCAAACATCCATAAAAAACAGTTCTTCCGTAAAAGACAGAAAACAAACTTCAAACCTTTTGCCCCGTGGGCCCATAATTCAAAGGAAGCTTTTCTAAAGAAAAGAGTGTCGTTAACTCCCAGTTCTACCGCAAACGGTAACGCCTAAGTCTCCAAGGGTCGAGCTGCGTACATCCAACTGCTGGAACTGTTTGTTAACCCTACTCGATAAAACAGATAAATCTGAATCCCCGTAATCCGTATTATCCCGAACTACGTAAGCTCTGATCTCTCAAGACTGTTGAGAGTACGTAGGCACAATACTGATGTATTGGCGAGCCACCTTCCCCGTAACCCGTAGTTAGCCGAACTACGTTGACTCTGATTTCTCATTCTCTGATGAGAATACGTAGGCATAAAGTGCGACGCTTTGCCGAGTCATTTTCTTTTCCTTTTTAAGCCAGCCTTGATAGGTAGATAGTAAAACCAACCCGTCCAGTAAACACAACAAGCGTGGATCCCGTCGAGTATGACGGACGTGAGGGGTGCTAATACCTTCCCCTTGCGTAACCGACTCCCGAACCCAGACAAGGGTTGCGATGACCTTGTCTTATACCTTTTCGTCAGGTTTTTCCGATTGTTTCCTTTCCCGCTCTGAGGGATAAATAACGAAAGGTGGCGACTCTTCTGTTTTGCCGACACCTTATTTTCGCGGTAGCGACACGTGCAAGGCAAAGGGCAACATCTCATGCCAATCTTTGTAAGTGACAAACATCTTTTGCACTATCTTCTTGATGTTTTTGTTGGCCGCTTCGACAACGCCATTCATCTTCGGCCGATAGGGCGATGAGTTGTGATGTTAAATCTTGAAGTTCTGGCATAACTCCTTCATCATCTTATTGTTCAGATTCGAACCATTTTTAGTAATGATCAGCTTGGGAATTCCATATCTGCAGATGATGTCCTTCTTTATGAACCGCGCTACCACTTGCTTGGTAACGTTAGCGTACGACGCTGCCTCTACCCACTTGGTGAAGTAGTCGATGGCCACCAGGATGAAGCAGTGTCCGTTGGATGCAGTGGGTTCGATCTTGCCGATCATGTCAATGCCCCACATGAAGAACGGCTACGGAGACGATATGACCTTCAACGGGCACGGCGACACATGGATTTTGTCTGCATAAATCTGGCATTTATGACATCTCTTCGCGAATTTGAAACAATCTGACTCCATTGTCAGCCAATAATATCCTGCTCGTAATATTTTCTGAGTCATGGCATGCCCACCTGCGTGCGTACCAAATGTGCCTTCATGGACCTCTTCCATAAGCAAGCTTGCTTCTTTCTCGTCCACACATTTGAGTAGCACCAGATCATGATTCCTCTTGTAGAGAACCCCATCCGAATTGAGGTAGAAATTGCCAGACAACCTCCTAAGAGTCTTCTTATCCTGGGTCGACGCCCCCACCAGATACTCCTTGGTCTTGAGGAAGTTCTGGATATCATAGAACCACGGCTTGCCATCGGAAACCTCCTCAATGGTGAATACAAATGCAGGTCTGTCGAGACGTGAGATGACAATTCTGGGAGCTTCATTCTAGAAATTGACCTTGTACATGGAGGACAAGGTTGCTAAAGCATCAACCATTTAATTTTCTGCCCTCGGCACATGGTGGAATTCCACACGATCGAAGAAGGGTAGCAGCCTCCTCGTGTAATTCATGTAAGGGACCAAGTTCGACTGTCTAGTCTCCCACTCTCCTTTGATCTAGTTAACAGCGAGTGCTGAGTCACCGTATACATCCAGGTTTTTGATTCTCAAATATATGGCTTCTTCTAAACCCATGATGCATGCCTCGTATTCTGCTTCATTATTGGTGACCGGAAAAGTCAATCTGGCAGTGAATGGAATGTGAGATCCCTGGGGAGTCGTAATGATTGCCCCAATCCCACTTTCATAGGAATTAACTGCACTGTTGAATATTAGCTTCCACTGGGAGCCAAGCTCTGGTCCTTCATCGGGCAGTGGTTCATCATAATCCTTCATCTTGAGGAACATAATATCTTCATCGAGAAACTCGAATTTCATCGGCTGATAGTCTTCGATAGGCTGTTCGACAAGGTACTCTGACAGAACACTTCCTTTGATGGCCTTTTGGGATACGTATTGGATATCGTACTCTGTTAGTACCATTTGCCACCTGGCAATTCTCCCTGAAACGGCTTGCTTCTTGAAGACGTACTTGATCGGATCCATCTTCGAAATTAGCTTGGTTGTGTGATTGAGCATATACGGTCTTAAACGTTTGGCAGCCCATGCGAGTGCGCAACACGTTTTCTCCAGCATTGAGTAACGAGACTCACAATCTGTGAACTTTTTACTCAGATAGTAAATGACATGCTCCTTTCTGCCAGTCTCGTCGTGTTGACCAAGAACGCAACCCATGTTATTCTCAAGAACCGTCAAATACATGATTAGAGGCCTTCCAACGACTGGGGGCATCAAAATTGGAGGTTCCTACAAATACTGTTTTATTTTGACGAATGCCCTATGGCAATCCTCATTCCAGACAACCGCCTGATCTTTTTTCAATAGCTTGAACATTGGTTCGCATATGGCTGTGAGTTGAGATATGAACCGAGCAATGTAGTTCAATCTCCCCAGGAAACCACAAACTTCTTTTTCAGTTTTAGGAGTTGGCATATCTTAATGGCTTTGATCTTGGCAGGATCAACCTCGATGCCTTTTTCGCTTACAATAAACCCCAGAAGTTTTCCGGACCGCACCCCGAAAGTGCATTTATTAGGATTCAACCTCAACCTGAATTTCCTAAGCCTCTCAAATAGTTTCAGCAAGTTGACTAGATGTCCCTCATCCGTTTGGGACTTTGCTATCATGTCATCAACATATACTTCGATCTCATGATGAATCATGTCATGAAGCAAAGTGACCATTTCCCGCTGGTAAGTTGCCCATGCATTTTTCAACCAAAAGGCATTACTTTATAGCAGAACGTCCCCCATGGTGTAATGAATGTAGTTTTCTCCATGTCTTTCGGCGCCATCTTAATCTGGTTATAACCGGAGAAGCCATCCATGAATGAAAATACAGAAAATTGAGCAGTATTGTCGACCAATACATCAATATGAGGGAGCAGGAAATCGTCTTTAGGGCCCGCCTTGTTCAAATCCCGATAATCCACACACATCCGCACCTTACCGTCTTTCTTCGGTACAGGTACTATGTTGGCGACCCACGGAGGGTAAGTAGTTACAGCCAAGAATCCAGCGTCCAACTCCTTTTGAACCTCTTCTTTGATTTTAATGGCCATGTCTGGTCGTGTCCTTCTAAGCTTCTACTTAACCGGAGGACAATCTTCGCGTAATGGCAAGTGATGAACCACTATGTCAGTGTCAAGTCCGGGCATATCTTCATAGGACCAAGCAAAGATATCACTATACTCTCGAAGCATCTCGATCAATCTTCGCTTGATGTTGCTCTGCAACACGGACCCTACTCTGACATTTCTGACCACTTCTTCAGACCCCAGATTAATAATCTTGATAACTTCCTCATGAGGCAGAATGATCTTATCTTCTTGTTTCAAAAGCCGAACCAACTCTTTCGAAAGGTCTTCATCTTCGTCAACCCCTTCTTCAGCTTGATATATTGGGCAGTCAAAGTCGAAATGAGTCATGAAAGGTTCTGGATCAGTGTCATCTGTAGTGTGATTCCGACAAGGAAAATGGTTAATCATAAAAACAATGTGCAAGGTCAGCACCAACCACTTCGCCATTTTATTGTTTAAACAAAACAAAACAAGAATAACAGAGATTGCAAAATTTGAATGCAAAGAAAACGCCCTTTGATTATTTATAAAATGCACATGCATAAGCAAGCAAGGCCCTAACAATAAAACCTTTATGCCCCAGGTAGGACATAAGTTTCGCTTATGCGAAAATTGGCGCCGGCTAAACAGAAGAGTCGCCACCGTGCATTATTTATCCCAAAGAAGGGAAAGGAAATGCTTAGAGTAAACCTAACGCAAAGATGGGAAAGGAATGGTCGTCGCAATCAAATCCTGGATTCGGGAGTCGGTTACGCAAGGGGAAGGTATTAGCACCCCTCACGTCCGTCGTACTCGACGGGATCGACGCTTGCTTTCTAGTACGAATTGTTATTCTACCTATTCTAAAGGTCTGGGTTAAAAAGAAAATGAAATGACTCGGCAAAGTATCGCACTTTATGCCTACGTATTCCCGTCTGGAACGAGAAATCAGAGTCAACGTAGTTCGCCTACCTACGGGAAAGGAGGGGAAGGTTGCTCGCTAGGATATCGCATCCTATGCCTACGTACTTTCACACAGCATGAAAGATCAGAGCAAACGTAGTTCGGGCCACGGAAGACACAAGCTTGTCTGAATGTTTTTTTTATCTCCTTATGAAAGGGTTTTTCCTGATTACGAGTCCAAGCGGACAAAAATGACACTTTGATGTTTATTTTCAGTCTTTTACGCAAGAACTGTTTTTTATGATGTTTGCAATCTCTGACGCACTAGAGACTATGATTTGAGGGTGACTACGTCGTATTTCACCCTAAGGGTAACACACTAAGTAATCAGATTACTAAAGAGTGACCCTCCAGCAACCTTTCTCAAATAGCTTAAGGCTCGTAGCGTACGACATCGATTATCCTTATTACTGTGTTTTGAATTATTCTGAGATAGAAGAGAAAGAAGCTCTAAAAACCTAGGGTTTGAAAAGAGAATCAAAACAAACCTAATGTTGTCATGCATGGATTACAACCTAATGTCTGTCATAATTCCCTCCTGCACAGCGGAAATCAGAGATCCTAGGGAATAAATGGAAAAGAAACAGCAGATATACAGTAAACAGTAAAATGCATGAGATGCAGCAATACAAGCGAGGCAAGGGAGTCCCACTCAACCTCGAACCTGGGAAAACAATAGGAAAAGTGAAACAACTTCACTCCAAACCTAAGGGAAAATCAACAGACAATACAGCAAAGAAAACCACACCCAACACCAGCTCAGACAGCAACACCAGCTCTTACAGCAAGCAGTTCAAACAGCACCAGCTCTGGTAGCTACCGTTGATTAACAACCAAAGGTTGACAGTAATAACTTCAAGCAAGATCCCATCTTCACTCTTCCAATGATATTCAAGCTTCATATAAGCTCTTATCTCCAATAATCTTCAGCTTTGGCAAGCACTGAGTCTCAACCAGTAGACAACTTCAAACAACAGCAAAACCCTAATTTCCACAGATACTCAGCTTTGAGAGGCACAAGCTTCAACTTCACCAATCTTCAATGAACTTCTTATCTTCAATAGGTCTTCAGCTCCAATGCAGACACTCACAGGGGAGAATCAACTAACAGATGAGATTGGAATGTTAAGATGCTTAATGATAACCCAGGGAAATCATTAAGATCTTAACACAGCAAGTGAAAGGTATCCTCAAGGTTCTACCCAATCAAAGCATGCTCTACATCCCTCCTAAGGAGAGATGGAACTCTTTTAGAGGACCTTGTGTCATAGGATGGAATAGAGGCACAAGAAGCTCTCTATATTTGACAGAAGAAATCAGTCTACTCTAGAGCTCTTCCTACATCTCCTATCTCCTAGGTCTTCAAAAGCAACCTTCAAGTAAGAAAATCTCCAAGCTTCAAGCATCATTATTTGTCTTAAATCATCCTCAAAGTCTTTATATAATCCTCAAGCCAAGCACAAACCCCAACACCCAAAGAAAAGGCCCAAAACCCAACAAACAAAGCAACTTCCCAAGAGGGAAACACACCAATATCAATCAACTTGCAAAAATCAAATAAAATGGAAATATTCATCATAAAATCCTATACTAATTTCTAAGGGACCCTAGCTATGTACCCTATACCCCACATAAACCCCAAGGCCTAAATCAAACTAAAAAGCCCAAGAACTATGTGTTGAAATGCACCTATGTCAAGTTGAAACCCTAATTCTAGCATACTTGCTTCACACCTCTCAAAAACAAATAAATTTAAGTCACAAAAATGTGACAAAAATCCAGGGGGAACCTAATACTCTAATCTAACTATAGAAAAAAGAATGGCATCAAAAATCAAAGTGAAATGATCATACTAAATTCAGCAAATAACATGTATCAAATGAAAATGAAATAAAAGCTATTAAAAGTAAAAATAAACCAAAAATAGAAAAATGCATGAAATGACATTTTTATTCTTTTATAATTTTCTTGATGTCTTGATGAAGATGAGGGAAAAAATCCCATGTAAAAATAACTATTTTTCAATTTGTTATGATTTTTTAAAGAACCTAAAAATAAATGTGTAAATATAAGAAAATATGGAAAAATGGAAAAGATGCGTGTTGAATAGCAATCAAAAATAGTTCATTTCACTAACTGGGCCCAGAGGGGGGTGTCAAGAGGAAAGCGTGCTAGGCCCAATATCAATCAGAAAATTAAAATGAAAATGTACAGAAAAATGGAAAATTCGCGGTATGAATAGCAACGAATATTAGTGCAAAATCTATTGGGCTTCTAAACAGGGGTGTGGATATCATGTTTTGCACTTAAGCCCAAGCTGGCACTTTAATGAAACGGTGCATTTGGATGCATTCAGAAATCCTTCACAAGCTGAGAGCAAACCGTGGCTAATGGATCTTGTTTTGAGTCAAAGTCTTCCTCACATCCAATGGTGGTCAGATCATCTTCTTCATTTGAACCTTGAAGGGAAATGAAGCCATGGAAGCTCAGAGCTATGATCTTCATCTTCTTCCCAATCGTGCTTCCTCAAATCTTCATCAAAACTCAAAAATGAAAACCCTAACCTGCTCCATTTTCCACCAGCAATTCAACCATGGTAACTAAACACATTAAAACATCTTCCTCCTCAAAACACGATTGAATCCTCAGAAATTACTCAAGAATGGAATCTCACCAAACCTAAAATTGAGTGGAATAAACTCTTCACCATGCTTCACTGAACATTTCTAGCCATAAAATTATGATTATAACACCAAGAATGCCAAGATACGATCATGAACAGAAATTGCATCACTCCACTAATTGTCTCTAAATTGATCCTAAAGCTACCAGAAAGCTTCATACACTAACCTACATTGAATCTAACTAATTAAAACAGATTGAAACTACCTAAATCATGCCATGGAGTGAAGTTTACATACCTGCAAATTTGAGATGAACAGAGTCCTCAAACCTTCAAATTAATCCTCAAAAGCTTCCAGATTTCTTCAATGGAGTATAAGCAAGCTTCTGTATGCAAAGAACTTGATTGAAATGGCTTGAATCTTTGAATTCGATTCTGAGTTGCAGATGAAAAATTTCAAAGGCTATCACACGATTCTTCTCCAATCTTGCTCAATTATCCATCTGGAATCATTCACCAATGCTTGATCAAGGTTCTGAGATCAAAAGAATGGCTTGAATGTGGTTGAAACTTGTAACTGAATTCTGTTTTGCACATGGAAGTTTCAAATTGCAAAATCACAAATCTCTCCCAATTCTCTCCAACTCAAGCTTTGGACCTCTTCTGAATCTTATATAGAATGTATTTGAAGACCCTAGAAAGTTCTAGATTGATCCAATGAGAAAATCAACTTCTCATGCTATGGAAATCTCATCTCATACTATGCATATATCAACTCATGATTTGGCTTGCAATTCACTTTGTTCTGAGTTTAAATTCTCTCCAAATGAGATTTTGGATGTGTTAGGATGCACTAAAGCCTTGCATTTGCCTTGACAAGTGATTTTGCATATGTGCCTTATGATTCAAGTAACCAATTTTCAAAGCAAGTCCTAAAAATAACCCTCAATTCAAAATTTTGGCAATGTCAATGTTCTCAAAATGCTTTTTACAATCAAATTGGTATGTCATATGGCTTGGTTTGGATTTGTAGGTCAAAAAACCCTAATTTTCAACCTTGGTTCATTTAAAATTCACCCTCATTTTAGGCCATTTTTATGATTTTGTGAAGCAAGCCCTTCCAAGTTCTCATGACCTCTTATATAGCCTAAAAACATAATTTTGAACACATCTCATGTTTAACATTTTTCCATTTGAGGAGTGGAAGATGGAGATTTGGACCTATGTTGAAAAATGACCTGTAATTCAACTTTCCCAAAATACCCCTGGGTTGCCAAGACCATAACTTGAGTTCCACAAATCCTCTTGAGGACTTCTAGTACTAAAATTAAAGATAAGACCAAGATCTACAACTCTTATGTTTTCCAAGAATCCATTTGAAAATTCCGTGATGGGCAAAAGTTGCTTGGGAGTCAAGTGACTTCCCAGATAAATTTCAGTGTCCTCTGGGGACCCATAACTTGCAAGAACCATAACGTGAGTTCTACAAATCTTCTTGAAGACTTATAGTACTCAAATTAAATATATTGAGAAGCTCTACAAGTTTCATGTTTACCAAGAATCCATTTGAAACTTTAATTTTGACTTATCTGGCTTGGAAGTTAGGCCTAAATTAGGGTTTTTTTACTCTGAAACCCTAATTTAGTAACTCCGCTTCTTCTTGATTCCTTTTGATTTCTCCTTGGCACAACACCACACATGTATCCAAATATTAATTCATGAATCCCACATCCTCCAACTAAGCCTTGATGCTCTGCAAATCACTCAGTTGACTTAGGGTTGACCTAGGGTTGACCCAGATGAAACCCTAGTTGACTGCATTTCATCTCTGGCTCTTGTACTTGTATCAATGACTGGTTTCATCTTCAAAATGACCCTCTAGGTATTCCATGATCTTTGTACACATTCCATACCCTCAGCCATGGCTCATACTCCATTGATGACACTCAATATATCTCCAAGATTAGGAGAGAAATCCACTAGTTGACCCTCAAACTTTTCAAAGCTTCAACTCATTTCTTGATTACTTGGATGGTCTTGAACTTGAATAAAACCCCTTGATGGGCCTATTTCTGATAAGAATGGCACTTGGTCCCTTGCTAGATGACTTGTTATGCTATACTATGCAAATGATTAGACTATGTACATGACTTATTATGCAAATGACAATGCAATTGAAACATAAACCAGGTAAAATAGGTTGAGCAAATTTTAGGGTGCAACAGCTGCCCCTATTCAAACGGCTTGGACCCGACTGGGTGAAGAGCGAACGACCTTCAAACATTCGAGGTACGAGACGGTTGAATACTAATAAAACCCGGAAATTTTCCAATTGCAGAAATAAACTGCACCACTGCTTGGGGGAACCCCATCCATCAATTGAATCTGATTGTTATGGTACCACCTGATCAACCACCTGATACAGATCTGATTTCAACCCTAACTGCCTGCGCAACACCAAACTTGTCAATATAGGAATAACCTGGACGAATTCACTGGGGAAGCACTTCTGTCAACAAAACATGACTCTGCCAACGATACAGGAAAATAACTCCGCCATCACTACGGGAAATGACTCCGACACCACTACGGGAAAATACTCCGCCATCACTACGGGAAATAACACCGCCATCGCTACGGGTAATAACTCCGCCACCACTACGGGAATATAACACCGCCATCGCTATGGGAAATAACTCCGCCACCACTACGGGAAGATAACACCGCCATCACTACGGGTAATACTCCGCCATCACTACGGGAAAATAACACCGCCATCGCTACGGGTAATAACTCCGCCACTACTACGGGTAATACTCTGTCACCACTACAGGAAGATAACACCGCCATCGCTACGGGTAATACTCCGCCATCACTACGGGAAAATAACACCGCCATCGCTACGGGTAATAACTCCGCCACTACTACGGGTAATACTCTGTCACCACTACAGGAAGATAACACCGCCATCGCTACGGGTAATACTCCGCCATCACTACGGGAAAATAACACCGCCATCACTACGGGAATCACCACTACAGGAAGATAACACCGCCATCGCTACGGGTAATACTCCGCCATCACTACGGGAAAATAACACCGCCATCGCTACGGGTAATAACTCCGCCACTACTACGGGTAATACTCTGTCACCACTACAGGAAGATAACACCGCCATCACTACGGGTAATACTCCGCCATCACTACGGGAAAATAACACCGCCATCGCTACGGGTAATAACTCCGCCACCACTACGGGTAATACTCTGTCACCACTACAGGTAATAACTCCTGAATACAGCTCCTCTGCCTATCTTTGCAGTAGCTAACTCCATCAGTCGAATGGTTAACACATAATGGTCCAATCTTTCAATCTTTAATGCTAACACGGCAATAAATCTGAAAAGGACTCTACTGGGGATTTTCTGAAATCACACTGCCAAACACCTACTTCGACATAAGCGGCAACTTCCACAAATTGATTCACGAAACCTTTTGATAACGACATAACAACAATCTTGAAGAAATACTCCGCTGGAGGGGTAAGAGAAACTTAAACAAGCAACTCTGTGGGGAATAATGATAAGACGAACATTATCATCACATGTCTCATGCTGAGACTTTGAATATTTGGTAATTGATCTGAGCAAGAGCTCTCTCCGCCTGCAAGGGAAACAACACTTGAAAACAAAAGGTTAACTAACCGGGCTTATGTTTCAAAATGTGCATGTTTGACAATGGCGTAATGCTCCGTACAACACGGATATGCTACACGTTTTTGGGTAGATGCAAATATGACACTATATGCAAATGCAAATGCAGGCTCAAGCTGCTGGGGGAACTTTGACAAGCTTGCTTCAAGACGGCTGTTGAGAGCAAATACCACCATGTTGGGGATGAACGAGTATCATAAAGCCCTCTGGCAAAATAAATGCTGGCCATACAACCAACTCCAACGGGGAGAGACTTAACCTTTGATTCCCACTGGGAGGAAAGAATAACACCTGCTGGGGAGAGTAACTCCGCTGGGGAAGAATCGAATATCTTGGGGAAAGTAAACTGATTGAGCAAGAAACGACTCAGCTGGGGAACGAGGAAATCCCTTCGGGGAAACGCACTGTCCAAACCCAGTTTACAAACTCGGAGCTACCACTCCACTGGGGATAATCATCCTGACGAAGGCATGACGACCTGCGAGAAGAAAACTATCTTCTATGGGAATAATCCTTCTGAACCAACTATGACTTGGCTAAGTTCTGCGGGAATCCTCCAAGCTGGGGATTGATCGTTCACATACTCGACTCTCTGGGGAGTGCAACCTCTGCAGAGGATACTGATCTTGACTGGCAGGGGATATCCTCTAGGGATAAACTGCGACTAGCTGGGGAAATTGACCTCTTCGGTAAGGGACAAAATCATCTCAACTTTTGAAGATGAAGTGCGACCTGCGAGGATTAGCGTCACACAAAGTCAAGTCTTTCACCACGAACCTCCGGCTGGGGCCACAATTTCTGATTGTCTGCTTCAAGGGCGAGAACCCTGCAAAACACAAACGAGACAAGACAAATCTATACAACCAAATCTATTCGGGTTAGCGTCCGTGACATTACTTCAGTCAATTCGAAGTTTTATCAATTATTGGCAAGGGCCAACAAAGTTATGCAAGTGCAAGTTTATCAAAAACATCGGCGTTTTCCACATACAAAACAGTAAGCACAAACATTAAATACTGAATAACATGTTTTATTAATAACAGGCCTCTGAATAGGCAAAGTTTTGTACATCGGATGCAACTCCTGAAAAGAGGAAGTTACGCACACACACATACATATATGCACAAAAACATAAAAATACAAATACAACTTGAATTTGTACACATGTCGGCAACGTGGTGCAGACAAACATCGTGAGCTGATCCTCCTATGACTCGCCTGACTCTGACGCTTTCCCGGTATTCAATTTTCGGAAGAGATTGTGTTGGATAAACGAACCCTCAGGTGCTCCCAAACCACTAAGCAATGTAGGTATCAAATTCGGACCGCGGTCATTTGCTTTTTCAATCCCTAACTTTTGCGTGAATCGCCTTTTGCGGGTTTTCAATTCACCGGGATACCCTTTTTTGCCGAAGTCGCCCAATGCAGGTTTTCGACTTCGCGGGTGTACATCTTTTCAATTTTATCCCTAACTTTTGCCCGAACCTTTTATTCTGTTTTTGGTTCGCCGGGATGCCCCATTTTTGCCTGGACTCTCTTTTTACTGTCCAGCGGGTCACTTTTAAGCAAAGTATTTTTTAACTGCGTCCGAATTCACAGGAGACGAAAAGTCTTCACCATCCATCGTAGATAGTAGCAAAGCTCCTCCAGAGAAGACTTTTCTGACAACGTATGACCCTTCGTAATTAGGGGTCAATTTGCCCCTGTGATCTGTTTGTGGCGGGAGAATCCTTTTCAACACAAGGTCGCCCGTCTGAAAGCTTCGCGGACATATCTTCTTATCGTATTCTTTCTTCATTCGGCTCTGGTACAACCGACCGTATGCGAGAGAAGCTAGCCTTTTCTCATCCATTAAGCTGAGCTGATTCAACCTGTCTTTAACCCATTCTGCCTCGTCAAGTTGGACATCTCGTAAAACCCTCAAGGAAGGAATCTCAACCTCCAACGGTAACACTGCCTCCATTCCGTATACCAAAGAAAACGGGGTTGCCCCGGTTGATGTGCGTACCGTTGTACGATAACCGTGCAAAGCAAAAGGTAGCATCTCGTGCCAGTCCTTGTACATCACGACCATCTTCTGAACAATCTTCTTTATTTTCTTATTGGCCGCTTCAACAGCGCCATTCATCTTGGGTCGGTAAGGAGAAGAATTGTGATGCTCAATCTTGAAATTCTGGCACAACTCTTTCATCATCTTGTTATTTAAGTTCGAACCATTGTCGGTGATGATCCGCTCAGGGATTCCATATCTGCAGATAATATCTCGTTTGATAAATCTGGCGACCACTTGTTTGGTGACATTGGCATATGACGCTGCTTCCACCCATTTGGTGAAGTAATCAATTGCCACCAAAATGAACTGGTGTCCGTTTGATGCCGTAGGCTCGATCTTTCCAATCATATCAATTCCCCACATCGAGAATGGCCACGGTGATGACATCACATTCAGAGGACTTGGGGGTACATGGACCTTGTCCGCATAAATTTGGCATTTATGACACCTCTTTGCAAACTTGAAACAGTCTGTTTCCATAGTTAGCCAGTAATAACCTGCCCGCAGCAGTTTTCTCGTCATAGCATACCCACCAGCATGTGTACCAAATGTACCCTCATGTATTTCTTCTATGAGCAACTTCGCCTCTTTCTCATCTACACAACGTAGCAACACCAAGTCGTGGTTTCTTTTGTATAGGACACCGTCAAGATTCAAATAGAAATTGCCAGCCAATCTCCTGAGAGTCTTCTGATCTCGACTAGATGCCCCAGCCGGATACTCCTTGTTCTTCAGGAAGTTCTGGATGTCAAAATACCAGGGTTTATCATCAGATGCTTCGTCAATAGTAAATATGAAGGCAGGCCTATCAAGCCGAGAGATAACAATCCGGGGAGCCTCGTTCCAGAAGTTAACTTTATACATGGAAGACAATGTCGCCAGGGCGTCAACCATTTGATTTTCCGCTCGCGGCACGTGATGCAATTCAACCTTGTCAAAGAAAGGAAATAATCTCCTTGCATAATTCATATATGGTATCAAATTGGGCTGCCGTGTCTCCCATTCTCCTTTTATTTGATTCACCACCAGAGCTGAGTCTCCGTATACATCCAGATGTTTGATTCGCAAATCAATAGCTTCTTCAAGACCCATGATGCAAGCCTCATATTCAGCTTCATTATTGGTAACCGGAAAGGTCAATCGAGCAGTAAATGGGATGTGCGACCCCTGAGGAGTAGTAATAATTGCGCCTATTCCACTACCATAGGAATTCACAGCTCCATCAAATATTAACTGCCATTTGGAACCCAATTCTGGTCCTTCGTCCGGCAACGGTTCTTCCCAATCTTTCATCTTCAGGTACATGATATCCTCATCAGGAAAATCAAACCTCATCGATTGGTAGTCCTCCACAGGCTGCTCCACAAGGTACTCTGACAAGACGCTACCTTTGATAGCCTTTTGCGAGACATACTGAATATCATATTCAGTTAACACCATCTGCCATCGGGAAATTCTTCCAGAGAGTGCTTGCTTCTCAAACACGTATTTGATTGGATCCATCTTTGAAATGAGCAGGGTTGTATGATTTAGCATGTACTGCCTCAAACGTTTGGCGGCCCAGGCTAGCGCACAACACGTTTTCTCGAGCATTGAGTATCTGGACTCACAATCTGTGAACTTCTTACTCAAATAGTAGATCGCATGCTCTTTACGTCCTGTCTCGTCGTGTTGACCGAGAACACAACCCATACTTTCCTCAAGAACTGTCAAATACATAGTCAACGGTCTCCCGGCCACTGGGGGTATCAAAACAGGAGGTTCCTGCAAGTATTCTTTTATCTTATCGAACGCCTTTTGACACCTTTCATTCCAGGCCACAACCTGGTCCTTCTTTAACAGTTTGAATAATGGCTCGCATGTTGCGGTTAAGTGAGATATGAACCGGGCGATATAGTTCAACCTCCCTAAAAACCCGTGCACTTCTTTTTCTGTTTTAGGCGTCAGCATTTCTTGTATTGCTTTTATTTTCGCAGGATCAACCTCTATTCCTTTTTCGCTCACGATAAACCCCAACAGTTTACCCGATCTCACTCCGAAGGTGCACTTGTTAGGGTTCAGTCTCAGCCTGAACTTCCTAAGCCTCTTGAACAATTTCAGCAGATTAACCAAATGCCCCTCCTCCGTCTGGGATTTGGCAATCATATCATCAACATAAACCTCGATCTCTTTGTGCATCATGTCATGAAATAGAGTCGTCATAGCACGTTGATATGTTGCCCCAACATTCTTTAATCCGAAGGGCATCACTTTGTAACAAAATGTTCCCCAAGGAGTAATGAAAGTAGTCTTCTCCATGTCTTCTGGCGCCATTTTAATCTGATTATAGCCCGAGAAGCCATCCATGAAGGAGAATACAGAGAATTGAGCAGTGTTATCAACCAGCACATCGATGTGAGGAAGTGGAAAATCATCTTTCGGGTTCGCCTTGTTCAAATCACGGTAATCTACACACATTCGCACCTTACCGTCTTTCTTTGGTACTGGCACAATATTAGCGACCCATGAGGGATATTTTGTAACAGCTAGGAAACCAGCATCCCACTGTTTTTGCACTTCCTCTTTAATCTTCACAGCCATGTCCGGTCTAGTTCTTTGGAGTTTCTGCTTAACCGGCGAGCATTCTTCTTTTAATGGCAGACGGTGAACAACCATATCCGTATCCATCCCAGGCATATCCTCGTACGACCAAGCGAATATATCACTGTACTCTTTGAGCATGTCAATCAACCTTCGCTTGACGTCACTTTATAGTGCAGCCCCTATACGGATGTTCCTTTCAACCCCTTCCGACCCCAAATTGACAATCTCAATGACTTCCTCATGAGGCAGAATGATTCTTTCTTCTTGTTTCAATAACCAGGTCAGCTCTTCTGGTACGTCGCCATCTTCGACAATCTCTTCCTCATCCTGAAATACCGGGTGCTCGAAGTCGAAGCGAGTTATAGGCGGTTCATAGATGTCATCTGAAATAGTAATCCTGCAAAGGAAATGGTTAAATGCTTCAAAACGCGTACAAAGCAAATAACCACGTTGCCATTTTATTGTAAAAGATAGAAACAGGAAAAATAGGGATCACAATATTTGTATATGAAAAAACGCCTTTATTCATGATTCAACAATGTAATGTACATAACCAAATGGCCCTAAGCAAAATCACTATGCCCCGGGTAGGACACAGGATTATTCAACAATTAAGAAAACAAATCATTACTGTTTAGTTGTCACAGGAACAGTTTCCTGGATAGACCAATTGTAGAGACTTTGTCCTGGCACGCTTGGCTTGATCCACGCGTCCATATCATAGTCGCTATCTCCTTCTTCAGAATCGGAAACAACATTGATAGTCTCGTAGCTCACCCTGCTTGGCGTGATGGTTATTGGTCCTCTGAACTTGGGCGCTCCTGAAGAGGATGCTGATGACGAAGGACGATATCCAAGCCCGAACCTGTCGTTCTTCACGGGAATCTCCAACACCTGACCCCAGCCCTTGGTTTGGCCTGCCTGCACTAGAGCCTGAGCCTCTTTGTACGATGACACAGCCACATCTGATATCTTGGGTACTGGAGCTTTGTCTTTAATCTTTAGCCCTTCAAATGCTTGACAGGGTGTTTCATGAATCTCGCCGTCGACCTCCACATATCTGAATGAAGATAGATGGCTAACCAGAATATCTTCTTCTCCACAAACGATGACGACACTATCCTCCACCATATACTTCAATTTCTGGTGCAACATGGATGTGACTGCCCCGGCAGCATGGATCCATGGACGTCCAAGGAGACAACTATACGCTGGCTGGATGTCCATTATATAGAACTCAGTTTCAAATATTTCAGGCCCCACCTGCAACGACAATATTATTGATCCGAAAACCGACCTTCTCGTTCCATCGAACGCTCTTACCACTAAGTCACTGGGCGTGCAGAGAATCCCCCTGATATCCAACTTCATCATGGCTTTCTTCGGTAGCACATTCAGGGAAGATCCAGTGTCTACTAAAACATGGGACATGACCGTGCCCCTGCATTCAACTGACACATGTAGCGCCATATTATGCTCCCTCCCTCTTGGAGTCAAATTAAAATCTGTGAAGCCCAAACTATGCCCCGCATTAACATGCGCCATCACCCCTTCTAGCTGATTAACCGAAACATCTTGAGGAACGAATGATGTGTCTAGGATCTTCAGCAAAGCATTCCGATGGGCCTCGGAACATAATAGCAGTGACAAGATCGAGATCTTTGATGGCGTTTGCTGGAGCTGCTCTACGATTTTGTAATCACTTTTACGGATGAGCCTCATAAACTCTTCCACATCCTTAAGTGATGTTTCCTTTCCCTTTATCTGCGAGGGGCCACTCTCATCTACCTTGGCCTTCCCCTTTGCCAATCTTTCTGCCTCTACCTCAGGCGATGTGAAGATTCTTCCACTTCTAGTCATACCTCCTGTTCCGACAACATTGTCTACAACCCCAACTGGTTGTTTATTTACTTCAATTTTCTCACCGTCGCAACATACCTCCAACCCGTAAGTCCACGGCACTGCTTTGGTACTTTCAAAAGGAATCGGTCCTGCTTTAGTAATTGTGATCGTCGGCCGCATGGCAGGCACCGTTATCGTTATTGTTTTCCTTGGAATCGTCACGGTTGCAACATCGTTCCTCTCATCACACAATGCCTCTACATGCTCTTCAGCTGCGGTTCTATCAAACTGCAATGTTCCTTCATCCATCATAGCCTGAATACCCTATTTCAGCTCATTACAACCCTCTGGCTGTATCCAACAATCCAAGCAAAACTCGTCACACCCCGGGAATACACCCCCTTTTAACAACCTGCTTTTGATCCCACCCAACGGTGTCTTTAGCTCATTGACATCCGTCACTAGATTCAAATTTTCCTCAGTCAGGATGGTGTTTGCCCTGTGATTGGGCATAGGCTGCTGTACGATATTTGGACCTGCCTGTCCAAAGTTAATAGCTTTGCTGTCCAACAAGTCTTGGACTTTATGTTTAAACGCATGACAGCCTTCAATATCATGTCCGGGCGCCCCGGAGTGGAAATCACAGTGCTTACCAGCATCATAGCCAAACAGAGGATTGCCCGTTAACGATGCCATGGTCCTTTTCTCGACCAACTTCAACCCTAGCAGTGTTTGAAGCAGTTCGGCGTATGTTGAAGGAGGCGCTTCAAATACTCTCCTTGGCTTGCCCTCTAGAATTCTGCGTTGGGCAGGGTGTTGCCTTTGTTGTTGTTGCTGCTGCTGCTGCTGCTGCTGTGGTTGTTGTTGTGGAAAAGGGATGGTAACACTAGCGACCTGTTGATGCTGAGCATACTGACTTCGTCCTCTGCTCCGGCCCCTGCCACCAAACACAACACTAGAATCACCTTGACGTCTACCACCGAATGCCTTCCTGGTACCTCCTGCGGGGGCAGACTCACCTGCGTGGAATCTTCCAACCTTAATACCGTCTTCGACCATCTCACCCATGAGAATCAAATCTAAAAAACTGCTCAATGAAACATTAAACAATTTTTCGTAATATATCCCCGTAAATGTCCCAATGAACATGCTATTCATTTCTCTTTCAGCTAACGGAGGGTGTACTCTTGCTGCCATATCGCGTCATCTATGCGCATACTCTTTAAAGCTTTCCTCTTTCTTCTGCGACAAGCCTTGAAATTGAACTCGGTTTGGTGCCAGATCATTGTTATATTTATAATGCAAGACGAAAGCATCCGCCAATTGCTTCCAGGTTTTGATTTGAGCGGGCTCCAACCCCATGTACCACTCGAGTGATGGTCCTGACAGGCTGTCTTGGAAGAAATGCATAAGCATCCTTTCGTCATCTGAATACGCGGACATCCTTCTGTAATAAGCACAGACATGCACCTTAGGGCAAGTGTCCCCTTTATATTTGTCGAAAGTGGGGGCTTTGAATTTTAGCGGTACCCTCAGCCCAGGCACCAAGCCCATAGTAGTCATGTCTAGTCCGGTAGAATTATGATTAGCCATACCCTTCACCTGTTCTTCAAGCATTTTAATCCTCTGAGTATTGTCAACGGGTCCCTCAAATCCCATGCCTCTTCCAGAAAAGGCATCTTCTTGACAGTCTTCGCCCCAGTTCATATTTTCATTTCTGTACCCGTTATAACCAGTGTTGCGACCGAACCCTTGCTGATTAGTCATGGGACCTTGTCCCCCATTACCATAACCCTGATTGACCCCAACATGCCCGAAACCAGTGTTGACAGGAATCAATCCAGCACCATTTCCACCATAACCCTGGTTAGCGTTACCAAAACCGTCGTAGCCAAAATCCTGAGTGTTGAAGTCGAACTTTCCGCCTTGATTGCCATATTCAAACCCCTAGTCATTATAGCCGAATCCATTGTTACCAAAACCATTACCGCCATTATTGTTACCACCGTCCAGATTGGCGTCTCCAAGTCCAACATTGTTAACAACAGTCTCATTTCCATTCCCTGCGTTGCCGTTGCTAGCGCCAGCGTCATTGTTCACAACCACAACAGGTGGGGTCACCACAGGAGGAACCACCGGGGTAGGGGGCCCATCCTCATGAAGAGTCTCGACATGCACAGAGTTGTGGTCATTGTTGCCGTTCCCATTAGCCCGCGTCAGCAGCGGCTGTACCAAAGTCTGGAGGCTCTCCTGGCCCTTAACAATGCTTTCCATGGCCTGCATGAACAGGTTCATCTTTTCGCGAATTTCCTGCATCTCTACCTGGACTTGATCCATGATTCTCTTGCAGTTGTTTCGGGTTGAATAGCGGTGAACTCTTTGTTCGTCAATCCTGAAAACCTGCAGATGCAGGAAATAAGACACAGATTCGAGAATACCGGTTATGTAATATAAATGCAGATGCAAATGTGTAAATATGCTACAGGTTATATTCCCCCTGATTCTAGTTTCGGAGAGAGGGCCATTACGACAATGGAGTCCCTATCCAACAAGCACGGAATCAGAAAACGCTCATATATAAACACATGCCAAGAGGCTGAGTACAAGAGTACAACTGAATACAACCGAAGAGACCTCGGCCAACAAGCCTGGCGATGGTCCAACTACAAGTGCAAATAACAAAGGCAAGGTGAAGATAAATCAGGCCAAATGGCGTGCTCTGACGTCCTCCAATATCCTCATCGTCTCCGAGTGCCCTAGTCGGGAGATCAGCTCCTGAATTAGTAAAGCATGCCGCTCGGTAGTGGATCTCAGCTTCTTGGCATCGTCCTGGTAGGTTCCTTCGCCAGAACTCTCGTCAAATCTGTACCTCTTGGAACCGGCCTTCTCTTTATAACCTCTCGGCTTCTCGTCAATGTCACTTACTCTGAGCTCAACAATGCTCCTAAGCGATGTCGCTTCAGTAATCTTTGCGTCTTGGGCTCTAATCTGTGCCTCTAGCGTGGCAATCTGCAGCTTCAGTTCGTCTTCCCGCTCCTTCCGCTTGGCAAGCGTGGCATTCCACAATGTTTCCCACTTGCTGAGACAGGCATAAGCTTTACTTAGAAGTTTCTTCTTGGAAGTAAGCACCTTGCTAACACCGTTTAAGGCTATTCCCACTTTTTCTTTCTTGTTGGTTGCTTCTGTCAGCTCTGATCCCAACCTGTTGATCAATTCAGTCTGTTCCTTCACGGTGAAGGTGGCTTCCTTCTTCTCATGACGTAACTGGAAGATCTCCTTCTCTAACTCCTCATTGGCTTTCTTCAGTTCCTCGTTTTCAGCCAACAATTTGTTATACTTCTCACTCTCTTCCGAAGGAGGTACCTCAATCAATGGAAGATACAGGGGTTCCACAGTAGGATAAGGCATCAAAGAAGTACTAACCCTCTCGCGGATCCAAGCCAAATAAGGATCATAAGCTTTGTTGTTGCTCTTACCGAGCAAGGTTTTACCCCTCTTATAGATGTTAGCCCATGCATGTCTCAATCTGATCAAAATAGCCGTGTCTAATAAGCCCGTGAGATACAGAGATTCCTGTATATCCTTCTCAATAGGAGCGTCCCTCAAAGCATAACCGAACTGTCTTACCAGCAGTGAAGGATTATAGTTGATACAGCCTTTCCGTCCAATCAAGGGGACATTCGGAAAGCCACTGCAACTATATATAATGTCAGTACCCAGCATACTCCGATCAAACCAAGTGACGTTCTCAGCAGACAGTCCCATCAACCGGGAAGACCAATCCAAAGTATCAACAACATCCACAAAAGGCCCTGTCTTCGGAAGGTGCCCCTGGAACCACCTGTACAAAAGAGGAAGACAGCAGGAAACATTCTTGCCACGACGTTTCTCATTCTTGTAGTGAATAGAATGATAAACATCGCCCAAGAGAGTAGGAACAGGATTCTTTGAGGCAAGAATCAAAAAGGCATCTGAGTCGACAAAATCTGGCACATTAGGAAACACGACAATCCCGTAGATGCAGACAGCTAGAATAGCACCGAAGGCAACCCAACATCCACTCTTCACGCACTGCGTAGCCTTCTCGACCAGGACCGACAGGTGAAAACCATAAGCTCCATTCAGCTTGACCAAGCCTCCCGGAAACTCAGAAGCGTCCAAACTGACAATCTCAGTAAGTGCATCCAACTCAGGCTCAACATTAACATGTATGAAGGGCATCTGGTCTAACACAGGAACTCCCAACATCGCAGAATACTCCTCCAAAGTGGGTGCCAGAATATAGTCTGGAAATAAGAAACATCTCAGTTGCGGCTCATAGAGCTGCATCAAAGTATACACCCCAGTCGTCTCAAATGTTGAAGGTCTGTATAACAAACTGAGTAATCTCCCGTAGGATACTCTGAACTCAGCCCTCACACTCTCATCTTCCAGAGCAACTAAACCCAGCAATGAACTGATGTCTGGTGAATACAACCGGTAAGCAACTGTCTTCTTCAGGGACTCCATGTCTGGCTAGAAGATAAACTAGAATCAGAGGGGAATGATCACCTGCAACATAAATTCATGTTAATGAAATGCAATCATGAAAATGCACATGCATATGCAAACAAGGGACCAAGTGCAAAGCTGATAGACTGGGCTGCTTTGTATTGAAGCCTTAAGAACCATCCAATCTTTATCTCAAACCAAACCAACCACTCAAAAGAACCTTGTAACCACATCTCACTGACAGAGATAAACCAGGTATTCTGAGGTCAAAGGTTTCCTGCAAACAGGCCCACTTACCCCTCACAAGTATATACTTAACTTGCAGACGAGGTACGACATCCTATGCGGGTTCAAAGTCATAGACTTTCAAGAGCGATGATATGATACCCAGGAGGTGTGGCATTATCATCCCTTGAAGCGGCCTCACTTAGTTGAATCCCAATTGATAGGTTCCTAGAGTCGACAATCCTTGGGTCAGACAACTTGTCGAGCCCTAAGGGCCAGGCAAGAAGCATCAAAGAGAATCTCGTCCGAGCGTAAATTTCGCGGCTAGCTGGTGCGAGCTAAGCAAGCAGGCTAATCACTACTCTCTACTTCTAAGTATATGTGTAACCTCAAGCCCAGGTTCGGCTTATCTCTCAACAGATTACCCCCTTCCCACAACAGCAATAACAGTATAAGGTTGATAATAAAATGCGGAAAGTAAAGACAGAAAAGTAAATCTATACAACACCCCTGACGGGTAAACAAGCGCTAGGATTGACTCGCATAGGGGATATTCCTTTCCCCAGCAGAGTCGCCAGCTGTCGCTTCTGCGAAAATTGGCCCCGGCTAAACAGAAGAGTCGCCACCGTGCGTTATTTATCCCAAAGAAGAGAAAGGAAACGCTCAGAGTAAACCTAATGCAAAGATGGGAAAGGAATGGTCGTCGCAACCAAATCCTGGATTCGGGAGTCGGTTACGCAAGGGGAAGGTATTAGCACCCCTCACGTCCGTCGTACTCGACGGGATCCACGCTTGCTTTCTAGTACGGATTGTTATTCTACCTATTCTAAAGGTCTGGGTTAAAAAGAAAATGAAATGACTCGGCAAAGTATCGCACTTTATGCCTACGTATTCCCGTCTGGAACGAGAAATTAGAGTCAACGTAGTTCGCCTACCTACGGGAAAGGAGGGGAAGGTTGCTCGCTAGGATATCGCATCCTATGCCTACGTACTTTCACACAACATGAAAGATCATAGCAAACGTAGTTCGGGCCACGAAAGACACAAGCTTGTCTGAATGTTTTTTTATCTCCTTATGAAAGGGTTTTTCCTGATTACGAGTCCAAGCGGACAAAAATGACACTTTGATGTTTATTTTCAGTCTTTTACGCAAGAACTGTTTTTGATGATGTTTGTAATCTCTGACACACTAGAGACTATGATTTGAGGGTGACTACGTCGTATGTCACCCTAAGGGTAACACACTAAGTAATCAGATTACTGAAGAGTGACCCTCCAGCAACCTTTCTCAAATAGCTTAAGGCTTGTAGCGTACGACATCGATTATGCTTATTACTGTGTTTTGAATTGTTCTGAGATAGAAGAGAAAGAAGCTCTAAAAACCTAGGGTTTGAAAAGAGAATCAAAACTACCCTAATGTTGTCATGCATGGATTACAACCTAATGTCTATCATAATTCCCTCCTGCACAGCGGAAATCAGAGATCCTAGGGGATAAACGAAAAAGAAACAGCAGATATATAGTAAACAGTAAAATGCATGAGATGCAGCAATACAAGCGAGGCAAGGGAGTCCCACTCAACCTCGAACCTGGGAAAACAATAGGCAAAGTGAAACAACTTCACTCCAAACCTAAGGGAAAATCAACAGACAATACATCAAAGAAAACCACACCCAACACCAGCTCAGACAGCAACACCAGCTCTTACAGCAAGCAGTTCAAACAGCACCAGCTCTGGCAGCTACCGTTGATTAACAGTCAAAGGTTGACAGTAATAACTTCAAGCAAGATCCCATCTTCACTCTTCCAATGATATTCAAGCTTCAGATAAGCTCTTATCTCCAATAATCTTCAGCTTTGGCAAGCACTGAGTCCCAACCAGTAGACAGCTTCAAACAGCAGCAAAACCCTAATTTCCACAGATACTCAGCTTTGACAGGCACAAGCTTCAACTTCACCAATCTTCAATGAACTTCTTATCTTCAATAGGTCTTCAGCTCCAATGCAGACACTCACAGGGGAGAATCAACTAACAGATGAGATTGGAATGTTAAGATGCTTAATGATAATCCAGGGAAATCATTAAGATCTTAACACAGCAAGTGAAAGGTATCCTCAAGGTTCTACCCAATCAAAGTATGCTCTACATCCCTCCTAAGGAGAGATGGAACTCTTTTAGGGGACCTTGTGTCATAGGATGGAATAGAGGCATAATAAGCTCTCTATATTTGACAGAAGAAATCAGTCTACTCTAGAGCTCTTCCTACATCTCCTATCTCCTAGGTCTTCAAAAGCAACCTTCAAGTAAGAAAATCTACAAGCTTCAAGCATCATTATTTGTCTTCAATCATCCTCAAAGTCTTTATATAATCCTCAAGCCAAGCACAAACCCCAACACCCAAAGAAAAGGCCCAAAACCCAACAAACAAAGCAACTTCCCAAGAGGGAAACACACCAATATCAATCAACTTGCAAAAATCAAATAAAATGGAAATATTCATCATAAAATCCTAGATTAATTTCTAAGGGACCCTAGCTATGTACGCTATACCCTACATAAACCCCAAGGCCTAAATCAAACTAAAAAGCCCAAGAACTATGTGTTGAAATGCACCTATGTCAAGTTGAAACCCTAATTCTAGCATACTTGCTTCACACCTCTCAAAAACAAATAAATTTAAGTCACAAAAATGTGACAAAAATCAAGGGGGAACCTAATACTCTAATCTAACTATATAAAAAAGAATGGCATCAAAAATCAAATTGAAATGATCATACTAAATTCAGAAAATAACATGTATCAAATGAAAATGAAATAAAAGCTATTAAAAGTAAAAATAAACCAAAAATAGAAAAATTCATGAAATGACATTTTTATTCTTTTATAATTTTCTTGATGTCTTGATGAAGATGAGGGAAAAATCCCATGTAAAAATAACCATTTTTCAATTTGTTATGATTTTTTAAAGTACCTAAAAGTAAATGTGAAAATATAAGAAAATATGGAAAAATGGAAAAGATGCGTGTTGAATAGCAATCAAAAATAGTTCATTTCACTAACTGGGCCCAGAGGGGGGTGTCAAGAGGACAGCGCACTAGGCCCAATATCAATCAGAAAATTAAAATGAAAATGTACAGAAAAATGGAAAATTCGCGGTATGAATAGCAACGAATATTAGTGCAAAATCTATTGGGCTTCTAAACAGGGGTGTGGATATCATGTTTTGCACTTAAGCCCAAGCTGGCACTTTAATGAAACGGTGCGTTTGGATGCATTCAGAAATCCTTCACAAGCTGAGAGCAAATCGTGGCCAATGGATCTTGTTTTGAGTCAAAGTCTTCCTCACATCCAATGGTGGTCAGATCATCTTCTTCATTTGAACCTTGGAGGGAAATGAAGCCATGTAAGCTCAGAGCTATGATCTTCATCTTCTTCCCAATCGTGCTTCCTTAAATCTTCACTAAAACTCAAAAATGAAAACCCTAACCTGCTCCATTTTCCACCAGTAATTCAATGATGGTAACTAAACACATTGAAACATCTTCCTCCTCAAAACACGATTGAATCCTCAGAAATTACTCAAGAATGGAATCTCACCAAACCTAAAATTGAGTGGCCTAAACTCTTCACCATGCTTCACTGAACATTTCTAGCCATCAAATTATGATTATAACACCAAGAATGCCAAGATACGATCATGAACAGAAATTGCATCACTCCACTAATTGTCTCTAAATTGATCTTAAAGCTACCAGAAAGCTTCATACACTAACCTACATTGAATCTAACTAATTAAAACAGATTGAAACTACCTAAATCATGCCATGGAGTGAAGTTTACATACCTGCAAATTTGAGATGAACAGAGTCCTTAAACCTTCAAATCAATCCTCAAAAGCTTCCAGATTCCTTCAATGGAGTATAAGCAAGCTTCTGTATGCAAAGAACTTGATTAAAATGGCTTGAATCTTTGAATTCGATTCTGAGTTGCAGATGAAAAATTTCAAAGGCTATCACACGATTCTTCTCCAATCTTGCTCAATTATCCATCTGGAATCATTCACCAATGCTTGATCAAGGTTCTGAGATCAAAAGAATGGCTTGAATGTGGTTGAAACTTGTAACTGAATTCTGTTTTGCACATGGAAGTTTCAAATTGCAATCTCACAAATCTCTCCCAATTCTCTCCAACTCAAGCTTTGGACCTCTTTTGAATCTTATATAGAATGTATTTGAAGACCCTAGAAAGTTCTAGATTGATCCAATGAGAAAATCAACTTCTCATGCCATGGAAATCTCATCTCATACTATGCACATATCAACTCATGATTTGGCTTGTAATTCACTTTGTTCTGAGTTTAAATTCTCTCCAAATGAGATTTTGGAGGTGTTAGGATGCACTAAAGCCTTGCATTTGCCTTGACATGTGATTTTGCATATGTGCCTTATGATTCAAGTAACCAATTTTCAAAGCAAGTCCTAAAAATAACCCTCAATTCAAAATTGTGGCAATGTCAATGTTCTCAAAATGCTTTTTACAATCAAATTGGTATGTCATATGGCTTGGTTTGGATTTGTAGGTCAAAAAACCCTAATTTTCAACCTTGGTTCATTTAAAATTCACCCTCATTTTAGGCCATTTTTATGATTTTGTGAAGCAAGCCCTTCCAAGTTCTCATGACCTCTTATATAGCCTAAAAACATCATTTTTAACACATCTCATGTTTAACATTTTTCCATTTGAGGAGTGGAAGATGGAGATTTGGACCTATGTTGAAAAATGACCTGTAATTCAACTTTCCCAAAATACCCCTGGGTTGCCAAGACCATAACTTGAGTTCCACAAATCCTCTTGAGGACTTCTAGTACTCAAATTAAAGATAAGACCAAGATCTACAACTCTTATGTTTTCCAAGAATCCATTTGAAAACTCCGTGATGGGCAAAAGTTGCTTGGAAGTCAAGTGACTTCCCAGATAAATTTCAGTGTCCTCTGGGGACCCATAACTTGCAAGAACCATAACGTGAGTTATACAAATCTTATTGAAGACTTCTAGTACTCAAATTAAAGATATTGAGAAGCTCTACAAGTTTCATGTTGACCAAGAATCCATTTGAAACTTGCATTTTGACTTATCTTTCTTGGAAGTTAGGCCTAAATTAGGGTTTTTTACTCTGAAACCCTAATTTAGTAACTCCTCTTCTTCTTGATTCCTTTTGATTTCTCCTTGGCACAACACCACACATGTATCCACATATTAATTCATGAATCCCACATCCTCCAACTAAACCTTGATGCTCTTCAAATCACTCATTTGACTTAGGGTTGACCTAGGGTTGACCCAGATGAAACCCTAGTTGACT
Source organism: Lathyrus sativus (assembly GCA_963859935.3). NCBI lineage: Eukaryota > Viridiplantae > Streptophyta > Magnoliopsida > Fabales > Fabaceae > Lathyrus > Lathyrus sativus. Next base: position 176,120,201 of record OZ012740.1, read on the forward strand.
GCATTTCATCTCTGGCTCTTGTACTTGTATCAATGACTGGTCTCATATTCAAAATGACCCTCTAGGTCTTCCATGATCTTTGTAAATATTCCATACCCTCATCCATGGCTCATACTCCATTGATGACACTCAATATATCTCCAAGATTAGGAGAGAAATCCACTAGTTGACCCTCAAACTTTTCAAAGCTTCAACTTATTTCTTAATTACTTGGATGGTATTGAACTTGAATAAAACCCCTTGATGGGCCTCTTTCTGATAAGAATGACACTTGGTCCCTTGCTAGATGACTTGTTATGCTATGCTATGCAAATGATTAGACTATGTACATGACTTATTATGCAAATGACAATGCAATTGAAACAGAAACCATGTAAAATAGGTTGAGCAAATTTTAGGGTGCAACAATAAGGTTGTACAATAATTGGAAAAAGCAAATCATTACTCTTTACTGGTCACTTGGATGAAATCCTGGATGGACCAATTGCTGAGGCTCTCCCCTGGCTTGCACGGCTGGATCCATGCATCCATATCACAATCACTGTCTCCTTCCTCGTCGGACACAACATTGACCTGTTCGAATATGACTCCACCCTTAGTGAACTGAATCGGCCCCTTGTAACGCGGTGCATTCTGAGAGGATGAAGCAGCAGAAGGATGATACCCCAAACCAAACTTATCTTGCTTATTGGGGATGTTCAGCACCTGCCCCCAACCTTGAGCTGAACCAGTATGTACCATAACTTGGGCCTCTTTGAAATAAGAGAGAGCCACTTCAGGTGCTTTGCTTGAGGTTGGAACCGAATCCTTAACTTTGACAGTTTCGAATGCTTGGCACAACGTCTCGTGAATCTCACTATCCACTTCTACATACTTGAAAGACGATAGATGGCTCACCATAATGTCTTATTCCCTGCAGATTGTGACAATGCTACCACCCACAGCGTACTTCAGCTTCTGATGCAGCGTAGAGGTCACAACTCGCGCTCAATGGATCCAGGGTCGGCCTAGCAAGCAGCTGTAGGCGGGCTAGATATCCATGATGTAAAATACTACATCGAAGGTTTCTGGCCCCACCTGAATGGGCAATGTTACTTCTCCAAACACGGACCACTTGGTCCCATCAAAGGTCCTTGCCACCAGATCACTGGGTGTACACAACAACCCACGAGTGTCCAACTTCATAAGCGCTTTCTTCGGAAATACATTCAAGGAAGACCCGATATCCATGAGCACGTGTGACATAACAGTTCCCCGACATTCTATTGAGACATGCAGTGCGCTGTTATGGTTCCTGCCCTTAGGCGTCAAGTCATGATCAGTGAAGCCCAAACCATTGTCGGCCTTAACATGTGCAACCACCCCTTCGAGATGGTTGATAGAAATTTCTTGAGGTACATATGTTGTGTTCAAGATCTTCAACAAGGCGTTGCGGTGTGCTTCGGAGCAAAGCAAAAAATTCAGTATAGAGATCTTTGAAGGCGTCTGCTGTAGGTGGTCAACTATCTTGTAGTCGCTCTTCTTGATTAATCTCATGAACTCTTCAGCATCCTTTACCAGCAAGTCTTTTTCTACCTCCCGAGAGGTTTCTTCAACGACTACTTTGTCTTTACCTTTGTCCCTTCGGTCGGCACAGACTTCAGGCGGCGAGAATACTCTCCCACTGCAGGTGATTCCCCCTGATCCAACTAAGTTATCCACAGACCCTACTGGTGGGTACTTCAAGTCCATCTTCTGTCCGTTGCAGTAAACCTCTGCTCTATAATTCCATGGGACAGCATTGGTATTTTTGAACGGCACGGGGCCAGCTTTAGTTATAGTAATCGTGGGTGGCCTGGGAGCAGAAATGGTGACAGTCTTATATGGGATGGTGATTGTAGAAATTTCATCGTTCTTCTTAGTCAGCACCTCTCTGGACTTGTTCTCAATCTTCCGATCAAATTGTAGAACTCCTTCGTCGATCAGACTCTGAATACCGGTCTTCAACTAATCACAACCATCTGGACGGCTCGCACATTCAATACAGAACTCCCCGCAGCCCAGGAATACACCCTTCTTTAACTACTTGGCTTTGACAAAACTAAGCGGTGTTTTTAGATCGTCGACCCTCTTCACTAAATTCAAATCCTCATCTTCGATAATTGCATTAACCCCAGCTTGTCCGTGGTTAGGCATTGGGTTCTGAATGAAATTCGGCACATTGTCGGAGAAATTGATCGCTTTGCTGTCCAACAGGTCCTGGACCTTGTGCTTGAAGGATTTACAATCTTCAATAGTGTGACTGGGTGCCCCGGAATGGAACTCGCAGTGAGCGTTTATATTGTAACCGGGTGGAGGTGGTCCAGTTAGGGGAGCCAACGTCCTCTTCTGAACGAGTTGCAATTGCAGTAGTGCTTGAAGTAGCTGAGAGTATGGCATTGGCGGCGTCTCAAGTCGTCTATTCGCTGGTCGGACATGATACTTTCTATACCCTTGCTGATTTTGGTTATGCGGTTGCGGCTGCTGCTACGGAGCTGTAGGGATAATGATACTAGCGACCCTTTGTTGCTGATGGTTCTGTGTTGGCTTTCTGTTCCTTCGGGAACCGGATACAGAGTTGGCTTCACCTTCTCTCTTCTTTCCTCCAAACACTTTCTTCCCTCCAGCTGAGGAACCTTCACCAGCCTGGATCTTTCCCAGCTTAATCCTGTTCTCAACTCGTTCACTAGTGATGATTAGGTCTGAGAAGCTCCCTGACATGCTGCTGATTAACTTTTCATAATAAACACTCGGTAGGGTAGCCACAAACATATCTACCAGTTCACGTTCAACCATCGGCGGCTGTACCCTGGCTGCCAATTCACGCCAGCGCTGCGCGTATTCTTTAAAGCATTCCCCATTCTTCTGCGACAGATTCTGCAGCTGGACCCGGTTGGGGGCCAGGTCACTATTGTACTGGTAATGTCTACCGAATGCTTCTGCAAGATCCTTCCATCTTCGTACACTCACAGGCTCCAAGCCCATGTACCAATCCAGTGAAGGTCCTGACAGACTATCTTGAAAGAAGTGCATCAGCAACTTCTCGTCGTCGGAGTACGCCGACATCTTCCGGTAATAAGATCTCAAGTGGACACGAGGATAGGTGGTGCTCTTGTACTTATCAAAGTCTGGCACTTTGAATTTCGGTGGTATCTTGAGATCGGGGATCAGCCCTAAGTTGGCCATGTCGAGCCCCATAGAATTCAGATTCTCAAGGCTTCTCATCTTATCCTCAAGCATTTTGAATCTCCGGCTGGCCTCAGAAGGTAGCTCAACTTCGTCACCTCTCATTGAGAATACGTCAGCTTGACGATCCTCGTTCCAGGGTTGATGAACATTTCCATGGTCTATCCCCACAACTTCGGGTCCATGGAAGTTTCCATTTCTAGCAATACCGACATTAACTCCAGCGTTGTTACCACTTGTACCAATGTTACCAATAGCAGCTCCGATGTTGCCATTACCAGCCTCAACATGGACAGTACCTAATCCAGCGTTCCCATTGCCTCCAGCGTTGGGAATGATCACAGTCGGCCCAAAATTGTCAACCCGGGGAGTCTCTGTTGCACCCTAAAATTTGCTCAACCTTATTCACTTGGTTTATGTTTCAATATCATTAGCATTTGCATATAGAGTCATGTACATAGTCTAATCATCTGCATAGCATAGCATAGCAAATCATCCACTAGGGACCAATCATTATTCTCATCTCTATGAGCCTATCAAGAGGTTATTATTCAAATTTAAGCACATTCAAGTCACCAGAAAGAGTTTGAAAGCAGAGAGGCTATTGGATCAAGCAGGGCATCCATCTCCTATCTGAGGATATCTGAGGATCAACAAAGAAATTGTGAGCTGTGGGCTAAGCATGGATAGTATCTGGGCATCATGGGAGACTTAGAAAGTCATTTGGAGAAGGATATAAGTCCTTGATATGATCACAAGAATTGCAGTTGAAGACAGTCAACTAGGGTTTCATCTAGGTCAACCCTAGGACAACCCTAGGTCAAATGACTGATTGAAAGGCATTAAGGGCTATTGGAAAGATGTGGGGTTCATCATTTGACATGTAAAGAAGGATATGTTGTTATGCTAAGAAGAAATCAAGAGGAATCAAGGAGAAGAGGAGTTCCTAAATTAGGGTTTCTATGTAAAATCCCCTAGTTTAGGTCAAATTTCCAAGCATGATAAGTCAAAATGCAAGCTTCAAATGGATCCTTGGCCAACATGAAACTTGTATAGGATCTCAAGACCTTTAATTTGAGTGGTGGAAGACATCTAGAAGATTTATAGAACTCAAGTTATGGTCCTTGCAAGTTACAGGTCATCTGAGGTATCTGAAATTTTGTCTGTGAAAGTGACTTGACTTCCAAGCAAATTTTACCCCTCAAGGAGATTTCAAATAAATTTCTGGTCAACATAAGAGTTGTTCCTCATTGTCTTATCTTTCTAGAATGGTATGGTATGCCTTCATATGATTTGTGGAACTCTACTTATGGTCTTGGAAAGCAAAGGGTATTTTGGTCATCTGAGAATTACAGGTCATTTCAAGCCTATGCCCAAAACTCATACAAGGAAGCTTCAAATGGAAAACTTTACAACATCAAACTTGTTCCAAACGACATTTTGAGTCTAGAAAAGTGACCATGAAAGATTGGAAAGATTCATAGCACAAGGTTTCAAATTTGGTGGATTTAATGAATAAAAATGACCTAAAAAATGAGATTTTTCATATTTTGGCCAAATGAGGTGAAATTATAGGTCATTTTGATTGGAAAAATCATTTTGAAAACATTGGCTAAAGTGGAATTTTGAGTTTAGTTCAAGTTTTGAAAGTTATACATGGTTACTTATAATGGAAGGTACATAAGCCAAATCCAAGGGAAATCATACATGGGAAGTTTCTCCAAGCTTCTAGGAGTTTCTAAATTCACCTATATACTGATATGAAGAGGTTCATGCAATGGTTGGTGCTTCATATTGTTCATAACACCAAGTTTCACACACTTTTTCCAATTTGCAAAATCAACTCAAACTCTCCCAAATCTCCATCAATTCTCACACTTTCTGATTGGATCTTCATCATCATCATCCAAGGATCAAAATTCACATCAAGATTGGTGAAATTGAAGGAGGATTCGAGCTGTGCAAGTTGATCATCCAAGAAGCAAGAATCTTGGAATTGGGAGATTCAAAGCCTTGGAGCATCATTGGTTGCATACAGAACTCATCATCAAGTTCTTGGATCATTTTCCACTCACTTCAAGTCTTGGATCAAGAAGATTTAGCACCTGTTTTCATCAATTGCACCAAGTAAGTTTTGCATTCGAATTGGCTATTTTAGTTAGAATTATTAGGTTTTGATAGCATAGAATTGGTAAGATAGGATAGATGACTGAGTTTGGTGAGTTTGGAGAGTTTTCATGGAGTTTGCCATAGGTGTACCAAATCTGTTAGGGTTTATATCTCTTGGATTAGAGCACGAAAATCTTCATCGAATGGCTTGTTATGATCAGCATAAGATGTAGATGAGTTTAGGACAAGAATTGGTGAGAATTGAAGCAATTGATCACAAGTATTAACGGTGGAGTCAGACTGTTATTCTCTTCGAGTTGGTTTATTGAGTGAGTGTTAGGGAGAGTTATTGGCATGGCTGTGAAGAGGCAAGTTTATAGAGCAACTTTGCTCTTGGAGTCGAAGGAATCCATGGAGAGATAAGGGAGAACAGAGGAGTGGAAGAATGCGTGCATGGTGAAGCTTTTTTGAAGCTAGGGTTTGCTGGAGGTAGACGATGACCCCAGGCCGTTGGATGGACATTTTGACCTTGACCAAGGACCTAATCGTGTGGCCACGATTAAAGTTGAAAAACGGAGGGAATTTCAAACCTCAAAACGCCCCGTTTCATTAATTCTTTCTGATGGGCTCAGACATTCGCTGCTTTTCACACCCCCTCAAACCAAGCCCAACCAATAATGAACTGGAATGCTTGCTATTCGCACCGGTTTGATTTTTTTTTAATTTTTGCTGGGATTTCTGTTTGATTGGGCCCTGCGCGCATTACTCTTAACACCCCCAGTCTGGGCCCGTTTCCTTTTTTTTTCAAATGAATTCCTTACTTGCTGCACCCTCCATCCTATTAATTCAATTTTATTTTCTTTCAAAAAATATTAAATCTTTCAAAATTCATAACAAATTGTAAAATGCATATTTTTCATTGGTTGTTTTTGCATTCTTTTCTTAATTTTGTCAAGAAAATTGTCATACAAAAAAATTAATAGTTCATTTCATTTTCATATTTTTAGCATATTTTTCTTTTAATTAGGTGTATATATTGTTTTGTTTAGTACATGATTTTGTTAATTTTAGTTTGATCAAATGCTTTAATATTTTTAACCCATTCTTTTTAGGTTGATTAGTAGATAAGGTTAGCTTGTATATACAATTTAGTTCCCATTTTTAGGACTTAATTTTAGGTGTTTAGTTTAGGTGTGAATAACATGAACAAAACTAGGGTTTAAGTGATGACTTAGGAGAATTGAATCATTTCCCTTAGGAGTTAGAGATTGGAGTTTTGATATGGGACTATAGGGACTATGGGTAGTTATTAGATCCCTTAGAAATCATTAGGATTCCCCTACTGCTATTAATATACTACTATATTTGTTTGACTGGTGTCGTGTCCCCTCTCTGGGGATTATTGTTTGTTTGTGTGGATATTGGGCTTGCTTGGGGATTGGGAGAGCTGAAGACCTGTGATGATGAAGCCATTGGAGATCCAGAGCTTGAAGATCAACTTCCAGAATTGAAGAGGAGATCCTGCTAGCAGCTGTTGAGGAGACTAGGGTTTAGGAGCTAGGCAGAGCTCTAGATTAGAAAGCTTGTTTCTCAAACATGGAATGCCTTGTCTGCATCCATCCTTTCTCTATGATTCAAAGTCTCTCTCAAATACCCACCTCCTTCCTTTGGAAGGATCAGTGAATGTATTTGAAAGATAGAACTTTTGAGAGAAGATTGTCTATATAATGTTAACAGTTAATGAACCACCCTTGGTAGGTAATTGACTGTCTAACATTCATTCACTTCATCTTGTTGATTGATGTTCATCCTGGAGATTGAGACTGGAAGAAAAGTCATTGCAGATGGAAGATTGATGATCAAGACCTTGCTGGAAGGCTGTGGAGATAGAGATTGATGCCTGTAGCTGATTGGAGATGACTTGAAGACAGATGTTGATGCAGAGCTGCTGTGGCTGTTTATTTTAGTTGTTGTTCATTTCTGATGTATTGATTGGTTTTCTGGACTGTATTGTTTGCTGTTTAACCTGTTGGGTTGAAAGTGAAGTCTGTTCACTTTTGCCTATTGTTTTCTGGGTTCGAGGTTGAGTGGGACTCCCTTGCCTCGCTTGTATTGTTGCATCCATGCATTTTCCTGCTTTACTTTATATATCTGCTATTGTTTCTGTTTCCGTCTATTCCCTTAGGATCTCTGTTTCTCTCTGTGAAAGAGAGGAGCATGATAGACATTAGGTCTTAACCCATGCATGATAACATTAGGTTAGTTTGATTCCATTTTCAACCGTAGGTTAGAGTTCTGTCTCTTCTTCCTCAAAACAAACAGAAAAACACAATAAGATTTCAAACACAATAAAAGACACTTCTTCTGTAAAAGAATGTGAACTCATCAAAACGTCATTTTTGTCCGCTTGGACCAGTAATCAGAAAAACCCTTTTTCAGAAGGAGATAAAAACAATCAAGACAGACTTGTGTCGTACGTGGCCCGAACTACGTTTGCTCTGATCTTTCATGTTGTATGAAAGTACGTAGGCATAGGATGCGATATCCTAGCGAGCAACTTTCCCCTCCTTTCCCGTAGGTAGGCGAACTACGTTGACTCTGATTTCTCGTTCCAGACGGGAATACGTAGGCATAAAGTGCGATACTTTGCCGAGTCATTTTCTTTTCTTTTAACCCCTGACCTGTAGAATAGATAGAATAACAATCCATACCCGAAAACAAGCGTGGATCCCGTCGAGTACGACGGACGTGAGGGGTGCTAATACCTTCCCCTTGCGTAACCGACTCCCGAATCCAGGTTTTGGTTGCGATGACCATACCTTTTCCCGTCTTTGCGGTAGGTTTACTTCGAGCGTTTCCTTTCCCTCCTTTGGGATAAATAACGCATGGTGGCGACTCTTCTGTTCAGCCGGCGCCGATTTTCGCAGTAGCGACAACTGGCGACTCTGCTGGGGATCCAACGTCCCCTGGCTGCTAAGGACTGCGATAGTTCTTATGCATTTGGGATCCAACGTCCCTTAAGAGAGTCAATCCTAACGCTTGTTTGCCCGTCGAGGATTTTGTATGGATTTATATTTCTGACCTTTATTTTCAGCATTATATATATTGATTATTACTGCTGTATTGGGGTGTGATGGGTGGTTCTATGATTGAGAGATAAGTCGGACCTGGGCTTGAGTGCACCTAGAATTAGAGTAGAAAGTAGTGGGCGCGTGCCGGCTTTGCTTGCATTAGTGTCTCATGAAATCTACACTCGGACGAGGTTCTTATGGTTGGCTTCTTTTTCTACCCTTTGGGTCGAAGGGGTTGTTGGTCAGCTGAATTGTCGACTCCGGGAACCGATCATTTGGAAGTTGGCTAAGTGAGGCCTCTTTAGGATTTGATGATGCCACTCCTCCTGGGAATCGTATCATCAACCCTGAAAGTCTGTGACGCCGACGACCGCATAGGATGCCATACCTTTGTCAGTTACTAGGATATCCACCTGTGAGCGGGTTTGGGGCTATGCAGGTAACTAGACCTTCAGACTACCGGTTTATTTCTTGATCTGAGATCCTGGGTATTTATGGAGAGTTCTGAGGTCTGTCAGAGACCAGTTGGAGAGTTCTGAGGTCTGCCAGAGACCAGTTGGGGAGTTCTGAGGTCTGTCAGAGACCGGTTGGAGAGTTCTGAGGTCTGTCAGAGACCAGTTGGAGATGTGATCTGAGGTCTACCAGAGACCAGTCAGAGTTATGGTTGGAGATCTGTCAGAGACCATTGTTGGAGCTTTGTTTTAGGTCTACCTAAGACCAGGGTTTGAGGACTTCTGGAGAGTCTATCTGAGACTTCTTGCTATGGTTCAGGCTATTCAGCTACGGCCTTTGGTCCCTGTGGCATGTTATTTGCATTGCATTGTTTGCATATGCATTATCATTGCATCCCATTAACGTGTGTCTGTACTGCAGGTGCATTTGCATACCCTCCGGTTCTAGTGCCCAGACTTCTGAGTATTGACTATGGCTGGATTGAGGAAGACAGTTGCGTATAAGCTGCCCACACCTGATATTACCCCTTTGCTCGGTCTGATATCTCTTGCTGATGAGGAGGTTAGGAGAAGCTTCAGAATGAGTCATGGGAAATTGCTGAGATTAGTCTGCAAGCCCACTGCTGATGAGATAAACGGGCTGTACACCTTGATGCAGTTCTATGACCCCGCATTGAGATGTTTTACGTTTGCTGACTCATTTCTGGGGCCTACCATTGAAGAGTATGTGGAGTTCACTGAGCTACCAGTGCAGAACAAGGTTCCCTTTATTCACTCTGCTGCTGAACCCAAGTTGGAGGACTTAGCTAAAGCCTTGCATATGGACGCTGCAGAACTGTTAGTGACTTCTTGGCTTGGGGTTTCAGGTTTCTCTCTTGATTTCCTGGTGGGCAAAGCTCAGGAGTACGCCAAGAACGGATGCTGGGTGGTTTTCAATGCTATTTTGGCTCTATGCATTTATGGAATTGTGTTGTTCCCTAACCTGCCCAATTTCGTAGACTTGGACGTTTTCCATCTATTTGCTGCCGGCAATCCAGTGCCGATGTTGATCGGAGACTTCTACCACTCCTTACACTACAAGAATGAAAACAGAAGGGGAAAGGTCGTTTACTGTTGTGCTCCTTTGTTGAATATGTGGTTCAAGAGTCATCTTCCCATGAAGGGATCTTTTGTGGAGAGTGCAGCCACAGCTAGCTGGTCAGAGCGCTTGATGAGGCTATCTTCCGAAGACGTTGAATGGTTTAATCGAGATCTGCTAGGATCTGAGCTTATCTTCAGTTGTTCTGGGTACCCTAATGTTCCGTTGATAGGAAGGAAATGGGGTATCAATTACAACCCTTCTCTGTTCATTCGTCAGTTCGGATATGCGCTGAAGAACCCACCAAAGGAGGAAGAAGTACAGGAATCTCTGTACTTCACCGGTGATTTGAAGGGGGAGTTATTAGCCAAGCTGCAGCATGCCTGGACGCGTATTAACCGAAGAGGGAAGCCGCTGTTAGGGAAGAATGACTGTCAGGCTTATGCACCTTACAGAGTTTGGATCCAGGAGAGAGCAAGTCAGTTGCGGATGCCATTTCCAGATGCACCAGTCCTTGTTCCCATTCCGGTAGCAGAGCCAACTACTGTTTCTAGGGAGGCCTACGAGCAAGTGGTGAAAGAAAAAGAAGCCTTGATGAAGATCAACGAAGGGTTAGAGCAGGAGATAGCCCAGGTACGCAGTGAGAAAAACAAGGCCGTGCATGCTTTCCAACAGCAGATTGAGCTAGTGAACAGACTAGGGGCTGAGTTGGCTGAAGAAAGGAAGAAGCGCGAATGTCTGGGGTAAGAGTTCAGAAGCTCCCATGACATGCTGGAATCCAAAAAGAAAGCACTTGACATCGCTCACCGAGAGATCTCTTCTTGCAATAAGACTTGGAATGCCACGCTCACCAACAATAAGAAGAGGGAAGATAAGTTGAAGCAGCAAATTTCCGACCTCGAAGAGCAGTTGAAGTCCAGCATCAAGAAGTGTGAAGAAGAAGTGATGACCCGGTATAGTCTCCAGAATGCACTGAACAAGGCCATCAAAGGCAGAGATGAAGCTGTGTCTCAGAAGCGTAAACTAGAGGATTGCTTCGGAGAAGGGGCATGGGAGGAAACTGCTGAAGACGTGCGATGCGTTCTTAAGAAAAGAAACCAACTCGTTGAAGGGATGCTTACCCGACCAAGTCACCCGGAGACCAAGAAGTTGCTAGAAGAGTACCAGACTTATGGGAGTGTTTGATCCTTTCATGTATTAGCTTGTATGCTTTATTTGCATAGTGCTGACCATCACCAGGATTGTTGGTTGGGGTCATGCCTTTCTTTATACTCAGTGACGTTGTATTCCTGGCTTATTGGTTTTCTCTGTAATATATGAGGCTTTCTGTGATCCAATTCCGATTGCTAGCACTGTCATTGCACCGGCACCTTCACACTAGAATCGGGGAATGAATTTCCCTAATGCACAGACACACACATTGCATTGCATTCATATTCATATTGCATTATAGGTAATCATCGGATGATATCTTATTTCATGCTCTGTACCAGGTATTTTCAGGATTGCAGATCAGCACCCGCACCGCTATTCCACTCGCACCAACTGTCGAAGAATCATGGATCAAATGCAGAACGAGATGCAAGATGTGCGCGAGAAGCTAGCTCTATTTATGCAGACCATGGAAGCCATTGCAAAAGGTCAGGAGAATCTGCAAGCCATGGTGCAGCCTCTGTTGGTCAGAAATGCTGGTCACGGTAATGAGGATCATCAGTCTGTGCGGGTCGACACTGTTCAGGGGGATGGCACTCCTACGCCAGTGGCTCCGCCTGTAGTCAATATACCGGCTGCTAATGTCAATAACGCTACCGGTGCTGGGAACGGTAACATCGGAGTTGGGAACGAGACTACTGTCCATAACGTTGGGCTTGGTGATGTAAACTTGGGTGATAATATGGGAGGCAACGGCTTCGGCAATGCTGGATTTGGGTTCAACGATCAGGGATTCGATAACGCTGGGAAATATGGTTTCAATGCTTAAGGCTTTGGGCAAGATGGTTATGGTGTGGCCAATCAGGGTTACGGAGGTTTCGGAAATGGAAACGGCGCTGGGTTAATGGCTTTTGGACCTGCTGGAGTCGCTCAGGGGTACGGCAACAGAGGGCGAGGCCCAGTGATGAATCAGATCAGAGCTGGCCGCAATAATGGATATGATGGGTATGGAGCTGGGAATGGTATGTGGCAAGAAGATCAGCAGGAGGACGCTTTCTCCGGCGGAGGTTTCGAAGGGCCGATGGATGACTCCCAGAAGATCAGAATGCTAGAAGAGCAGATGAGGGGGGTCCTGAACCAAAGTGCTGTGGGCTTAGACATGTCAACAATGGGCCTGGTACCTGGCTTGCGGGTGCCAATCAAATTCAAAGCTCCTATGTTTGATAAGTATAAAGGGGACACATGTCCGAAAGTGCACGTGCGGGCTTATTATCGAAAGATGTCTGCGTACTCAACTGATGAGAGAATGCTAATGCATTTCTTTCAAGATAGTCTATCAGGACCTTCCCTAGAATGGTATATGGGGTTGGAGCCTACTAACATAAAGACATGGAAGCAACTAGCAGAGGCATTTGTAGCTCACTATAAGTATAACAGCGACTTGGCGCCCAACCGGGTCCAATTGCAAGGGCTATCTCAGAAGAAGGATGAGAGCTTTAAAGAGTACGGGCAAAGATGGCGCGACATGGCTGCTAGGGTCCGTCCTCCTTTAGAAGACAAGGAAATGAATGACATGTTCATCGGCACATTCACAGGCATGTTTCATGACAAGTTGTTTCATACATCTCTGGCCAGTTTCTCAGACTTAATTCTGATGGGAGAAAAGATTGAACGTAACATTAAGCAGGGAAAATTCCAAGCTGAGGAATTAACTGCATTTGGCAGTAATAGGAAGGCTTTTGGTGGGCGCCGTCAGGGCGAGGCAAGCGCAGTGTTTGGGGGACGAGGCCGAGGCCGAGGCAGAGGTCGGAACCAATATCATCAGCCGCAGCAGGTGGCGAGTGTTACTATTCCATATCAACAACCACCATTTCAACAACAACAACCGTTTCAGCAGCAGCCCATGCAGCAGCAGCAGCAGCCATTTCAACAACAGCAGCAGCAGCCACAGCAAGGGGCACAGCCTGCTCAGCGAAGATTCCAGGGTGGTAAACCAAGAAGAGTGTTTGAGAAGCCGCCCTCAACGTACGCAGATTTGTTGCAGACATTGTTGGGTTTGAACCTGGTAGAGAAGAGAACTCTGGCACCGATAACGGGAACTCCTCCGTATGGTTATGATGCAAGCAGGCACTGTGAGTTTCATTCTGGGGCTCCGGGCCACGATGTAGAGGGTTGCCATGATTTTAAGCATGTTGTGCAGGATCTTTTGGATAATAAAACTATCAATTTCGGAACAGCATGGCCGAATATAGTGCAGAAGCCCATGCCTAATCATGGGGCAAACGCCATTCTGACTGAGGGAGGGTTGAATCTGATTATGAATGTCGATGATTTAAAGACGCCGCTGAGAGAGATAAAAAGCAGATTGTTGCAAGGGGGTGTTTATCCAGGATGTGACGAGTATTGCTTAGAATGCTGGACCCTGGCTGGGGGTGTGATGATTTGAAGAAAGGCATTCAGGCTTTAATTGATGACGGCACATTGCAGTTTGACCGAGCAGCAATCGAAGAGCCTGCAGGGGCAGTAGCAGATGATCAGAGTGATGTGGCCACTGTAACGATTCCTCGAAAGACTATCACTATAACAGCACCGGCTCAGCGACCGCCGATCACCATAACTAAGGCCGAACCAGTCCCGTACGAGAGCACAAAAGCAGTCCCATGGTCATATGGGTTGGAAGTGTATTGTGACGGAATAAAGGTTGATGTTAATAAGCAGCCAACCGAGACTGTGGACAACGTTGTTGGTTCAGGAGGTATGACAAGGAGTGGTCGGATCTTCATATCGCCTGAGGTGGAGGCCGAAAGACTGGCAAAGGGGAAAGGAAAGATGGGTGAGAATGTCCCAGTGCAGGCAAACGAAAAAGCATCGGCATCGAAAGATGTAGAAGAGTTCATGCGCTTGATTCGAAAAAGTGATTATAAGATTGTGGAGCATCTGCAACAGACGCCGTCCAAAATATCTATCTTGTCGTTGCTATTGTGTTCTGAAGCTCACAGAAATGCTTTGTTGAAAGTCCTGGATACTTCCTTTGTACCCCAAGACGTCTCCGTGAATCAGCTGGAAGGAGTGTTGGCACATGTGAATGCAGGCCACAACCTGGGCTTTACCGACTTCGATTTGACCCCGAAGGGGAGAGATCATAATATGGCGCTGCACATATCTGTTGAGTGTAGAGGATCAGTAATGTCGCATGTATTGGTCGATACCGGATCATCCTTAAATGTGATGCCCAAGAAAGCGATGATGAAGCTGGATGTTAGAGGAATCTTGTGCACGCCCAGTGACTTGGTAGTCAGAGCGTTTGATGGCACGCGAAGAACAGTCTTTGGATCGATAACATTGCCTCTACAGGTGGGGCCGGAGGTGTTTGCGACGGAATTTTATATCATGGATATACAGCCCGCATATAGTTGCCTGCTCGGAAGACCCTGGATTCATGGGGCTGGGGCAGTCACGTCTACCCTGCATCAGAAGTTGAAATATATGGTCGGAGACAGCGTGGTCACCGTATGCGGAGAAGAGGACATCTTGGTCAGCCATCTGTCGTCATTTAAATATGTGGAGGTCGATGGAGAGATCCACGAAACACCCTGCCAGGCATTTGAAGGATTGCGTATCAAGGACAAAGGTCCCGGGCCGAGCAAAGTGTCGAAGATAGCCGTCTCGTCGTATAAAGAAGCCCAAGCTCTGGTGGAGGCAGGAGAAGCAAAGGGCTGGGGCAAAGTGCTGGATATTCCTGTGAAGATGGACCGGTTCGGGCTGGGATACCAACCGTCATCATCAACACCTACTGTGGGTGCACCCTGTTTCAGAGGGCCAATAACCATCTCTGCCAGTGGAGTATGTCATGGAACCATCAATGCTGCTTCGGAGTCTGACGAAGGAGACAGCGACTGTGATATGGATGCCTGGATTCAGCCAAGCACGCCAGGACAAGGACTGTGCAACTGGTCCATTCAGGAGTTTGTTCCTGTGACTCTTAAACAGTAATGCTTTGTTTTATTAATTGTTGAACAATCTGATGTCTTGCCCGGGGCATCATGATTTGCTTAGGGCTGTGTTGTTATAAACATTGCGTGTTTTTCATTAAATAAAAGGCGTTTTCTCGTGTGCAAATATTGTAATCTCTGTTTTTCTTGTTTTGTATTTTTCAATAAAATGGCAACGTGGCTATTCGCTTTATACGGATTTTGAAACATTTAACCATTCTTTTTGCAGGATAACATTTTCAGATGACATCCTTGAACCACCTATGACTCGTCCCGACTTCGAGCACCCGGTATTTCAGGCTGAAGAAGAGGTTGTCGAAGATAGTGACGTCCCTGAAGAATTGTCTTGGTTGGTGAAACAAGAAGAGCGTGTCATTCTGCCTCACGAAGAGGTCATCGAAATTATCAACTTGGGGTCGGAAGGGGTTGAGAAGAATATTCGTATCGGAGCCGCACTGCAGAGCGATATTAAGCGAAGACTGGTTGAAATGCTCCGAGAGTATAGTGATGTATTCGCTTGGTCGTATGAAGATATGCCAGGGCTCGATACAGATATGGTTGTGCACCGTCTGCCACTGAAGGAAGAATGCCCACCGGTCAAACAAAAGCTTCGCAGAACTAGACCAGATATGGCAGTGAAGATCAAAGAGGAGGTTCAGAAACAGTGGGATGCTGGTTTCCTGGCTGTGACAAAATATCCCTCATGGGTTGCTAACATCGTACAAGTGCCAAAGAAAGATGGCAAGGTTCGGATGTGCGTGGATTATAGGGACTTGAATAAGGCGAGCCTAAAAGACGATTTTCCACTTCCTCATATCGACGTGCTAGTTGATAATACTGCTCAATACTCCGTATTCTCCTTCATGGATGGCTTTTCAGGCTATAATCAGATTAAAATGGCGCCGGAGGACATGGAGAAGACTACTTTCATAACGCCTTGGGGAACATTTTGCTACAAAGTGATGCCCTTTGGTTTGAAAAATGCTGGGGCAACATATCAGCGTGCGATGACGACTCTTTTTCATGATATGATGCATAAAGAGATCGAAGTTTATGTTGACGATATGATTTCCAAATCCCAGACAGAGGAAGAGCATCTGGTGAATCTGCTGAAGCTATTTAAAAGGCTTAGGAAGTTCAGGCTGAGACTGAACCTTAATAAGTGCACCTTCGGGGTGAGATCGGGTAAGCTGCTGGGGTTTATCGTAAGTGAAAGAGGAATAGAGGTCGATCCTGCTAAGATAAAAGCAATTCAAGAAATGCCGACGCCTAAAACAGAGAAAGAGGTGCGCGTGTTTTTAGGGAGGTTGAACTACATCGCTCGGTTCATATCTCATCTAACGGCCACGTGTGAACCATTATTCAAGCTGTTGAAGAAAGATCAAGCTGTAACATGGAACGGAAATTGTCAAAAGGCATTCGATAAAATAAAGCAGTATTTGCAGGAGCCTCCTATTTTGATACCCTCAGTGGCAGGTAGACCCTTGATTATGTATTTGACAGTTCTTAAGGGAAGCATGGGTTGTGTTCTCGGTCAGCACGACGAGACAGGGAGAAAAGAGCATGCGATCTATTACTTGAGTAAGAAATTTACAGATTGTGAATCTCGATACTCAATGCTTGAGAAAACTTGTTGCGCGCTAGCCTGGGCCGCCAAGCGTTTGAGGCAATACATGCTGAATCACACAACCATGCTCATCTCGAAGATGGATCCGATCAAATATGTATTCGAAAAGCAGGCGTTGTCAGGGAGAATTGCCCGTTGGCAGATGGTCTTGACTGAATATGACATCCAATACGTCTCGCAAAAGGCTATAAAGGGGAGTGTGCTGTTTGAGTATCTGGCGGAGCAGCCTATTGAAGATTACCAATCGATGAGGTTTGATTTTCCTGACGAGGATATCATGTACCTAAAGATGAAAGATTGTGAAGAGCCGTTGCCAGACGAAGGACCGGAGTTGGGTTCCAAATGGAGGATGATATTTGATGGAGCTGTGAACGCTTACGGTAGCGGAATAGGGGCAATCATCACTACGCCACACGGGTCGCACATCCCGTTTACTGCCCGGTTGACCTTTGTCGTTACCAATAATGAGGCCGAATACGAAGCTTGTATAATGGGGCTTGAAGAAGCCATTGATTTGCGAATCAAGAATCTGGACGTATACGGAGACTCAGCTCTGGTGGTGAATCAGATAAAAGGGGAATGGGAGACACGTCAGCCCAATTTGATACATTACATGAATTATGCAAGGAGATTGTTGCCTTTCTTTGACAAGGTTGAATTGCATCATGTACCGCGGGCATAAAATCAGATGGCTGACGCCCTAGCCACTTTGTCTTCCATGTACAAAGTCAACTTCTGGAACGAGGCTCCCCGAATCATTATCTCTCGGCTTGACAGACCAGCTTTCGTGTTTGCTATTGACGAAGCATCCGACGACAAACCGTGGTATTTTGATATCCTTAATTTCCTGAAGAATAAAGAGTATCTGGCTGGGGCATCCAGTCAAGATCAGAAGACTCTCAGGAGATTAGCGGGTAATTTCTATTTGAATCCAGATGGTGTCTTGTACAGAAGGAACCACGACTTGGTGCTGTTGCGTTGTGTAGACGAAAGAGAGGCAAAGCTGCTCATGGAGGAAATACACGAAGGTACATTTGGTACGCATACTGGTGGGCATGCTATGACGAGAAAGCTGCTGCGAGCAGGTTATTTTTGGCTGACTATGGAAACTGATTGTTTCAAGTTTGCGAGGAAGTGCCACAAGTGCCAAATCTATGCTGATAAGATCCACGTGCCTCCGAGTCCTCTGAATGTGATGTCATCGCCATGGCCATTCTCGATGTGGGGAATCGATATGATTGGAAAGATCGAGCCGACAGCTTCTAATGGGCACAGGTTCATCCTAGTAGCAATCGATTATTTCACCAAGTGGGTGGAAGCGGCGTCTTATGCAAATGTAACTAAGCAGGTGGTGGCCAGATTCATCAAGAGAGATATCATTTGCCGATATGGGATCCCCGAGCGGATAATCACGGACAACGGTTCAAACCTGAACAACAAAATGATGAAGGAGCTCTGTCAGAATTTCAAGATCGAACATCACAACTCCTCCCCTTACCGACCCAAGATGAATGGCGCTGTCGAAGCGGCCAATAAGAATATCAAGAAGATCGTTCAAAAGATGGTGGTGACCTATAAGGATTGGCATGAGATGCTACCTTTCGCTTTGCACAGTTATCGTACGACGGTACGCACGTCAACCGGGGCAACCCCGTTCTCGTTGGTATACGGAATGGAAGCAGTATTACCATTGGAAGTTGAGATCCCTTCTCTAAGGGTATTGCGAGATGTTCAACTAGATGAGGCAGAATGGGTGAAAGACAGGTTGAACCAACTGAGTTTGATGGATGAGAAGAGGCTAGCTTCTCTAGCATACGGTCGTTTGTACCAGAGCCGAATGAAGAAAGCATATGATAAGAAGATACATCCGCAGAGCTTTCAGACGGGCGACCTTGTGCTGAAAAGGATTCTCCCGCCGCAGGCAGATCACAGGGGCAAGTGGACCCCTAACTACGAAGGGCCATACGTTGTCAGAAAAGTCTTTTCAGGAGGAGCGTTGTTGTTGTCCACCATGGACGGTGAAGACTTTACGTCACCTGTGAATTCGGACGCAGTTAAAAAATACTTTGCTTAAAATTGACCCGCTGGACAAAAAAAAAAAGAGAGTCCAGGCAAAAATGGGGCATCCTGGCGAACCAAAAACAAAATGAAAGGTTCGGGCAAAAGTTAGGGATAAAACGAAAAATGTACACCCGCGAAGTTGGAAACCTACACTGGGCAGCTTCGGCAAAAAAGGGGTATCCCGGTGAACTGAAAACCCGTAAAGGGC
This sequence comes from Lathyrus sativus, assembly GCA_963859935.3. Lineage (NCBI taxonomy): Eukaryota > Viridiplantae > Streptophyta > Magnoliopsida > Fabales > Fabaceae > Lathyrus > Lathyrus sativus. Next base: position 176,139,155 of record OZ012740.1, read on the forward strand.
GGTTCACGCAAAAGTTAGGGATTTGAAAAGCAAATGACTGCAGTCCGAATTTGATACTGCAGTGAGCATCGGTGCGGGAGAATGTACCTGAGGGGTTGATTATCAGATACAATCTCTTCGGAAGTGTGGATACCGGGAAAGCATTAGAGTCGGGCGAGTCATGGGAGGATCAGTTCGTGGTGTTCATCTACACCCCGTTGCCGACATGTGTACAAATTTAATTTGTCGATATATTTATGCTTCTTGTGCATACTTGTATATTTGCTTTGCGTAGCTTCCTCTTTCCAGGAGTTACATCCCGTGTACAAAACTCTGCCCATTCAGGGGCCCAATTAATAAAAATGTTATTCAGTACTCGATGTTATCTCTTTACCGTTTTGTGCATGATAAACGCCTAAGTTTACTGAAACTAGCATGTGTATAACATCACTGGCCCTTGCCGACGATTGCTAAAACTTTGAATTAACTGAAAATGATGTTACTAACCTGAATAGATTTGGTTGCATAGGCTTGTCTTGTCTTGTTTATGTTGCTGCAGGTTTCATAGCCGTAAGAGGGAGATGATCAAAAGATTGCGGTAACGAAAGACTCGACCCCCACGCAGGTCATGCATGTGCTTTCTGAAGAAGGATCGAATTCCCCAGCTAGCCGTAGCTTATCCAAAGCACATGCTCCAGCAAAGTCATTCATCCTCAGCAGAGTTTGGCGATTCCAAGATTATAAGGCTGTATTCAGACAGTGTATCTCAAGCCGAGTTGGTTTAGTCGCAGAAGATTAATATTTGTGAGCTGTATTCAGGCAGTTTATCTTTCCCCGCAGGGTCAGTTACTCTCCCCCAGCGGAGGCAGTTGATTTTCCCCAAGAGAATCATCCCACCCCAGCGGAGTTCTCTTTCCAACCAGTGTTTTCATTCCTCCCAGTGGAACTTGAAGATTAAGACTCTCCCCGGCAGAGTTGGTGGAGCACTGACATTTATTTTGTCAGAATACCGTGTGATATCTGTTCACTCTCCAGCACAAGTCCGATCATACCAGGCGCGTTTGCTATTCTCCAGCAGAGCTATATTCCCCAGCAGGGTTACTTCAATGAGGTGCTTGGTTTAAGTTCCCCATTTCCCAGCTGAGTCGACTTCACTCTTCCAGCATTTATTTTGCTGGAATAATTCTGTAGCACCAGGCTATCCCCAGCGGAGTCGGCATTGTCTTCAGCATTTATTTTGCTGGAGCAGCTCCTGTATCTCAGCAGTTCGAGTCTACATTGGCATCGGCATATAGTGTTATACTTGCATCCACCAAATAAAAGCGTAGCATTTCCATGCCGAATGGAGCATTGCATCGTTGTCAGACATACGCATTTCTGAAACATAAACTAGGTGGGCTAACCGTTTACTTCAAGTATTGTCTCTCTTGCAGGTGGAGAGAGCTCTTGCTCAGATGAATCACCAAACATTCGAGGTATCAGCGTGAGACATTCAATGAAGTGTCAGCTTTGGCATTATTCCCCACAGAATTATCATGATGCAGTTCTCTTTGTCTCCGAGCAGAGTTATTTGTGAATTTCTCGTGTTTTCCCCGCCAGAGTGAGTAGGCAAAATTTCTCCTCATTCCTAAGCAGAGTTGTTTGTCGTCAACGGGTTTCAGGAATCAGAATTTCAGAGGCCACCGCCGGTTATCAGAACAGGCGTCTGGTAGTTCGATTTTCAGATATCCCCAGTAGAGTCCGCTTCAACGTCGCTGCCACGTCAGTACTAAGAAGTTTGTGGTTTGGGACCAACGGAAGAGGAGTTCTGACGAGGACAATTTTATTGACAGGTTTCCTTCGTGCTAGAAAAGTGGGAGTCCTAACGTGGACATTTCTTCCAGTTTGACGATATGTGCTAGTCCTGTAACAGCCCAAATTTCATTAAATAATTAATTATAGTAATTAATTGATTTAGTGGGATTTTTATTAATGTTGGAATTAATTTTTATTAATTGGAATTAATAGAGAATTGAGAAAGAAATTGGAAGGAAGGAAAATAAAGGAATATATAAGAGAGAAAGAAAAGAAAGATAGAAAAAAAAAACATTTTTGGAAAGAAAAAGGAAAGAAGAAGAAAGGAGAGAAGAGAAGAAGAAGAAAAGTGGAAATCATCAAGAACCAACATCAAAACTCCGATTAATAGAGGTAAGGGTGAGAAATGTTTCTATTTAATCATTGTATGATGTTATGTATGTTGGGTTAGGGTTTTAGTGGAGTTTCCATCACTTTCCATTTAGGGCAAAATGTTGGATAATCGGTAGATTGATGATTTAATCGGTTGAAATCGAGTAATAATGCCGTAGAATAGTCGGGTAACATGTATTGATGCTGTTTATACTGATTTGGATGTGTAAGAGAGGGTTGATGATGGATTGGTGAAGGAGGGACAAAATAGGATTCTGTTCTGCGCAGGTTCGCTGGCTCTCGCCAGGCGAGCAAAGGCGAAGCTTCGCCAGGCGAAGCCTAGCAAATGTTGGCGAATAATTATATTTAAGTCCCAGTAGACTTCGCTGGTGGGTTCGCCAGGCGAAGTGGGACAGCGAAGGTTCGCCCAGCGAAGGTGCTGGCAAATGGTGGCGAATGAAGTCAGTAGTTACTGACTTGGGCTCGCTGGGAAGTCTCGCCAGGCGAAGCCTAGCGAGTGCTCGCTGAGAGAGTTCGCCAGGCGAAGGCCAGGCGAAGGTTCGCTGCGAGGGTTCGCCAGGCGAATGAAGGCGAATGTGGCAGTATATTTTCTTTGCTGTGTTATCCAAATGGTGATTGTTTGGTTGATTCGCATATGTTTATACTTCTATGTTATGAATGAGTATGTGAACTATCATGATAACATGTGCTGTGGGTAGCCTTCGGGCGTGAATCCTAGAGTTGTGATATGAATGATTAATTGTAATCGGTTAAAATACATGAGAACATAATGATGGTTATGTGTGTATTAATTGATGAGTTGTGAATGTTTGATTGTTGTGTGAATGCATGGGAACATATGTGATATGTGTGCATTGTGGTTGAATATGATGATGTGTGAAATGAATACATTGATAAATGTTTGATATATGTTGTATGTGCAATCATGATGAAATTCTCGAAGGGGTGAATTATTCGAATGCATGGGATTAAGACGCGGGAACGGTCTTAAGTGCATTTATTGTGATTGGTTGATTGTACATGCATCATTCAGTCAAGAGGCAATGTTTGTTAGTTTCGTGGAAACTAGTGGCTTGTCCCAAACCTAGAAGGGTGGGTTTGAAGCCTAGGGGACGGGCTTGGTTGTTATCGGTCTAGAAGGGTGGACCCGGTTTAAAGTAAAAACCGAAAAATGATAACAAGTTATCGGTCTAGAAGGGTGGACCCGGTTAGAGTGAAAACCGAAAAAAGATAACTAATGTCGGTACCACATAGCATTGAGTTGCATTGGATATGTTGAGTCACATTTCATAATATTGTTGTGGTATAAATGTGCTTGTGAATGATTGTGAAATTAAGCATGAAGGGATGTGCTTGTGAATGTTCATAATGCTGATATATGTGAACGTGATATGATTATGATTATGAGAACGAAGTGTGGTGAGAAATGTGAATATGTGTTATATGATACCTATATATATACGTAATCTTATGCTTTGATTATTATGGTTATATTTCTCACCCTTCTGCTGTTTTATAATGCTCTATGAGGCATTGCAGATTAGGATGCTGGAGTCCTTTTGTGAAGAATAGTCTTCATTCTTTTGAGTCTACTGCTCTGATATGTAACACCGGGTAGTTAGACTAGTATAGTCATTCTTTTGTGATACATTGCGATGTATCAGCTTATGTGGTTCTGTAAATCTAACTGATATGATATATTAATTTAGATAGCTTATGTGTACGTGGATTAATATTTTGAAAACGATCAAATGATTTTATCTTCCGCTTAAATTGAAAATGTTACATATTTTATGGAGCAAATTGTGAAAGTGTTTTATTGGTGAAATTGTGGCATTCTTCTTTTATACCTTATTATAAAACCTTTTTACTCTGATAACTTGTATGTGCTTAATTGTTTTTATATGCAATTATTTGGGGTATAGAAGGGGGTGTTACAATAGTGGTATCAGAGCTGGTCGGTCCGTCCGGCCTAGTTGTTAGAGTGTTTTCTTCCTGTGTGTTATTGATATGCGTGTGTTGCATTATCAATATTGGTTGTTCTTACGTGGTTCTGTGGTTGGAATTAGTAAGATGGTTGCAGGAAGGAACGACGAAGCGATTGCGGAGGCATTGACGAGATTGGCGGGGGCAATTGGGCAGAATCCTCCGGCCAATGTGAATGTGAGGAATCATGCTGATGATGGATTCCGTGCTTTGGGGAAATTCCAAAAGAATAACCCTCCGGTCTTCAAGGGAACTCATGAACCGGACAAGGCACAAATTTGGTTGAAAGCTGTGGAAAAGATTTTTCGAGTTATGAATTGCTCGGATGCACAGAAGGTGCAGTTTGGGACTCATATGCTCGAAGAAGAAGCTGAAGATTGGTGGGGTAATACTCGCCAAAGATTTGAGGAAGATGATATTGTGATTACGTGGGATTTGTTTAGAGAAACTTTTCTGGAGAAGTATTTTCCAGAGGATGTGCGGGGGAAGAAAGAGATCGAATTTCTTGAGTTGAAGCAAGGTAATTCGACGGTTGCTGAGTATGCGGCGAAATTTGAGGAGTTGATCAAATTTTGTCCTCACTATAATACTGGTAATGCTGAGAGGTCTAAGTGCCTCAAGTTTGTGAACGGTTTGAGACCTGAGATTAGACAAGCTATTGGATACCAGGAAATCAGGCGGTTTTCTGAGTTGGTTAACAAGAGCAGAATTTATGATGAAGACAGTAGGGCTAGGTCTAGCCACTACAAGAGCCTAAGTGATAAGAAAGGAAAAGGTCAATTCAGAGGAAAACCTTATGTGACTCCTGCGGACAAAGGGAAGCAGAGAATGGGTTATGGCAAGAGGCCAAGTGGGGGAGTTTCTACTCCGGTGAGATGTTATAGGTGCGGTGAAGAGGGACATCGTGCTCCTGAATGCAAAAGTGTTGAGAAGACGTGTTTTAAGTGTGGCAAGCCAGGCCACAAGGCTCTGGAATGCAGAAGTGGTGCGGGCGTGACTTGCTACAATTGTGGTGAGCAAGGGCACATTAGTACCAAGTGCGATAAGCCGAAGAAGAATCAAGGGAGCGGGAAAGTGTTCGCTCTATCTGGATCTGAGACTGCTAGCGACGATCGATTGATCAGAGGTACGTGTTTTATTAATGGTATACCTTTGATCGCTATAATTGATACCGGAGCTACGCATTATTTTATTTCTTTGGATTGTGTTAGAAGGTTGAATCTTGAGTTGTCTGTGATTGGTGGCGGTATGGTTATTGATACTCCTGCTATGGGTTCGGTAACTACACCGTATGTTTGCTTGAATTGCCCGTTGAGTATTTTCGGTAGAGATTTTGGGATAGATTTAGTGTGTCTTCATTTGGATCAACTTGATGTCATTCTTGGAATGAATTGGTTAAAATTCAATCGTGTGTATATTAACTGTTTTGACAAAACGGTTATTTTTCCCGACTCGGATGTTGAAAGGGAATTGTTTATAACGAGGAAACAAGTGAAAGAATCGGTGCAAGATGGGGCTAAGGTATTTATGCTTATGGCAACTTTGAGGACTAGTGAAAGTGAAGAGATTGATGCTTTGCCCATTGTTAGAGATTTTCCGGAAGTATTCTCTGATGAGATAAAGGATTTACCGCCGGAGCGAGAAGTGGAGTTTTCGATAGATTTGATTCCTGGAACTAGTCCGATATCGATGGCTCCATATCGTATGTCGGCCTCAGAGTTAAAAGAGTTGAAGAGTCAACTTGAGGATTTGCTTGAAAAGAGGTTTATTCGTCCGAGCGTGTCACCGTGGGGTGCCCCGGTGTTGTTGGTTAAGAAGAAAGAGGGTTCTATGAGGCTCTGTGTGGATTACAGACAGTTGAACAAGGCGACTATTAAGAATAAGTATCCACTTCCGAGGATTGATGATCTGATGGATCAGTTGATTGGTGCAAGTGTGTTCAGCAAGATTGATTTGAGATCTGGGTATCATCAGATCCGTGTGAAAGCTGAGGATATTCAGAAGACGGCCTTTCGGACGAGGTATGGACACTATGAGTATTCCGTGATGCCATTTGGTGTGACTAATGCACCAGGTGTATTTATGGAGTACATGAATAGGATTTTTCATCCTTATTTGGATAAGTTTGTGGTGGTGTTTATCGACGACATCTTGGTTTATTCGAAGAGCGAAGGGGAGCATGCCGAGCATCTGAAGATTGTGTTATCTGTGCTGAGGGAGAAGCAGTTGTTCGCGAAGCTTTCTAAGTGTGAGTTTTGGTTGGAGGAGGTTAGTTTCCTTGGTCATGTGATCTCGAGTAATGGTATTGCGGTCGATCCGTCGAAGGTTGAAGCGGTGTCGCAATGGGAGACTCCGAAGTCAGTTTTTGAGATCAGAAGTTTTCTTGGCTTAGCCGGTTATTATCGGAAGTTTATTGAAGGATTTGCTAAGTTATCGTTGCCGTTGACGCAGTTGACTAGGAAAGGTCAAGCCTTTGTCTGGGACGCCAAGTGTGAAGCGAGTTTTCAAGAACTTAAGCGAAGGTTGACGACATCTCCTGTTTTGATCCTGCTAAATCCAGAAGAACCATTCGTTGTGTATTGTGATGCTTCTTTGATGGGTTTAGGAGGTGTGTTGATGTAGAATAACCAAGTTGTAGCTTATGCTTCGAGGCAACTCAAAGTGCATGAGAAGAATTATCCGACGCATGACTTAGAGTTGGCCGCCGTCGTGTTCGTGTTGAAACTTTGGAGGCATTATTTATTTGGCGCAAGATTGGAAGTGTTTAGTGACCACAAGAGTTTGAGGTATCTTTTTGATCAAAAGGAATTGAATGCGAGACAAAGAAGATGGCTTGAACTTTTGAAGGATTTTGATTTTGGCTTGAATTACCATCCGGGTAAAGCGAATGTAGTAGCGGATGCATTGAGTCGGAAATCATTGCATATGTCGGCATTGATGGTGAAAGAGTTAGAATTGGTTGAGCAATTTCGAGATTTGAGTTTGGTATGTGAGAGAACTTCTTTTGGATTTACGTTGGGTATGTTAAAGCTGACAAGTGGTATTTTGGATGAAATTCGAGAAGGACAGAAATCAGATTTGAGCTTAGTTGATCGGTTGACTTTAATCAACCAAGGCCAAGGTGGTGATTTTCGGACTGATGAGAATGGTATTATGAGATGTCGGGATCGAGTTTGTGTTCCAGATGTGGTTGAGCTTAAGAAGAGTATCCTTGAGGAAGGACATCGTAGCGGATTGAGTATTCATCCGGGTGCTACTAAGATGTATCAGGATTTGAGGAAAGTATTTTGGTGGCCTAGTATGAAGAAGGATATTGCGGAATTTGTGTATTCTTGTTTGACTTGCCAGAAGTCAAAGGTTGAGCATCAGAAGCCATCGGGTTTGATGAAGCCGTTGTTTATTCCTGAGTGGAAATGGGATAGTATCTCCATTGATTTTGTATCGGGTTTGCCGAGGACGCCGAGTAATTTTGAGGCTATTTGGGTTATCGTGGATAGGTTGACTAAATCTGCTCACTTTATCCCTATGCGTATGGATTACTCTTTGGAGAAGTTGGCTAAGTTGTATATTGAGAGGATTGTGTGTCTGCATGGTATTCCGTTAAGTATTGTTTCGGATAGAGATTCGCGGTTTACTTCGAGATTTTGGGAGAGCCTGCAAAGTGCTTTGGGTACTAAGTTGCGTCTGAGTTCAGCGTATCATCCTCAGACTGATGGTCAGACGGAGAGGACGATTCAGTCGCTTGAAGATCTTTTGAGAGCTTGTGTATTGGAAAAAGGAGGAGCTTGGGATAACTACTTGCCTTTGATTGAGTTTACCTACAACAACAGTTTCCATTCGAGTATTGGTATGGCACCATTTGAGGCGTTGTATGGTAGACGGTGTAGGACACCATTGTGTTGGTTCGAGTCCGGAGAAAGTTCTGTTGTTGGACCCGAGTTAGTTCAACAGACTACTGATAAGATCAAGATGATTCAAGAGAAGATGAGAGTTGCTCAAAGTCGTCAGAAGAGTTATTATGACAAGAGGAGAAAGGCACTTGAATTTCAAGAGGGAGATCATGTGTTTCTTCGAGTCACTCCGATGACAGGTGTTGGTAGGGCACTGAAGTCGTGCAAGTTGTCGCCGCGTTTCATTGGTCCTTATCAGATTTTGCAAAGGATAGGAGAAGTGGCCTATCGTGTGGCTTTACCACCGTCGCTTGCTAATCTTCATGACGTATTCCATGTATCTCAGTTGAGGAAATACATTGCGGATCCGTCTCATGTAGTCCAAGTAGATGATGTGCAGGTGAGAGATAACCTGACTGTTGAGACATCACCTATGCGGATAGAGGATCGAAAATTGAAGCAGCTTCGAGGTAAAGAGATCGCTTTAGTGAAGGTCGCGTGGGGAGGATCGGCTGGTGGAAATGTTACTTGGGAGCTTGAGAGTCGGATGAAAGAGTCTTATCCAGAACTGTTTGAATCAGGTAACATTTCCGAGGACGAAAATTCCTAAGTGGGGGAAGGTTGTAACAGCCCAAATTTCATTAAATAATTAATTATAGTAATTAATTGATTTAGTGGGATTTTTATTAATGTTGGAATTAATTTTTATTAATTGGAATTAATAGAGAATTGAGAAGGAAATTGGAAGGAAGGAAAATAAAGGAATATATAAGAGAGAAAGAAAAGAAAGATAGAAAAAAAAAACATTTTTGGAAAGAAAAAGGAAAGAAGAAGAAAGGAGAGAAGAGAAGAAGAAGAAAAGTGGAAATCATCAAGAACCAACATCAAAACTCCGATTAATAGAGGTAAGGGTGAGAAATGTTTCTATTTGATCATTGTATGATGTTATGTATGTTGGGTTAGGGTTTTAGTGGAGTTTCCATCACTTTCCATTTAGGGCAAAATGTTGGATAATCGGTAGATTGATGATTTAATCGGTTGAAATCGAGTAATAATGCCGTAGAATAGTCGGGTAACATGTATTGATGCTGTTTATACTGATTTGGATGTGTAAGAGAGGGTTGATGATGGATTGGTGAAGGAGGGACAAAATAGGATTCTGTTCTGCGCAGGTTCGCTGGCTCTCGCCAGGCGAGCAAAGGCGAAGCTTCGCCAGGCGAAGCCTAGCGAATGTTGGCGAATAATTATATTTAAGTCCCAGTAGACTTCGCTGGTGGGTTCGCCAGGCGAAGTGGGACAGCGAAGGTTCGCCCTGCGAAGGTGCTGGCAAATGGTGGCGAATGAAGTCAGTAGTTACTGACTTGGGCTCGCTGGGAAGTCTCGCCAGGCGAAGCCTAGCGAGTGCTCGCTGAGAGAGTTCGCCAGGCGAAGGCCAGGCGAAGGTTCGCTGCGAGGGTTCGCCAGGCGAATGAAGGAGAATGTGGCAGTATATTTTCTTTGCTGTGTTATCCAAATGGTGATTGTTTGGTTGATTCGCATATGTTTATACTTCTATGTTATGAATGAGTATGTGAACTATCATGATAACATGTGCTGTGGGTAGCCTTCAGGCGTGAATCCTAGAGTTGTGATATGAATGATTAATTGTAATCGGTTAAAATACATGAGAACATAATGATGGTTATGTGTGTATTAATTGATGAGTTGTGAATGTTTGATTGTTGTGTGAATGCATGGGAACATATGTGATATGTGTGCATTGTGGTTGAATATGATGATGTGTGAAATGAATACATTGATAAATGTTTGATATATGTTGTATGTGCAATCATGATGAAATTCTCGAAGGGGTGAATTATTCGAATGCATGGGATTAAGACGCGGGAACGGTCTTAAGTGCATTTATTGTGATTGGTTGATTGTACATGCATCATTCAGTCAAGAGGCAATGTTTGTTAGTTTCGTGGAAACTAGTGGCTTGTCCCAAACCTAGAAGGGTGGGTTTGAAGCCTAGGGGACAGGCTTGGTTGTTATCGGTCTAGAAGGATGGACCCGGTTTAAAGTAAAAAACGAAAAATGATAACAAGTTATCGGTCTAGAAGGGTGGACCCGGTTAGAGTGAAAACCGAAAAAAGATAACTAATGTCGGTACCGCATAGCATTGAGTTGCATTGGATATGTTGAGTCACATTTCATAATATTGTTGTGGTATAAATGTGCTTGTGAATGATTGTGAAATTAAGCATGAAGGGATGTGCTTGTGAATGTTCATAATGCTGATATATGTGAACGTGATATGATTATGATTATGAGAACGAAGTGTGGTGAGAAATGTGAATATGTGTTATATGATACCTATATATATACGTAATCTTATGCTTTGATTATTATGGTTATATTTCTCACCCTTCTGCTGTTTTATAATGCTCTATGAGGCATTGCAGATTAGGATGCTGGAGTCCTTTTGTGAAGAATAGTCTTCATTCTTTTGAGTCTACTGCTCTGATATGTAACACCGGGTAGTTAGACTAGTATAGTCATTCTTTTGTGATACATTGCGATGTATCAGCTTATGTGGTTCTGTAAATCTAACTGATATGATATATTAATTTAGATAGCTTATGTGTACGTGGATTAATATTTTGAAAACGATCAAATGATTTTATCTTCCGCTTAAATTGAAAATGTTACATATTTTATGGAGCAAATTGTGAAAGTGTTTTATTGGTGAAATTGTGGCATTCTTCTTTTATACCTTATTATAAAACCTTTTTACTCTGATAACTTGTATGTGCTTAATTGTTTTTATATGCAATTATTTGGGGTATAGAAGGGGGTGTTACAAGTCCTAACGTGGACAGGTTCGATTTTTCAGAGTTGTTGGAATGTGGAGTCCTAACGTGGACATTTCTTCCAGTTTGACGGTATGTGTTAGTCCTAACGTGGATGGATTTGATTTCTTGGTATTGATCGAAGGTGGAGTCTTGACGTGGACAAAGTTAGTTACTCTTCGTGTTGGTGTCCTGATATGGACCGTTTATCGCCAGCAGATGTCTTTATTCGTAATGGTGAAATATGCGTCCTGACGTGGACAAGTTTGTAGTTCTTTGTGATGACAAGATACTAGAGTCCTGACGCGGACAAACTTATCCTTCTTCGTGTTGTTGGCCAAGTATGAGTCCTAACGTGGACAAGTCTTATTTCCCCAGCAAGTCGAAGACGCGCGAGTCCTGACGTGGACAGGTTCTATTACTTCAGCAGGTTGAAGTGGAGTCATGACGTGGACAAGTCTCACTTCCCCCAGTGGGTCGAAGGTGCATGAGTCCTGACGTGGACAAGGTTTTATTTCCTCAGCAAGTCAAGATGCGAGTCCTGACGTGGACAAATCATGACGAAACATGGGTCCTGACGTGGACGAGTTTATTCCTTATGTGGAACGAAAGTTATTCCTTACGTGGAAAGAAGATTGTTTCCTTACGTGGAAAGATTGGAGTCCTTACGTGGACAAAGCGAGGTGAAAGTTGAGTCCTTACGTGGACAAATCAAAAGAAAATGTATTCCTAACGTGGAAGAGTTTAGTCCTAACATGGACAGATACAAAGATTTATTCCTTACGTGGAAAGATTGAGTCCTTACGGGGACATATCAGACTGGAGTCCTTACATGGACAGATGAAGAAGTATTCCTTACGTGGAAAAATGGGAGTCCTTACGTGGACCAATCAAGAAGATTATTTTATTTTTTTCCTAACGTGGAAAAGTGGGTCCTAACGTGGACGATGTAGTCCTGACGTGGACGATGTAGTCCTGACGTGGACGATGTAGTCCTGACGTGGACGATGTATTCCTGACATGGAAAGATTGCAGTCCTTACGTGGAAAGATTGGAGTCCTTACGTGGACAGATCAAGAATCTTATTCCTTATATGGAAGAAAACTGGTTCCTTACGTGGAAGAGTGATGTATTCCTTACGTGGAAAGTTTAGTCCTGACGTGGACAGATTCAGAAAAGAAGTTAGTTTCCTTACGTGGAAAGCGATGTATTCCTTACGTGGAAAGATGGTTTCCTTACGTGGAAAGAGGTGTTTCCTTACGTGGAAAGATGGGATGATTCCTTACGTGGACAAGTCAAGCAGATGGCATTCCTTACGTGGAAAGAAGAGAGGTTTCCTTACGTGGAAAGATGTTATTCCTAACGGGGAAAAATTTAGTCCTGACGTGGACAGGTCTAGACGAAGTCTATTCCTGACGTGGAAAAGTTTAGTCCTGACGTGGACAGATGTAGAGAAGAAGTTGTATTCCTTACGTGGAAGAGCGATGTATTCTTAACGTGGAAGAGTTTAGTCCTAACATGGACGATTTATTTCTGATGAGAGGCAGACGAGCCATCCCTAGTGAAGCTGTCGAGATTTTTCCTAACGTGGACAAGTTTGGTTGAGATTTCTTTGTGTTGACGACACAGGCGTCCTAACGTGGACAAGCAAAGTTTTATTCTTGCAATGATAGAAGCTTTTCGAGCTGACGAAATAATCCCCAAGCAGTGGTGTAGTTCATTTCTGCGGTTGGCAAATTTCTGGGTTCTTAGTATTCAACCGTCTCGTACCGCGAATGTCTGAAGGCTCCGGGCTCTTCACCCAATCGGGTCCAAGTCGCTTGAATAGGGGCACCTGTTGCACCCTAAAATTTGCTCAACCTTATTCACTTGGTTTATGTTTCAATATCATTAGCATTTGCATATAGAGTCATGTACATAGTCTAATCATCTGCATAACATAGCATAACAAATCATCCACTAGGGACCAATCATTATTCTCATCTCTATGAGCCTATCAAGAGGTTATTATTCAAATTTAAGCACATTCAAGTCATCAGAAAGAGTTTGAAAGCAGAGAGGCTATTGGATCAAGCAGGGCATCCATCTCCTATCTGAGGATATCTGAGGATCAACAAAGAAATTGTGAGCTGTGGGATAAGCATGGATATTATCTGGGCATCATGGGAGACTTAGAAAGTCATTTGGAGAAGGAGACAAGTCCTTGATATGATCACAAGAATTGTAGTTGAAGACAGTCAACTAGGGTTTCATCTGGGTCAACCCTAGGACAACCCTAGGTCAAATGACTGATTGAAAGGCATTAAGGGCTATTGGAAAGATGTGGGGTTCATCATTTGACATGTAAAGAAGGATATGTTGTTATGCTAAGAAGAAATCAAGAGGAATCAAGGAGAAGAGGAGTTCCTAAATTAGGGTTTCTATGTAAAATCCCCTAGTTTAGGTCAAATTTACAAGCAAGATAAGTCAAAATGCAAGCTTCAAATGGATCCTTGGCCAACATGAAACTTGTAGAGGATATCAAGACCTTTAATTTTAGTGGTGGAAGACATCTAGGAGATTTATAGAACTCAAGTTATGGTCCTTGCAAGTTACAGGTCATCTGAGGTATCTGAAATTTTGTCTGTGAAAGTGACTTGACTTCCAAGCCATTTTTACCCCTCAAGGAGATTTCAAATGAATTTCTGGTCAACATAAGAGTTGTTCCTAATTGTCTTAGATTTCTATAATGGTATGGTATGCCTTCATATGATTTGTGGAACTTTACTTATGGTCTTGGCAAGCAAAGGGTATTTTGGTCATCTGAGAATTACAGGTCATTTCAAGCCTATGCCCAAAACTCATACAAGGAAGCTTCAAATGGAAAACTTTACAACATAAAACTTGTTCCAAACGACATTTTGAGTCTATAAAAGTGACCATGAAAGATTGGAAAGATTCATAGCACAAGGTTTCAAATTTGGTGGATTTAATGAATAAAAATGACCTAAAAAATGAGATTTTTCATATTTTGGCCAAATGAGGTGAAATTATAGGTCATTTTGATTGGAAAAATCATTTTGAAAACATTGGCTAAAGTGTAATTTTGAGTTTAGTTCAAGTTTTGAAAGTTATACATGGTTACTGTTGCACCCTAAAATTTGCCCAACCTTATTCACTTGGTTTATGTTTCAATATCATTAGCATTTGCATATAGAGTCATGTACATAGTCTAATCATCTGCATAGCATAAGCATAGCAAGTCATACAACAGGGGGACCAATCATTATTCTCATCTCTAGGGGGGCCTATCAAGAGGATATTATCCTAATTCAATCTCATTCAAGTCATCAGGAAAGAATTTGAAAGCAAAGAGTGCAGCAGATCAAGCCTTGAGTCCATCTCCTAGCTGAGGGTATCTGAGGGTCAACAAGAGGGTTGTGAGCTGTGAGTTGAAGGCATGGAGAGTATCTAGACATTATGAGAGACTTAGAAAGTCATTTAAAGAAGGAGACAAGCCATTGATGAGAGCACAAGAGCTATAGCTGAAGGCAGTCAACTAGGGTTTCATCTGGGTCAACCCTAGGTCAACCCTAGGTCAATTGACTGATTTAAGGGGCATTCAAGTCTGGTGGAGAGATGTGGGGTTCATCATTGGACATATAAAGAAGGATATGGAGATATGCCAAGGAGAATTCAAGAGAAATCAAGGAGAAGAGGAGTTTCTAAATTAGGGTTTCTGTGTAAAATCCCCTAATTTAGGTCAAATTTCCAAGCAAGATAAGTCAAAATGCAAGCTTCAAATGGATCCTTGGCCAACATGAAACTTGTAGAGGATCTCAAGACCTTTAATTTGAGTGGTGGAAGACATCAAGGAGATTTATAGAACTCAAGTTATGGTCCTTGCAAGTTACAGGTCATCTGAGGTATCTGAAATTTTGTCTGTGAAAGTGACTTGACTTCCAAGCAATTTTCACCCCTCAAGGAGATTTCAAATGAATTTCTGGTCAACATAAGAATTGTTCCTCATTGTCTTAGATTTCTAGAATGGTATAGCATGCCCTCATATGATGTGTGGAACTCAACTTATGGTCTTGGCAAGCAAAGGGTATTTTGGTCATTTGTGAATTACAGGTCATTTTAACCTATGTCCAAAACTCATACAAGGAGGCCTCAAATGGAAAAACTTACAACATCAAACTTGCTCCAAATGTGATTTTAAGTCTAGAAAGAAGGTCACAAATTGTTGGAAAGGCTCATAACATGAAGTTGCATGATTGGTCAAATTTGAACTTAAATGGCTTATAATTTAAAGAAAGTCAAAGTGAAAAATGGTTTGAGAGATCTATAAGTCCAAATGGAGACTTCCAATATATGATTTTGGGTCCAAAAGACATTTCAAAGACAATGGTTCAAGCACATTTTTGAGCTTAATGGAAAAAATCAAAGTTACTTATGGTTACTTGTATTTGAAGAAACATAACCAAAATCAATCAAAGTTGGAAGGCAAGGGAAGTTGTAAGATGGATCTAGAAAGTTCATTTGAGCACTATATATTCATGAAATCAGAATTGAGCAAGGGTTGGATTCATTTTTCACCAAAATCTCACAAATTCTCTCCATTCTTTCTCATTGCATTTTCATCCCAATTTCTCAAATTCTTCACCAATCACCATCAAAATCAATTTCATCATACTGATTCATCATCATGCCATAGGATTCAGCCAAGAACATAGTGTAATTTGCTCAATTTTGTGTGCTTCCATCAACCATACACAATTTGCAATTTCCATTGGAACTCAAGATCCAAGGCCAAATTCATCAAGGTATTGCATACAGAATCACTTGCTGCAAGAGTAGATCCAGATTGAAGCATCAAGGCTCTCAGATCCACGAATTTCATCATCATCCACAAGCTTTTGCACCAGGTTCAATTTCTCTCCCATAGCTTGATACAGATAGATTTACATTAGTTTGTTAGCATAATAATGATGTAGGATGTTAGTAGAGCATTTCTGATTGATTAGGAGCTGTTTGGTGATGATTCATAGCAGGTGCTTGAAACTGTTAGGACTTAGAACTTGCAGTAGAGTGTGTGATAATCTTAGGTTGTTAGCGCAGAATGATCACCATTAAGTATAGAAGAGATTAGTATAGGTTTGGGTGAGAATTTTGAGGATGAGTTGCAGAGTATTTTCATGGAGTCAAGACTTGTATCGATCGGTTTGGATGTTTCATTGGGATTTAGAACAATCTATGACCATAGACGTATAGAGGGAGAGATTTAGAGTATTTTTCATGTTTAGATCGTGTTGTTTCATGCACTGTGGAGAGAGAACCGAGAGGCTGAAGTTGGTGCGTGCATGGTTCTCATGGAAGTTGAAACCCTAGCTTCATGAACACAAGGTAGGAGACGAAATCATGGCCGTCCATCGTTTGTTGGACCATTGACCCAAGAGCAATCCTGTGGCTCTCGTTTAAAGCAGAATTTTGGAGGGAGAAAGTGGTGCCCTAAACGCACCGTTTCATTTAATGAAACGGGCGGGCCTGAGTGTTGAGTGATATCCCCACCCCCCAGTGCTAAGCCCAATTTGATTTGAACGTGGAAACCATGCTGAATGCACCCCTGCTTGTTTTTTTTTATTTTCAATAATGCTGACTTGTTCTGGGCTTAACCAAACTTGCTACGCGCACCCCCCGTTTGCTGGCCCACTGGATTTTGAACTGAGCGTGATTGCTATTCTTACCCCCCCCCCTCTCATTTTAATTCAATTTAGTTTTTTAATTCATTTTAATTTTTTTACCAACTTTAAAAAATCATATAAAATAGGAAATTAACTCTTTTTTAGTGGTTGTTTTTTCTATATTTTCTTGGTTCTGTCTAGAAAATTATAAAAAAATAAAAAATGCATTTTATTTTTATTTGATATTTTTTTCATATTTTCTAAATAAATGACATTTTGAATAGCTTCATTTCATGCATGATTTTAATAATTTTTGTTCTATTAAATGCTTTCATATTTTTTGTTCATTCTTTTTAGGTTGCTTAGATGAGATATTGAACTTGTAGAAACAATTTAATTCCCATTTTTAGAAATTAATTTTAGGTGCTTAATGTAGGCTTGAACAACATGAACAAATTAGGGTTTTTAGGTGATGACTTAGGAGATTTAATTCTTTTCCCTTAGGACTTAGGGTTTGACTAGTTTAGTTATGGGACTATAGGGGCTATGGGTAGTTATTAGATCCCTTAGAAAAAGTCAGGATTCCCCTACTGCTATTAATACTCTGTGTATATCTGATTGTCTGGTGTGGTGTGCCCTCTGGGGATTATTGCTTGCTTGCTTGGGTATGGGGATTGTCTGGGGACTTGGGAGAGCTGAAGACTTGAGAAGATGAAAGCCATTGGAGATCCAGATGTTGAAGATCAACTGCCAGAGTTGAAGAGGAGGTTCTTGCTAGCAGCTGCTGAGGAGACTAGGGTTTAGGAGCTAGGCAGAGCTCTAGGTTAGAAAGTTTGTTTCTCAAACATGGATTGCCTTGTCTGCATCCATTCTTCTCTGTGATTCAGAGTCTCTCTAAGACACTCACCCCCTTCCTTTGGAAGGCTTGGTGATAGGGTCTATGAGATAGAACTCTTGAGAGAAAATGTCTCTTGTGTTAGAAGCAGTCTGTTCACCACCCTTGGTAGTCAACTGATTGCTTAACACCCAATTCACTCTTGTGACTGATTCCTCATCCTGGAGGTTTGAGCTTGAAGAAAAGCCATTGCAGATAGAAGACTGATGATCAAAGCCCTTGCCTGAAGGTCATGAAGATGGAGATTGATGCTTGTTGAAGCTTGTAAATGATTGGAGATTACTTGAAGCCAGATGTTGATTCAGAGCTGCTGATGCTGTTTCTTTTGCTGTTGTATTTCATTGCTGATGTATTGATTGGTTTTCTGGACTGTATTGTTTGCTGTTTACCCTGTAGGGTTGAAAGTGAAGCCTGTTCACTTTTGCCTATTGTTTTCTAGGTTCGAGGTTGAGTGGGACTCCCTTGCCTCGCTTGTACTGTTGCATCCATGCATTTTACCGCTTTATTATATCTGGTATTGTTTCTGTTTCTGCCTATCCCGTAGGATCTCTGTTTCTCTCTGTGCAAGAGAGGAGCATGATAGACACTAGGTCTTAACCCATGCATGATAACATTAGGTTAGTTTGATTCCCTTCGCAACCGTAGGTTAGAGTTCTGTCTCTTCTTTCTCAAAACAAACAGAAAAACATATAAAGATTTCAAGCACAATAAAAGACACTTCTTCCGTAAAAGAATGCGAACTCATCAAAGACGTCATTTTTGTCCGCTTGGACTATTAATCAGAAAAACCTTTTTTCAGAAGGAGTAAAATCAACCAAGACAGACTTGTGTCGTACGTGGCCCGAACTACGTTTGCTCTGATCTTTCATGCTGTATGAAAGTACGTAGGCATAGGATGCGATATCCTAGCGAGCAACCTTCCCCTCCTTTCCCGTAGGTAGGCGAACTACGTTGACTCTGATTTCTCGTTCCAGACGGGAATACGTAGGCATAAAGTGCGATACTTTGCCGAGTCATTTTTATTTTCAGTTTTATTTTCTTTTTAACCCTTGACCTATAGTTTAGATAGAATAACAATCCATACCCGAAAACAAGCGTGGATCCCGTCGAGTACGACGGACGTGAGGGGTGCTAATACCTTCCCCTTGCGTAACCGACTCCCGAACCCAGGTTTTGGTTGCGACGACCATACCTTTCCCGTCTTTGCGAGGTTTACTCTGAGCGTTTCCTTTCCCTCCCGTGGGATAAATAACGCACGGTGGCGACTCTTCTGTTCAGCCGGCGCCGATTTTCGCAGTAGCGACAGCTGGCGACTCTGCTGGGGACCCAACGTCCCCTGGCTGCTAAGGACTGCGATGGTTCTTATGCATTTGGGATCCAACGTCCCTTAAGAGAGTCAATCCTAGCGCTTGTTTTCCCGTCGAGGATTTTGTATGGAGTTATTTTATATTTCTAACCTTGTATTTTCAGCTTTGTATATTGTTTATTGTTGCTGTATCCGGGGTGTGACGGGTGTTCTGATATTGAGTGAGAAGCCGGACCTGGGCTTGAGTGCACCTAGAATTAGAGTAGAAATTAGTGGGCGCCCGCTTGCTTTGCTTGCTTTGGTGTCCCATGAAATCTACACTCAGACGAGGTTCCTCTGGTTGGCCTCCTGCCCCTTCCTTTGGTTGGCGTGGGTTGCTGGTTAGTTGGATTGTCGACTCTGGGGACCGATCATTTGGAAGTTGGCTAAGTGAGGCCTCTTCAGGAATTGATGATGCCACTCCTTCTGGGAATCGTATCATCAACCCTGAAAGTCTGTGACGCCGACGACCGCATAGGATGCCGTACCTTGTGCCAGTTATAGGGCTACCCACCTGTGAGGGGATTTGGGGTTATGCAGGTAACCAGACCTTCAGATACCGGTTTGTTCTCGATCAGAGATCCTGGGTATTTATGGAGAGTTTTGAGGTCTGTCAGAGACCATTTGGAGATGTGTTCTGAGGTCTGTCAGAGACCAATTAGAGATGTGATTTGAGGTCTGTCAGAGACCAGTTGGAGTTATGGTTTGAGGTCTGTCAGAGACCATTGTTGAAACTTCGTTTTAGGTCTATCTAAGACCAGGGTTTGAGGACTTCTGGATGGTCTATCTGAGACCTTTCTTGATTGGGTTCAGGCTATTCAGCTACAGCTTTGGCCCCTGTTGCATGTTACTTGCATTGCATCACTGCATATCCATTACCATTTGCATTTCACTAATGTGTGTCTGTGCTGCAGGTGCATTTGCATTTCCCTAGTTCTAGTGCCCAGACTTCTGAGTGTCTGATCATGACTAGCTTAAGGAGAACAGTTGCTTACAAATTGCCTACGCCTGATATTGTTCCTTTACTTGGGTTGATCTCTCTTGCTGATGAGGGTGTTCGTAGGAGTTTCCGGATGAGCTATGGTAGACTACTGAGATTAGTGTGCAAACCTACAGAGGTAGAGTTAGATGGGCTGTATGCTTTGATGCAATTCTATGACCCTGCTTTGAGGTGCTTTACGTTCTCTGACTTTATTATGGGACCAACCCTGGAGGAATACGCTGAGTATGTTAAGCTGCCTGTGCAGAACCAGGTTCCATTCATTCATTATGACGCCAAGCCCAAGCCGGAGGATTTGGCAAAAGCCTTGCATATTGATGCTTCTGAACTTGTGACTACTGTTTCCCGTGGAGTTCCAGGCTTCTCACTCCAATTCTTAGTTGGTAAAGCCCAAGAGTATGCCAAGAGCGGGTGCTGGGTTGCTTTCAATGTTGTGTTGGCCTTGTGTATTTATGGCATAGTACTGTTCCCCAATATACCGGATTTTGTGGACTTCGACGCCTTCTACTTGTTTGCCGCTGGTAATCCTGTACCTACCTTACTCGGAGATCTCTACCACTCACTGCATTACAAGAATGAGAAGGGAAGAGGGAAGAATGTTCATCTGTGTGTGCCCTTGTTGAGTATGTGGTTTGAGAGTCACCTTCCTAAGAGAGGATCTCTTGCAGAGACTACAGTCCCAGTTGATTGGCCAGAGCGCCTGATGAGGCTATCGTCGGAAGATATGGAGTGGTTTGATCGAGACCTGTTGGGATCTGAGCTCATCTTCAGTTGTTCTGGGTACCCTAATGTGCCGCTGATCGGAAGAAAAGGGTGTATCAATTACAACCCTTCTCTATTCATTCGCCAGTTCGGATATGCACTGAAGAATCCACCTCAGGAGGAAGAAGTACAGGAATCTCTGTACTTCACAGGGGATTTGAAGGGGGAGTTATTAGCCAAGCTGCAACGTGCCTGGACGCGTATTAACCGCAGAGGGAAGCCACTGTTAGGTAAGAACGATTGCCAGGCCTATGCACCTTACAGGGTTTGGATCCAGGAAAGAGCAAGTCAGTTATTAATGCCATTTCCAGCTGCACCCGTCATTGTTCCTATTCCGGCAGAAGAGCCAACTACTGTTTCTAGGGAAGTCTATGAACAAGTTGTGAGAGAAAAAGAAGCCTTGATGAAGATTAATGAAGGGTTAGAGCAAGAGTTAGCCCAGGCACGCAGCGAGAAGAACAAGGCCGTATATGCTTTCCAACAACAAATCGAGCTGTTAAACAGGTTAGGGGCTGAGTTGACTGAAGAAAAGAAAAAGCGCGAACGTCTGGGGCAAGAGTTCAGAAGCTCCCATGACATGCTGGAAGCCAAAAAGAAGGCGCTCGACGCAGCACACCGAGAAATCTCCTCTTGCAATAAGACTTGGAATGCTACTCTCACCAACAATAAGAAGAGGGAAGATAAGCTGAAGCAGCAAATTTCCGACCTCGAAGAGAAGTTGAAGTCTAGCATCAAGAAGTGTGAGGAGGAAGTGATGACCCGGTATAGTGTCCAGCACGCGCTGAACAAGGCAATCAAATCCAGAGATGAAGCAGTGTCTCAGAAGCGAAAGTTAGAAGATTGCTTCGGAGAAGCAACATGGGAAGAAACTGCTGAAGACGTACGCCGTGTCCTTAAGAGGAGAAACCAGCTTGTTGAAGGGCTGCTTGATCGACCAAGCCATCCGGAGACCAGGAAGTTGATAGGAGAGTACCAGACTTTTGGGAGGATTTGATCATTTCATGTAGTAATCTGTATGCTTTATTTGCATAGTGCTGACCATCACCAGGATTGTTGGTTGAGGTCATGCCTTCTTTGTACTCTCAGTGACATTGTACCCTGGGCTTATTGATTCTCCCTGCAATATATGAGGCTTTCTATGATTCAGCTCCGATATTCCTATTGTCAGCACTGTCACCGCACCGGCACCTTCGCACTAGAACTGGGGGAATGAACTTCCCTAAGGCACAGACACATTGCATTGCATTCATATTCATATTGCATTACAGGTAATTTTTGGATGGTGTCTTATTTCCTGCTCTGTACCAGGTACTTAACAGGATTGCAGATCAGCATCCGCACCGCTATTCTACACGCTCCAATTGTCGAAAAATCATGGACCAAATGCAGAACGAGATGCAAGATGTGCGCGAGAAGCTCGCTCTCTTCATGCAGACCATGGAAGCTATAGCAAAAGGGCAAGAGAATTTGCAGGCCATGGTCCAGCCTCTGTTGGCCCGAAACGCTGGTCATGGTAATGAAGATCACCAGTCTGTACGGGTCGATACTGCTCATGGAGACGGTACTCCCACGCCAGTGGCTCCGCCTGTAATCAATACACCTGATGCTAATGTCAACAACGCTACTGCTGCTGCAAATGGTAACGTCGGAGTGGGGAATGAGACTGCTGTCCATAATGTTGGGCTGGGTGATGTCAATTTGGGAGATAATCTAGGAGGCAACGGCTTTGTCAATACTGGATTCGGATTCAACGATCAGGGATTCGATAACACTGGGAAGTATGGCTTTAATGCTCAAGGCTTTGGGCAAGATGGTTATGGTATGGTCAACCAGGGTTACGGAGGCTTTGGAAACGGAAACGGTACTGGATTTATGGCTTTTGGTCCCGCTGGAGGTGTTCAAGGGTACGGCAACAGAGGCCGAGGTCCGGGGATGAATCAGATCAGAGCTGGACGTAATAATGGATATGATGGGTACGGGGCTGGAAATGGTATGTGGCAAGAAGATCAGCAGGAAGACGCCTTCTCCGGAGGAGGTTTTGAAGGGCCGATGGATGATTCCCAAAAGATTAGAATGCTGGAAGAGCAGATGAAGGGAGTCTTAAATCAAAGTGCTGTGGGATTGGACATGGCAACCATGGGTCTGGTACCTGGTTTGAGGGTGCCAATTAAATTCAAAGCTCCTGCGTTCGATAAGTACAAAGGTGACACATGTCCGAAAGTGCATGTGCGAGCTTATTACAGAAAAATGTCTGCATACTCAACTGATGAAAGAATGCTAATGCATTTCTTTCAGGATAGTCTATCGGGCCCATCCCTAGAGTGGTACATGGGGTTGGAGCCAACTGATATCAAGACATGGAAGCAATTGGCGGAGGCGTTCGTAGCTCACTACAAGTATAATAGCGACCTGGCACCCAATCGGGTCCAGTTGGCCGGGCTTTCGCAGAAGAAGGGGGAGAGTTTTAAAGAGTACGCGCAAAGGTGGCGCGATATGGCTGCCAGGGTCCGTCCTCCGGTGGAAGATAAGGAAATGAATGACATGTTTGTCGGCACATTCACAGGGTTGTTTCATGATATGCTGTTTCATACGTCTCTGGCCAGTTTTTCAGACCTGATTCTGATGGGGGAAAAGATTGAACGTAATATTAAGCAAGGAAAGTTCCAAGTCGAGGAATCAACTGCATCTGGCAGTAATAGGAAAGCTTATGGTGGGCGCCGTCAGGGCGAAGCCAGCGCAGTATTTGGAGGCCGAGGCCGAGGCCGAGGCAGGGGACGAGGTCAATATCGTCAGCCGCAGCAGGTGGCGAGTGTTACTATTCCCTATCAGCAACAACCACTCCAGCAACAACAACCAGTTCAGCAACAGCCAATGCCACAGCAGCAGCAGCCTCAGCAGGGGGCACAGCAGGCTCAACGAAGATTCCAGGGTAGTAAACCGAGAAGAGTGTTTGAGAAGCCTCCCTCAACATATGCCGATTTATTGCAGACATTGTTGGGATTGAATCTAGTAGAGAAAAGAACCCTGGCACCGATAACGGGAGCTCCCCCGTTTGGTTACGATGCAAACAGACACTGTGAGTTTCATTCTGGGGCCCCGGGTCACGATATAGAAGGTTGCCATGCTTTTAAGCACGTTGTGCAGGATCTCTTAGACAACAAGACTATCAATTTCGGAACGGCAGGACCGAACATAGTCCAAAAACCCATGCCCAATCATGGGGCTAACGCCATTCTGACTGAGGAAGGTCTGAATCTTATCATGAATGTTGAAGATTTAAAGACGCCGCTGAGCGAGATAAAGAGCCGACTGTTACAAGGAGGTGTTTACCCAGGATGTAACGAGTATTGCTTAGATTGTTGGACCCTAGCTGGGGGGTGTGAGGATTTGAAGAAAGGCATTCAGGCTTTAATTGATGAGGGCATATTGCAGTTTGATCGAGCGGCAACTGACGAGCCTGCAGGGGCAGTAGTGGATAATCGGAGTGATGTGGCCACGGTAACGATTCCTCGGAAGACGATCACTATTGCAGCACCAGCTCAGTGACCACCGATCACCATAACTAAGGCCGGGCCAATCCCGTACGAGAACACGAAAGCAGTCCCATGGTCATATGGGTTAGAGGTGTATTGTGATGGGATAAAGATTGATGTTAACAAGCAGCCAGTGGAGATTGTGGATAATGTTGTTGGTTCAGGAGGCATGACGAGGAGTGGCAGGATCTTTATATCTCCTGAAGTGGAGGCTGAAAGACTAGCGAAAGGAAAAGGGAAAGTGGTTGAAAATGTTCCGGTACAAGCAGGTGAAAAAGAAGCAGCATCGAAGGATGTAGAAGAGTTCATGCGCTTAATTCGAAAAAGTGATTATAAGATTGTGGAGCATCTGCAGCAGACACCGTCCAAAATATCTATCCTGTCATTGCTGCTGTGTTCGAAAGCTCACAGAAATGCTTTGCTGAAAGTCCTGGACACTTCTTTTGTACCCCAAGACGTCTCCGTGAATCAGCTGGAAGGAGTATTGGCACATGTGAATGCAGGCCACAGCTTGGGCTTTACCGATTTTGACTTGACTCCGAAAGGGAGAGATCATAATATGGCATTACATGTATCTGTTGAGTGTAGAGGATCAGTAATGTCGCACGTATTGGTTGACACCGGATCATCTTTGAATGTGTTGCCCAAGAAGGCGATGATGAAGCTGGATGTTCGAGGAATTTTGTGTACACCCAGTGATTTGGTAGTCAGAGCATTTGACGGCACGCGTAGAACAGTCTTCGGATCGATTACCTTGCCTCTGCAAGTGGGGCCGGAAGTGTTTGCAACGGAGTTTTATATCATGGATATACAGCCTGCGTATAGCTGCTTGCTTGGAAGACCCTGGATTCATGGGGCAGGGGCAGTCACGTCTACCCTACATCAGAAGTTGAAATATATGGTTGGGGACAGCGTAGTCACCGTGTGTGGGGAAGAGGACATCCTGGTCAGCCATTTATCTTCATTTAAATATGTGGAAGTCGATGGAGAGATCCATGAAACGCTCTGCCAGGCGTTCGAAGGTTTGCGCATCAAGGACAAAGGTCCCGGGCCAAGCAAAGGGCCAGAAATAGCCGTCTCATCGTATAAGGAAGCTCAAGCTCTAGTGGAAGCGGGAGAAGCCAAGGGCTGGGGCAAAGTGCTGGACATTCCTGTGAAGATGGACCGGTTCGGGCTGGGGTACCAACCGTCGTCATCAACTCCTTCCGTGGGGGCCCCCCGTTTCAGAAAGTCAATTATCATCTCTGCCAGTGGAGTATGTCATGAAACTGTCAATGCTGCTTCAGAGTCTGATGAAGGAGACAGCGACTGTGATATGGATGCCTGGATTCAGCCAAGCACGCCAGGACAAGGACTGTGCAACTGGTCTATTCAGGAGCTTGTTCCTGTGACTTTTAAACAGTAATGCTTTGCTTTATTAATTGTTGAATAATCTGATGTCTTGCCCGGGGCATCAGGATTTGCTTAGGGCTGTGTTGTTATAAACATTGCGTGTTAATCATTAAATAAATGGCGTTTTTTCATGTGCAAATACTGTAATCCCTGTCCTTCTTGTTTTGTATTTTTCAATAAGATGGCAACATGGTTATTCGCTTTATACGCATTTTGAAGCACTTAACCATTCCTTTTGCAGGATAACATTTTCAGATGACATCCTTGAACCACCTATGACTCGTCCCGACTTTGAGCACCCAGTGTTTCAGGCTGAAGAAGAGGTTGTCGAAGATAGCGACGTTCCTGAAGAACTGTCTTGGTTAGTGAAGCAAGAGGAAAGAGCCATTCTGCCTCACGACGAGATCATCGAAATTATCAACTTGGGGTCGAAAGGGGTTGAGAAAAATATTCGTATCGGAGCCGCGCTGCAGAGCGATATCAAGCGAAGACTGGTTGAAATGCTCCAAGAGTATAGTGATGTATTCGCTTGGTCGTATGAAGATATGCCAGGGCTCGATACAGATATGGTCGTGCATCGCCTGCCACTGAAAGAAGATTGCCCGCCGGTCAAACAAAAGCTTCGCAGAATGCGACCAGATATGGCAATGAAGATCAAAGAGGAGGTGCAGAAACAGTGGGACGCTGGTTTCCTGGCTGTGACGAAGTATCCTTCATGGGTTGCCAACATCGTAGCAGTGCCAAAGAAAGATGGCAAGGTTCGAATGTGCGTGGATTATAGAGATTTGAACAAAGCAAGCCCAAAAGACGATTTTCCACTTCCTCACATTGACGTGTTAGTTGATAATACCGCTCAATACTCTGTATTCTCCTTCATGGATGGCTTTTCAGGCTATAATCAGATTAAAATGGCGCCAGAGGATATGGAGAAGACTACTTTCATAACACCTTGGGGAACATTTTGTTACAAAGTGATGCCCTTTGGTTTGAAGAATGCTGGGGCAACATATCAGCGTGCGATGACGACTCTTTTCCATGACATGATGCATAAAGAGATCGAAGTTTATGTTGACGATATGATTGCCAAATCCCAGACGGAGCAAGAGCATCTGGTGAATCTGCTGAAGTTGTTTAAAAGACTTAGGAAGTTCAGGCTGAGGCTGAACCCTAATAAATGCACCTTCGGGGTGAGATCGGGTAAACTGCTGGGGTTTATCGTAAGCGAAAGAGGAATAGAGGTCGATCCTGCTAAAATAAAAGCAATACAAGAAATGCCTACGCCTAAAACAGAGAAAGAGGTGCGCGGGTTTTTAGGGAGGTTGAACTACATCGCTCGGTTCATATCTCACCTAACGGCCACGTGTGAACCATTATTCAAGTTGCTAAAGAAAGATCAAGCTGTAACGTGGAACGAAAATTGTCAAAAGGCGTTCGATAAAATAAAGAAGTATCTGCAGGAGCCTCCTATCTTGATACCCCCAGTGGCAGGGAGACCCTTGATCATGTATTTGACGGTTCTTGAGGGAAGCATGGGTTGTGTTCTCGGTCAACACGACGAGACGGGGAGAAAAGAGCATGCGATCTATTACTTGAGTAAGAAATTTACAGACTGTGAATCTCGATACTCAATGCTGGAGAAAACTTGTTGCGCGCTAGCCTGGGCCGCCAAGCGTTTGAGGCAGTACATGCTGAATCATACAACCATGCTCATCTCGAAGATGGATCCTATCAAATATGTATTCGAAAAGCAGGCGTTGTCAGGTAGAATTGCCCGTTGGCAGATGGTCTTGACTGAATATGATATTCAATACGTCTCGCAAAAGGCTATAAAGGGGAGTGTGCTGTCTGAGTATCTGGCGGAGCAGCCTATTGAAGAGTACCAATCGATGAGGTTTGATTTTCCTGACGAGGATATCATGTACCTAAAGATGAAAGATTGTGAAGAGCCGTTGCCAGACGAGGGACCAGAGTTGGGGTCCAAATGGAAGATGATATTTGACGGAGCTGTGAATGCTTACGGTAGCGGGATAGGGGCAATCATCACGACGCCACACGGGTCGCATATCCCGTTTACTGCCCGATTGACCTTTGCCGTTACCAACAATGAGTCCGAATACGAAGCTTGTATAATGGGGCTTGAAGAAGCCATTGATTTGCGAATCAAACATCTAGACGTATACGGAGACTCAGCTCTGGTAGTGAATCAGATAAAAGGGGAATGGGAGACACGTCAGCCCAATTTGATACATTACATGAATTATGCAAGGAGATTGTTGCCTTTCTTCGACAAAGTTGAATTGCATCACGTACCGCGGGCAGAGAATCAAATGGCTGACGCTCTCGCCACTTTGTCTTCCATGTACAAGGTCAACTTCTGGAACGAAGCTCCCCAAATCACTATCTCTCGGTTGGACAGGCCAGCTTATGTATTTGCTATCGATGAAGCATCTGACGACAAACCGTGGTATTTTGATATCCTTAATTTCCTGAAGAATAAAGAGTATCCGGCTGGGGCATCCAGTCAAGATCAGAAGACTCTCAGGAGATTAGCGGGTAATTTCTACTTGAATCCGGATGGCGTCTTGTACAGAAGAAACCACGATTTGGTGTTGTTGCGTTGTGTAGACGAGAAAGAGGCAAAGCTTCTCATGGAGGAAATTCACGAAGGTACCTTTGGTACGCATGCTGGTGGGCATGCTATGACGAGAAAGCTGCTGAGGGCAGGTTACTTTTGGCTGACGATGGAAACTGATTGTTTCAAGTTCGCGAGGAAGTGCCACAAGTGCCAAATCTATGCTGACAAGATACACGTGCCTCCGAGTCCTCTAAATGTGATGTCATCTCCATGGCCATTCTCGATGTGGGGAATCGATATGATTGGAAAGATCGAGCCGACGGCTTCTAACGGGCATCGGTTCATCCTAGTAGCAATCGATTATTTCACCAAGTGGGTGGAAGCGGCGTCTTACGCGAATGTAACGAAGCAAGTGGTGGCTAGATTCATCAAGAGAGATATCATTTGCCGATATGGGATTCCCGAGCGGATAATCACGGATAATGGTTCAAATCTGAACAATAAAATGATGAAGGAGCTCTGTCAGAATTTCAAGATCGAACATCACAACTCCTCTCCTTACCGACCCAAGATGAATGGCGCTGTCGAGGCGGCCAATAAGAATATCAAGAAAATTGTTCAGAAAATGGTGGTGACCTATAAGGATTGGCATGAAATGCTCCCTTTTGCTTTGCACGGTTATCGTACGACGGTACGCACATCAACCGGGGCAACTCCGTTTTCGTTGGTATACGGAATGGAAGCGGTATTACCATTGGAAGTTGAGATCCCTTCTCTGAGGGTATTGCGAGACGTTCAGCTGGACGAGGCAGAATGGGTAACGAATAGATTGAACCAACTGAGCTTAATGGACGAGAAGAGGCTAGCTTCTCTAGCATACGGTCGTTTGTACCAGAGCCGAATGAAGAAAGCGTACGACAAGAAGATACTTCTGCGAAGCTTTCAGACGGGCGACCTTGTGCTGAAAAGGATTCTCCCGCCGCAAGCAGATCACAGGGGCAAGTGGACCCCCAACTACGAAGGGCCATACGTTGTCAGAAAAGTCTTTTCAGGAGGAGCGTTGTTGTTGTCCACCATGGACGGAGAAGACTTTGCGTCACCTGTGAATTCGGACGCAGTTAAAAAATACTTTGCTTAAAATAGACCCGCTGGACAGAAAAAGAGAGTCCAGGCAAAAATGGGGCATCCTGGCGAACCAAAAACAGAATGAAAGGTTCGGGCAAAAGTTAGGGATAAAATTGAAAAAATGTACACCCGCGAAGTTGAAAACCTACATTGGGCGGCTTCGGCAAAAAAGGGTATCCCGGTGAACTGAAAACCCGTAAGGGGCGGTTCACGCAAAAGTTAGGGATTTGAGAAGCAAATGACTGCGGTCCGGATTGGATAGTTGCAATGAGCATCAATGCGGGAGAATATATTTGAGGAGCCAGTTATCGGATACAATCTCTTCAGAAGTGGGGATACCGGGAAAGCAGTAGAGTCGGATGAGTCATAGGAGGATCATTTCGTGGTGTTCATCTGCATCCCGCTGCCGACATGTGTACAAAATTTAATTTGTCAAAATATTCATGCTTCTTGTGCATACTTATGTATTTGCTTTGCGTAGCTTCCTCATTTCAGGAGTTACATCCCATGTACAAAAACTCCGCCCATTCAGGGGCCCAATCAATGAAAATATGTTATTCAGTACTTGATGCTGGTTCTTTACTGTTTTGTGCATGATAAAACGCCTAAGTTTAGTGAAGCTAGCATGAGTATAACATCACTGGCCCTTGCCGACAGTTGCTAAAGCTTTGAATTAACTGAAAATAACGTCACTAACCTGAATTGATTTGATTGCATAGGCTTGTCGTGTCTTGTTTGTGTTGTTACAGGTTTCATAACCATACGAGGAAGATGATCAAAAGATTGCGATAACGAAAGACTTAATCCCCACGGAGGTCATGCATGTTCTTCCTGAAGAAGGATAGAATTCCCCAGCTAGCCGTAGCTTACCCAAAGGGAGCAGAAAAGTTATTCACCCTCAATAGGGAATTGACGATTCCAAGATCGTAAGGCTGTATTCAGGCAGGTTCATCTTTCCCCGCAGGGTCATGCACTCTCCCCCAGTGGAGTCAGTTAATTTTCCCCAAGAGAATCATCCCATCCCCAGCGGAATTCTCTTTGCAAGTGTTTTCATTCCTCCCCGCGGAACTCGAAGATCAAGACTCTCCAAAGCAGAGTTGATGGTGGGTCCTGTCATTTGTTTTGTCAGGGATACTGTGTAATATCAGTTCACTCTCCAGCAGAAATCCGATCGTACTGTCCACATCTGCTATTTCCCAGCAGAGTTATATTCCCTAGCAGGATGCTACTTCAACAAGGTGTTTGGTTTAAGTTCCTAATTTCCCAGCAGGGTTGAATTCATCCTTCCAGCATTTATTTTGCTGGAATAATTCTGTAGCATCTGGCTATTCCCGGCGGAGTTGACATTATCTTTAGCATTTATTTTGCTGAAGCAGTTTCTGTACTCTAGCAGTTCAGGTGGAGAGAGCTCTTGCTCAAATGAATTACCAAACATTCAAGATCTCGGCATGAGACATCCAATGATGATGTCAGTTTCGGCAGTATTCCCCACAGAGTTACCAGGATAAGTTTCTCTTTATTCCCAGGCAGAATTAGTTGTCGTCAGGGGTTCCATGAATCAGAATTTCAGAGGCCACCGCCGGTTATCAGAGCAGGCGTCTGATAGTTTGGTTTCCAGACATCCCCAATAGAGTCCGTCTCAAAGTCGCTGTCACGTCAGTGCTAAGAAGTTTGTGGGTGAGGATCATTGGAGAACTAAGTCCTGACGCGGACAATTTACTCCTAGATTGACGGGATTTCTTCAGAAGTGGGCGTCCTAACGTGGACAGGTTTATTTCCCTGGATTGGTGAGGTGTGTTAGTCCCAACGTAGGCAGATTCGGGTTCTCGAAATTAGTGGAATGGGAGGTCATGACGTTGACAAAAGTAATTACTCCTTGTGTTGGTGCCCTGACGTGGACAAATCAAACAAGGGTGCGAGTCCTTACGTGGACAAGTCTTATTTCCTCAGCGGGTCGAAGACGCCTGAGTCCTAACGTGGACAAATCACGACGAGATCAGTGTCCTGACGTGGACAAATCAAAGAAATTATTATTCCTAACGTGGAAGTGGGTCCTAACGTGGACGATGTAGTCCTTACGCGGACATATCAAGTTGGATTCCTAACGTGGAAAGAGATGATTCCTTACGTGGAAAAAGATAGTTTCCTTACGTGGAAATGACAGCATTCCTGACGTGGAAAGAGTGGAGTCCTTACGTGGACAGATTAAGATGGCATTCCTTACGTGGAAAAATGTAGTCCTGACGCGGACAAATCGAAAGGAATTGGTTGCCTTACGTGGAAAGAGGTTTGTATTCCTGACGTGGAAAGAAAGAGTGTATTCCTGACGTGGAAGGGGTTTAGTTTTGATGTGGACAGACTCAAAAGAAGATCTATTCCTTACGTGGAAAAATTGGGGTCCTTACGTGGACAGATTCAAGAAAAGTTGATTCCTGACGTGGAAGAATGATGTACTCCTTACGTGGAAAGTTGAGTCCTGACGTGGACAGGTTCAGAACCAAAGTTGAGTTCTCCTTACGTGGAAAGATTGGAGTCCTGACGCGGACATGTCAAGTGGTATTGGAGTCCTTACGTGGACAGATTGATATAGTTCTCCTTATGTGGAAAGAAGATTGCTTCCTGACGTGGAAAGATGAAAGGGTTAGTCCTGACGTGGACAGATACAGAAGAGATGATTCCTAACGTGGACGGTGTTATTCCTTACGTGGACGGTTTTACTCCTAGCGTGGAAGAATTTTATTCCTAACGTGGACGATTCAGTTTACGGAAATACAGACGAATTATCCCCAGCGGCGTTGCCGAGACTTTTCTGGGTTAACAGCAAGTGGAGTCCTAACGTGGACCGGTTTTAGTTGAGATTTCTTCGTATTGATGACGGACAGAGTCCTAACGTGGACAAGCAAGCAATCTGTTATGACAGAATCCTCTTCAGAACGATGAAGACAATCCCCAGCACGGTCGCACGAGATCAGTGGGTTGCTGTAACAGTCAGATTCAGCTGATGAATGTCGTTCCTCAAGCAGGAGCGCAATTTAGTTTTGCGGTTGGCAAATTTCTGGTTTCACTAGTATTCAACCGTCTCGTACCGCGAATGTCTGAAGGCTCCGGGCTCTTCACCCAATCGGGTCCAAGTCGCTTGAATAGGGGCAGCTGTTGCACCCTAAAATTTGCCCAACCTTATTCACTTGGTTTATGTTTCAATATCATTAGCATTTGCATATAGAGTCATGTACATAGTCTAATCATCTGCATAGCATAAGCATAGCAAGTCATACAACAGGGGGACCAATCATTATTCTCATCTCTAGGGGGGCCTATCAAGAGGATATTATCCTAATTCAATCTCATTCAAGTCATCAGGAAAGAATTTGAAAGCAAAGAGTGCAGCAGATCAAGCCTTGAGTCCATCTCCTAGCTGAGGGTATCTGAGGGTCAACAAGAGGGTTGTGAGCTGTGAGTTGAAGGCATGGAGAGTATCTAGACATTATGAGAGACTTAGAAAGTCATTTAAAGAAGGAGACAAGCCATTGATGAGAGCACAAGAGCTATAGCTGAAGGCAGTCAACTAGGGTTTCATCTGGGTCAACCCTAGGTCAACCCTAGGTCAATTGACTGATTTAAGGGGCATTCAAGTCTGGTGGAGAGATGTGGGGTTCATCATTGGACATATAAAGAAGGATATGGAGATATGCCAAGGAGAATTCAAGAGAAATCAAGGAGAAGAGGAGTTTCTAAATTAGGGTTTCTGTGTAAAATCCCCTAATTTAGGTCAAATTTCCAAGCAAGATAAGTCAAAATGCAAGCTTCAAATGGATCCTTGGCCAACATGAAACTTGTAGAGGATCTCAAGACCTTTAATTTGAGTGGTGGAAGACATCAAGGAGATTTATAGAACTCAAGTTATGGTCCTTGCAAGTTACAGGTCATCTGAGGTATCTGAAATTTTGTCTGTGAAAGTGACTTGACTTCCAAGCAATTTTCACCCCTCAAGGAGATTTCAAATGAATTTCTGGTCAACATAAGAATTGTTCCTCATTGTCCTATCTTTCTAGAATGGTATAGCATGCCCTCATATGATGTGTGGAACTCAACGTATGGTCTTGGCAAGCAAAGGGTATTTTGGTCATTTGTGAATTACAGGTCATTTTAACCTATGTCCAAAACTCATACAAGGAGGCCTCAAATGGAAAAACTTACAACATCAAACTTGCTCCAAATGTGATTTTAAGTCTAGAAAGAAGGTCACAAATTGTTGGAAAGGCTCATAACATGAAGTTGCATGATTGGTCAAATTTGAACTTAAATGGCTTATAATTTAAAGAAAGTCAAAGTGAAAAATGGTTTGAGAGATCTATAAGTCCAAATGGAGACTTCCAATATATGATTTTGGGTCCAAAAGACATTTCAAAGACAATGGTTCAAGCACATTTTTGAGCTTAATGGAAAAAATCAAAGTTACTTATGGTTACTTGTATTTGAAGAAACATAACCAAAATCAATCAAAGTTGGAAGGCAAGGGAAGTTGTAAGATGGATCTAGAAAGTTCATTTGAGCACTATATATTCATGAAATCAGAATTGAGCAAGGGTTGGATTCATTTTTCACCAAAATCTCACAAATTCTCTCCATTCTTTCTCATTGCATTTTCATCCCAATTTCTCAAATTCTTCACCAATCACCATCAAAATCAATTTCATCATACTGATTCATCATCATGCCATAGGATTCAGCCAAGAACATAGTGTAATTTGCTCAATTTCGTGTGCTTCCATCAACCATACACAATTTGCAATTTCCATTGGAACTCAAGATCCAAGGCCAAATTCATCAAGGTATTGCATACAGAATCACTTGCTGCAGGAGTAGATCCAGATTGAAGCATCAAGGCTCTCAGATCCACGAATTTCATCATCATCCACAAGCTTTTGCACCAGGTTCAATTTCTCTCCCATAGCTTGATACAGATAGATTTACATTAGTTTGTTAGCATAATAATGATGTAGGATGTTAGTAGAGCATTTCTGATTGATTAGGAGCTGTTTGGTGATGATTCATAGCAGGTGCTTGAAACTGTTAGGACTTAGAACTTGCAGTAGAGTGTGTGATAATCTTAGGTTGTTAGCGCAGAATGATCACCATTAAGTATAGAAGAGATTAGTATAGGTTTGGGTGAGAATTTTGAGGATGAGTTGCAGAGTATTTTCATGGAGTCAAGACTTGTATCGATCGGTTTGGATGTTTCATTGGGATTTAGAACAATCTATGACCATAGACGTATAGAGGGAGAGATTTAGAGTATTTTTCATGTTTAGATCGTGTTGTTTCGTGCACTGTGGAGAGAGAACCGAGAGGCTGAAGTTGGTGCGTGCATGGTTCTCATGGAAGTTGAAACCCTAGCTTCATGAACACAAGGTAGGAGACGAAATCATGGCCGTCCATCGTTTGTTGGACCATTGACCCAAGAGCAATCCTGTGGCTCTCGTTTAAAGCAGAATTTTGGAGGGAGAGAGTGGTGCCCTAAACGCACCGTTTCATTTAATGAAACGGGCGGGCCTGAGTGTTGAGTGATATCCCCACCCCCCAGTGCTAAGCCCAATTTGATTTGAACGTGGAAACCATGCTGAATGCACCCCTGCTTGTTTTTTTTTATTTTCAATAATGCTGACTTGTTCTGGGCTTAACCAAACTTGCTACGCGCACCCCCCGTTTGCTGGCCCACTGGATTTTGAACTGAGCGTGATTGCTATTCTTACCCCCCCTCTCATTTTAATTCAATTTAGTTTTTTAATTCATTTTAATTTTTTTACCAACTTTAAAAAATCATATAAAATAGGAAATTAACTCTTTTTTAGTGGTTGTTTTTTCTATATTTTCTTGGTTCTGTCTAGAAAATTATAAAAAAATAAAAAATGCATTTTATTTTTATTTGATATTTTTTTCATATTTTCTAAATAAATGACATTTTGAATAGCTTCATTTCATGCATGATTTTAATAATTTTTGTTCTATTAAATGCTTTCATATTTTTTGTTCATTCTTTTTAGGTTGCTTAGATGAGATATTGAACTTGTAGAAACAATTTAATTCCCATTTTTAGAAATTAATTTTAGGTGCTTAATGTAGGCTTGAACAACATGAACAAATTAGGGTTTTTAGGTGATGACTTAGGAGATTTAATTCTTTTCCCTTAGGACTTAGGGTTTGACTAGTTTAGTTATGGGACTATAGGGGCTATGGGTAGTTATTAGATCCCTTAGAAAAAGTCAGGATTCCCCTACTGCTATTAATACTCTGTGTATATCTGATTGTCTGGTGTGGTGTGCCCTCTGGGGATTATTGCTTGCTTGCTTGGGTATGGGGATTGTCTGGGGACTTGGGAGAGCTGAAGACTTGAGAAGATGAAAGCCATTGGAGATCCAGATGTTGAAGATCAACTGCCAGAGTTGAAGAGGAGGTTCTTGCTAGCAGCTGCTGAGGAGACTAGGGTTTAGGAGCTAGGCAGAGCTCTAGGTTAGAAAGTTTGTTTCTCAAACATGGATTGCCTTGTCTGCATCCATTCTTCTCTGTGATTCAGAGTCTCTCTAAGACACTCACCCCCTTCCTTTGGAAGGCTTGGTGATAGGGTCTATGAGATAGAACTCTTGAGAGAAAATGTCTCTTGTGTTAGAAGCAGTCTGTTCACCACCCTTGGTAGTCAACTGATTGCTTAACACCCAATTCACTCTTGTGACTGATTCCTCATCCTGGAGGTTTGAGCTTGAAGAAAAGCCATTGCAGATAGAAGACTGATGATCAAAGCCCTTGCCTGAAGGTCATGAAGATGGAGATTGATGCTTGTTGAAGCTTGTAAATGATTGGAGATTACTTGAAGCCAGATGTTGATTCAGAGCTGCTGATGCTGTTTCTTTTGCTGTTGTATTTCATTGCTGATGTATTGATTGGTTTTCTGGACTGTATTGTTTGCTGTTTACCCTGTAGGGTTGAAAGTGAAGCCTGTTCACTTTTGCCTATTGTTTTCTAGGTTCGAGGTTGAGTGGGACTCCCTTGCCTCGCTTGTACTGTTGCATCCATGCATTTTACCGCTTTATTATATCTGGTATTGTTTCTGTTTCTGCCTATCCCGTAGGATCTCTGTTTCTCTCTGTGCAAGAGAGGAGCATGATAGACACTAGGTCTTAACCCATGCATGATAACATTAGGTTAGTTTGATTCCCTTCGCAACCGTAGGTTAGAGTTCTGTCTCTTCTTTCTCAAAACAAACAGAAAAACATATAAAGATTTCAAGCACAATAAAAGACACTTCTTCCGTAAAAGAATGCGAACTCATCAAAGACGTCATTTTTGTCCGCTTGGACTATTAATCAGAAAAACCTTTTTTCAGAAGGAGTAAAATCAACCAAGACAGACTTGTGTCGTACGTGGCCCAAACTACGTTTGCTCTGATCTTTCATGCTGTATGAAAGTATGTAGGCATAGGATGCGATATCCTAGCGAGCAACCTTCCCCTCCTTTCCCGTAGGTAGGCGAACTACGTTGACTCTGATTTCTCGTTCCAGACGGGAATACGTAGGCATAAAGTGCGATACTTTGCCGAGTCATTTTTATTTTCAGTTTTATTTTCTTTTTAACCCTTGACCTATAGTTTAGATAGAATAACAATCCATACCCGAAAACAAGCGTGGATCCCGTCGAGTACGACGGACGTGAGGGGTGCTAATACCTTCCCCTTGCGTAACCGACTCCCGAACCCAGGTTTTGGTTGCGACGACCATACCTTTCCCGTCTTTGCGAGGTTTACTCTGAGCGTTTCCTTTCCCTCCCGTGGGATAAATAACGCACGGTGGCGACTCTTCTGTTCAGCCGGCGCCGATTTTCGCAGTAGCGACAGTTACTTATAATGGAAGGTACATAAGCCAAATCCAAGGGAAATCATACATGGGAAGTTTCTCCAAGCTTCTAGGAGTTTCTAAATTCACCTATATATTGATATGAAGAGGTTCATGCAATGGTTGGTTCTTCATATTGTTCATAACACCAAGTTTCACACACTTTTTCCAATTTGCAAAATCAACTCAAACTCTCCCAAATCTCCATCAATTCTCACACTTTCTGATTGGATCTTCATCATCATCATCCAAGGATCATAATTCACATCAAGATTGGTGAAATTGAAGGAGGATTCGAGCTGTGCAAGTTGATCATCCAAGAAGCAAGAATCTTGGAATTGGGAGATTCAAAGCCTTGGAGCATCATTGGTTGCATACAGAACTCATCATCAAGTTCTTGGATCATTTTCCACTCACTTCAAGCCTTGGATCAAGAAGATTTAGCACCTGTTTTCATCAATTGCACCAAGTAAGTTTTGCATTCGAATTGGCTGTTTTAGTTAGAATTATTAGGTTTTGATAGCATAGAATTGGTAAGATAGGATAGATGACTGAGTTTGGTGAGTTTGGAGAGTTTTCATGGAGTTTGCCATAGGTGTACCAAATCTGTTAGGGTTTATATCTCTTGGATTAGAGCACGAAAATCTTCATCGAATGGCTTGTTATGATCAACATAAGATGTAGATGAGTTTAGGACAAGAATTGGTGAGAATTGAAGCAATTGATCACAGGTATTAACGGTGGAGTCAGACTGTTATTCTCTTCGAGTTGGTTTATTGAATGAGTGTTAGGGAGAGTTATTGGCATGGCTGTGAAGAGGCAAGTTTATAGAGCAACTTTGCTCTTGGAGTCGAAGGAATCCATGGAGAGATAAGGGAGAACAGAGGAGTGGAAGAATGCGTGCATGGTGAAGCTTTTTTGAAGCTAGGGTTTGCTGGAGGTAGACGATGACCCCAGGCCGTTGGATGGACATTTTGACCTTGACCAAGGACCTAATCGTGTGGCCACGATTAAAGTTGAAAAACGGAGGGAATTTCAAACCTCAAAACGCCCCGTTTCATTAATTCTTTCTGATGGGCTCAGACATTCGCTGCTTTTCACACCCCCTCAAACCAAGCCCAACCAATAATGAACTGGAATGCTTGCTATTCGCACCGGTTTGGTTTTTTTTTTAATTTTTGCTGGGATTTCTGTTTGATTGGGCCCTGCGCGCATTACTCTTAACACCCCCAGTCTGGGCCCGTTTCCTTTTTTTTTTTCAAATGAATTCCTTACTTGCTGCACCCTCCATCCTATTAATTCAATTTTATTTTCTTTCAAAAAATATTAAATCTTTCAAAATTCATAACAAATTGTAAAATGCATATTTTTCATTGGTTGTTTTTGCATTCTTTTCTTAATTTTGTCAAGAAAATTGTCATACAAAAAAATTAATAGTTCATTTCCTTTTCATATTTTTAGCATATTTTTCTTTTAATTAGGTGTAGATATTGTTTTGTTTAGTACATGATTTTGTTAATTTTAGTTTGATCAAATGCTTTAATATTTTTAACCCATTCTTTTTAGGTTGACTAGTAGATAAGGTTAGCTTGTATATACAATTTAGTTCCCATTTTTAGGACTTAATTTTAGGTGTTTAGTTTAGGTGTGAATAACATGAACAAAACTAGGGTTTAAGTGATGACTTAGGAGAATTGAATCATTTCCCTTAGGAGTTAGAGATTGGAGTTTTGATATGGGACTATAGGGACTATGGGTAGTTATTAGATCCCTTAGAAATCATTAGGATTCCCCTACTGCTATTAATATACTACTATATTTGTTTGACTGGTGTGGTGTGCCCTCTCTGGGGATTATTGTTTGTTTGTGTGGGTATTGGGCTTGCTTGGGGATTGGGAGAGCTGAAGACCTGTGATGATGAAGCCATTGGAGATCCAGAGCTTGAAGATCAACTTCCAGAATTGAAGAGGAGATCCTGCTAGCAGCTGTTGAGGAGACTAGGGTTTAGGAGCTAGGTAGAGCTCTAGATTAGAAAGCTTGTTTCTCAAACATGGAATGCCTTGTCTGCATCCATCCTTTCTCTATGATTCAAAGTCTCTCTCAAATACCCACCTCCTTCATTTGGAAGGATCAGTGAATGTATTTGAAAGATAGAACTTTTGAGAGAAGATTGTCTATATAATGTTAACAGTTAATGAACCACCCTTGGTAGGTAATTGACTGTCTAACATTCATTCACTTCATCTTGTTGATTGATGTTCATCCTGGAGATTGAGACTGGAAGAAAAGCCATTGCAGATGGAAGATTGATGATCAAGACCTTGCTGGAAGGCTGTGGAGATGGAGATTGATGCCTGTAGCTGATTGGAGATGACTTGAAGACAGATGTTGATGCAGAGCTGCTGTGGCTGTTTATTTTAGTTGTTGTTCATTCCTGGATTGTATTGTTTGTTGTTTAACCTGTTGGGTTGAAAGTGAAGTCTGTTCACTTTTGCCTATTGTTTTCTGGGTTCGAGGTTGAGCGGGACTCCCTTGCCTCGCTTGTATTGTTGCATCCATGCATTTTCCTGCTTTACTGTATATATCTGCTATTGTTTCTGTTTCTGTCTATTCCCTTAGGATCTCTGTTTCTCTCTGTGCAAGAGAGGAGCATGATAGACATTAGGTCTTAACCCATGCATGATAACATTAGGTTAGTTTGATTCCCTTTTCAACCGTAGGTTAGAGTTCTGTCTCTTCTTCCTCAAAACAAACAGAAAAACACAATAAGATTTCAAACACAATAAAAGACACTTCTTCCGTAAAAGAATGTGAACTCATCAAAACGTCATTTTTGTCCGCTTGGACCAGTAATCAGAAAAACCCTTTTTCAGAAGGAGATAAAAACAATCAAGACAGACTTGTGTCGTACGTGGCCCGAACTACGTTTTCTCTGATCTTTCATGTTGTATGAAAGTACGTAGGCATAGGATGCGATATCCTAGCGAGCAACCTTCC
The DNA here is from genome assembly GCA_963859935.3 of Lathyrus sativus. Taxonomy (NCBI): domain Eukaryota; kingdom Viridiplantae; phylum Streptophyta; class Magnoliopsida; order Fabales; family Fabaceae; genus Lathyrus; species Lathyrus sativus. The sequence goes on from OZ012740.1 coordinate 176,179,201, forward strand.
CCTCCTTTCCCGTAGGTAGGCGAACTACGTTGACTCTGATTTCTCGTTCCAGACGGGAACACGTAGGCATAAAGTGCGATACTTTGCCGAGTCATTTTCTTTTCTTTTAACCCCTGACCTGTAGAATAGATAGAATAACAATTCATACTCGAAAACAAGCGTGGATCCCGTCGAGTACGACGGACGTGAGGGGTGCCAATACCTTCCCCTTGCGTAACCGACTCCCGAATCCAGGTTTTGGTTGCGATGACCATACCTTTTCCCGTCTTTGCGGTAGGTTTACTTCGAGCGTTTCGTTTCCCTCCTTTGGGATAAATAACGCATGGTGGCGACTCTTCTGTTCAGCCGGCGCCGATTTTCGCAGTAGCGACAGTCTCCACATAAGGAGGGTTGGTAGTTTCACCTCCGTGCAACACACCATTGGTGTCGACGCGTGCAATCAACGGTTGCACGAGAGTTTTGAGTTGCTCTTGCCCACTGGCAACCACTTGCATGATGTCCATGAACTAGGACATCCTCTCCCTAAACTCTTGCATTTCATCCTGGACTTGCTCCATAGCTCTGAGTTGATTGGCTCGGGTGGAGTAGTGGTGAATTGGTCTGCAGTCAATCCTAAAACACACCTTCGAAAGAAAACACAGGGGTCAGATAAACACGTCCAAGGTAGCTGTTATGCAAGATGATATGTGAATGCAAACATGTGTCTGTGCTTTAGGAGAGATTCCCCCCGATTCTAGTTCCAGAATACCAGCGAGACAAAATATGAAGCCAATCATCGGGACGAATCAACATCTGATATATAAAGAGCCCACATAGGCAGCATACAGGAGAAACTGAATACAACTGAATCAATAATAGAGCGACCTCAGCCAACAAGCCTGGTGATGGTCAACAATACAACAGAAAGCTACAAAGAAATACAAAAGAAATCAAGTACGGCAACGGGCACGGAAATCTTCTAACAGTTCCTTTGTCTCGGGGTGATCAGGCCTGGTGAGCAATCCTTGAATCAGCAGCTCTGTCTGTCTGATGGTGCTATGGACATCTTCAACAAAGTCTTCCCAGGCTCCCTCTCCGAAGCAGTCTTCCAATCCGCGTCTCTTAGAATCAACCCTCGGTTTACCCTCTTTCAGGTTTGCCACAGCTTCTTTTAACTTGCACTCAGCGTTATACCTGAGTGATGCTTCAGCTTCAATCTTCTCATTCTTGGCCTCAAGATGAATCGTCAGTTTGGCAATCAGTTGCTTTAGTTTCTCTTCTCGTTTTTTGTGACTAGTCAGAGTAGTGTTCCACAATGCCTCAAATTTGGAGATCTTCAGATATGCCCTGTCCAAGTCATGCTTCTTGGTGGCGAGAACACTGTTAACAACCTTGAAGTCTAACCCCAGACGCTCTCGAGCATCGGTCTCTTTGGTTAACCTGGTACCCAAATGGTTTATCAACTCAGTTTGCTTCTTGCAGGAGTACACTGCTTCACTCCTCTCGCTTCGGAGCTGAGCAATTTCTTTCTCTAGCTCTTCGTTGGCTCTCTTCAACTCTTCCTTTTCTTGCAGCACCTGGTTGTATTTCTGAATGTCGACCTTAGTAGGCTTCTCAATCACAGAAGGATATAATAGTCTAGCAGCAGGATAAGGCATTAGATACTTCGTGGCTCGGCCACGAATCCAAATCAGGTATGGATCAAAGGCTTTGTTGTTACTCTTCCCCAACATTGCTTTACCTTTCCTGTGAAGATTTTTCCAAGCATGCTCAAGCTTAACTAACACATCACCATCCAACAACCCGGTGAGATACAGAGATTCCTGTATCTCGCCTTCTTTGGGAGTGTTGCACCCCAAAATTTGACCAACCGGTTCCCACATCTGGTTTATGTTTCGACGCATTTTGCATTCGCATTCACATACCGCACCCATTGCATTTTTGCATCAGATTGATTTTATCGGGATTACAGCCTCCCCTGGCGTTTCAGGCAGTTCAGGCCAGTTCGAATAAGTGTATTTTGAGAATTTGTGCTCGTCTCTGCGTTTTCAGCTCACGCTGTTGTTTTGGAGGACATCTCGGTGTCCGGTTTTTACCGCTTATTTCGCTGTAATCGCGTATTTGTGCTCTAATCGATTTAATTGGCTTCCTGACAATTTTTAGAATTTTCCCTTTTATTTTCTAGATTTAATAGTACTTTCTAGATTTTTTTTAATAGATTTAATAGACTTTTTTAGATATTAAATAGGTTTTTTAAATATATTCTTATAGGTTTTAATAGCTTTTTTAGAATTTCAAATAGATAATTCTTCTTTTTAATTAATTAGTTCATTAAATAGATTTTTAAATAGGTTTTAGAATATTAATCTTTTTCTAGAACATTAATGGAACAATAGAGTTAAATAGATTTTAACATAGTTCTAGAAATTAAATAGTTTTTTAATAGATAGTTCTAGAAATTTAGAATATAATTAGTGTTATAGTTTTAGTATAGAATTTAAATAGTTTTAGATTAATTGAATTGGATTTAATACAAAATTTAGTAGTGTAGGTATTATTTGAGTGTAGTTTTAATAGAGTTTATTAGAGTTCATTAGATAGTATTAATAAATCATTTTCATTGTATTAGCATTTAATTCCTTTTCGTTTGATCTTATCAAGTCTATTAATCATGCATTAGCCATTAGTCTCCATTAATTTTCGTTAATTAATTAATTAGTTCATGGCCATTTAATTTCCGTTCAGTTTTACTAATGTATCATTTAATTCATCATTAGTCCGGTTAATCAGTATTAGTCCATTAACAAAATCATCAATCCATGTGAGTCTTAATAGGCTAGGTGTTAAGTTTGGGGGCCCAAAATTCGCAGGCCACTTGTCATTACTATAAAGCTCCACCTCTCTCTTTCTTCACTCAGAGAGCGACACATCACAATCCACCATCACAACTCCACCGCCACTTGTCTCTCTCCCTCCCTTTGCATGTGCCACGCGTTTTCATCCAGACTCTCCAGGCTCTGCATGCGTTCCACCTGTCTCCAACCAGTCCCTCGCCGGAGACCCTGCTGTCGGCCATGCAGCAGCCGCAGAGCCACCGTACCCATCGCCGGAGCAGCCGTAACCATCGCCGGAGTTCCTAAACCCACCGGAAACTGCGAATATCACCAGATCTTCATCCAGATCTTCATCAAGACATTCATATGCTCATCAATTCTTCATCAGAGAACTTCACCGATGTTCATCGTTTCTCCCAGAGTTTCCAGATCCTTCAAGATCCATATATCTTCAAACTTCATCAATTTTTCGTCAGATTTGGATTTGTGTTCATCATCAAGTTCATCAATCATCAAGAACATCATTGTGTTCTTCACCAATAATCTCCAGGAATCTTCAACGAACATCACAAATCTTCAAGATCCTTCGCTCATCAAATCTCCCAGAACCTTCAAAAAGTTCTTCATCAGACCTTCTCAAAGAGTCATCAAATATTCAACAAGTTATCAGAATCATCCAAAATTTCACATCGTCATCAAGAATGTTCACGCATTCGTCATCTTCATGAATCCTCCAGACGATCTCCGATCTTTATTATCCTTCGGATTCACCATGATTTTCCAGGATGTGTTCATCAACCGAGATTTGTGTTCATCAGCAAGAACGTTCAACCTCCATCTTCAAAGATCGTCATCACGCTCATCCAGTTCATCAAACATATTCTTCCAGAGAAGCTTCAAACGAAATCATCAAAACGTCTCGATTTAGTTTGTTTGCTGTTTGGTGGTTCTTTCTTTTGTTTTGTGGATTCGTAACATAAAATGGAGTTTGAGAATCTAAGAAGATTGAGAGAGGATTTCTGAGAGAGTTGAACGAAGGGAGCAGGTTTGAGGAACGACGCAAATGTGTGAATAGTGTTTGGAGAGACTTAGGGTTTTTTTTCCTGAGAGTGAACGAGAGAGAGAGGGCTGTGTGTAGAATTGGGCTTCAAGGCCCATTGTTTTTTCCGGTTCACCCCTCCATTTTTCTCTCTTCCCCCCTCCCTCGTTTTTGTGTGTGTGTTGTTGGGCTGAGCCCAACCTCTCATCTTTTTTTCTGCCTACACCTCCATAATTCCCAGCGCACCCCCTGCTGTATTTTTATTTCTTTTACTTCTTTTCTAATTTCTTTAGATTTTTTAGAGATAGTAAATGCTTTAGTATAGTTTGTTATATTCTATTATATTATAGGATATATAGATTTAATATAATTTTTCCTATTTTTCTTTATAGAATATTATAATATTTTCTATGCTATTTTCCATTATGCATTCTTTTAATATTTCTTCAGAATATTTTCTAGTAGAATTTAATTGCCGTATTTTAGGAGTAGCTATTATTTCCGTTTTGTATTGGATTTCTCTCCTATTTTCTTTTCTATCTGATTTTGTTCTCGATTTTATTTCTGGCTGGCCGTGTGACCCGATTCAATTGGAGAATGATTTTCGATATCATTTCTCTATCTTGTCTTTGACATGGATATCAACAGGCTACCTCTTAGAGTTTGATTTCTCGTATAAGTTGAACCATGACGGTCTAAGCGGTACATTGTTCCTGGTTCGAGCGTCATCACCAAGGATCCAGAGAGGAGAAGATTGGAATGGAGCTTGCGCGCATGTCAGGAGCCCACGGAGCCGCTTCATTCATCATCATCATCTTATTCAAGTCTTCAGGCAACCGTCGAGTGTTGTGGGCTGCATTGCTAGATACGAAGGAAATGACAGCTGAGGAGTTTCTTCTTAGGTTCTTGCGTGTGTGTCCCGGGTTTCTTCCCGTTTAGGCGTAGGCCTGCTTCCTCTTTGTTCTCGCCCCCGTGCGATCGAAACTCCTTTTCTCTCACGTTCAGGCGATTGAGACCCCTTCTCTTGCTCCCGTGCAATCGAGACTCGTTTTCCCGTCGAACTACGTTTGCTCTGATTTCTCGTACCAGACGAGAGTACGTAGGCATAGGATGCGATATCCTAGCGAGCTCCCTTTTTTCTTTCCTCCTGTTTCCCCCGTTTGCTGTAGTTGGCTGAACTACAGCTGCTCTGATTTCTCGTATCAGACGAGAATATGTAGGCATAGGATGCGATATCCTAGCGAGCACACTAACAACTAACCTCTAAGTTCTCTCGCTGCCGTGCGATCGAGACTTTCCCGCTGACGACTGATGTTTCCCTTTCTCTTGCCCTTGTGCATTTGAGACCAGACCGTAGTTTTAGTTCCGTAGGTTCCCGTACCTTTCAGAACAACTTAATCTCTCACCCCTGTGTGATTGAGAACACCCTGTCTAGCCGTAGTTAGCCTGAACTACGTAAGCTCTGATCTTTCACGCTGTGTGGAAGTACGTAGGCACAAGACGCGAAGTCTTGGCGAGCCAATTCCCTGTAGTTTCCCGAACTACGATGACTCTGACTTTCTCTCTTAAGGATACGTAGGCATAGAGTGTGATGCTCTATCGAGTCAGTTTCTTTCCGTTTAGCCTTAGCAACCGTAGATAGATTATTTTGCATCCTTTAGACAAACCAGCAAGCGTAGATCCCGTCGAGTACGATGGACGTGAGGGGTGCTAATACCTTCCCCTTGCGTAACCGACTCCCGAATCCAGGAATTTGGTTGCGATGACCATTCCTTTCCCGTCTTTGCGGTAGGTTTACTTCGAGCGTTTCCTTTCCCTCCTTTGGGATAAATAACGCACGGTGGCGACTCTTCTGTTTAGCCAGCGCCGATTTTCGCAGTAACGACAGCTGGCGACTCTGCTGGGGACTGCGATGGTTCCTTATGCATTTGGGATCCAACATCCCTTAAGAGAGTCAATCCTAGCGCTTGTTTGCTCGTCTTTGGGTGTTTCCCTTTTGTGTGTTGTATATTACTGTATTTACAATTTCCGCACTTTGCTATTATCTGTTGCTGTTGTGCTGTTGGGTGGGATGTTCCTTTGAGTGAGAAGCCAAACCCAGGCTTGAGTGCACCTTAGAATTAGTTGTGGAAAGTAGTGGGCGCGTGCATGCTTTGCATGTACTAGTGTCTCATGAAATCCACGCTCAGACGAGGTTCTCCCGATTGACTTCTTTTTCAACCCTTTGGGTTGAGGGGGTTGTTGGTTTGGAGGATTGTCGACTCTGGGGACCGATCATTTGGGATTCAGCTAAGTGAGGCCTCTTCAGGATATGATGATGCCACACCTTCTGGGTATCGTATCATCAGTCTTGAAAGTATGTGACGCTGATAACCGCATAGGATGTCGTACCTTGTGTCAGTTTAGGTTCATACCCGTGAGTGAGAGGGTTTTCTGCAGGAAACTTGACTTCCAGCCTACCCGGTATTTTGATCTTCTCTTCAAAGCGAATGTACTCAGTCAACAATGCAGCAATATTCAGAGATTTGTGGGGGCTGTGATCCCGTATTTGCTGCATATTGCATTGCATTTACATGAACATTGTTGCATCATATTGCATATCATTCTCCAGCTAGCCAGAGTCTGATCCAACCGTTGTTTTGATTCTGAAGGTGATTATCCGGTGTTTGGCCTGAGCCACTGTTGATTGTTAGAAGACCATGGGGTTGAAGCAGATTTGAGCAGAACCGAGCAGTGAAGTCAGTTGAAGGTTATTGGTAGCTATGTATGAGAGTCACTTCCAGTCTCTTAACAGCTTGACATGTTTCACTATGACGACTAATCCTCTGTATGGTTCTACGTCCGAGGAAGACTTTCCGCAAGTGAACAACCTTACTGCAGACCAGTTTGTGCAGCCTCCTGCTAGGAACCATGATCGACGTGAGCAGTTTGTTGTCCGAAATGAACACCCTCCTCTTATTAACAGTCAAGGTGTTGTCTTCCCTGGGCCGAATATACGAGGAGAGATCCCGGTAGCTAGGACTGAAGACCCAAGAGCTCTTGAGTATGCTAGAAGGCTCCGAGTGTTGGAAGAAGGAGTCAAAGCCTTGAAAGTCAAAGATGCTGTCAACCTTAATGCTGCAGACATGTGTTTGGTTCCTGGCCTGGTTTTGTCTCCTAAGTTCAGAGCGCCGAGATTTGAGAAGTACAGAGGAGATAGCTGTCCGAAGCAACATTTGGTGATGTTCTGCCGAAGAATGACTTCATTTGTGCAAAATGACAAGTTGATGATTCACAGCTTTCAAGATAGTCTGACCGGGGCATCTCTGAGTTGGTATATGCAGTTAGAGAGTAATCAGATCCGATCATGGGTGGATTTAGCCGGAGCTTTTCTGAAGCAGTATGATTATAACCTGGACATGGCTCCTCATCGCATGCAGTTGCAAGAATTGTATCAAGAGAACAATGAACCCTTCAGGAAGTATGTTCAGAGGTGGAGAGAATTTGCTGCCAAAGTGCACCCACCGCTTCTAGACCGTGAGTTAATGAGCATGTTTGTAAACTCCTTGGAGAGCCCGTACTTCGAAAGAATGCTTGTAAATGCGCCAAATTTCTCTGAATTGGTAAGATTAGGAGAACGCATCGAGCATGCCGTAAAAATTGGGAAAATTCAGATTGATTCGGGCAGTCAGGCTAGTGAAACTGAGTCTCTTGGTAGCAACCAAACTGGAGAAAGAGTTGTGATCAATGCCATCATGCCAGATGTTGAGTATCCTCGAGATGAATCGGTGAAATCTGTTGGTTCTTCATCTTTTGTGTCTTGTTATGCGGGACAGACAATTGCGCCTAGGGCACCATATCCAGAACTTTATGTCGCTTCTCTGGCAAATCAGCGAACTCGTGGCCGAGGTTATCAGAATCAGTGCCCAAATCAGAACAGGCCTCGTAACAACTTGGAACGAAGGAATGCTCCTTCTCATATAGTGCCTGTGCCGTATAGCCGTATTCTACCATCTTTGATTCAGAATTCTTTGGTGGAACCTAAAGCTCTTAAGCCTGTGCCAGAACCGTATCCTCCCGGGTATAATCTCCACGCTCAGTGTGGCTACCATGGTGGATCTCCAGGGCATTCAACTAAAGATTGTAAAGCTTTTCAGGCAAAGGTACAACAGTTGATCGACCAAGATTGCATTTCCTTTCGAGAAGGAATTCTGGTTGTGCATGACAATTTCTCAGCTGTCTAAGCTCGTAGATGTAGAGGTTTATTTGCAAGAAGCCAGTGGTCCAGACAGGCAGACGTCCTCAGCATTGGCAGTCCTCAGACTTTTATCATTTGCATTTGTAGTTTCTTTTCTGTTAGTTACTACTTGCTGTTAAACATTGTTTGTTTCGAATGGTAATATTGATAAAGTGACTATGCATTTTTCTGAATTAATCATGTCATTATCACTCATTTATTGCATTGCACCGACACTTGCATTTTATTCACTCCACTTTATCACTATGATTAGCAAAGATTGGAGGGAGGATGACGAAACTGAATACTCATAACCGATGATTGTATGCTTTCAGATAAAACCCTTGCCGATGACGTACAAGGCATTGTTTCAAATCCCCAAACACTGGAGATATAAGGAGTTAGTCCCTTGTTAACCACTTTGAGCCAAGAAGTAGAAGTTTTTTCGGACTTTTAAACCCTCTCATATTAACCCGGGGCAGGGTAGTTGTCAGTTAGCTTGATCGAGCGTCCAAGTCTTATAGAGGGGTGTTGCCTTTCGAGGACCAATCACATCTTGTTTTTCCCCAAAGGTCGTACCTCATCGACCACAATGGTTAAATCTCACCAATCAGGAGTGAGACAGTTGCAATCCTTTCGGAGCAATCAGGACAACCGGTGTCGCACGACTTGTTCCAAGAAGAAAAGAAAGAAATAAGAAAGCCCGCTAAGTAAAAGAAATGAAAAAAGTTGGAAAGAAAATACTTAGGCAAAAATCAGGGCATCCCGCTGGACTTCAAGAAAGAAAAATTGAAAAGAACTCAAAATGAGTCAGTCCAGGAAAAAATTAGGGAATCAAAAGAATGAAAAAGAAAGGATATAAAAAAAAAAATCCTCAAACAAGGACAAAGTCGTGTGGATACAGACACCGAAAACGAAAAAGGAATAACTGTCACTCCGAAAACCTTGTGAGTTCCTACTATTCAACATACCTCTCGAAGAGGCGAGCGCTTGTGCCAAATTAACTGAACTTTAGGATCGGAGGTCATCACGTAGAAGGGGTGGGTACAAATCATAATTTGAGCCAAATATCCTTTGTTTCACGAACCGTGAACCCGACCACGATACAACCCTTAAAAGACCTAATTGAGGTAGGGTTTATTCTGAAAGCGCATTACGATAAGGTTGAGTAACCTGACTCCTTCTTGATTTGCTAGTCATATCCTTGTTGTATTTTTCACTGATCACATTAGCACTATGTTTGAACTCTGGTTCATTCGTCACTCACAATCATGACACGTAAATGAGTGACAACACAATTTTTTCAAAATCTGCATGAATACTGCATTAAAATTACCATTCGGGAATAAACAATTTTATTTGCAGGTCAGTAGTTGACAGGGAGGAAATTCCAACAGGGAATAATCGAACAGGACTGAATAATTCAGCAGTCTGGAGCAGAATGGTATATTGTGAAACCCTGTGAATCTGCGGCATTGACTTCCAGTGAGTTCAGAATCAGTTGGTCTGAGGATAAGTCCTGAAGCAGCAGTTGATTATGGGGCAGTTTACTTGAGAAGCAGTTGATCAGAAGTGAATCTTCTCGAGAGCCAATCAGGGGCAATTATCCAGAATGCTGTGGTTTGAGGGCAGATCCCTCTAGTGTTCAATCAGGGCAGGTTAAGTCGCTCAACGCTCGTTCCGGGGCAAGTCACTTCAGAGATAGTGAAACCACCCAGGCGGAGAGTTGGTTAATTGAGGATGAATCTTTCGTCGTGCAGATACTGGGGAAAGCCATCTCAAGGTCGTATTGTAGCAAGCTGCTTTCTGTTTAGAGTAAGTTTCCCCAAGAGTTGGATTGGGGCAAGCTGAGTTATACTGGGGCAAGTTGTTCAAGCAAGTTTGTTCACCTCAACAAGAGTTGAGTATTGGGGAATCGTGTCCTTACCCTCATCAAATAACCTGAACTTTCGAATAAGGCCTTGCTGTCATTGGATCATTATCCTATAGTTTAAACCTGTTACTTGACAGAACCTCGTAACCTTGTCATTTCCAAAGCCAGTTCTCGCCTGGCAAACCGGTAACCAGTTCTCGTCTGGTCCACCTTTCCATAAATACCAGTTCTCGTCTGGTACCTATTATTTTTCAACCAGTTATTGTCTGGCCAACCTTTCCGTAGACATCAGTTCTCGTCTGGTGTATGTTAGCTTTCAACCAGCCCAGTCTGGTCACCGTCTCTTTAACCTATTTGTTGCATTAGTTCTCGTCTGGTGCTTGTCAGCTTCCAAACCAGCCCCGTCTGGTCATCCTTTCCTTAACCTATCATCCAGTTAGCCTCGTCTGATGTTCCAACCGTAAATCCATTCTCATCCGATAACCTAACCTATTTTTGCTATCTGTTCTCGCCTGGTAGTCCATCTTTGAATGCTAGCCCCGTCTAGTATTTTCCCTTTAAAACCATTTTGCTGATAACCTATTCTCATCCCTAAACTAGAAAAGCCTAAAAATATCCGACACGATAATTCCTAGTGACTCACATGGTGTCGCGTTCCTCGATACAAAGCTCGATTGATACCAGTTTCCCGATTAATGTTAAATCGGGACTACTCTCCTCAGCAGATAGAATTCACGTTGTCCCCAAAATAGTTGAGATCGCAGTTATTCCTCCTCAGAATAGGATCAGGAGTATCCTCAGCAGGTCAGAATGGATATCCCTGACAGCAGGGGCATCCTCAGCAGTGAGCTTTGCGCAAGTAACCCCAGTTTGGTTAAGCCCCAGAGTACAATCAAGTTGTCAAGGGTATAGAAAGAGCGTCCCCGTGCAGGGTCATCCTTCCCGTCTCTAGCAGGTTGTCCTTCCTCCGTTAGGTTGATCATCCTCTACAGAGTTCGTAACGATGAATTTGTGAGCCGACCCTCAGTAGGATTGTTTCTTCCCCATGGAAGTTGGTCTCACCTTTTCCAGCATTTATTTTGCTGAGATGATTCTATGATACCCGGTACCCCTCAGTGGAGTTGACGTTGCCTTCGACATTTATTTTGCCAAGCGGTTTTATACCCGGTGTTCTCTGGCAGCTCGAGCTTGCAGTTGCACTTGCATGTATCGTCATATTTGCATCTGTACAAACACATAGCATCTCCATGCCGTATGGGGCATTGCATTTTCATACAAACACATAGCATCTCCATGTCGTATGGGGCATTGCATCATTTTCAAACATATGCATTTCGAAACATAGATCAGATTGGTTCACCTTTTGCTTTCAGGTGTGTTTCTCAACAGGAGTATGGAGTTCTATCTCGGATCTACTTCCAGATATTTGAAGTCTCGCTGTGAGACATGTGATGATACAGTTCTTGTTATTATCCCCCACAGAGTTACTGGGTGAAGTTTCTCTTATCCGACCAGCGGAGTATTTTCTTCAAGTTTGCTGTTCCGTCAGCATTACAGGGTTTCATAAATCAAAATTTCAGAAGTGGTCACTTGTTGTCGAAACGGGTGTCGGGCAGTTATTTTCAGAATATCCCCAGTGGAGTTAGCTACTACAAAGAATAGACAAAGAAACTATATCCAAGGTGACTTTCCTGTATGAATCAGGCAGATGGATTTTCCCGTATGAAGCAGGCGGATGACCTTTTCCCGTATGAAACAGGCAGATGAACTTTCCTGTAAGAATCAGGCAGATGACCTTTTCCCGTATGAAACAGTCAGATGAGTGTTCCTGTAAGAATCAGGCAGATGACTTTTCCCGTATGAAGCAGGCAGATGAACCTTTCCTATATGAATCAGGCAGATGTATTTTCCCGTATGAAGCAGGCGGATGACCTTTTCCTGTAATCAGGCAGATGGATTTTCCCGTATGAAGCAGGCGGATAAACTTTTCCTGTATGAATCAGGCAGATGGATTTTCCCGTATGAAGCAGGCGGATGAACTTTCTTGTATGAATCAGGTAGATGGATTTTCCCGTATGAAGCAGACGGATGAACTTCCCGGTATCCAGATAGATGATGCTCCCGTGATAGACAAAGTATGTGAATTGTGTTCCGATATTTGACAAAAGTATTTTCCCCAATGAAGTCGCCGTGATTTCCTCGTGTTGACAAAATATTATAGTCCCCAGTAGAGTCCTCTTCAAAGTCGTTTGTAGGTTGGGACCAACGGAGTTAGCTACTGCAGAGATAAGCAGAGTTTCCTGTGTTTAGACAGATGATCTGCTCGTATGGATAGGCGGATGGAGTTTCCTGTGACTAGACATAAATGTTTCCCCAGCGAAATCGTCGGGATTTCTCCGTGTTAACGGAATATGGAGTCCTGACGTGGACAAAGTTCTATTCCCGTGTTGTTGAGATTTCTTCGGGTTGACGAAATGTGAGTCCTGACGTGGACAGATTTGCATTTATTCGTGATTTGACGAAATTTGGGTCCAGATGTGGACAAGGTTACTCCTGTGACGACAAAATCTCTATTCGTGCTGACGAATTGGTTCCTCTTCTTGTGTTGACAAGGTTAGCCCAATGGTGGATGGAGGTGTTTTTGCGAAAATAGCTCAGTGCCCGTGGTGTCACGCAGGTGATTGATGTTGAAATCAAAATTGTATCAGATAATTGACCAGTTGTTGCCGTAACAACCAAATTCAGGTCATTGGACGTTGCTTCTCAAGCAGTTTTGCAAATTATCTCCACGGTTGGCAAATTTCAGGGTTTCTTTGGTATTCAACCGTCTCGTACCTCGAATGTTTGAAGGCCGTTCGCTCTTCACCCAGTCGGGTCCAAGCCGTTTGAATAGGGGCAGCTGTTGCACCTCAAAATTTGACCAACCGGTTCCCACATCTGGTTTATGTTTCGACGCATTTTGCATTCGCATTCACATACCGCACCCATTGCATTTTTGCAGTCAGACTGATTTTATCGGGATTACAGCCTCCCCTGGCGTTTCAGGCAGTTCAGGCCAGTTCGAATAAGTGTATTTTGAGAATTTGTGCTCGTCTCTGCGTTTTCAGCTTACGCTGTTGTTTTGGAGGACATCTCGGTGTCCGGTTTTTACCGCTTATTTCACTGTAATCGCGTATTTGTGCTCTAATCGATTTAATTGGCTTCCTGGCAATTTTTAGAATTTTCCCTTTTATTTTCTAGATTTAATAGTACTTTCTAGATTTTTTTTAATAGATTTAATAGACTTTTTTAGATATTAAATAGTTTTTTTTAAATATATTCTTATAGGTTTTAATAGCTTTTTTAGAATTTCAAATAGATAATTCTTCTTTTTAATTAATTAGTTCATTAAATAGATTTTTAAATAGGTTTTAGAATATTAATCTTTTTCTAGAACATTAATGGAACAATAGAGTTAAATAGATTTTAACATAGTTCTAGAAATTAAATAGTTTTTTAATAGATAGTTCTAGAAATTTAGAATATAATTAGTGTTATAGTTTTAGTATAGAATTTAAATAGTTTTAGATTAATTGAATAGGATTTAATACAGAATTTAGTAGTGTAGATATTATTTGAGTGTAGTTTTAATAGAGTTTATTAGAGTTCATTAGATAGTATTAATAATCATTTTCATTGTATTAACATTTAATTCCTTTTCGTTTGATCTTATCAAGTCTATTAATCATGCATTAGCCATTAGTCCCCATTAATTTTCGTTAATTAATTAATTAGTTCATGGCCATTTAATTTCCATTCAGTTTTACTAATGCATCATTTAATTCATCATTAGTCCGGTTAATCAGTATTAGTCCATTAACAGAATCATTAATCCATGTGAGTCTTAATGGGCCAGGTGTTAAGTTTGGGGGCCCAAAATTCGCAGGCCACTTGTCATTACTATAAAGCTCCACCTCTCTCTTTCTTCACTCAGAGAGCGACACATCACAATCCACCATCACCACTCCACCGCCACTTATCTCTCTCCCTCCCTTTGCATGTGCCACGCGTTTTCATCCAGACTCTCCAGGCTCTGCATGCGTTCCACCTGTCTCCGACCAGCCCCTCGCCGGAGACCCTACCGCCGGCCATGCAGCCGCCGCAGAGCCACCGTACCCGTCGCCGGAGCAGCCATAACCGTCGCCGGAGTTCTTAAACCCACCAGAAACTGCGAATCTCACTAGATCTTCATCAAGACATTCATATGTTCATCAATTCTTCATCAGAGAACTTCACCGATGTTCATCGTTTCTCCCATAGTTTCCAGATCCTTCAAGATCCATAGATCTTCAAACTTCATCAATTTTTCGTCAGATCTGGATTTGTGTTCATCATCAAGTTCATCAATCATCAAGAACATCATTGTGTTCTTCACCAATAATCTCCAGGAATCTTCAACGAACATCACAAATCTTCAAGATCCTTCGCTCATCAAATCTCCCAGAACCTTCAAAAAGTTCTTCATCAGACCTTCTCAAAGGATCATCAAATATTCAACAAGTTATCAGAATCATCCAAAATTTCACATCGTCATCAAGAATGTTCACGCATTCGTCATCTTCATGAATCCTCCAGACGATCTCCGATCTTCATTATCCTTAAGATTTGCAATGATTTTCCAGGATGTGTTCATCAACCGAGATTTGTGTTCATCAGCAAGAACGTTCAACCTCCATCTTCAAAGATCATCATCACGCTCATCCAGTTCATCAAACATATTCTTCCAGAGAAGCTTCAAACGAAATCATCAAAACGTCTCGATTTAGTTTGTTTGCTGTTTGGTGGTTCTTTCTTTTGTTTTCAGGATTCGTAAAATAAAATGGAGTTTGAGAATCTAAGAAGATTGAGAGAGGATTTCTGAGAAAGTTGAACGAAGGGAGCAGGTGTGAGGAACGGCGCAAATGTGTGAACAGTGTTTGGAGAGACTTAGGTTTTTTTTTTAGAGTGAACGAGAGAGAGAGAGGGCTGTGTGTAGAATTGGGCTTCAAGGCCCATTGTTTTTTTCGGTTCACCCCTCCGTTTCTCTCTCTTCCCCCCTCCCTCGTTTTTGTGTGTGTGTTGTTGGGCTGAGCCCAACCTCTCATCTTTTTTTCTGCCTACACCTCCATAATTCCCAGCGCACCCCCTGCTGTATTTTTATTTCTTTTACTTCTTTGCTATTTTCTTTAGATTTTTTAGAGATAGTAAATGCTTTAGTATAGTTTGTTATATTCTATTATGTTATAGGATATATAGATTTAATTAGTTTTTCCTATTTTTCTCTATAGAATATTATAATATTTTCTATGCTATTTTCCATTATGCATTCTTTTAATATTTCTTCAGAATATTTTCGATATCATTTCTCTATCTTGTCTTTGACACGGATATCAACACGCTACCTCTTAGAGTTCGATTTCTCGTATAAGTCGAACCATGACGGTCTAAGCGGTACATTGTTCCTGGTTCGAGCGTCATCACTAAGGATCCAGAGAGGAGAAGATTGGAATGGAGCTTGCGCGCATGTCAGGAGCCCACGGAGCCGCTTCGTTCATCATCATCATCTTATTCAAGTCTTCAGGCAACCGTCGAGTGTTGTGGGCTGCATTGCTAGATACGAAGGAAATGACAGCTGAGGAGTTTCTTCTTAGGTTCTTGCGTGTGTGTCCCGGGTTTCTTCCCGTTTAGGCGTAGGCCTGCTTCCTCTTTGTTCTCGCCCCCGTGCGATCGAAACTCCTTTTCTCTCACGTTCAGGCGATTGAGACCCCTTCTCTTGCTCCCGTGCAATCGAGACTCGTTTTCCCGTCGAACTACGTTTGCTCTGATCTCTCGTACCAGACGAGAGTACGTAGGCATAGGATGCGATATCCTAGCGAGCTCCCTTTTTTCTTTCCTCCAGTTTCCCCCGTTTGCTGTAGTTGGCTGAACTACAACTGCTCTGATTTCTCGTATCAGACGAGAATATGTAGGCATAGGATGCGATATCCTAGCGAGCACACTAACAACTAACCTCTATATTCTCTCGCTGCCGTGCGATCGAGACTTTCCCGCTGACGACTGATGTTTCCCTTTCTCTTGCCCTTGTGCATTTGAGACCAGACTGTAGTTTTAGTTCCGTAGGTTCCCGTACCTTTCAGAACAACTTAATCTCTCACCCCTGTGTGATTGAGAACACCCTGTCTAGCCGTAGTTAGCCTGAACTACGTAAGCTCTGATCTTTCACGCTGTGTGGAAGTATGTAGGCACAAGACGCGAAGTCTTGGCGAGCCAATTTCCTGTAGTTTCCCGAACTACGATGACTCTGACTTTCTCTCTTGAGGATACGTAGGCATAGAGTGCGATGCTATATCGAGTCAGTTTCTTTCCGTTTATCCTTAGCAGCCGTAGATAGATTGTTTTGCATCCTTTAGACAAACCAGCAAGCATGGATCCCGTCGAGTACGACGGACGTGAGGGGTGCTAATACCTTCCCCTTGCGTAACCGACTCCCGAATCCAGGAATTTGGTTGCGATGACCATTCCTTTCCTGTCTTTGCAGTAGGTTTACTTCGAGCATTTCCTTTCCCTCCTTTGGGATAAATAACGCACGGTGGCGACTCTTCTGTTTAGCCGGCGCCGATTTTCGTAGTAGCGACAGGGAGCCTCCCTCAATGCATAACCAAATTGTCTGATCAACAATGACGGGTTATAATTGACACACCCTTTTCTCCCGATCAGAGGAATATTGGGAAAACAACTGCAACTGTAGACGAGTTCTGTACCCAACACATCCTTGTTGAACCAAGTGATATTTGTAAGTTCAGAGTATGCCTAAGAGGGGGGGGGGGGGGTGAATTAGGCTTTAGAAAATTTTTCTGGTTTTTCGATATTCTTGAATTTTTTCTTCTTTAAGTTCTTGGTGATGAAAGCAGTAAAGCCAGAAATAAAAATGAACACGAATATTTATAGTGGTTCCCTTCACAATCCGAAGGTACTCCACTCCCCTTTCCACATGAAAGAGAGTTTTCACTATAGTTATAGAAAGTACAACCTATCACACCATCAACCGGTGAGGCCTACAATCTAACAACTAATCAACAACTAGTGTGTAAGAACAATCCTCTTGCAAACACTATCCCATGTGTCCAACAATCCTGAATCACAAGTCACAATAGAAATAACTCTGTGTTTTTTGTAATTTGAAAGTGATACAATGATAATATCAATCTAATGATTGATGTTCTCCTTTTGATCAAAATCCACTCTTCAATATCAATACAAGTGTTCAAAAACTGGATATGAAATTGTATGATCAATATGAACACTTTTTGAAAATATTTGAAAATATTTGAAAATATTTGAAAAGTAGTGAATTTGATTCAATGAGTATTTTGAAAATTATTGGAGGTTGTTTTTCAATTTGAAATTTTCAGAATTTATATGAGTAAAACACCATTTCAAAAAGGTATAATTGAGTATGATTCAAAACATGAAAAGGTATAATATTCAAACAACATTTGAATTTTAACAGCAACAATTTTTCAAAATTCGTTCAGTTTTAATCGGTTAACCCTATAGGTTAATCAGTTAACACTTGAACGTTGGCCCAAAGAATTCAAAAATTAAGGCCGTTAACCGATTAACCCATATGGTTAATCGGTTAACACTGTTAAAACTCAGAAAAATGCTTGAGTTAAAAAGTGTTATACCAATTCAAATGATTTTAAAACCATGCAAATGCAATATGTTATCATGTTAAAATTTTGAACACTTGTATATCAATTAAAGGAGTGAAAATTGATATACCGAAGCTTGAGTCCAAAACATGAAAGTTGAATGATCATTTGCACATGATTCTTGAATTGCTTGACAATATTCCATAGTCTTGATATGCTTCTGATTTTATCTTCAGTGTATATACCCCCACGGGTATATAGTGCAAGCAGCTTCTCAGTGCATATACCCCCACGGGTATATAGTGTAAAAATCTTGATCTTGATCAGTTTTGAAGGCTCTGACTTTTTGCTTGCAATCGTGGAATGAGCTTGTCTGTGTTGACATCATCAAAACCTTGAGATTGAAATGTGCTTCTACAATATTCTCTGCATTTAAACCCATTAGACGCTCGGACCAATCTAAGGTACCCACAGAAGAGACAAAAGGACCTGCTTTAGGCATGTGGTTGGCAAACCATTTGTATAGCAAGGGAACATAACAAGACACCACCTTCCCTCTCTAGCTCTCGTTCTTATAATGGATAGAGTGGTAAACATCTCCCAGAAGAGTGGGTACTGGATTCCCCGAGGCGAGAATGTGGAAAGTGTCTACATCCACGAAGTCTGGCAAGTTAGGAAATATTATGGTACCATAAGAACTAAAATGGCGTTGAACACGATCCAATAGCCCTCCTTGGCAAACTTCTGAGCCTTCTCCACTAGGAAAGATATAGGAAAACCATACCTCCTATTCCTTTGAGTCAAACCTCCTTTCAACTCAGACTCGTCCAAGTGTAAAGCAGCGGCAAGACTAGCCATATTAGGCTTAGTGTCAACATGATGGTAAGGCATCTGATCCTTGACATGAATGCCTAGCAGGTCTGAGTATTCTTCTAGAGTGGGTGCTAGAACATAATCTGGAAACACAAAGCATCTCAACAGAGCATCATAGAACTGCAGCAGAGTATACAAGCCACTGATCTCGTGTGCGGTAGGCTTGCAAACAAATTTCAACAACCTCCCATATGATTTCCTAAAGTCTTTTGTTACTGAACCATCGGCCAAGGCAATCAACTTCAGTATGGGACCAATGTCTGGAGTAGGAAATCTGTATGCTATCGTTCTATTCAAAGTCTCCATATCAGAAATAAAGAACAACACCACTAGAATCGGGGAGAGATACGCACCTGCAACACAGACACACGTTAATGAAATGCAACATGAAAATGCAAGGATGCAAATGCTAAGGATGCAGGCAGGAGATCAAGGCTGCTGTGCTGTTGAGTGAGAAGGACCAAGATTCTGCTTCAACAAGAACATAACACTGCTCTGATAGGAACCAACTGACTAGTAAATCGGATTCAAACCGTAGAGAAAACCGGGTAGTCTGAAGGTAAAGGTTTTCTGCACAACCCCAGTCCCACTCACAGGTATGGACCTAATCCACTGATAAAGGTACGACATCCTATGCGTTTCTCAGCGTCATAGACTTTCAAGAAATGATGATACGTTCACCATTTCTGGTTTGGCATCATCACCCCCTGAAGAGGCCTCACTTAGCTGAGTCATAGATGATCGGTCCCCAGAGTCGACAATCCTCAGATCCAAATTCAATTCCAATCCTAAGGACCAGAAAAGAAATCATCAAAGAAGATCTCGTCTGAGTGTGAATTTCATGGGAACTAGTGTTTGCTAAGCAAACAGGTCCACCACTAATCTTCACTCTAATGCTATGTTTACTCTCTAGCCTGGGTCTGGCTTTTCCCTCATCAGAACTTCCCTCCCACAACAGCACAATAATGACAATATATGCTGAAAATAAAATGCGGGAAAATAAAGTGCGGAAGAAAATAAAGTACAACACACATGTACAAAGCCTAAAAGATAAACAACCAAGCACTAGGATCGACTCGCATAGGGAACCAGAGTCCCCAGAAGAGTCGCCAGCTATCGCAACTGCGAAAAACAACCGGCGGAAAAACAGAAGAATCGCCACCTTTCGTTATTTATCCCAAAGAGAGGGAAAGGAAACAATCGGAAAAAACCTGACGAAAAGGGAAAAGACGAGGTCATCGCAACCAAGTCCTGGGTTCGGGAGTCGGTTACGCAAGGGGAAGGTATTAGCACACCTCACGTCCGTCGTACTCGACGGGATCCACGCTTGTTTGTTATCTAAAATGGTTGTTTATCTATCTATGCTACAGGCTTCAGGACAAAAAGGAAAAAGAAAGAGATGACTCGGTAAAGCATCGCTGCCCCGTGCCTACGTACTTTCATCTGGTATGAAAGATCAGAGTCAACGTAGTTCGGCTAAGTACGGGAGAGAAGGGGGAAGGTTGCTCACCGAGACATCGCGTCTCGTGCCTCTGGTATGAAAGATCAGAGCAAACGTAGTTCGGGCGGACACGAAACCATAGGTTGATTAAGTGTTTTATCCGAGTAGGGTTAAACATCCGTTCCAGCAGTTAGGGACAAAGCCTGTTTGCGGTAGAACCGAAGTTTAACAACACTCTTTTCTAAAAAAAGAAATTCCGATTAATCCCGAAGGAAAAAAGGTTTGAATTTGTTTTGTGTTTTTTATCGAAAGAAGTGTTTTGAATTTGAGTGTTTATAATGTATGTTGTACTAAAGTCTAGAACCTAGGATCGAATGTGTCGCATATCGTCCTAAAGACGTATACTAAACACTCTAGGTAATTGAGGAGAGGCCCCTCAATCACCATTTCCCAAGTATAAGGCTCACAACACAATATCCATTATCTTTATTAAGTGTGTTAGCATGATTTTGAGATGAGAAAAGAGACACACGGAAGGTCTAAGGGAAACTCGGCCCTAACGTTGTCATGCAAAGTGATCCTAGTGTTTGGATTGAAAAGGGGAAACATCTACCCTAATGTTAGCATACTTGGATTGAACGCCTAATGTCTCTCCTACTCCCATCCTAAACGCAGGGACTAGGAATCCTATGGGGATCATGGCAAGAAAGCACAAGAAGAACAAAGGAAGAATCAATCACAAGTGGAGAAATGCAAACACGAAAATGCACAATTAGAATGGTGGGAGGGAGGAAAAGTGTGTGGGGCAGCAGCCGCCACAAGCGCGTCTCGACCTCAACAGCGATGCAAGAATGATGCAAACACGTAGAGAAAAGCGAGAAATGTGAGAAATTAAACATGCAAACGAATGATCGATTCGAACCACATATGAACATGAAAATAATTGAAAGAATGATCATACATATCAACAACATCATGATTAAACAATCACAAACAGTGGCAAACAGCCAAAACAATTCAGTTCTAACACATCACATTGATCTATGATGATTCGGATTGAATCGGTATGCGAACATGCAAACAAAACCGCAAACATGGATTCTGGTGCAGTGTTAATCAGTTAACCTGTGTAAAACAAGTGAAAATCTGGAAATTCGTAGGTGTTAATCAGTTAACACCAGGCGTTAACCGGTTAACACCCTGAAACCTTTGAAAAATTTGAATATTTGTATTGGTTAACCGGTTAACCATATACGTTAATCGGTTAACACTGTACCAGAAGTAAAAAACAGCAACAGAAAAAGCACTTAATGCATAAAATCACTTAATTAAGTGATCCAACAGATCAGCTTATCAAATAAGCACGAAATTACACCTGCAAACAGAAAACCAATAGACATGCAAACATGTCTATACTGCACAATCACAATTCACACGGATCGGAATCAACAAAATTCAATCGAATATGAAAATCATCATGGAAATGCAAATAAGCTAAAAAACGGTTAAGGATCTAGAATCTCCAACCTTTGAAGCGGAGATTTGCTCCGGTAATTGTTGATCAACAGAATCTGGAGTAGTTCAAACAATAGAAACCCGGAAAACTTCGAGATACAAGCCAATTATGGTTGTACAAACGAAGACCCACTAAATTCGAGTCGAAACGCTTCGAATAATCACTTCCAACAAAAGCTCCAATATCAGATCTCAATTTGCACAAAAATTGATGATGAAGATTGATCCGAAGATGAGGATGGATGAAGGTTTATGCTCAAGAATTCATTGATCTCAATGCAAAATCAATGAATCCTAATGAAAAGAGTATTGAATGTGGTTTTTGGAAATGGAGGGAATTGAGAGAATTTGAGAGAATTCTTGATCAATTCTGAAAAATGATGGTGAGAAATGAGAATTGGCTTCTTTTGGTTTGGAGTAGATCACTTAAATATGATCTAGGTTTGGATCCCAAAGCAAGGGTTTGGGTTTTGGATTGGAAAATTGGTTTGGAGCTAGGCATGGGAATTTGGAGGGAAAATTGAAATAACCAATTTTCAAACACCTTCTAGATCCTTCTTTTTGGTAAAAATGAGTTTCAATGTGATCAAATTCGGACCCCAAGTGCAAATGGCTTGCAAAATCACGTACAGGGCAAAATCTGTTATGGTTAACTGGTTAACCATATGCGTTAACCGGTTAACACTGTTAAAATTTGAATTCTGGGATGATTCACCAACGGTTAATCGGTTAACCATATGGTTAACGATTAACACCTTCAAAAATTTGAATTTGGCGCCTTTTGGAGGGAAACTTGCCCGTTTTCCTGTTTCTCGCCGTTTTGAGCTCTGGTAGGCTTTTGACACTCGCTCTTGAATACTGTGACTGTGATAGTGCTAGGTATAGACCGCACGTTGTCTCCTGATCTGAGCATAACCTGCAAAATAAAATCGACCGCTCGACTGCTGGGCAAAATAAATGCCGTCTCTCCTGATGTTGTTCGATCGCTTGCACGGGATAGAACCTGAGCCACGGGAACCTTGATCCCTTGCCTCGAGAACCAATGTTATGCAAAATGTTGATGCGATGTGAAATGCAATGAAACATGAGCTAGATAAAGAAAAAAAAGGTTGGGCAAATTTTGGGGTGCAACACTCTTGTTTCATGTAATAAACATGTTGAGCTTGCTGTATGCTCATTTTTAGGTCAAAATTATGTTCATTGCTTGTTCATTTGTATGTCTCTTTTGTTGCTTCCATTTGATGTTTCCATATGTGACTTGTTTGCATCCTTTTGTGTGATTGCCTCTTATGCATTCCTTCTTCTCCTTTCTTCTTTGTTTCATTTCATATGTGCATGCTTGGTTGAGATGAGCTTGTGGAGGCTACTTCCCCACACTATTTTCCTCCCACTTTCATTCTACTTGTGCATCTTATGTTTGCATTTTCATTTGCATGTTCTTTCTTCTTCTTTTTCTTTGGTTCTTCTTTGCCATGCTCCCCATAAGTTCTCTAACCTCTTGAGGTTATGATAGACTTTAAGTTTAAACCATGCATGATAACATTAGGTAGTTCCCTTTTGAATCTCAATCTTAGGACCACCATTGCATGACAACTTTAGGTTTGTGTTAGTTCCCCTTTAGTTTGTCCCTTCCCTTCTCATCTTCATACAATCTTAACACACTTAATAAAGATAATGGATATTGTTCCATGAGCCTTATACTTGGGAAATGGTGATAAGGGGTCCACCTCTCAATTTCCTAGAGTGTTTAGTATACATCCTCAGGACGATATGCGACGCATTCGATCCTAGGTTTTAGACTTTAGTACAACATACATTATAAACACTCAAATTCAAAACACTTATTCTTTAAAAAAACACCAAAACACTTCAAACCTTTTTCATCCTTCGGGATTCTAATCTAGAAAAATCTTTTCAGATAAAAGAGTTTTGTTAACTCTTATTTCTATCGCAAACGGTAACGCCTAAGTCTCGAATGGTTGAGCTGCATACACCAACTGCTAGAACTACTTGTTAACCCTACTCAGGCCTAAAAAACTTTTGAACCAACCTATGTTCATTTTAGCCTGAACTACGTTTGCTCTGATCTTTCATACCATATGAAAGTACGTAGGCACAAGACGCGATGTTTTGGCGAGCAACCTTTCCCCTTTCACCCGTAGTTAGCCGAACTACGTTGACTCTGACTTTCCCATTGCACGGGGGAGTACGTAGGCACAAAGCGGCAATGCTCTGCCGATTCACTTCTCTTTTCTTTTTCTTTTGTCCCTTAACCTTTAGCTAGATAGATTGACCACCATTTTAGATAAACAACAATGCGTGGATCCCGTCGAGTATGACAGATGTGAGGGGTGCTAATACCTTCCCCTTGCGTAACCGACTCCCGAATCCAGACTTGGTTACGATGACCTTGTCTTTCCCTTTTTTGTTAGGTTTTTCCGATTGTTTCCTTTCCCTCTCTTTGGGATAAATAACGAAAGGTGGCGACTCTTCTGTTTTCCGTCGGTTGTTTTCCGTAGTTGCGACACCTACATGTTGGTATTCTGATGCTTTGGTATTTTCTCGCCGAGGCAGAATTTTGGTTCATCTCAGTCAGCAGCACAACAGTCTTGATCCCCTGTTTGCATTTGCATCTTCATTTGCATTTTAACATTTGCATGTATTTGTGTTTCAGGTGCATATTTTCCCTTTGATTCTAGTAATCTAATCCACCATTAGTATGGAGCCTGTTTTCAAGAGGATTGTCGTCTACAAGTTCCGGATGCCGGAGATAAGGCCTTTGCTTAGTCTCATTGTTGTAGTTGATCATAGTGTCATGGAGGATTTCAGGAAGGACTATGGGAAGATCCTGAGCCATGTCTGCAAAATCTCAAGATATGAGTTGGGAGGTATTCACACTCTGCTGCAATTTTATGATCCTCAGTTGCGTTGCTTCACGTTCCCTGGCTATGTCTTGATGCCAACTTTGGAAGAGTTTGCTATGTTGATAGGAGTTCCAGTCCTAGAGAAAATGTCTTTCTGTCACTCTGAAGTAGAACCTAACTTGACCAAGCTAGTCAATGCTCTTCATCTAGATATTTCTGAGTTGGATGGTAAGATGGTGTGGAGGAATGAAGCTTCTGGTTTTCCACTGTCGTTCTTAGTGAGTAGAGCTCAGCAATTTGCTAAAGAAGGTTGTTGGGTAGTTTTCAATGCTATTTTGGCTCTCTACATTTATGGCATAGTCTTGTTCCCTAATATCCCATATTTTGTTGATTTGGACGCCTTCCATATTTTTGCTTCTAAGAATCATGTGCCTACACTATTAGGAGATGTATACCATTTTGTGCACTACAAGAATGAGAATATAAGAGGGAAGAATGTCTAATGTTGTACATCTCTTCTTTATAAATGGTTTGTGGATCATCTTCCTAAGTCTGGACCCTTTGTTGATACTGCAGACACTGTTGATTAGTCAGAGAGGATTATGGGCTTAATGTCAAAGAATATTGTTTGGTTTAACAGAGACCTGCTTGGCAAGGAGATCATCTACAGCTGTGGAAATTTTCCCAACGTTCCTTTGGTAGGAAGGAAGGGTGGCATCAATTATAATCCTGCTCTCACAATCAGACAATTTGGTTATGCTCTAAGAGGACCCCCGAAGGAAGATGAAATACAGGAATCTCTGTATTTCACAGGAGTAGTTGACAGTGAGACTTTGGCCAGATTGGAGAAAGCTTGGGGAAGAATTCACTGGAAAGGAAAATCTTCTTTGGGTAAGAGTAATTGTAAAGCCTATGTACCATATGTTGAGTGGATCCAAGAGAGGGTTGAGAGGTTGTTATTACTGTTCCCGGTCAGAGAGCCTTTATATCCTTTGGTAGCTGAAGAACCAACAACAGTTGACATCCAGAAGTATAATCAACCATGGGTTGAGAAAGAAGCGCTACGCAAAGCAAATGACGATCTAGAAAAGGAGATTATTCAGCTGAGAAGCAAAAAGAATGAAGCAGCTTACCTGTCCAAGATGAAAACAAAGACTCTGAACAAAATGGGGAGAGAATTGACTGAAGAAATTCGTGCCCGAGAACGAGTAGGTCAAGATCTAAAGAGCGCTAGCAATATCCTCAAAAACAAGAAGAACGAGTTGGAAAGAGCGTGCCTAGAGATATCAAAGTTCAATGCTCAGTGGAATGAAACTTTGACTAATAACAAGGAAAGAGAAGATGAGCTTCATCAACAGATTGTTAGGTTGAAGACTCAGCTCCAGATGAAAGATGAAAAAGATCCAGGAGAATCATCTCGTTAGTATGAGAATGACCGTAAGCTAAGAGAAGCTCTTGCAACATTGGAGGAATACAAGGTGAGAGCAGAGTTGAAGAAGCCCAGACTTGAATACGCTTTCGGAGAAGGTGCTTGGGAAGAGTATGCTAAAGACTTGAAAGATGTCACCAGTAGGAGGGAGTTGCTTATTCAGGCGTTGGTTGCACAACCTGATCACCCGGATACGAAGAAGTTGTTAAAAGAGTTCCAGACTCACTGCCGTGCCTGATGCAGTTTTCCTTTGTTCTTCTATATCTGTTTTTATCTTGTACTCAGACCATCACCAGGATTGTTGGATGAGGTCGTATTGATGACTCTATTGTTTTCCTTGGTGATACTTTGTATGTGCTGACTCTTATCCTTATTTAATTTATGAGAGGGATTTTGTGGTCCTATTTGTGGTTCTTCGGCCTTCTGTTGCTTCTTCCGTGGAACTAGAATCACGGGGAGAATTTCCCTGAAAGACATTTACATGCTTGCATTTGGCATCATTATCATATTGCAATGCAGGTGTTCTGGCTCCGTTAACCTTATCTCTGTGGTTTTTCTCTCAGCATTGTTTCAGAATAGCAGACCAGACGCTTCACCGTTACTCGACTAGAGGGAATCAGCTGAAAGTTATGGATCAGATTCAGCTTGAATTGCAAGAATTCAGGGACCGTATGACTCAGTTCATGGATCTTATGCAAGGGGTTGCTAATGGCCAAGAGCAGCTAAGAACACTTTTCCAGCGTTTGATTGCAAGGGTGGATAGAAGCGGAGTTTTGCATGGTGGGACCACTGTCGTTCCTCCCCCGGTTGATGAGAGTACTGCTCAAGCTAATTCTATTCCAACAGTTGTTGTTCCTTCGGGCGGAGGTAATCAAACTGGAGCTCATATACCAGGTGCATCGGGCATTGCACTTGGGGTAGCAGGTCCTTAATGGGAGGAGGAAAAACAGAATGATATTTTCTCGATGGGTGATTTGGGTGTAGGCCTTCAAGCTGATGCGGATAGAAGGTTTAAATTGATCGAAGAAAAGATGAAGAATCTGGAGAATCAGAATTCTCTTGGGCTTGACATGTCTAACTTGGGGCTGATTCCGGGTTTGAAGATTCCACCAAAGTTCAAAGTGCCTGACTTTGATAAGAACAAAGGGACGACTTTTCCTAGAGTACACCTCAGATCATATTACAGGAAGATGTCTGCCTACTCGGATGATGAAAAGTTGCTGATGCACTTCTTCCAAGATAGTTTGTCTGGACCTTCTTCGGAATGGTACATGAGCCTTGAGGGAACTAATATCAGAAGCTGGAGGGATTTTGGAGAAGCCTTCATCCATCATTATTAGTACAATAGTGACCTGGCGTCGAACCGTGTTCAGCTGCAGAACCTTTCTCAAAGAAGTAATGAGGGATTCAAAGAGTATACCCAAATGTGGTGTGAACTAGCTGCGAGAGTTCAACCTCCAATGGTGGAAAGGGAGCTCATTGATATGTTCGTGGCAATGTTGCCAGGGATATATTATGAAAAGTTGATTGGTAACATGTCCGACAATTTCTCAGATTTGATTATTACCGGTGAGAGGGTGAAGAATGGTATCAAGTTGGGTAAGATTCAAGCAGGAGAAGGATCCACATCTGGTGGAGGAAGAAAGACTTTTGGTAACTCTAAGAAGATGGAGGGTGATACAAATGCAGTTTCAGGTTTTAGAAACAGAAACAAGAATAGGGCTCAACGCCAACCACAATATCAGCAACAACAACCATAGGTTGCAAGCATCACTATTGCTGCAGCACCTCAACAACAACAACAACAACAGAACTATGCACCACGCCGGTTTCAGGACCGAGGAAGAGCAATGAATAGGCAGTTTGAAACGCCGCCTATGCCGTATTCTCAACTTCTATAGCATTTGTTACAACTTTAGCTGATTCAAAAGAGAACGTTGGCACCTCTCACAGGCGCGCCTCCTCCAAGTTATGACGCGAATGCCAGATGCGACTTTCATTCAGGCGCTCTAGGTCACAATATAGATAATTGCAAGGCTTTCAAGCACAAGGTGCAAGACCTCCTTGACAGCAAGGAAATTAACTTCACTAATGATACTCCTAATGTGGTTCAGAACCCGATGCCTAATCATGGAGCGATAGGAGTTAATGCCATTATTGAAGAAGAAGAGATGAATTTGATAACTGACGTTGTAGAGCTGAAGACACCGTTGAGCTTTGTTAAAAGTAGGTTGTTGAAAGGTGGAGTTTTTCTAGGTTGTGTGGAAAGTTGTGAAGGTTGTATTGCTCACCCTGAGGGTTGTGAAGACCTGAGGAATCATATTCAATGTCTGATGAATGAAGGTGTATTACAGTTTGACAGGATTGAATAAAGAAAAGATGTGAAGGTGATTAATCAGGAGCAGGATGAGATCGCACGATCTCGATCCCTTTCAGAACTATTAATATATCAGCGCCTCCAAGCCCAGCGCCTGTGATAATCACTAAAGCCAGACCAGTGCCATACAAAAGCACCAGGAAATCCCATGAAATTATGGGGAAGAGGTATTTTGTAACGGCCATAAGCAAGAGTTAATGGGAACATCGTCTGAAGGGTTATCCGTTGACAATTTGGTTGGGGCTGGTGGTATAACAAGAAGTGGTAGGATGTTTTCACCTCCAGAAGCTAATGTGGAGAGGCCTGATAAAGGAAAAGGAAAGGCAGTAGTGGAAGAAATTTCACAGCAAGGAGAGAAAGAGTCTCTGATGAAAGACGCTGAAGAGTTCATGCGTCTTATTCGAAAGAGCGATTATAAGATTGTTGATCATCTGCAGCAGAGTCCTTCCAAAATATCAATTATATCTTTGTTATTATGCTCGGAGGCACACATGAATACCTTATTGAGGATTCTGAACACGACTTACGTGCCGTAGGAGATTTCCATGAATCAGCTTGAAGGAGTGGTAGCCCATGTGAATGCATGCAATGGCTTGGGGTTCACAGATCTAGACTTGACTCCCAAGGGAAGAAATCATAACCATGCCTTGCATATCTCCATTGAATGCAGAGGGGCTGTCTTGTCACATGTATTGGTGGATACTGGGTCATCACTCAACATGTTGACCAAGAAAGCTTTAATGAAGTTAAACACCCAAGGTGTGATATGTACTCCTAGCGATCTTGTTGTGATAGCTTTTGATGGAACAAGAAGATCGGTTTTTGGTGAAGTTACCCTCCCTATTCAAGTAGGTCCGGAGATTTTCAATGTTGTTTTCTACATTATGGACATTCTGCCTGCGTACAGCTGTCTACCTTGTCGACCCTGGATTCATTCTGCAGGCGCAGTAACATCGACCTTGCATCAAAAGTTGAAGTACATGGTTGAAGGAAGGATTGTCACCGTGTGTAGTGAAGAAGATATAATGATTAGCCAGCTATCATCCTTTAAGTATGTAGAGGTGGATGGGGAAATCCACAAAACCTTATGCCAGGAATTTGAAGCTGTTCAGGTTAAAGAGAAACCTTCTGTTGTGGACAATGCTCCCGAGATTTCTATGTCTTCTTTCAGAGAAGCTCAAGTTGTGGTGGAGTCTGGTTCTTCACAAGGATGGCGCCAAGTGCTCAGTATTCCCAACAAGCAGGACATATTTGGATTGGGATACCGCCCGTCGTCTTCTTCCTCACAGAGTACTCCAAAGTACAGGGGACCGATGCAGTTTACTAGCGGTGGGGTGGTCTTTGACAAAATCAATGTCGTATCTGAAGATGAAGGGGACAATGATTGTGACATGGACGCGTGGATTCAGCCGTGTGTTCCTGACCAAAGCCTGTGCAATTGGACCATCGAGGAAGTCGTCCAAGTGTCCTTTGAAGAGTAATTTATCTATTTTGATTATGTGTGGCCCCGCGTTCTACCCAAGACGTAGTGGTTTTCATTTGTAGGGCCCTTATTTGTTTATGTTTGGATACTGTTTTTATCATTAATCAAAAGGCATCTTTATGCATTCAAATGTTTTGATCCCTGTTTTCTGCTTTTATTTTTGACAATAAAATGGCAATGTGGTTGGTGCTTGTTTGCATATCATTTTAAGCATAAACATCAATCATGCAGGTTTCACATTCCAGATGCCAACGCTCCAGATTCGTCTATGACTCGGTTTGACTTTGAGAATCCGACCTTTCAAGCTGAAGAAGAGATTGATGAAGATGAAGACCTTCCTGAAGAGCTTGCCAGATTGCTGAGACAAGAAGATAGGGTCATTCTGCCTCATCAAGACGAGATTGAAATTATCAACCTCGGTACAGAGGAAGACAAAAAGGAAGTCAGGATAGGGGCTGCGTTGCAAGATGATGTCAAGAGAAGACTGGTAGAGATGCTCCGAGAGTATAGATACGTCTTCGCTTGGTCATATGAGGATATGCCAGGACTGGATACAAATATAGTGGTTCATCATCTACCTCTCCGAGAAGAGTGTCCACCTGTAAAGTAGAAATTGAGAAGAACTAGACCAGATATGGCAGTTAAGATTAAGAAAGAGGTCCAGAAACAGTTGGACACCGATTTTCTTGGTGTTACAAATTACCCTCAGTGGGTCGCTAGCATCGTTCCTGTACCTAAGAAGGATGGAAAGGTCAGGATGTGTGTGGATTACAGAGACTTGAACAAAGTGAGCCCGAAAGATGATTTCCCGCTCCCCCACATTAATGTGCTAGTTGATAATACGATTCAATATTCAGTGTTTTCCTTCATGGACGATTTCTCTGGGTATAACTAGATCAAGATTGCCCTAGAAGACATGGAGAAGATAACCTTTATCACGCCGTGGGGAACTTTTTGCTATAAGGTGATGCCTTTTGGATTGAAAAATGCAGGGGAAACCTACCAGCGGGCGATGGTGACTCTCTTTCATGATATAATTCATCATGAAATCTAGGTTTATGTTGATGACATGATCGCAAAGCCACAAACGGAGGAGGAACATCTGGTTAATCTTTTGAAGATATTTGAAAGGTAGAGGAAATTCAGATTAAGGTTGAATCCGAATAAGTGTACCTTCGGAGTAAAGTCAGGAAAGCTATTGGGGTTCATCGTCAGTGAAAAATGAATCGAGGTTGATCCTGCAAAGATAAAAGCAATACAGGAAATACCAGCGCCGAAAACAGAAAAAAAAGTTCGTGGTTTTCTGGGGAGATTGAACTACATTGTATGGTTCATATCTCACCTTACAGCCACCTGTGAACCATTGTTCAAGCTGTTAAAGAAAGATTAGGAGGTTGTCTGGAATGAAAATTGCCAAAGGGCATTCGAAAGGATAAAAGAATATTTTCAGGAGCCTCCGATATTGATGCCTCCGGTGGCAGGAAGACCTTTGATAATTTACTTGACGGTTCTTGAGAACTCCATGGGTTGTGTTCTCGGTCAACACGACGAGACGGGTAGAAAAGAGCATGTTATCTATTACTTGAGTAAGAAGTTCACAGATTGTGAGTCCAGATACTTAATGTTAGAAAAGACGTGTTGTGCACTCGCTTGGGCAGCCAAATGCCTAAGGCAGTACATATTGAATCACACAACCATGCTGATTTCAAAAATGGATCTGATCAAATATGTGTTCGAGAAGCAAGCGCTTTTAGGAAAAATTGCTAGGTGGCAGATGGTTCTGACAGAATATGATATTCAGTATGTTTCCCAGAAAGCCATTAAGGGGAGTGTTTTGTCAAAATATCTTGTAGAACAGCCGATTGATGGCTATCAACCGATGAGATTTGAATTTCTTGACGAGGACATCATGTTTCTGAAGATGAAGGATTGCGACGAGCCACTACCTGACGAAGGTCCTGAGATCGGCTCCTAGTGGAAGATGATTTTTGACGGTGCTCTTAACTCTTATGGCAGTGGAATTGAAGCAATCATTACAACTCCCCACGGTTCCCACATACTGTTCACCGCCAGGTTAACGTTTTCCTGCACCAACAATGAAGCTGAGTATGAAGCATGAATCATGGGTATTGAAGAATAAACTGATTTGAGAATCAATAACCTTGATGTATATGGTGATTCAGCTTTGGTCATTAATCAGATTAAAGGAGAATAGGAGACTCGTCAGTCCAACCTAATTCCTTACGGTCGCAACTGCGAAAAACACCCGGCGGAAAACAGAAGAGTCGCCACCTTTCATTATTTATCCCAAAGAGAGGGAAAGGAAACGATCGGAAAAACCTGACGAAAAGGGAAAAGACGAGGTCATCGCAACCAAGTCCTGGATTCGGGAGTTGGTTACGCAAGGGGAAGGTATTAGCACCCATCACGCCCGTCGTACTCGACGAGATCCACGCTTTGTTGTCTATCTAAAAGGGTGATTAATCTATCTACGCTAAAGGTCAAGGGACAAAAGAAAAAGAAAGGACTCGGCAGAGCATCACCGCTCTGTGCCTACATATTCCCTCGTGCAATGGGAAAGTCAGAGTCAACGTAGTTCGGCTAACTACGGGCGAAAGGGGGAAAGGCTGCTCGCCAAGACATCGCGTCTTGTGCCTACGTACTCTCAACAGGTATGAGAGATCAGAGCAAACGTAGTTCAGGCTAACTACGGGTAAACATGGTGTTCTCGATCACACGAGAGTGAGAGAAGAGATTAACGATACTAGCGTATGCATTCTTACAGTTAGGTGTATGTTGCTCGACCATTGGAGACTTAGGCATTACTTGTTTGTGGTAGAACAGACGTAGTATGTCATTGGTTTAAAGGTACGGGAAGCTACGAGATCTAAAACTACGGTCTGGTCTCAATTGCACTAGGGCAAGAGAAAGGGAAATTAGTCGTCAACGGGAAAGTCTTGATCACACGGAAGTGAGAGAACAGAGAAGTTAGTTGTTAGTGTGCAAGATAGTGAAATGGACCTATAATGAAAATGACCTGTAATCTTACTTTCCCAAAATACCCCTACCTTGCAAGCTTCATAACTTGAGTTCTACAAATCAGATGAAGGACTTCTGATACTTTTTGGAAAGCTAAGATCATGAGGAACAACTTTCATGTTTGGGTCAAAGTAAGGAGAAACATCCTTCTAGGTCAAAAGTGGCTTGGAAGTTAGTTGACTTTTGTTGACCAAAATCACATTCATCTGATGACCTGTAACTTGTCAGCATCATAACTTGAGTTCTAGAAATCAGATGAAAGACTTCTAGTACTCAAATGAAAGCTAGAAACATGTTCTACAAGTTTCATGTTGGGGTCAAGATGAGATGAAACTTGTATCTTGAGATATGTGGTCTTGAAGTTAGGCATTAAATAAGGGATTTTACACTGAGAACCCTAATTTAGTAACTTCTCAGACTCTTGATTCTTGATGAATTGATCCTGAAATGATATATTAGACATCTCAACCTAACATTCCATGATCACAAATACTTGGAGTTGAGTCTTAATCTCCTTCAATTTCACATTTGACTGAGGGTTTACCAGATGAAAACCCTAGATGCACCACTCTTGACTGTGGCCTCTTACACAATACACAACAACTTGAATAAACTCCAACATGGCTCTCAAAGCCTTCAATGAGCTTCCTCAACATCCCATATCCATAATCATGAATTCATAAACCTCTGATGATCCTCAATTGGCCTCCAAGTTAGGAGCTGATCCATATACACCCATCAACTCTTTCACAAAACTTTGACCACTTCTTGGTGACCTTGATGAGCATTCATGCTTGAGTAAACCCCTTGTTCAGGCTCAAAATTCTTGGTAACCTCCTCTTGCTATGCACAACCTCTTGATTCCCTGCTAAATGAACAATGCTATGCAATGCAAATGCTAGAAGAAAATGAATTGAAACATAAACCAAGTTAAGAAAAAGGTTGGTCAAATTTTGGGGTGCAACACTTACATGAATTATGCTAGAATGTTGTTACCTTTCTTTGATAGAGTAGAGTTTCATTATGTGCCGAAAGCCGAGAACCAGATGGCAGATGCTTTGGTAACCTTATCCTTGATGTACAAGATGAATTATTGGAATGATGCTCCGAGGATTGTCATCTCACGCCTCGATAGGTCGGCATTCATTTTTGCAGTAGAGGAAGCATCTGATGGGAAGCCGTGGTATTATGATATCAGAAACTTTCTCAAGAATCAGGAGTATCTTCCAGGGACATTGAGCCGGGATAAGAAGACTTTGAGGAGGTTTTCTAGAAACTTCTATCTGAACAAAGACGATGTGCTTTACAGAAGAAACTTTGACTTGGTGTTGTTGAGATGTGTGGATGAAAAGGAAG
This sequence comes from Lathyrus sativus, assembly GCA_963859935.3. Taxonomy (NCBI): domain Eukaryota; kingdom Viridiplantae; phylum Streptophyta; class Magnoliopsida; order Fabales; family Fabaceae; genus Lathyrus; species Lathyrus sativus. Next base: position 176,213,192 of record OZ012740.1, read on the forward strand.
CAGGTTTGCTAATGGAAAAAGTCCACGAAGGTGCTTTTGGTACGCATGCAGGCGGACGTGCAATGTCTCAGAAATTGTTGAGGGCAGGCTACTATTGGATGACCATGGAATCTGATTGTTTCAAGTTCGCCAAAAAGTGCCATAAATGCCAGATTTATGCTGACAAGATGCATGTGCCGCCAAGTCCTCTGAACGTCATGGTGTCTCCTTGGCCCTTTGCAATGTGGGACATTGATATGATCGGTAAGATTGAACCAACTGCATCCAACGGACATCGCTTCATCCTAGTGGCAATTGACTATTTCACTAAGTGGGTTGAAGCCGCTTCTTTCGCCAACGTGACCAAACTGGTCGTGGCTCGATTCATCAAGAAGGACATCATCTGTCATCATGGAGTGCCCAAATGAATCATTATTTATAATGGTTTGAATTTGAACAACAAGATGATGAAGGAACTGTGCCAGAGTTTCAAGATCGAACATCACAACTCTTCTCCTTATCGCCCGAAGATGAATGGTGCTGTTGAGGTAGCTAATAAGAACATAAAGAAAATTGTGCAGAAGATGGTTGTTACCTATAAAGATTGACACAAGATGTTGCCCTTTGCATTGTATGGATATTGTACTTAGGTACGTACTTCAACTGGGTAACTCCTTTCTCGCTAGTGTATGGTCTGGAAGCTGTCCTACCATTGGAAGTCAAGATTCCTTCCCTGAGGGTGTTGGTTGATGTTAAGCTTGACGAGGCAGAATGGGTGAAAGGCTAGGTTGAATCAACTTAGTCTGATTGATAAGAAGAGATTGGCGGCTATTGCCCATGGTCAATTATATCAGAGCAGGATGAAGAAAGCATTCGATCAGAAGGTGCGCCCTCGGAGCGTTTAGGCAGGTAACTTAGTGTTAAAGCAGATCCTCCCTCCACAGACAGATCACAGGGGAAAATGGAATCCCAACTACAAAGGTCCATATGTGGTAAGAAAAGTCTTCTCTGGAGGAGCTTTACTACTTTCAACTATGGATGGCGAAGATTTTACGTCCCCTATGAACACAAACATAGTTAGAAAGTACTTTGCTTAAGAATAGACCCGTTGGAAATAAAAATAGAATCTAGGAAAAAATGGGGCATCCCGCCGAACCATAAAAAGGATGGGTTCGGGCAAAAATTACGGATAAAAAGAAAAAATGTAAACCCGCAAAGTTGAAAACCTGAAAAGGCGACTTCGGCAAAAATGGGTATCCCGGTGGATCGAAAACCTACAAGGGTGATTCAGGAAAAAGTTAGGGATTTAAAAAGCAAACGACTGTAGTCTGCGTCTGATCCTATGAGCACAATGGATTCTTGGAGGACCCGAGGGTTAACCAGTTAGTCTTTTCAGAAAGCGAGATAGTGGAGAAGCATCAAAGTCATGCGAGTCATAGTTGAATCGACACAGGGTGGTTGTCTATACCACATTCCCGACATTTGTATATATTTGTTGCATTTTTGTACTTTTTGCACAACTTTCTCTTTTCAGGAGTTGCATCTGATGTAAATCTGCCTATTTACAGGCCATTTTCAATCAATGAGTATATTATTCATAAAGCTTTCTTTTCTTTTTTTAGCTTTTACTGTTTTGTTTGCAAAATACGCCTGATGTTTTTGATAAAACTTTGCGTACATAAACTTGCGGGGCTCTGCTAATCATAATTGAAACAATGATTTATTTGAATAATGTCATGGACGATGACCAAAATAGCCTTTATTGCGTACATGACACATTGTTTGTTTGTCATTTGCAGGGCTCTCATCATTGAGATTTGTTTCAGAGGTGTCACCATGTCTCTATCCACACAAGGTGTAGATATCATATCAGAAGTATCTCGCTGGCAATGATACACAGTTTAAGACTAGTTTCTCCCCAGCAGGTTGAAATTGCACTTATCCCCAACGGGTCGAGATTGAGATTCCCTGGCAGTGGTGTACACCTATCCCTCGACAGGTAGATTTGGGACCATTCCCCCAGCAGTGGAACGAATTCAGTGTTGTTTTCCCCATAGAGTCTAAGTCATGGAATCAATTCCCCAAGCAGAGGTTGATGTGGATGAGTCTTATTTCCCTAAGCAAAGGTTGATATTGTTGAGTTTATTCTCATTTCCCCAAGCAGAGGTTGATGTTGATTCCCTCGATGAGTTTTCCCCGGTGAATTTGTTTTTCGCAGCAGGATCCAGTGGTTATTGGTTTTCCTCAGAGCGAGATGCTGGGATGATTTCCCAACGATTGTTTCTCTGAATCCTCAACAGAGCGGATTTTTATCCCCCTTGGAGCAGATTTTTATCTTCAGCAGAGTGGATTTTTATCCCCTTCGGAGCATATTTTTATCCTCAGCATAATGGATTTTATCCCCAGTAGAAAGATTGTCTTTCTTAATTCCCCTCAAAGTGGATATTCTTTCCCTGCAAAGTGGGATCGTTCCCCAGAAGAGTGTGATTCTGGAAGGCCAGTCAGGGCATTTTCAGCAGCAGAATCCAGTTGGTTATTGGTATTTTTCAAAGCGATTTTTCTTAGGACATTTTCTAATTAATCTTTTTCCTAATCCCTAGTGAAGTCTCCAGAGTAGGTTTCTTCCCCGCAGAGTGGGATTGTCCCCAGAGAATTCTATTCTTAATCCTCAGCAGAGAGAGTTTGGGATAACTTCCCAGTAAATCTTATTCGTAATCCCTAGAAGATTGGATTTAATCTCCAGCAAAGTGGTATCCCCGACATAGTGGATTTATTCCCTCAGCAGTTTGCATACTCCCCGGTAGAGTCGTATTCTCGAAAGCCATCTAGGGATATTTTCCCCAGTCGAGTGGATTTGTTACCTAGAAGAGTTGTATTCTGGAAGGCCATTCAGGGCCATTTTCCTCAGCAGAGTTGATGTGATCCCCAGTGGAGTGGATTTTGTTCTTGGCAGAATAGTTTTAACCAAGAAAGTTCTTTTCTTGGAGGCCACCCAGGGCTTGTTATTTCCCGGCATAAGTCCAATCGTACTTGGCACACCCAGTCATCCCCAGCGGAGTTAGCTTCGTCTCTTCAACATTTATTTTGATGGAGTGGCTCCTTTGCATTTTCATTACGCCATATTCAAACATATGCATTTGAAGCATAAGCCAGGTTGTTACCTCTTGTTTTCAGATGTATCTCCAGCAGATATCAGTGTATTTCATGAGCCTGTGCGGTATCCATACCGCAGCAAAGAATCTTTGATGGACGTGTTCATCTTATCATTATCTCCCCAACAGATTTTATTTGGTTAAGTTCATTCTTCCCCAGCGGAATTCTCCTTCAGATTGTGAAGTCTATTACCAACTTCGTGTTGAGCCGACCTTAGTGTTCGTTGCCCATTTTGATTAACGGATGCCTGCTTTGGATAGCAGATGTTACCAACTTCGTGTTGAGCCAACCTTAGGGTTCGTTGCTTGTTTTGATTAACGGATGCCTTCTTTGGATAACAGATGTTACTGACTTCGTGTTGAGCCGACCTTAGGGTTCGTTGCCTGTTTTAATTAACGGATGCCTACTTCGGATAGCAGATGTTTTTACCGACTGCGTGTCGAGCTGACTTAGTGTTGTTACCCGCTTTGTCTAGCTGATGTCTTTACCGGCGGATGCCGAGCCTGCTTGCGTAGCAGATGTTTTTACCAGTCGAGGTTGAGCCTGTTTTTATTTAACAGATGCCTGATTGTGAAATCAGATGTTTTACCGACTGCGAGTCGAGCCGACTTAGTGTCGTTGCCTGCTTTGTCTAGCAGATGTCTTTACCGGCGGATGCTGAGCCTGTGTGTTAGCAGATGTTCTTCCGACTACGTGTCGATGCTTTTTAATTGGTGTTGGTTTAGCTCACTTTCCTACAACTATTAGATACATTTCTCCGGTGATTCTAATTCCACTCCGGTGGACTATTCTACAGTTTTCTCTTTTGTGGTTGGCAAATTTCTCGATTCTTTTGCATTCAACCACCTTTTACCTTGAATGTTTGAAAGCCATTTTCTTTTCATCCCTTTAGGTCCGAATCGTTTGAATAGGGGCAACTGTTGCACCCTAAAATTTGACCAACCTTTTCTTTTAGCTTGGTTTATGTTTCATTTCATTTTAGCATTTGCATTTGAATAACATTGGTTCTAAATAGGGGATCAAAAGGTGTTGTGTTTTCCATTCAAGAGGAGAGCTTCTTTGTTCAATCTCAAGCAAGGGTATCATTTTCAAGACATCAAGGGTTCATTACCATCATATGTGGGTTTCAAGGCTCCTTGAGAAGAGAAGTTAGTGTATGGGTGTCACCTCCTACCTTGAGGATCATCAGAGGGTCAATTAAGATTCATAAGGTCATCTATTTGAATAAGGCATGGTTCAAAAGCTCAATGTATACCTTTAGGGGTCTTTATGAAGTTTGTGTGGTCATTCAATTCATCTGCAAGAGCTTCAGTCAAAGGATATGAAGTTAGGGTTTCATCTGGTCAACCCAAAGTGAACTGTGGACTTGAGAGGGTTCAAGACTTGGTTCTAGGTCATTGAGACATGGGAAGTTATACCAAGCCATCTAGAATGTCATGATGATATCAAATTAAGGAGATTCAAAGAGTTCAGGGAGTTACTAAACTAGGGTTTCAGATGATTTCAGTGTAAAATCCCCATCTTTGGTGCCTAACTTCAAGGACAATTTTCATTATGATACAAGTTCAATCTCATTTTCCCATAAACATGAGACTTGTTCATTATCTTTCAAGATTTATTTTGATTACAAGAACTCATCCATTGAGTTTGTACATCTCAACTTATGGTGTCAATAAGTTGTGTCATCATATGAAAAGAATTCTAGTCAACTCAAATTCAACCCACTTCCAAAGCATTTTTAACTTGGAATCAAGTTTCTGCTAACTTTCAAGTGAACATGAAAGTTGTTCCTCACTGTCTTAGCTTTCCAAAAAGTCCTAGAAGTCCTCATTCTCATGTGTGGAACTCAAGTTATCGTCTCCACAAGGCAAGGGTATTTTGGGAAACTTCATTATAGGTCATTCTTTTCAATGGTCATCTTCATGCACTTCAAGGCCTCTAATCAAAATTCAATGAACATGAAACTTGTGTCCAATGGCCTTAAAGTCACAATGAACTCAAAATCCATGAGACTCGATGATTAATGGGATCATTTGAAGCATGATAAGCTTGAAAACTTGATTTTTGGACATGTTAGGAGTTGCTTTCATTTCAAGTCATCATTTACTCTTATTTTTGAACTTTTTCACACCACATCATCCTAATATTGGTCATTCTCTCCTTTTACCCCATTTGGACCAACAAGAGTACATGTTTTATGCCATATTTTCAAACTTTATACCATAAAAGTCATGTTGCAAAACTTGGTACAAGGGCATTCTACATGACCAAAACCAATCCCATTCATTCCTACATACCACACATGACTATTTGCTGACAAGAAAGGAATGAGAAAGTTGCCATAACCCGTGTGTGCATGAAATGGATTTTTTGGGTCAATTTTTGGAATCACACAATGCAAGCATTATGGGCCAACATGGTTGCCACAAACCCATGATATTTAAGCCAAATAGTTACCCTAATTGATCAGAGTTGGTGTTGCTGTGTGAGAAAGAGAGAACCACTTCAAATTTCATCAAAGTTTCCTCTCTTCGAATCTGCCATTTCTTTGAGATTTCTTGCAAACTAGTGCTCAAATCATCTTTATCAAAGCTCAAGGAAGAGTTCAACATCATAAAAGAAAAGCTTGCATCCATTTTCAAGAGCCAATAAAGCAGCTCCGTTAGGTATTTTCTCAACATTTAAAACCATATTCTAGGCACATTTATAGGACCATTCTGGGTGCATCTGAAGCCCTACACTTGGTAGGCCATGTTTGAATCATATGTATGAGTGTTTGGTGCAATTTCAGTTTATGCTTTCAAAGAATTGTGGCCTATTTTCACCACTTTTTAAGAACCTTTTTCAAAATGTAATGGTGGATTCATGATCTACTTGACAAGAGCTTTCGTTTGGTACCGAAAATTTCCATTTTTATTGAGTTTTCATGACTGGTCTCCGGCGGGCTGGCCGGAGAAGACGACTGGAGCCTTAGCTCCGGCGTCTGGTTCATTTTCAGGGCGAAGCTGACATGGCTTGGTTTGAGTTATTGACCCATGATGTGTCTTGCTTGCATTGGAATGACTTTGCTTACATGTGCGCTGAATCCATGTTTGATTAATGAAACACAGAGTTTCATTTACTCTGAGTTTTATTTGGTCTTTGAGCCTTGTTATTGTAATTTTCACACCCCACCATTCAGAGGCCCATGCGTGCTATCAAGTAATTCAATTCATTTGGTAATTGCTGGTTTCACTCCCTTCATGCTTTATGTTTATTTTATTTTATTTTTATTTACTCTTTCATTTTAATTGTTTTAAAATTGTTTTATGCATTATAAAAATATCGAAAAATCATTTTCTTTTATTTCAAGATGTCATTTAATTTTTCATGTTTTTTATTTTTATTTTCCATTTATTTTAATAATTTATTTGGAATTTAAGATTTGAATTGTATTTTGGTGTTTACCCTATTTTGAATTTGATCATTTGCCTTCATTCTAAATCCCCTATGACCAATTCTTCTCCCTCACTTAGGTGATGGATTGAAGCATCTTTGAGGGTTGATTTGAAGTGTTAATGATCATTTTTCATTTGGCTTTCCTTTGACTTTTGTTGACCCTTAACATACACTCGATAAGGTGGAACATCATGCCTTCTTGGACCTACTTGGTGGTGCCTTGAGTCAGCTCTTGACTTGAGGCTTTGCATTCTATTTGGTGATTGTTTCAACTTGCCTTGGGAATTTTATTTGAGATTTATTGAGGTTGTCTTCTATTTTTGGTGAATTTTGCAAATCCAAGTCATTTTAAGGGTGTTTACATATACTAGTTTGACCTATTTTTTTTGGGATATGATCATGAGTGATCCCTTGAGCACATTTTGAGCTTTGTTACATCTTTCTAACATACTTGAGGTGTTGTTTTGCTTGCTAGAGGTCATTTTCATGTGTAACTTGCATCACAAGTTACCTTTAAATCATGCTTTTTCCACTTGTTTTAAGTGTTGAGATTGTGATTGAACTTTGGTTCTTCACTTGACATGATCCTTCTTGTGATTGCCTCTTTGTTTTGAGCTTGAATTTGAGGCATTCCTCTTGTTGTTTTACTTCTGCCCTAGTTGGTTTACCACTTGTTCACGATGATTTGGTGTTAATGTATACACTTTGAGCTTGTCATGAACATTGGTGCTTGTTTCACATTGTTGTTTTGCACTTGCTTTACTTGATCTTTAAGAATTGTATGTTTGATATGTGTTTGTGTTGGTGGCTGCCCCACACTCTTTCCTTCCTCTTTTCTTTGTGTGTGCATCTTAGGATAACACTTTTCTTCCTTGATGATTGATGGTAATTGGTTGTAAGAGTTTACTTCTCCCATTTCATCTCATCCTTCTTGACTTGTTCAAGTCATCTCTTGTGTTTGAGTCTCTTTTGTTTGTTGAGTCTTGTTGTATATTTTCATATTTTCATTTGTGTTTGCATTCCATGTTTGCATTTTATTTTGCATTGACTTGTTTAAGTCGCTTTCATCTCCCATCTCTTTTTCATCTGTGATTGAATTGCTATGTGTTTTCTTGTGCTCTTTTGCCATGATCCCTTGGGATTCCTAGTCCCTCTATTTAAGATGGGAGTAGGAGTAACATTATGCTTTCAATCCTTTGCATGATAACATTCGCTAGTCCCCTTTTCAATCCCAACTTTAGGACTACATTGCATCATAACATTAGGGTTAATCAGTTCCCCTTAGTCTTGTGTATTCTCTTCTCATCTCATAACTTCTTAAGACACTTAATAAAGGTTAACACTTGTTGTACACTACGAGCCTTAAGTAATTGAGGAATTATGGGTGGGGGGCCTACTCTCACACTGTCTAGAGTGTTTAGCGTATGCCCTTTGAGCGATATACGACACACCCGCTCTCAGGTCATAGTCTTTAGTGCAACATGAGTTTCCAATATAACTCAATTCACATCTTCTCATAAAAAACATAAACAAATGAAATCAAACCTTTTTATCCTTCGGGATTGTTTGCAAATCATTTTTAGAAAGAGTGTGTTAAGTTTTTTGTTCTACTGCAAATTGACATCATCCCTAATGCTAGAACGAATACTTAACCCTACTCATTAAAACACTTGAACCAACCAGTGGTCGTGTCAGCCCGAACTATGCTTGCTCTGATTTCTCATACCAGATGAGGATACGTAGGCACAAGACAACAATGTCTTGGCGAGCAACCTTCCCCCCCATCACCCGTAGTTTCCTGAACTACGTTGACTCTGACTTTCCCATTGCACGAGGGAATACGTAGACATAGGGCGGCGATGTCCTATCGAGTATGTTCTTTCCGTTCCCCCTCTGTTTAACAGTAGATTTTAGATACTTTTCACCCATAGATTAGACAACAAGCATGGATCCCGTTGAGTACAACGGACGTGAGGGGTGCCAATACCTTCCCCTTGCATAACTGATAGCGACTTTCTATGTCTAACTGAACTAACTGCAAGTGCACAGTCTATCGCGTAGTAATATAAGATATCGATCCCACAGGGACTCGTAATCAAGCTAGTATTTTTGGGTGTTACTGTGTTTAGCTAGGTTGGTATGGTTTTAGGGAAATAAAAGCAAAATAAGTGCGTAAACCAAAGGGGAACTAAAAACGTTACTTAAGGTATAAATGCTTGAATCGGTATGCAATATGTTGGTTCTTCAAGGATAAGACAAGTCACCAGTGTTTTGGGTGTTTTCAAAAATAGTTTAAGAAGAAAATGACGGTTTAAAGACCTTTGTCTCACTATGGTTGTTAACACTAGTCGCAACTCTAAGGCGGAACGTATGCTGTCGCTATTCCGTTCGCGGTTAAAATTACTTTTTGAAAACCATTAAGCTCTAATCCTTTTTAAAGTGTTGTCGCTGTGTTTAAAACGAATGCTTAATTTTTACTATCTGGACCTAACCTTAGCTGTCGCTTGTTGGTTCATACCTTTATGAATTTCCCACTGTCGTGGCAAAACTGCTTTTAAATAAGTTCTCGCTGTCACGACGAACATTTATTTTAGAAAAATTGATTTAAAAACTGAAGCCATAAATAAGTTTGAAAAGGAAAGTATACACCGGTTTTCATCTGTAATTGCTTGTTTTCTTCATCTTGCTCCATTTGAACATGAACTTTGAATACTTGCACAATACTAGACAAATAACATGGAAAAACCCGAAATCGGAGTGAATCCAGTCATAGATTAGTTAAAATGTATGTCATTATATATATATATATGATTTCGCGTTATCAAACTTCCCTAAACTTGAATCTTTGCTTGTCCTCAAGTAAAGGTAGGAAAAATTTTAAAAATTTAGCAAGCACGCGGCACGCTCTTCTTTCGAAAAGACTTCTCAGACGTCAAGTTAGGGAACCGGGGGTTCAATGGAAACAAAACATATATGGTGATGACAATGAACTGTAAGTCTTCGAAGGCCTCTCTTTTATGCAAGCCAGTCCCAATCATGCTACTGTAGCTCGGCGTCAAGTCTCTTGCAACAAGTTTTACCCGGTTTCGCTCTGGTGTAATCACATTAAGCCCGTTGTCCATACACGTTCATGGCAAGTAAACCTGTTAGCGACTATGATCTCTTTGCTAATTTGATTTTTCTTCGCACATATGCTTACTCTGCTATTAATCTTGAAGAGTTTCGTATCGTTGGGCTAAATGCTCGGGTGAGGAGCACCTAACTTAGAAGGAACAAGTCTCTGTATTCAGGCTATATGGCTTTTCTTTTTCATGATTTTTTTTCATATCATACTAGAGATCACGCACTTATTTGCATCTGTTTCTTACTTAGAAGTGTTTAGGATGGTGCTGACTGCTCGTATAAACTACTGGGGGCTCCGTTTGAGTCGAAACTTGAGGCTTTGGTACAAGTAAGTAGTGAGACTGACTTGTATAAACCAGAGGTCTAAGGTGTCAGGGCGGTAGAGGCTTTGTTAAAATTTTCTTCTCGGGAATTCCAAACTTGGTTAAGCTTTGGCGTATCACGTGATGCTTTGAGGAGGATAAAAGTTTCTTTGTATATGTCGGATAAAGCGCGAGGAGTTCGCGTAACGGAGAGATATATATAAATGAGCTTTATTTGCCAAATTTAAAATACTTTAAATTGAAAATTTGAATGAAAGTACAAGCGGAATAGGAAATAACAGGGAAATAGGGAAATAAGCTCCGCTCCCATACTATCTCAATTAGTGTCCTCACTGATTTGAAAAGAATGCGGAAGGGAAAGTACAAAGGAAAGAAAAACAAAATACAAGAAATAAAAAATACTACTAGTCCCTTCCTCTGCCTCTGTCTCTACCTCTACCTCTGGCTCTTCCGTCGCGTGCCTCGAGGTTCAAAGCTCCTGTGTGGTAAATATAGTCGCGGAGGCCGTCGACTCGCACAGTGAGATTGGCCATGTCGTCGATCAGGCAGGCTTGGCCATCCTGGAGCTGCTTCATGGAGTCCTCATTTAACCGAGTTGTTCTCTTTTCCAAGCTTCGAACTGTTCAGCCCATCGGTTTTGTTGTTCCATCATAAGCATCATCTGATTCTGTTGTTCGATGGAGCGGAGGAGATCCGCGTTTGTAAAATCGGCTTCAGGACGGCGGCGGCGTCGTGAGGAGGGACCTTCGGCAGGAGGTGGTTGTGATGACTCAGCTTGGTCAGCTTTGTCCAACTCTTCTTGAACTTCATCCATAGGCCTTTGGGCATTTTCCTGAGTTGGGGCAGCATGGGCATTTGGATCAAAGAGCCAGTTGGCTCTGTCCTGCGAATGCATTCGGGTGCGAGAGGGCATGATAATGCCTTGGATAGTGCGGCCTCTCACTACCGGATGATATTTGCCATCTGCTCGAGATCTGATTAGGTGAGAGGCGCGGCAATGGTCGGTGTCAAGAAAAACGGGAGGCATCTGGCGAAGGTTCTGGAGGTGATTGCCAAGACCGAGGCCTAAGGCGATAGAAGTGATGATGCCACCAAAATAGAACGGTTTTGAGCCGCGGTTGCAGTTGGCTTGAATGTGAGCCAAGAGGAACGGTGCAGCGTCAACGGGTTCCGAAGCAAACACACAATGGAGAAAGAACATCTCCTTCGAATTGACTTTGTGGTTACTATCACGAGCAAAGATAGTGTTGCTCAACACTCGATGAAAGTATCGGATGGTTGGATTGTGGATGTGGGTGGCATTTAGAGTCTCCCAACTGTCAGCAGTGGTGCCGGTCAGTTGGTTCCAAAGAGTGAAAGCTTCATGGTAGAACTGATCGGAGGGGCGGCGATGAGCGTCGTCGCCGTGAGGAAACTGCAGCATGTCGGCGATGCGGTTCTGGTTGTTTTGATACTCGGTGCCGAACATGCGGAAGCAAGCGGTGCCGGTGAGCTGATTTGTATCAACGGGTGAAGTCACGTATGCGAAGGAAGTGAGAAACTCCAATGTGAGTTGCTCGTAGGTAGGTTGAGGGTTGGTGCAGAGATGCCAAATGCCGGCCCTCTGCAGCATCCAGGTGACACCATCCAGAATTCCCAGTTCTGTCAAAGACTCAATGTGAGCATAGCGGGTCAGTTGAAGCGACTGTTGATGGAAAGCCATGTAGTTGGTCCTTTGCCGTTCTCCGGACTCGCCTTCTCGGAAGAGGATATTGCTCAAATTGGGGATTTCACGGTTTTGCCTTGCCATTTTCGTGAGAGAGGTTCAGAGATGGAAAATAGATAGTTTCTGTGGATGGAGAATTAGGGAGATGCAGAGGTGAATTTATAGGAGTGAAATGGAAGTTGAAATGGTGGTGGATTAATGAGGAATTTGGAAGGTTGTAGTGGGGTTTGAATGTGTGAAAGTGGGAAGTTAAGAGAAATGGAGGGGGAAAGGTTTGTAACCCCTGTTTTGACAGAATTGGGGTTCTGTACGCGTGACGATCGTCAGGGATGGTTACGGTCGTAATACGCGTGACGACCGTCAGGAATGTGTGACGACCGTCACATCAGCAAATTCTGCAGAATTGCAGAATTTAGCATATGGGGGTGTTTTCCACAGTTTTAAATGTGTTTTTAATGATATTGCAGTATAAGAGACTAGTTACAAAATGGAATGTACGGAAAAAACAAAATTAAGGTAATACCAGAATGAAATTGAAATAACATTGAATCGAAATACTTGTTTAGTGTAGTACAATAATAAAAAAAAAACAATTGCGAAACTTAAAAATGGGAAATAACGCGAGATGCAGTAAACTAAACTTAGAAAGAAACTAAAACATCAATCCTTTGGTTTCTTCAATTTGTTGATCTGCTGAATAACATCATCAAACTGGTCGCTAACTACGTCCATAAAAGTAATGACATCCATGTGAAGTTGCGTCAGTTCATCTTTTACAGTGGTTAATTCCAGCTTGAAATCGTCCATAGTTTTCAGAACAGTGTCCAACTTGTCTGTGCCTTGTTCAGGAGTGGGATCAGGAAAGTTATGGTAATTAGGAGGGGTTTCAGGATCTGTCTCCACTTCGGACACATAATATTTGTAGTATATATAGTCATGTGCTTCTGATATGTGATCACTATGTACATGTAGGCCTGGGGTGTGGATTGAGGTGATGGAGGTCCCATAGGCTCGTCCAATTCATAAAGCCAATTATTTCTGTTGTGGATACTCGTCCGCTCATAGTTAGGCAATGTGAAAAGGTGGACAGGTCAATCAGCGATAAGGTAATCGTAGGCTCCTGGTCCTAAGTTACCTAAGATACGTCTGTTGAAGCAAAATTGAATGTCCATTGGTCTGATGGTGCCAAAACGAATGGCTCCGTTCAGATAGTACCTTAGGCCAATTTTGTGGGCAATCATGGTGACTAAGCCTCCTATTAAGATGGGTGAATGTGGTTCCTGATTAAGGCGTGTGAATGACCTCATCATAAAAGGTACAACATTGATTGGGCGGCCTTGTGAAGCACAGAAAAGGATGAACAACTCTTCCTTAGAAACTGTTGTAATGTTTTCCTCCTTCCCAAAGAGGGTATGGGCTAAAATCCTATGAAAGTAACGAAGTGCTGGATTATGTATCTCGTTATTGTGCATGTCATTAGGTTCAGGGTGATAGTTACTTGTGATGGTACCCCAGAATTGTTCTAACTCGATATCAAAATCCTCTTCAGTGTTGGTAAACACATAAGGTCCGCTAGGGAATCCTAGGATGTTAACTAATGACGTACGATTGTGGGTGTGGTCCATTCCAAACATTCTAAAGGTTATTATCTCTTTGGTGGATCCATAGCCATGTTCAGGTAAGTAGCTTAAGGAGCTAAGGAATTCGAACGTGAGTTCGCGGTAGGTAGCAAATCGGGTCTTTAGAGCAGTTTGCTCCCAGCCTAATTGGTTAAATAGATACTAAATGCTATCCTGGATTCCTAGCTTATCCAAGGTGGATCTATCGTAGTACAGAGTCGAAACGATGCCCCTCTGAGTCAGTGCCTCAAATCTGGCCTTTTGAGCTAGTCCTCTAAATACAACGGTCGTAAAGTCGATGTCAGCCATACTCGGAAGTTAGTCAGATAAAAATGGGAGAAAGGTAGGACGACTTTAAAATCCTTGAAAAGTTGAAATCACATTTACTCAGATTAGATTTTTAAGAAGCAAAAGGTGATAAAAGAAAGAAAAATAAAGTAAAGGAACTAGTAGAAAATAAGAAAATATAATTTTAAGGAAATTATAAATTAAAATGAAAACATAGTTTCAATAAATTTAGAAGGCAAAAACGGGAAAAAATTGGGTTGCCTCCCAATCAACGTTGTTTTTAACGTCAAAAGCCTGACGATAGCTTGGTGACAAGCTATTCGAGGGTTTGAGCGGAAAGCTCGAGCAATTGCACACTGCTCACGTGGTGGCTGTTTTCGTTTTGATTATAATGCTTTAAACGCTGTCCGTTTATTATAAACGGTGCGTTGGTTTTATCGCTGATTTCAACAACTCCACTTTTAAGGATTTTGGTTACCTCAAAAGGTCCAGACCATCTAGATTTTAATTTTCCAGGGAAAAGTTTTAATCTTGAGTTGAATAGGAGCACGACGTCTCCCACACTGAATTGTTTCCAGATCGAACGTTTATCATGCCATTTCTTGGTTCTTTCTTTGTAGATACGGGCATTGTCATATGCGTCCAACCTGAGTTCTTCCAATTCGTGAAGATTCAAGATTCGTTTCTCCCCTGCCTCAGTGTAGTTGAAGTTCAGCGTCTTAATAGCCCAAAAGGCTTTATGCTCTAATTCCACTGGCAGGTGACATGATTTTCCGTAAACCAATTTAAATGGTGTGGTACCTATTAGTGTCTTAAAAGCGGTCCTATAGGCCCATAAAGCTTCGTTCAGTTTCAATGACCAATCTTTCTTGGAGGTTGCGACAATCTTTTCCAAAATTTGTTTTATTTCTCTGTTCGAAACATTCACTTGTCCACTAGTTTGTGGATGATACGATGTAGCTACGCGGTGTTTGACTCCATATTTAGAGAGGAGTTTGTCAAAGATTCGCGATATGAAGTGCGAACCACCGTCACTAATAATGAGTCTGGGCACACCGAATCTAGGAAAGATTGTGTTTCTAAAGAGTTTGACGACTACTCGCGCGTCATTTGTTGGAGCGGCAACGGCCTCTATCCATTTAGATACATAGTCGACAGCGACAAGTATATATTTGTTTCCAAAAGAAGACGGAAAAGGTCCCATGAAGTCTATTCCCCAAACGTCAAAGATTTCTACTTCTAAAATTCCTTTCTGAGGCATTTCATCGCGTCGTGAGATGTTGTCGGTGCGTTGGCACCAGTCGTATTTGAGTACAGCGATATGGAAATCCTTCCAAAGGCTGGGCTAAAATAAGCCAGATTGTAGAATTTTAGCGCACGTCTTTGAAGTACTAGCATTACCACCATAAGGTGCTGAATGGCATTGGGAAATGATGTCTTCTATTTCTTCCTCTGAGACACAGCGACGGTATATGTTGTCGGCGCCTCGTTTGAAGAGTAGAGGTTCGTCCCAATAATAATGCTTTAAGTCGTGGAAGAACTTCTTCTTTTGTTGATAAGCTAGGTCCGATGGAAGCACGCCTGCGGCTAAGTAATTAACGATGTCGGCAAACCAAGGCAAAGTGGCTTGGGCATAGAGAGCTTCCACGGCTTTTTCAAGTTCTGGTTCTTCCGAGGTTAAGCTGGACATATCGCTTTCCAATTTGGCTATCAGACGTTCGTAAGGAAAATCGTCATTGATAGGCACTGACTCTTGTTTAATGCCCTCTATTCGGGATAAATGATATGCAACTACGTTCTCGGTTCCTTTGTTATCTTTAATTTCTAAGTCGAACTCTTTTAATAATAGGATCCATCTCAATAATCTTGGTTTGGCATCCTTTTTGCTTATTAGGTACCTAATGGCAGCGTGATCTGTGTATATGATTATTTTGGCTCCTACCAAGTAGGAACAGAATTTGTCAAGTGCAAACACAACTGCTAGAAGTTCCTTCCCTGTTGTGGCGTAGTTCATTTGGGCAGGGTCTAAAGTTCTACTGGCGTAGTAGATTGCGTGAAGCTTCTTGTCTTTCCTTTGCCCTAGAACCGCGCCTACAACATAATCACTCGCATCGCACATGATTTCGAATGGTAGCCGCCAATCTGGGGGTTGCATGATTGGTGCGGTAATGAGTGCTGTCTTTAGAGTTTCGAATGCTTCCAAGCATTCTTTGTCGAAAACGAACTCGACATCTTTCATCAACAAACCTGTCAGAGGTTTTGTGATTTTCGAGAAATCCTTTATGAATCTTCGGTAGAATCCAGCGTGTCCTAAAATGCTTCGTATTTCTCATATGGTTTTCGGAGGTTGAAGATCCTTTATGATCTCTATTTTAGCTTTGTCAACCTCAATCCCTTTTTCAGATATGACGTGTCCTAAAACGATGCCTTGTCGGACCATGAAATGGCATTTCTCCCAATTAAGGACAAGGTTCACTTTAGCGCATCTTTTGAGTACCATTTCTAAATTTGACAGGCAGCTTTCAAAGCTTTGTCCGCATACAGAGAAGTCATCCATGAACACTTCCATGATGTCGTCTATGAAATCCGCAAAGATTGCCATCATGCATCTTTGGAAGGTTGCTGGAGCATTGCATAGTCCGAACGACATTCGGCGATATGCAAAAGTGCCATAAGGACAGGTGAATGTTGTCTTTTCTTGGTCATCGGGGTGAATAGGAATTTGGAAGAATCCCGAATAACCATCTAGATAGCAGAAGTACGAATGTTTCGCTAGTCTTTCCAACATCTGGTCTATGAAAGGTAAAGGGAAGTGATCTTTTCGAGTCGCTTTATTCAGTTTTCTGTAATCGATACACATCCTGCTTCCAGTCACAACTCTTTGGGTTATCGATTCACCTTTCACATTCTTCACTACAGTAATGCCTTCTTTCTTCGGCACTACGTGCACTGGGCTGACCCATTGGCTGTCGGAGATCGGGTATATGATTCCTGCGTCTAGTAACTTTTTCACCTCGTCTTTGACTACAGTGCTTAAGATCGGATTTATCCTTCTCTGATGTTCTCTTGAAGTTTTGCAGTCTTCCTCTAGCATGATACGATGCATATAGATGGAAGGACTTATGCCTTTAAGATCACTTATATTATAGCCTAACGCAGTTGGGTATTTCCTTAGGACTTCTAGTAATTGCTCAGTTTCTGACTGTCCTAAATTTGCGTTGACTATTACTGCTCTTTTGAATTCTGTGTCTAAGAATTTGTACCTGAGGGTTTTAGGTAGTTCTTTAAGTTCTAAAACTGGGTTTTTCGGACCTGGCATGTGATTTGGAGTTAGTGCTAAGATCTCGCTCAGACTATCATCTTTGTATGGTGCACGCCAATTGTCATCTTCATGAATAGCAAGGATTTGGATCTTCATGATTTCAGAATATTTAGTTTCTTCCTTCTCCAGTTCTCGTATGCATTTGTCAATGACATCTACTATATAGCATGTGTCATCTATGGCTGGTACCTTCAAGAACTTAGTAAGGATGAACTCTATCTTTTCTTCTCCTACTTCGAATGTTAGCCTTCCTTTCTTTACGTCTATGATAGCTCCGGCTGTCGCTAGGAACGGTCTTCCTAGGATAATTGGGGTAACAAAGTCCTCTTTGATGTCCATGATTATGAATTCGGTTAGAATATAGAATTGGCCTATGCGTACTGGAACGTTTTCCAGCACACCGACAAGATATTTGACTGATCGGTCAGCCAATTGCATGAACATTTTAGTTGGTCTTAGTTCTCCCATATTCAGCTTTTTGCATATAGATAAGGGCATAACACTTATACTGGCTCCTAGATCGCATAAAGCTTTGTCTATGATGAACTTTCCTATGACGCAAGGTATGGAAAAACTACCTGGGTCTTTTAGTTTAGGAGGCATGTTATTTTGAATGATTGCGCTACATTCGGCAGTAAGTGTAACTATTTTGTTATCCTCGATTTTCCTTTTGTTAGACAAGATTTATTTAAGAAACTTAGCGTATGACGGCATTTGAGTTATCGCTTCTGTGAAAGGAATAGTGATATTTAGTTGTTTCAGAAGTTCAACGAATTTCTTAAATTGTCCTGAAGTTTTGGAATTTATGAATCTTTGGGCATAAGGAATCGGTGGTTTATATGGCGCTGGGGAACATATGAGTTTTCATCTTTGGCGTCCTCTTGCTCGTCATCTTCCTTCTTTTCGGTTTCAGACTCCTTTTCTGTTGGTTTATCAGATTTGTGATGCATGGCTGAATCTTCATTCCTAGGATCTGTTGGGCCTTCCAATTCTTTTCCACTTCTTAATATGACAGCGTTTGCATGACCTTTCGGATTAGGTTCTGGCTGACCTGGAAATGTCCCAGCTGGTGCGGCTGCAGAGGCTTGTTGTTGAGCCACTTGTGATATCTGCGTTTCAAGCATTTTATGATGGGTGGCTAAAGCGTATACTTTTCCGGTCAGCTGTTTAATCTGCTCGCTAGTGTGTATGTTTTGATTCAGGAATTCTTTATTTGTTTGAACTTGAGTAGCTATGAATTTTTCCATCATCACTTCGAGATTTGATTTCCTAGGGGCATTCTGGGCAGCAGTGGCTGGTTTCTGATATCCTGGCGGAGCAGCCGGTGCTTGCAGGGCATTATCGCTTTTGTAGGAAAAATTTGGGTGGTTCCTCCATCCTGGGTTGTAAGTATTTGCGTAAGGGTTGCCTTGAGCGTAGTTTACTTGGTCTGGTGGAATTCCTGCCAATAATGGGCACTCGGGCGCATTATGAGTGGCAATTCCACATAACTCGCAATTTGGAGTTACAGCAGCTACGGTTGCAGGTGGAGTTACAGTCAGACTGTCGATTTTCTGCGCTAGAGCATCTACCTTAGCGTTGAACTTTTCAAGACTGCTGATCTCGTACATCCCACCTTTCGCTGCGGGTTTCTCTGATGGAGTTCTTTCACCTCCCCATTGGCAGTGGTTCTGAGACATGTTTTCGATAAGTTGATAGGCTTCGTCATATGGCTTATCCATAAGTGCACCGCCTGCGGCGGCGTCTACCGTTAATCTGGTGTTATATAGAAGCCCATTGTAGAAAGTATGGATCGTCACCCAGTCTTCTAAACCGTGGTGAGGACATGCTCTCATCATATCCTTAAACCTTTCCCATGCTTCATAGAGAGATTCAGCATCTTTCTGTCGAAATCCATTGATTTGAGCTCTAAGCATAGCAGTTTTGCTTGGCGGAAAGTATCTTGCTAAGAAAATGTTCTTCAACTGTTCCCACGTCATAACGGAGTTGGATGGTAAGGATTGTAACCAAGTCCAAGCTCTATCTCTAAGAGAGAAAGGAAAAAGACGAAGTCTTATTGCATTTGGAGTTACTCCATTGGCCTTCACTGTGTCTGCGCATTGCACAAACTTCGTTAAGTGTTCATTCGGATCCTCAGTTGCATTTCCTGAGAATCGATGTTGTTGTACAGCTGACAGAAATGACGGTTTCAGCTCAAAATCGTTCCGGTAAATAGCGGGGGCAACAATGCTACTTCGTGGCTCCAGCTGAGATGGGGTAGCGTAGTCCTTCAGCGGCTTGTTCTGAGGTTCTTCATCCATCTTTGATTCTTCAACAGGAGTATGAGCTAGAAGATCAAGAATATTGTGTTTTCGTTGATATTCGAGGATGCGCCTTCTTAAGTGTAAGAAACGCTATAGTTTGGCGATTGTAAGTTGTAAGATGTCGCCTTGTGAGCGAGTACTTGGCATACAACCGAAGAACGAGTAGAGGGAGAGAGAATAGTTAACCTAGTTTATACTGTGTAATAAAGGATTACACTATTGACTAAACGGGTCCCTGGCAACGGCGCCAAAAACTTGATTGCGACTTTCTATGTCTAACTGAACTAACTGTAAGTGCACAGTCTATCACGTAGTAATATAAGATATCGATCCCACAGGGACTCGTAATCAAGCTAGTATTTTCGGGTGTTACTGTGTTTAGCTAGGTTGGTATGGTTTTAGGGAAATAAAAGCAAAATAAGTGCGTAAACCAAAGGGGAACTAAAAACGTTACTTAAGGTATAAATGCTTGAATCGGTATGCAATATGTTGGTTCTTCAAGGATTCGACAAGTCACCGGTGTTTTGGGTGTTTTCAAAAATAGTTTAAGAAGAAAATGACGGTTTAAAGACCTTTGTCTCACTATGGTTGTTGACGCTAGTCACAACTCTAAGGTGGAACGTATGTTGTCGCTATTCCGTTTGCGGTTAAAATTACTTTTTGAAAACCATTAAGCTCTAATCCTTTTTAAAGTGCTGTCGCTGTGTTTAAAACGAATGCGTAGTTTTTACTATCTAGACCTAACCTCAGCTGTCGCTTGTTGGTTCATACCTTTATGAATTTCCCACTGTCGTGGCAAAACTGCTTTTAAATAAGTTCTCGCTGTCGCGACGAACATTTATTTTAGAAAAATAGATTTAAAACCTGAAGCCATAAATAAGTTTGAAAAGGAAAGTATACACCGGTTATTATCGAATCCCATCTGACTTCCTATTACATACCGATTACTTTAATTTAGCCAGACATGGAATATAAACTAAGAACACGTAAACAATGGTAGAATATATAAACATGCATCATAATGGAAAGTAAAACTCAATTAACGATTATAATAAGAACCTGTAAATAATTCAATTGGCCTTTGGGAAATCCTCCAAAATATCGGCAAGATTTAGTCTTGGTACCAATCACTCGTACAGAATAGAATTGAAAAGTAAAACACAATTGCAAGGAAAGGAAAGGAAAAGGAAACAATAAGAAATTTTGAAACTTAAATTCGCTCTGAAAATAATTTGGCAGCACTTCGTGTCTTGAATGCAGCTCCCCTTTTCTGGTCTCAGCTTCCTCTTTTTATAGATTGAATTTCCAACGGTTAGTTGCTTCAGGAAGTGAGATTGATGTCTGAGAAAGTAGGAGATAGGGGTCCACTCTTTTTTTGGTCTTTGAAGGCACTTACAACACATGCACATTTTCTGCACTTTTTGTTTGCATGACGGTCGTCATGGGTTGTGACGGTCGTAACACGTATGGCAGTCGTAATGGGCATGTGACGACCGTCATATCAGCAAAATTCGTATTTGCTGTTTTTGGTCTGTTTTTCATCTGGTTTTCATCTGTAATTGCTTGTTTTCTTCATCTTGCTCCATTTGAACATGAACTTTGAATACCTGCAAAATACTAGACAAATAACGTGGAAAAACCCGAAATCGGAGTGAATCCAGTCATAGATTAGTTAAAATGTATGTCATTATATATATACGATTTCGCGTTATCAATAACCGACTCTCGAACCCGAGATTCGGTTGCAATTACCTTGTCTTTCCCTTTTTGTCAGGTTTTCTTTGATCATTTCCTTTCCCTCTCTTTGGGATAAATAATGTTCGATGGCGACTCTTTTTTCAGTCAGCCGGCTCTTTTTCGCAGTATGCGACAATGTACTTTGCAAAGGTGATCACTCCATCGGCTATTGTCCTTCGGTCATTGAAGAAGCCAACTATACGAGAAACCAAAATCAAGGCTATCAACCAAGACCACTTGTCGCTGTGAACATCGAATATCAAGCTATTATATTAACTTGAATCACAAAATATTGAATGTTCACCACCAAACTTTAATTTATTTAAAGGAAAGGGAAAATGTCGAATAAAACTCTATTTGTGCAATGTAACAACAATGTGAGGAGATCTAAAGGTTCGGGGGTTTGTTATACTAAGGGAAGGTAGTATCATCCTAAGTATCTATAGTATCCTATAGGAACCTCTTGAAAGTATTTGTGTTATGGTAATTTGCTTGCTAATGTTTGGAAATGTTCTATTTTTGGTTTTATGAGATAGGGAACCTAAGGAGGTTTATTGCTAGTGTGCTCGCCAAGACTTCGCAGTCTTATGCCTACGTATCCTAACAAAAATGGAATCAGAGCAATCGTAGTTCACCTAACTACGGCTGAAGAACACTTGATAGTGATCAAGGTTCTAAAAGGGAAAGTAAGTCTTTATAACAATAACACTTACATGACTTAATAAAGTCAAAGAGTTTACAAACTCGAACATAAGGCTATGTTGAAAGGTTAATGACTTAACAAAGTCAAAAGGAGTAGTTGAGGGAATGTTATACTACCTATGACATAAAGTGAACAAAAGAAATCTTTCACTTGGATTAGGAAACAAAAGAAAAGAAAAGAAAAGAAAGAGAGCTAATAAGCTAACACCACTAAGGGATGCCTTGATAAAGTCAAAATGAATATGAGTATATGGGTGATAATAGATGAGATGAACAAGAATGACATTCAAACATGATATCAAAGTAAACAACACATGACAAAGGATGAAATTCAAACATGATATTAACTAAAGTGGATAAAGAGTAACAAAAATGATGTTCAAACATGACATCAACCAAGGTGAAAAATAAGTTACAAAGATGATGTTCAAACATGACATCAAACAAAGACACACAACTCATGGCAAAGATGGCATTCAAACATGATATCAACTAAAGGATCACATGAGATGAAATGAGATATAACAAAGTCAAATGAAGGTTTCTATGCTTATTCATCAGCATGTGTATTCGTATCATTAGGAAAAACAATATGTCAAGTTAAAAAAACTCACAAATTTCACTATAAAAATCAAAACAAAACTTCAAAGTTAAAAAATCACCAATTCCCTTTAAAAACAATAACAAAAGTTCCAAGTTAAAAAACTCAACAATTTCACTTTAAAAATCATTACAAAAGTTTCAAGTTAAAAAACTCAACAATTTCACTATAAAAACCATTAAAAAGTTCTTAAGTTAAAAAATTCACCAATTTCACTATAAAAACATGTTGCACCCCAAAATTTGACTAACCTTTTCTTAACTTAGTTTATGTTTCATTTCATTTTCTTCTAGCATTTGCATTGCATAGCATTGTTCATTGAGCAGGGGATCAAGAGGTTGTGCATAGAAAGAGTAGGTCACCAATGGTGTTGAGCCTAAGCAAGTGGTTTTACTCAAGCATGAGTGGTCATCAAGTCACCAAGAAGTGGCCAGTTTTGTGAAAGAATTGATGGGTGTATGTGGATCAGCTCCTAACTTGGAGGCCAGTTGAAGATCATCAGAGGATTATGATTTCATGATTATGGATATGGGATGTTTAGAAAGCTCATTGGAGGTTTTGAGAGCTATATTGGAGTTTGTTCAAGTTGTTGTGTCATGTGGAAGAAGCCACAGTCAAGAGTGTACATCTAGGGTTTTCATCTGGTCAACCCTCAGTCAATTGTGAAATTAAAGGAGATTAAAACTCAATTCCAAGTCTTTGTGATCATGGAATGTTGTGTTGAGATGCCTAATATATTATTTCAAGATCAAATCAAGAAGAATCAAGAGTGTGAGAAGTTACTAAATTAGGGTTCTCAGTGTAAAATCCCCTGTTTAGTGCCTAACTTCAAGACCACCTATCTCAAGATACAAGTCTCATCTCATCTTGATCCTAACATTAAACTTGTAGAGCATTGGTCTAGCTTTATTTTGAGTACTAAAAGTCTTTCATCTGATTTCTAGAACTCAAGTTATGATGCTGACAAGTTACAGGTCTTCAGATGAATGTGATTTTGGTCAACAAAAGTCAACCAACTTCCAAGCCACTTTTGACCTAGAAGGATGTTTCTCCTCACTCTGACCCAAACATGAAGGTTGTTCCTCATGAACTTAGCTTTCCAAAGAGTACTATAAGTTCTTCATCTGATTTGTAGAACTCAAGTTATGAGGCTTGCAAGGCAGGGGTATTTTGGGAAAGTAAGATTACAGGTCATTTTCATTATAGGTCCATTTCACAACCTTACACACTTCAAATGAAAATCTTTCCAACATCAAATATGCTCCAAATAAGGTCAATTTCATCACCAAACCATCTCATGTCATGTTTGAAGCTTGGATTGAAGAATTGGTGTGTGACTTTTTCATGAAGAAAGCTTAGAAACCATAAAATGCAATTAATTGATTTTTAATCATTTTAAGGCAAGTTTATGCATTTTTTGAGTGCCAAAGTCATTCCAAACATAATGCCAATTTTGGATTTGAGACTTGAGTTCATTTTCACGGTCATTTTCATGCTTGCTTCACCATGAAGTAACAAAGGCAAATCATGCCATAAGATCAAATTGAAGAGCCATTTTCAGCCTTTGGATCAATTCATCCCATGTGCAAGCTAATTGAACCAAATTTACAACCTTGCAAGAGGCATATTTGTGCACATTTGGAAGTTTTCATGAAGGAAAATTTGGATTTCAATTGGGCTTAGGCAACATGTAATTGGGCTTCCTTGGCATCTAAATCCAACACATATAATCTCAACATTGTTCACAACCCTCAGATTTGATTTTGGTGTGAAATTGGCCAAGAACACAGTTGGAGAAAGTGAAGAAGAAGTGAAACACGAATTTCAGATTTAACCAATTTCAAGAGGAATTAAGCTCATCTAAAGCTTCCTTGAGGTTTGTGGAACGATTCTAGGTGGTTTTCTTTAAGCTTTATCAAAGAACAAGGCTCAGTGGAAGCTCTCCACTAGGTATTCTTTCAATCCAAATTACTCTCTGTTTATGTCATGTTTACACGCCATTTTCATGTATTTGTGACCTATGAGTAGTGTAGATGATTTCTGGTATAAATTGATGGCTGTTTGTGAAGATTGATGTTAAGTGTTCAAAACTTGTTGGCTTCGATTTGGTTTATTCTTGAGCTTTTAAGCCTAAATGATGATGGATTTGGAATCTACGTGAAATGTAGATGCGTTTGGACGTAAATTTTGTTGAGTTTGGTGCATTTTTTCTCGACCTGTGTTGTTGGTATTGTGCACGGTGGCCATTCCAACCGGAGAAGACGATCGGAGGAAGCTCCGGCCGCCGTCTGTTTTTTTTGAAATATTTGAATTGTTTTTTGGCACGTGGCGTTTTGTTGTTCATTGGATGTGTTTATTTTTGATTCCATGACTGTGATTAAGACCTATCGTGCACGCTTTTTGACCACACACACACACCGTATCCCATTGAAGTGCACCGTTCCACTTAAATGCTGGCCTGAGACACATGTGCTCTCTTTTACCATTTGATTTGCTGACCTTTTGATCAAACTGCTCAAAACGCGTTTCACCGTGCACATATGTTGACTGTGTCCCACTGGATCCTTAAGCACACCGTTTCACTTATTTGGCTGATGGACCTGGGCCTCTGATGCTATTGGCACCCCCTGTTTAAGCCCAACTTGGTTTTGCACGTTATCTCATTACTATTTGCACCTTGGATTTATTTTATTTTGTTTTATTTCCTTTTTATTTTTGTTTCATGTCTGTTTGGATTTAATTCCATATAAAATACTTCCAATGGTCCAAAAACTCCACAAAAATATGTTTTAGACACTTTAAAATGTCCTCTGATTTTAGGAAATTTTTATTTTACTTTTAGTTTTATTTTCAATTAAAAATGGAATTAAACATTGGAAGTGTTTTGTTTGAGTTAAATCTTGACATGTGTTTGTTTTTGTTTTGTTTCTTCCATCTCTTTTTGATCCAATGACTGAAAATTCATCCTCATATCCGTGATGAGTTGATGAATTTTTGAGGACCATTTTGCCCCTGTTTGGTTGACTTTTGGGTTGACTTTTGTTGCATTTCATTTGACCCTCGACAATCCTCATTCACAACGGGACACCCTTGTGAATCAATTTCTTTGGTGGTGTTGTGAATTGATTTTGATTGTGGTCTCTTGGCTTCTGTTTGCCAACTTGTTTAGGTGTTGTTTGCATTTTATTTTGTTATTTTTGAATCATTTTCCTAATTATGAGGTGACTTGCAAGTCAAGTTACCCCAAAGGAAAGTTCATACATACACATTGACCTAGTTTGTCTTGGAGATGACATTTTTGGATCCTTTGAGCCCTCAAATCCTTTTGATTCATGTTGCTAACATGGTAAGGTTGATGCTTGCTCAATTTTAGGTCATGACATTGTTTCTTTCTTGTTCATTTGTGTGTTTCTTTTGATGCTTTTAATTAGGGTTTCTAAGTGATGCATGCTTGCTTTCCTTTGTGTTTTTGTTTGCATTTTCTTGTGATGTGATTGCTTTTTGCTTTTGATCTCTCTTCTCTCATATCCTCTTCTGTCCCATGACTTTGGAGTCTCATTCAAGGTATCTTAGTCCCTCCTGAGGAGGTACTTGAAGTATACCTAAAATGATGAATCCTTGAGGACTCCTTTGTGCTTCTTTTGCACTTTGTTTATGATGCTTATGGTTGAGTGTATATTGTTGTACCCCAAAATTTGACCAACCTTTTTCTTAATATTTGGCTTATGTTTCATTGCATTTTAGAATTTTTGCATTTGCATAGCATAGTTCTTACAGGGGATCAAGTGTTTGTTTGTGTATCATCCAAGAGGAAAGTCTTTTATTGGTTTCAAGCTCAAGCAAAGGCACTGGTACAAACCATTAGAAGGTTGTCAAGGGGTCCATAAGGTTTTATCACTGGTGAGAACACGAGGTAGAAGTTTGTTGAATACCTCAGAGGTCATAGTGGAGTTGAAATGGTCACTCAGTTCATCTAAACAATGCCTAGGCAAAAAAGGAGAGATTAGGGTTTCATTTTTAATCAGGCTAAACTTGCTTTTGGAGAAAAACTTGTTTCCATGGTCTTCCATATGTCCTAAGGTGTTTGAGGATGGGTGATTGAACATCAATTTTAATCAAAAGAGCTCAAATTGATCAGTTGATTGAAAATCAAGAGATTTGGAGAAAAGTCAACTATGCAGTGAAAAAGTCAACTCCTGAATTTTTGAGGTCAAGATCATAATCCTTAATTTCAATATGACCAATGGCTGGAATTTGATCAAGAAAAGTCAAGGGAATCATGAAAAATCAAGAATTGTTGAAAGATGCCATTTTGGTGCATTAGGTGTAATACCCCAAATTTTACCCTTACATTTAGTCAGGCATTTCGCATATCATCTCCTATGAACATTTGCTAACCACTAACAAGTTGTGGAGGTGTTTGTTTTGCAGATTTGGTCCCAGGGGTATTTTGGTCATTTCACGCAAATTCTGCTAATTTCTTGAAAACGGGCTGTTATTACGTTCTGAGGCATTTATTTGCCATTTGGGTCAAGGTGCCAGTATGTTTTGTCAGAAATATGATTGGACTCGGGGCCGTGCTTTGTTTGATTCTGAAACGTTTCCAAACAGTTTTTTTTCCTTTTATAAAGTTGGGTTGAAAAGGAAGTGGATACTGTTAAGGTTATTTTGAGAAGAGATGTGATCAACGAGGTTTTAATTTGAATTTGTTTGGATATAATCATATGGCGGGATATCATTTATAAAAAGCAAAGGAGAGGTTAAGTTTTAATATTTGTGAGCTTTTATTCATGAATGTTCATAAGCTACAAATCAAAGTTGAATTTAAATAAATAATGGATGATTATTCATGGATATTTAAATTCATAATTGAGAAAATAGAAATGAATATTTACTGGATTTTATTTCATAAACATCTAGAATTACAAGTTGAAATGGAAGTAATTTTTGGATTTTATTCATGATGATCTTTCATTTACAAAAGGATTATACATTTACAATGAGTATCTATTCTAGGTCCTAAAGTCCTAAAAAGAGAAAAAACTACAAGTTTCTTCATTGGTCCTCCCTTGAGTTCTTCACGCAACTCTTGATCACCTGCACATCAAAGCAAAACAAACCACAGGAAAAGAGGTTAGAAGATTGTTTGACACTCTCAGAACATTATCATCATCGAGTGTCGGGAGGGCACGACTAAAGCCGCATCCTACTCCCGTTACCAATCTGAGCCATCGGCGTCAGATCAGGTAGTTATTGTTCTTATCATAAGGGACTGTCGAAAGATGAAGAGTAAAAGAAGTAGGATTTGATTTGCCATAATTGGATTCGGTTCAAAAAAAAATTAAAAACACCATTCCATCAAGTAAACAATTTTTGGGACACTATCAAGTAAACCAAATTTCACAGCTGTATCAACTCTGAACCACACAAGCGAGCCCGTGAAAATCAAATGCCAAATCTGAACGGAAATAAGCCACGACAGAATTCACATCAGCATAAACTCGGTTTCAGCATCAAATCACAATCAGCAGCAGTATAATAAACCAAATGAGCAAGTCACATTGAAAATTCAAGTACAGAATCCAAGGCTCAGTGTGAACATCATAGCCTAAAAGTCGCAGCCACCTATTGGTTCCAAATCAGAGAGTAGAAAGATCAGTTAAATTCAGAGAATTGA
Source organism: Lathyrus sativus (assembly GCA_963859935.3). Classification (NCBI taxonomy): domain Eukaryota; kingdom Viridiplantae; phylum Streptophyta; class Magnoliopsida; order Fabales; family Fabaceae; genus Lathyrus; species Lathyrus sativus. The sequence continues at coordinate 176,241,162 of OZ012740.1, forward strand.
GGAACCAAGCTTATGTTCAGAAAGATAGGAACCCATTCATTTCAGTTCAAAAATAAGCAAATCCACAAACCTCACAGCCACAAACAGTCGTTCGAAAGACGCGCGGGAAAAGAACCAAGTCAAGCAAATCTGTCACCCAAGGTTCAACAAACAAATCATAAGCTGTACAAAGTTGAAAGAAGTAATCTAATTCACAAACATTAGAACCAAAGCAATTCAATTCAAAAACGAACAAACCCAGAGAAGTTCGAAGAAAAAGAGCCAACTGATATCAGAAAGAAAATGAATCCATACCATTAACAATTATATCAGTTTCACTATGACAGTTCATATCAGCTCGTAACAACAAGTGCATCACGACATCAGCAGTTCAGGTCAAAAAGCAAACTAGCACCTTACACATGTGTGTTAAAAACGAAATACCAAAGCCAGGGCTCAGCTATCACACATCATAGCCCAGCATACTATCACAGTTCATCCTAAACAAAGAAACAATCAGTTCAAAATCCAAACCAGTTTCCCAAACTACCTCAAAACTGTTAGCCAAATCAGATGAGCAAGACAAGTTCACATAATCACACGTACATGTCAAGAGTAAGCTCAGTTCATTAAACTGTATCAGTCGTAGTGATCCCCAACCAAAGGTGAAATGTCACGTTGGAAAATCGAAGTGCAAGGCATAGGGCTCAGTTATGAACATCATAGCCTAAGTCACAATCGTAGTTCAGTTCAATGGAACCAGTTTAACATCAGAGAACAGAAAGATCAGGTTCAACTCGGAGAGTCGAGGAATCAAGCTCGTGTGCAAACGAACCAAGCTCATGTTCAGAAAATAAGAGCCAAGTTCAATTCATAAACATCGTAACCCAGTTTTAGTTCAAGAAAAAGTGTCACAAGTAATTGAATCGCCGCAAGTTCATCATAGAAAAGACCCAGGCGCACGTCCGAAGAAAGCATCAACACCTGCGTATCGATTCAGAAAGTGTAACAGGTTCACACAACCCTGTTAGAGGAAAATGAAACGAGGTCACTAAACTGCATCAGATGGAACCAGATGTCCAAATCTATGATGGAATTACCCGTATCCGAAACATCTGTGAAATCCAAACGAATCATATCAGATAAAACATTAAAATCTATATCTGATAAAAATCCAAATCAGGCACAACGATACCCAATTGAAATCTAAAAGACGAAATCTAGTCAAGGTAAATAAAATATGGAAAGGCTTCCAATCAAATCCGATTCAGTGAAAAAAAAAGATCAACAGATCCCAATCAAATCAAATTAACGTTGGTTCGCAAAAGCTCCACGAAATCAAAATCAAATCGCGACCGAATCTCAGAAAATAACGTAAATCCACTGGTATCAAAGGCCCAAAAGAGAATCAGAAGATTATAAAAGGAAGGACATCACCTCGTAAGAAAGGCTGGACGAAAACGACGAAGAACGCAAAACCCTAGCGACCGCGAGAAAGAGGAGGATAGTTTCGAAGCACGCATCGAGAGGTTGGGGAAGGTCCGCCAGCGCCGCCTCCATCCACGACGGGCAAACCCTTCACGGAGGCTCAGTCCACCATCATCGCCTCCATTCATCACCGATTGCGAACGAGAAGGTAAGCCAGGAACATAATATCTTCACTTTTAACATTGTTCGGTTCGATTTCAGGTTTTTCAACATGATTGAAGAAAGAATTACAGAGAGAAAGGCGATGGGGAAGACGAAGGCTTAACGGCGCCGCGAGATACGATGGGGTTTTGAAACCCTAGATCATCACTCACTGTGACATGCAACCGGGTTGGGTTGAGAATCCTACCGGCCCAATCTCCAATTCCAATTCCAATTCCAATTCCAATTCCAATTCCAATTCCAATTCCAATTCCAATTACCAATTCCCAATTCCCTTTCCTTTATTTTTTTTTATTTTCTATTTTTTTGTTAATATTAGGTTAGATATTAAAATTGTTTTTTTAAATAAATAAATAAAAAACCTTTTTAAAATAAATAAGAAAAATCTTTTTTTTTAAAAAAATATATATAAATTGAAACCTTTTTTTTTAGATTAAATTTAAAATTTTTAAAATTAACATTACTCTTTTTTTTTATATAAATCCATTTAACATCTCTTTCAAAACAACAAAAACCTTCAACATTGCACTCTTGTCTCATGACTCGTCCAATTGCCGTCTGACTTTGCCCGTTAACACGTGTGTTCATCTCGCAGCTTATTACATTATGTTTTATTTAAGTTTCATCATTATTGTAATTGCTTCTCGGTTGTAACCTCGCGAACCAACAATCGCGTTTACTTTTCCGCACTTTAATTTCTGCTGTTTGTATGGTTTAAATTCGCGCATTTTGCATCGTTAATTTGTCCCATTGCATTCCTCCGAAGGAATTAGGTCTAGCCGTGTCAATAGTCCTCAACTTCAAACCCTTACAACCTGACAAACTCTAATTTTCACAAATGTCTCGCCGTGGACAAGATTACAATTTTACCCCTAGCATTAGGTCAAAGAGCCGCCGCGCTCATTTTAGGGTTTCCCGCCGTGGAATCCCTAACTTAACCTAATTTAACCCTAATTACAATTTAACAATTTATAACGTAGAGATTGGAGTTTCTACACTCCACGTAAGCGTGTCCTTAAGACATGTTTATTCCCCTTGAGACCTTGACCACAGTCAAGAAGTCTCTAACCTCCCTATTGAGGGGAACTACGATTACTCTGATTCCACTCCCGTAAGGATACGTAGGCACAAGATGCGATGTCTTGCCGAGTAAACTTAGAATTAACCCCTTAGGTCTCCTTTCTCACTTTTAATCCCTTTGTATATATACCTTAAGCAAATGAATAAAGCAAATAGTAAACATCTGAACAAAAGGTTCCTGTAGAGTACTACAGAAGTTTAGGGTGCTAATACCTTCCCTAAATTTAACCAACCCCCGAACCCTAGATCTTTCCCCGCATTGTGTTTACAATGCAAAAATAGGTTTTCCCTTTTTGACCTTTTCCTTCGGATAGATCAAAGAGCGGTTGTGAATTGAATTGCGATTCAAACTCATTAATAGTTTGTGATCCTATTTCCACCGCAACATTAGGGTTTTAGAAACCTTCTATTTTTGGAAAGTTTCATGGTTGAAGCAGCCATCTTCAAGGCCATTTTTCTTCTTGATCAAGGTTTCAAATGAACCTTTGGCCAACATAAAAGTTGTTCCTTTTATCTCAAGCTTTCTTTTGAGTACCAATTCATAATCATATGATATTTGGAGCTCAAGTTATGATCAATCAAAGTTGGGGCTTTCAATGATTTCAAAACTGTCAAGTTTGGACAGATTTTTGCACCACTTTGCAAGCCAAATTCCATCAAGCTCTTGATGTCAAATGAAAATTTGTCCCAAATGAAAGTTGTAGAGCATGTTACAAGATTTCCAAAGAGTCCAAGAAGTCCTCAATATGATTTGTGAAGCTCAAGTTATGGATGTGCAAAGTTGAGGGAAAATAAGCCAAATCCATAACTTAGAATTTTTCTAAGTTATTTTTGGACAGCTTGCTTGGTATGATTTTCAACATCATTTTTCATGGTCTTCCAATCCTCAAATCAAGATGACTCCAACAAGAAATTTGTTCTACTCCATGCCCTCTTTCATTTGAGCACAAGAAATAAGCAAATGGAGTTGTGTGCACAAAGATATCATTACTCAAAGTTTGTGGTTTGAACATGTTTTCAAGACTCAAATTGTGTAGCACTTTGGCATAACCTTGTATTTTCATCATACAGCCTGTTGCATTCACAAACCATACGCATAAATTTACACTTTGAGCACACCAAACATTTCCCAAAATGAACCAACACAAGCATGTTCCCTTGTTGTTCATTTTTGAATCCTTTGCCCAAACAAGAAAGAGACAAGCCACCCTCATTCTGACCTTTGCAGCCCCAACCTATGCTGCTTTTCCTACTCCAACAGAACCACCTCCAAGACAAGCATGCTCTTGTCCTTGTTCATCACCCACCATTGATGAAGGGAATTTTGAAATAGTGCAAATCTATCCATTGATCTTTCACTACAGTAAAATCCTCTGAAATCCCCTTTTCACATCCTATTTAAGCTAACTAGCAGCTGGGCAAAACCCTAGCCTCCATTATTGCAAGATAAACCAGATTTTGTGAACCATTTTCAAATCTTCCAAAACCTAAAAAACTGCCTGTTGAAAACTGCATACCAGCAGCCCCTTCAACCACCCAATCACCTCAAAAAATCATCCACACAACCCACAAATGACCTTTGGAAGGTGTTCAAACCTTTAAACCAGTCCAAAACTTCATATATAAAAAGTCACTTGTTGTTGAAAAAAGAAGAAAGCTCAAAGGAGGTACTGTGTGTCTGCTGCTAGCTTACTTTGGAGTTTGCAAGAGGTAAGTATTTCTAAACACTCTATTCTATTTGAATCAGTGTCATCAAAGCATGTTTGAGTTTGTTTGTGTTCTTGGAGTTGGTTAACTCTCTTTTGAAATATTACTTTATTATTGTGTTGACAAGCCTATTGTTGTTGGATGTATAATGTTGCTATGTGGATTTGCAAGCTGTTTGTGTGAGAAATATGCATTGAGTTAAGTTGTTTGTTTGTTGCTCAACATTATCTTCTTTAGGGTTACTTTAAATGATGATGATACTGGATTTGTCTAGCTTGCATAGGATGTGATTTTTATAACTGTCTTCTTTGAAGGCTACTGCTAGCTATATGTGTATGGATCTGTATCCATGTTGTCTTACCGTTGAGTTCTGTGGACTCTTTTGTTTGGGGTACTATTAAGCTTATTTTGGTTTTACCTAGTGATTAGTTTGTTTTTCTTGGAGATTGACCTCAGGCCTAGGTTTAGTGCTCTGATCTCAGGAATGTTACATTCTGTTGTGAACTCAACTTAGTGTATTTGGATTAGTCTAGTATTTGGAAGGTGCATAAATTCATCATTAGAGTGAGAGCTGTCATGGAAGTTCAAAACTATTGTGTGCCCCCAATTCTGTTTATGTCCTTGCAGACAGTCTGTTTATGTGGCTGGTTGAAGGAGTTTGTGTGGAATTCTGGATGCTTGTTAACCATTAGCGAATGGGTTAGGTTTTAGCAGTATAATGAACTTGAGGGTTCAGACTTCAGTTGGTTTTTCTTTGCCGATACAGTGAAGTAAAACGGAGGTTGTTTTCATAGAAATCTGCTTTGGTTCTATCAAGCCTTTTGGGTTCAAATTCTCCAACTGTTGTAGGCTGTAAATGTCTTTGATGGTTGGTTTGTGACTATGCTGTCTTGAGGGTGCTGTTGGATTTGTGAATATATGTTTGAGACCTAGGTTTAAGGTAGAGTGATTAAAACAAGTGTGCCTTGCTGCTGCTAAAACCAAGTCCTTCTTGCTTAAGTTCAGTTATGCCATTATCATTGGTTTTTTAGACTTGTTGAACACAGTTATGTCTTGAACCTACAGTCATGCTATTAGACTTTTCTGGCTTAAGTTTGATTCCATCCACACCTTTTCTTTACCTTGCCATTAATTGATGATTACCCTTTGCTAAAATCTGTTGATTATGGTGACTGTCTTTAAAGAACAAAAGGAGGACTTAGTGTTTGGTGAGTGCATTGTAATAACCAAAACTGTCATTGACATTTGTGGAATTTGCAGATGTTTGGCACTGTAATATCAGAATCTTATTATTGCCTAGTGTAGTGCTATACATTTGCATTGTGATTTGGTTATTACAGTCAGCCTGTGATAGGACTTTGGTGTACCTCAAGCTTGCTAGGCATTAGTAAAGGTGCATGTAGGTTAGGCTCTTGGCTTGTTGGCCTGGTTAAGATTAGTGTTTGGTCTGGGAACTTTGGCATAGTTTTGTTGCTGCCCAAAACTGTTGAACTATGTTCTTGTGTTGGAAAACTTTCAATCATGTTGGCTACTGTTAGAATCATGTATGTATGGGCCTTAGCATAGGATTTGGAAGCTCTTGATGTATGATGTTTAAGACTGATGTTTAGGAATGATTAAATTCTTCATGTGAAACCAAGACTACTTTAAGCATATTTATGCATGCCTTTGCCATGTGGTTTTGAGGATCTGCCATGATGTGCTTGGTAGTATCATTGGCCACTTTTTGAGGTTTAGTGCTAGCATTCTACTAGGAATCAACTACCATGTTTGACAGTCATCATTGGTGAAATTAAATTGGATTTGTCTAACTTGTGAGGTCATGTGTTGAGGCTGCTGCTTGTTGATAGCATGATTATGCTAAGCTGATGTTCATTGCTGCTAATTTTGTTCCTCATACTAAGAACCTGTTTGAGTTCACTAACAGTTTGAGAACTTTAGTTTTTATGACCATAGTTGCCTTAGCGCTTAGTTTGCTGTCAAGTTTTTGGAGAGGGCTGATTATGTCAATATCTCTGGTTGAGGGTAGATTCAGCACTGGGTAACTGTCATTGATAAGCCAAGGTTTATTAATTAAGCTGGGCTGTTCTAACTTGTTTGCTCAAAACTGTACCATTCATGTTGCTAAACCAGTATGGCATTGTTATAACCACAGGTTGTCTTTTGGATGTTGTCAAGATTTGTTTTTGAGGATTGAAAGTGCCAACTCATTATTGGCTGTTTGGATCTGTTGCACACTGTAGTTTAGCTTGTGTTTGTTTTGACAATTTGTGATTGTCATAAGAACTTAGTGTTGGATGTGTAGATCAGTTATAACCAACACATCCTTTTTATCCTGGGTTTTTTGCAACTGTTTTGGTGGACCTCTAGTCTTTGAGTAAGTTTTCCCACCCTGTGTGTGTTTGTATAGATGACTGTCATAAGAGCATTATAATGAAGAGTTGGGTTGTTGATCCTGTTTTCAAAAACCAATTTCTTTCTAGACTGTTGTTTACTGCTGTGTTGAAGTTTGTCAAACGCAATTGACTGCTGCTAGAACAGATTTGGTCATTTCACAGCTGTTGGTAAAGGTATATTGCACATGATAAGAGGTTGTTTATTGTATGTTTCCATCTAAGGAGTGTGTTTTAATTTAGAGTTGGATAGCAGTTGGAGGATTGTCATGAGGGTTTATATTGGAATTGATTTAAGAGGCATTTTTTTTGGTTGGTTTTTTAACTAAGTCTAGTGTGGTGTATTTTGAGTGCATGTTGTTAACCCTTGGGGAGCTGTTGCTGCTTTAGGTGGGATGTTTAAGTTCAGAATGGTATGACTCAACAAGTTTTTCCCTGTTGATGTGCTATGATGTTTAGAGGCTACTGCGATGGGTCTGTTTGATTTCTTGATAACATAGTTTAAAATACTATTGACGTGGTGTGTTCTTGTTCTGATAGTATGTCAGTTGGCCATTTCTGTTTAAGGTTTAGAACTATTTTTTAGCAGGTTTTACAACCTGTATGTTTTTGCTCTTTTAGTCAATAACTCATTGGCCTTGGATGAGGTATTAGTTTGCAAGACTCTTGTCTTCACTTTGTGCGGTTAAGGCAATGTTGAGCAGGATGTTACCTTGAGGTTTGTTTAAATCTCTGTTGTCATGTAAGACCTCAGGTCTTTAATTGGCAGTTGGTGTTAGAAGTTGGTGGTAGGGCTGTCTTGGGCCTGTTCTGAGCTTTTGGAGTTTCTAGATTTATTATTGGCATTATGGTCTGATATTGGGCCTGTTGTCCAGTTCTATTATTAGTGTTCTTCAACCTAATTCTCATCAGATTTCCTAGGATCCACATGTGTGTGAAGTATGCGGCTTATACTAGATTTAGGATAGTTGTTGTCTTGGTTTGTTTGCTTAAATTAACACCAACTCACATATCAATTCCTTGTTCAGAAATCCTTTGATTGGCTTTATTGTCAGAACTCATTCAACATCATGTTTGAAACTTGCTCATACCAATCTCTTGCTCTAATTGCACTTTGTTTTGATCCATTGGTTTTCAATTACACTTCACAAGCATATGTGGCATGTTCCTTCAAATTTCAATATAGATGAATCTTTTCAGATTTTTGTCAGCACCATCATAATGTCCATACAAAAACAAGTGATTTGGACTTTTACTTTGTGAAAATTGATCAAGTTTTGTTAGAGTTTTGAACCAAATCGTTTCTTGAGTGTTGCCTTGAATTTACCTTTGCTTGTCGAGCATCTGCGTGCACAGTTTGGTATATATGTTTAAAGGGTGGCATTAATACACGGATGTATTGCCACCCCAGTGGTTAAATTCCTTGCCTTAAGTATCTTGCCATGCGCCTGTACCCCTATTCGATCCCCGGCGGGGACATATTTTGTTCTTTTCTCATGTTTTCCATGTTTTTAATATTTAATCTTCCCTTTCCTTTTTCTATCACATGCGTGCGCTGGGTGGGATGGTTATGTTCTGAGCCTGCAGCCATGAGGTCAAGGGTTCAACCCCATGTGAAAGCATTTCTTCTTTTTTTAGCACTTATTTGTTTTGTTTTAATTCTTTTCCTTTTTATTTTATTTATTTTTAAAATAGTTCTTTTTTTAATATTGTAAAAAAACCAAAAAAGGGTCTTATTTTACTTTCCATCCTTTTTTTTTCCATTTACTTTCATTATTTTTATTTTGAATTTACAAATTATATTTTCTTTCTCATTTCATCTGCGATTGAGTTATTTGGTGTTTACTTGGCTTTGTGCCATGATCCCCCTAGGATTCCTAGTCCCTCCGTTTAGGATGGGAGTAGGAGAGACATTAGGCGTTCAATCCTATGCATGATAACATTAGGTTAGTTCTCCCCTTTCATCTCAACTTTATGAGCATTGTACATGATAACTTTAGGGTCCAGTTTCCCCTTAGTTTGAGTCTTTCTATTCTCATCTCCTAAACAGTTCAAAACACTTAATAAAGGATAGTTTGTGTCGTACGCTACGAGCCTTAAGTATTCGAGGAATGATGGTTGAGGGGCCTCCTCTCAACTGTCTAGTGTGTTTAGCGTATGCCCTTTTAGGCGATATGCGACGCATTCGCTCTCGAGTCATAGTCTTTAGTGCGACATGAGTTTCAAACAATAACTCAATCCACTTCTTGTCTTAAAAAACACAAAACAAAAACATCAAATCTTTTTTATCCTTCGGGATCTTAATTGGAAAACCATTTTCATAAAGAGTTTTGTTAAGCTTTGATTCTACTGCAAACAGACATCATCCCTAACTGCTGGAATCACTGTTTAACCCTACTCGGTTTAAAGCGCTTGAACCAACCTGTGGTCGTGTCATCCTGAACTACGTTTGCTCTGATTTCTCGTACCAGACGAGGATACGTAGGCACAAGACGGCGATGTCTTGGCGAGCAACCTTCCTCCACTTTCACCCGTAGTTTTCCGAACTACGTTGACTCTGACTTTCCTATTGCACGAGGGAATACGTAGGCATAGAGCAGCGATGCTCTATCGTGTCTCTTTTCTTTTCTTTTTTCCCCGTGAGTCGTAGCTAGATAGTTTTACACCCTTTTAGACTAGACAATAAGCGTGGACCCCGTCGAGTACGACGGACGTGAGGGGTGATAATACCTTCCCCTTGGGTAACTGACTCCCGAACCCGAGATTTGGTTGCGATGACCTGTCTTATTCCCTTTCCGTTAGGTTTTCTCTGATCGTTTCCTTTCCCTCTCTTTGGGATAAATAACAAGCGGTGGTGACTCTTCTGTCTTTGTCGGCCCTTCTTTGCAGCGATGCAACAACTGGCGACTCTGCTGGGGACTTTTCTCATCCCCTACGCGAGTCAATCCTAGCGCTTGTGTGTTTTGTCTTTGGGTGTGTATATATGTGTATATGTGTTGCATTTGCATTTTTTATTATTGCACTTTACTTTCAGCATTGTTATATATATCATGTTGTTGTGTTGTGGGTGGGGATGTTCCATTGAGAGATAAGCCAAAACCCAGGCTTTAGCGTAACCTTAGCATTAGAAGTGGAAAGTAGTGATGGACCTCTATGGCAGCATGCACTAGTCCTCAAGAAATTTGCATTCAGACGAGGGTTTCTTTGAAGATGTTTCATCCTGCTGGTCAGGACAGAGATGTTGGATCTGAAAGCTGTCGACTCTGGAGAGCGTTCATTTGGGAGTCAACTAAGTGAGGCCGCTTTGTGAAACAATGATGCCAAACCAAAAATGGTGAACGTATCATTGTTTCTAGAAAGTTTGTGATGCTGACGACCGCATAGGATGCCAGACCTTATTGGAGATAAGTTCATACCTGTGAGTGGGAGGGTTTGCAGGAAACCTTGACCTCCAGCCTCCCATTTGTCTTATCAGTATGAACAACTACAGTGGAATCCTGTACTATTGCTATATGGTTTTCTCGCTGACGCGAAGTGCTGTTTCATTGCTGTCAATGGCACATCAACCTTGATCCTCTGTTGCATTTCATATTGCATTGCATGGCATTTGCATTTCATTTGCATATCAGGTGTTCGAGACTGGGTTTTGTTATCCTGATCCAATTTTTCTTCGGAACTAGACATTATCTTTTCAAGGAAGACAGAAGTTGACTATGGATCAGATTCAAGCAAAGCTGAGGGAAGTCCGAAACTAGATGGGACAATTCATGGTGAATATGCAAGCCTTGTGTCTGGACTAGAAGATGCTTAGGGAGGAAGTTCATCAGTTGAAGACTCAGATGGGCCTGATCTCAAAAGTCATAAGAAACGGGTTAAGAAAGGAAGGCAATTATGTGCTTGAAGCTGCAGCAGAAATGGCTATTCCACCTTTACCTGTGGAACCTCTCCCAAGGCATGATGTGCCTCAAAGATCTTCTACACAACCTGAGGCTCCATAATTTTCCTGTTAGTAGCTACCTCTTGTTTCCCAAGGCAATCCTAGGATTAGGAGGTATGCTCAAAGGATAAAGCAGCTCGACAGAATCTTTGACCATATCCCTATGACTTATGCTCAGTTGTGGCAACTCTTACTTCAACTTCGTTTGGTTAAACTTCAGACTATGTCTCCATTTACTGATGAGCCACCACAAGGCTATGATGCAAGCGCCCATTGTGATTTCCATTCAGGGGCACCGGGACATAATATCAAGAACTGCAAAGCTTTTAAGCATAAAGTTCAGGACTTAATTGATTCGAAGGCGGTTGAATTTGCGCCGGGCAGCGTGAGCGTACCAGGAGATTTTAGTCCAGTTGCTGCGAAAGAGGTGGATGTTCCTATTCTCTCCCCTGAAGTTACATCGGGTCAGGAGTATGTCTTGCAATCTGTAATTTCAGAGTCTCCATGCCCTCATCTGTTGCATGTTCCTGGGCCAAGCCTGAGGATGAAAGTTCCTGAACAAAGGGAGTCCTCGATACCTCAACAATCTTTTGGGTATTTGCATCAAATATCTATTCCCCTCCAGAGTCAACGGTTATACCGTCATCAGCCGCGTCAACACGCCCGACAAAGACCAAGGAAGCCAGAGAGGTGTTTCACCCAGCTGCTGTTGTCGTACAGTCAGATGTTGCCGGATTTGATCAGAGGTGGATTGATAGTGCCAAAGAAGATTAATCCAGAGATTCATGCACTTCATCCAGATTTTGATGGCAACGCCCGTTGTGAGTACCATGTTGGGGCACAGGGGCATTTAACCGAAGACTGTAAGGTGCTTAGAAGTAAGATTCAAACTCTACTTAACTCCAACGCGTTCTCTGTCACACCGCAAGGTATTCAGATCAACGATCTTTCTTCATCCAGTCAGATGGGTTCGGCAGCTAATGATATGGAGGGATACACCGAAAGCAGATGTTCCGAAGAGTATCAGAATGACTTCGACGAGCAATTCTAAAGATGGTTGGTTCACCAGCAAATCAAGACTTGAAAGCCCAATTCCCTGAAGTTGGCAGCTCTTTTTATCTTGTCATTTTCTTGCATTTGTAGTTTCTTTTCTGTTTAAGTGCAAATTTCATTTGTAAAACGTGTTTGTTTTTGATTGATAATGATAATGAAATGAATATGCATGTTTTGATTAAATCCATTCGTGTTCACTCAATACTTTTTATTTATGTCAAACGCTTGTTTAAGCGGAATCCGAGGGAGGATGACGAAGTTGAAAAGACACAAAGCTTCCGATAGTATGCTTTTGAATAAACCTCTGGTGATGATGTACAGACATTGTTTCAAATTCCTAAACACCGGAGAGATAAGGAGTTAATCCCTAGTTAACCCATTTGAGCCTAGTAGTAGGAGTTTCTTTCTGAAAACAAAAAAAAACTCAATCTTAACCTGGGGTAGGATAGGTGTCAGTTAATTTGACCGAGCATCCAAATTGTAGAAGGGAGTGTTCCCGTTCGAGGATCAATCACACCTGTATAGGTCGTACCTAAAGAACTACAGTGGTTATCCAAGAGTTAGTCAGTCACAACCCTATCAAACAAGTAGACAAGCTGGTGTCACACGATTTGTTCCTGAAAAATCAATCAAAAGAAAAGAAAAAATATAAAAGAAGCCCGTTAAGTCGATAACTTGTAAACAAGTGGCTTAGGAAAAAATTAGGGCATCCCGCTTGACTTTAAAATCAAAAGAAACTTAAAAGAGTTAGTCCAGGCATAAATAGGGAAATCAGAAACACGATATAGAACAAGTCGTGTGACTCCAGACACCAAAGACGAAAGCGAGTGACTGTCACTCTGAAAAACTTGTGGTTTCCTAAACCATCGCTCTTGTCATTCAACCTTTGAGAGGTGAGCGCTTGTGTCGAATTAGCTGAGTATAAGATTGGAGAACATCAAGGACAATGGGTGGGTTAAAATAAACATAGAGCCTTATATCCTTCCTTTCTATAACCGTGAACCTGACCATGTTACAACCTTTAAAAGTCCTAATTAAAGCAGGTTAGTTTCGAAAGCATACGTCGGTAAAGATCGCATCGAAACAGAATCCTAAAAGGATTCCTCTTACTAAATTGTATTAAGGTTGACAATCTGATAAGTGATTCATTCACTATATGTCACAAATTTTTTCTAGTGAACAGACTTGGATTTCAAAACTGTCATATGCATTGCATTAATATTATCATTTGCAAAATGAATTGTTTTACTTGCGAGTAAGCACTTGACATCAGGAGAGCTTCTACAATGCGAAGTTTGATCGAGCTAAGATGCAAAACGCCGGAGAGCTCCGTCAAACAAGGGCATGCCAAAGGATCACATAAGAGGAGTCAGTCATTCCAAGATTCAGTTAATCTGGGGAATCAGGTCGAGATTCGATAAATCTCTCGAAGTCAAAGGCACTTCTCCAAATCCGCCTGTCAGGGGCAAAGTCATTGCGAGGCTGGGGCAAGCTACCCCAAGAGCACGAAAGCTCCTTATCTAGCAGACAATCAACTTGAAGTACCTCTTCAAGGTTCAAAGTGCTAAAGCAGTCCACATCAAACCGTTAGGGTACATAAATTTCAGGTTTCCTTTCGAGGAAGGTTTTATAGAAGTCCCATAGGCTGGGGCAAAATTGGAAACATAGGAACTGTTCCTCTCCATATCTTCAGAGCTTATTAGAGTTATTCAAGCAGGTTCAGTCAACCTTCAAGTTCAAGACGAATGTCAGGAAGTCATAGAAATTATCCCCTGACCCACGTCAAACTTGTATCCAGATAGAGCATTTCTCAACCTCAGTTGTACCTGACCTTTCACTAAAAACCTAAAGCCCAATCACACTTGGCACATCCAGTGGAGTTGCTACGTCTCTATCCCTACAAAATGAAGATGTCAGATCAGAAGTATCTCGCCAACAATGATATACAGTCGAGATCAGTCTTTCCCCAGCAGGTTGGAACCCCGTAGAATCAAGGTTATCCTCAGTAGGTCGAGATTGATATCTCTAGCAGAGTAGGATCATCTCCAGCAAGTAGGCATGGGATTATCCCCAGCAGTGGAACGAATTCAAAATTTTGTTTTCCCCACAGATTCTGAATGACAGGCTCCTTTCCCCCGAAATTCTAGGTCATCGGCTCGTTCCCCAAGCGGAACTTGTTACTGTTGAGTTTATTTCTCATTTTCCCCAAGCAAAGGTCGATGTTGATTCCCTCATTGCTTAATCCCCTACCAAGTCAGTGGAGTAGCCTTCTTCCCCGAGATTTTTTATCTCCATCCTCAACAGAGAAAGCTTGGGACGGTTCCCTAGTAGATCTTATTTATAATCCCTAACAGATAGAAAATTAAATCCTCAGCAGGGTGGAATCTCTGGAAGAATAGAGCCATCCTTCAGCAGTCTGCCTTGATTACCAGCAGAGTTGTCTGTTCCCCGCAATGTTGTATTCTGGAAGACCATCCAGGGTCGATTCCCCTGGTAGAGTGGAGTTATTTTCCTCCAACCGAGTTGTTCGTTCCCCGGAAGAGTTGTATTCTGGCAGGTCATCCGGGACATTTTCCTCAGCAGAGTTTGATTCTGATCCCCGGCAGAGTGGATTTGTGCTTAGCAGAGCAGTTTTACCCAGAAGTTTTCTCGGAGGCCGTCCAAGGCTTATATTCCCCGGCATGAGTCCGTTTGCACTAGGCGAGCCTAGTCTTTCCCCAGCGGAGTTGGTTTCCTCTCTTCAGCATTTATTTTGCTGAAGTGGTTCCTTTGCATTTGCATCGTGCATAACATCCTCCCAAACGCGTAGCATTTCCATTTCGAATGGAGCATTACACCATATTGAAACATGTGCATGTGAAACATAAGCCAGGTTGTTACCTCTTTGTTTTCGGGTGTATCTTCAGCAATTATCAGTATATTTCTCAAGCCTGTGTGGTATCCAGGCCTCCAGAAAGATCATTGACAGATGTGTTCATCTTATCATTCTCTCCAACAGAGTCTATTTATTCAAGTTCATATTTCCCCAACGGATTTCTTCACCCAGATGGTGAATCGACGAATGTTCTTCTCAACTTGGGGTTGAACCGATCTTTGGGTTCGATGCTCACTTTTATTTAGCGAATGACTGACGACAAAGTCAGTTGATTTTGAGAACTGACGGTGAAGTCAGATGATTTTGAGAACTGACGGCAAAGTCAGATTTGATATTGATGTTGCACCCCAAAATTTGACCAACATTTCTTTACCTAGCTTATGTTTCATTTCATTCACCTTAGCATTATCATTTGCATTTCATTGATATGTATGCAGGAGATCAAGAGGTATGACTACCAATCAAGAGCTACACAAGACTATGAAGCTAGCCAAGAAGGTTATTCAAGTGTTCAAGGGTAGATATCTTTGTCAGAGGAGTCAGAAGATCCTCAGAGAGAGTGGTTGGAACCAAGGTGGTGTGCCTCCTGACTTGAGAGTTGGGGGAGCTCCTCAGATGATTCTGAAGCCAAGAATGTGGACTTGAAGCCTTGATAGAGCTTATGAGATGTCTTGAAAGCCATCATGAAGCCTAGACAGGTCATTGTGCAAGGTTAAGAAGCCTCAGCCATGAGTGGTGTAATTAGGGTTTGACTGGGTCAACCCTAGGTCAACTGATGATTTGGAGAGGGTTGAGACCTAATCCAAGAGCCATGTGATCATGGATTGACACATTGAGATGTTATAAGGATGATTCCAAGGTCAACTCATCATGATTGAAGATTTTGAGAAGTTTCAAACTAGGGTTTCTAAGGCTTGACAGTGTAAAATCCCCTAGTTTGACCCATATCTTCAAGGCTGTTTAGCCCAAGATGTGATTGTCATCTCATCTTACCCCCAACATAAATGTTGTAGAGCTTGCTCTTAGATTTAATTTGAGTACTAGAAGTCCTTGATAGGATTTGTAGAACTCAAGTTATGGTTTTGACAAGTTACAGGTCATCTGAGGTATGTGAATCTGGGGCCTTGAAAGTTACCCCACTTGCATCAAACTTTTGCCCAAGAAGGATGATTCCTATGAACTTTTGGTCAACATTAATGTTGTTCCTTATCTTCTTAGCTTTCTAGAGAGTACTAGAAGTCCTTGATAGGATTTGTAGAACTCAACTTATGGCTTTGACAAGTCAAGGGCATTTTGGTCATTTGGAGATTACAGGTCATTTCAAGCATAAGGCCATAACTCCTATTTCCAAGCTTCAAATGGAAAAATCTTCAACATAAAACTTGCTTAAAATGATTTTTTAAGGCTAGTAAGGATGTCATGAGATGTTGAAAAGGCTTGTAGCTCAAAGTCACGAAAATGACCTAAAATAAGGGCATAAGTTAAATAAACCAAAGTTGGAAATTGATATTTTCAACCTACACATCCAACCCATGGCATGTAATATATCATTTTGACTCTAGAAAACATTTTAGAAACAATGGTTTAGCCACATTTTTGATTTGAGATTCAATTCATGGACTTGCTTTGAAAAGCACTTGCTTGCATATTAAGTAACATGTGCATAACTTAAAATTAGGGCATGGGCAAGGAACTTGGCAAGCTAAACCCTTCCAAAATGTCACTAGGGGAGAAATTGAAAGAGATTGAGATGAATTTCAAGCTGCAAACAGAATTGAGCATGGCATGATAAGTGATTCAAAATCTCATGACATGAGATGTGTAAAATCTCATTGGAAGGATCTAGAGGGTTCTAGATCATCCAAACTTCATCTATATATTGAGTAGAATGGATCCATGGCAGAGTTTGGTGATTATTGAAGGATTGAGCTTAGTTTGAGATTGAGTTTTCATAGCTTTCAAGTGCAATCGGTTTCACCAAATTCCTCCATTTCCTTCCATTTTCTTGATTGATTCTTCTTCCATGAGTGTCAAGGATTGATTCCAGACCATTTCCAAGAAGAATTGGTGGCTAGATCGTGTGGGAGCAAGTGGTTTTCAGCACCTACAACTCAACATCGTGTTTCAAGATTGAAGCACTTTCCATTGAATCTTTTGCATACAGGAGCAAGGAGGAGGTTCAGTGATCGTGTCCAGAAGATTTGAGGGCTTGAAGTGAAGATTTGGTGCATCTGTTATTCAAGAATTTCCAGGTTGGTAATCTTCTTCCTATAGCATGATTTAGGTATAATTAGGTTGAATTAAGGTGCTAGATTAGTTGTAGAATGGCCTAGGATGAATTTCAGATGGTTAATTGATGAATTAGAGACAAAATAGGAAGATCACCATTTTCGGTTGAGATTGGGAGATGTTGATTCTTGGGGTTTCAGAGGAAACTATGGGCATGGTTGAGTTCGTGGCAAGATTTGGAATGAGTTTCATGTTTTGACCTCTTGGATTGGAGGCCTCTAAGAAGAACTAGGGTTGAAGGGGACGATCGGAGCTCCACCGGCGGTGGCCGGAGCTGGGCGCGAAGTTCAGACGTTTGAAATGGAGAAGATGAAGTTCTCACCATTGGATGATGGATTGACCATTGACTGGGAGAAGATCCAAGGGCCACGTTTTAATTCTGATTTGTGAAGGGTTTCTGATGAAACGATGCGTTTCATTTATTCAGGCGTTTGGGCCTAATGGTTTAAGTGCTATCCACACCCCTCAGCGAGCCCAACCCATGTTTTTAACTGAAAATGTTTACTTCCTGCACCGTGTGTTTGGTTATTTTAATTGGATTTTCATTTAATTTCCATTTAATTCATGGTTTTTGTAAAAATCATAACTAATTGAATATTAATCCAACCACACCCATTCTTTTTGCATATTAATCATGATTGAGCCTATTATTTTTTAGAGAAAAAATATTTTCATTTCATGTAATTTCTGATTTAATTGGAATTTTGCATTTTAATTGATATTAAAATGTTCATGTTTGAAGCATAATTTTGTGGAATTTTGTTTGATCTCGTGGTGATGATTTTGAGCCTAATTTTTTGTGCGTGATTAGGCTAGACATGTATGATACCATAGTAATTTTCTCACATTTTTGTGATGAAAATAGGTATGCTTTCTAGATTGATGTTTAGATGCTTCCTTTTTAGGGTTTTAGGTTGATGCCTTAGAATGTAGGATTTAGTTCTAGGTCCAATTTGATGGTTTGATGTTTGAAACTAATGTGGTAGAGTCATGATTGACATAGGTTCCCATAGTAATTTTTGTAGGATTTTACAATTGATTTTAGTATTTTAGTTAGGACTAACTCTAGTGCTAGGTTTTAGGTGATCCTAATTTACTAATTCAACTAGTTTAACTCACTTAGTTCCCTTAGATTAGAGTTTGTGCTTGGTTTGCCTTTGATTGAGATTGAAGACAAGTTGAAGACAAGGAAGATGCTTGAAGTTGCTTGGATCTTTGGATTTGTTTGTGCCTGAAGGTGTCTGATGAAGATTAGGAGATAGGACATAGGGAGAGCCTTATAGTTAGAATGATTTCTTTCACAAATATGGAAAGCATCTTGTGCTTCCATTCCTCCCAATGACTAAAAGTCCTTCTCAGATATTCACATCCCTCCTCTGGAGGGATGAGTGGCTTTATCTGGGAAGTAGAACTTTGAGGGAACCAGTCTCTCATAATGATGAACCCTTACAGGCTTCCTTTGGTTGTCAGTAAGCTGTTTATCATTTCCACTCATCATGTTCAACCAATTATCCTCTGGTTTGAGTTTCTTGAAAGATGTTGGGCTTGAGTTTGAAGATGAAGACTTCATTGAAGAGTGTGGTAGAGGATAATTCCTTGAGCATTGCCATTGTAGCTGAAGCTTGAAGGGCTTGAAGAACAAGTTGATACTTGAAGACCCAAAGGAGATTGAATGAAGAGCTGAGGCTTGAGAAAGAATTGAAGGATGAAGTTGACAGAAGTGATTAAAGATTACCCTGAGAAGCTGAAGCTTGTAGATGAAGAAGACCAAGTTGAAACTGATAAAGCAAAGAGAGCTGAAACTTGAAGATTAAGTTGATACTTATGAAGAGGATTCAATTGAGGATGAGTGTAAAGCTGAAGATGAGGAATAAAAGACCAGTTGATACTTGAGACTTGAGAGCCTGAGGGAATCAAGTTGATACTTGTGGTTAAGAGCATAGCCTAAGGGTGGAGTTGACTGGGAGATGAAGCTTGAAGAAGAAGATTAAGTTGATAGGTTGAAACCTGGGGAAGCAAATTGATATTTGTCATGAAAGATGATAGCCTTGAAGGGTGGTGGAAGTCTGAAGACTGAGTTGATGTCAGAAGAGCTGAAGCTTGGGGATAGAAGAGAAGGATTGTTGACCTGCTTTCTTGTCTGTTTTCTTTTCTGTGTTGATGTGCCTTGTTTGACTTGCTTGATGCATTAGAATAAGTCCATATCTAGACTGACTTTAATCTAGGAGCATGATTGCACTAGAGGTTGAGTTGCTCCCTCTGCTTGTATTGTTACTGTATGGCTTTGCTTGCGGGTATTCGGTAGAGCCCTGCTCCCTTGCCCATGTGGTTTATCTTGTTTGATAGCATTCCATTTTCTTCTGTATGATTGCAGTCTCTTGTATTTTGTTTGATAGCATGTTATCTTTTTCTGTATGATTACTGTTATTCGTTCTGGCTTGAGGTTAAGATGAGCTTGTGGAGGCTGATGCCCCACACACATTTCCTCCCTCACTCGCATTGCATGCATTTTACAGTCGTTTACTGTTTACTGTTTAAGCTGATGCTTTATCTGTTTCTGTTTATCATTGACATGATCCCTTAGGACTCCCATTTCCTTTGATAAGGAAGTGATGATAGAACTTTAGGTTGAAACCTATGCATGATAACTTCTAGGAGTTCCCTGTTTCAAACTTCAACTATAGGATGAATCCTTGGCATGACAACAGTAGGACTTGATAGTCTCCCCTTAGTTGAGCCTGTTCTCTTCTCATCTTAAAACAGCTTAAGATACAGTAATCATGGATGATTTCTTTCGTACGTTATGAGCCTTAAGCTATATGAGAAAGGATTGTTGGAGAGCTTCTTTTCAACAGTCTGGATGTTTAGTATGGCACCCTTTGGGTGACATGCAACGCATTCGTTCTCAGGTCATAGTCTTTAGTGCAATTGAAATTGCAAACAACTATAAAAAACACTTCCTCCGTAAAAGACAAAAAACAAACTCCAAACTTTTTTGCCCCGTGGGCCCATAAGTAAAAGGAAAGCTTTTCTGAAGAAAAGAGTGTCATTAAACTTCAGCGCCAACGCAAACAGGCTTTGTCCCTAACTGCTGGAACTGCTGTTTAACCCTACTCGATAAAATAGATGAATCTGAATCCCCGTAATCCGTATTACCCCGAACTACGTAAACTCTAATCTCTCATATCTGTTGAGAGTACGTAGGCACAATACTGACGTATTGGCGAGCCACCTTCCCCATAACCCGTCGTAGGTCGAACTACGTTGACTCTGATTTCTCATTCTCTGATGAGAATACGTAGGCATAAAGCGTGATGCTTTGCCGAGTCATTTTCTTTTCTGTTTAAGCCAGCCTTGATAGGTAGATAGATAAACCAACTCGTCCAGTAAACACAACAGGTGTGGATCCCGTCGAGTACGACGGACGTGAGGGGTGCTAATACCTTCCCCTTGCGTAACCGACTCCCGAACCCAGACAACGGTTGCGACGACCTTGTCTTATACCTTTTTCGTCAGGTTTTTCCGATCGTTTCCTTTCCCGTTTTGAGGGATAAATAACGAAAGGTGGCGAATCTTCTGTTTTGCCGGCACCTTATTTTCGCGGAAGCGACAATTGAGTTCGGACGGTGAAGTCAGATTATTTTGAGAGCTGACGGCGAAGTCAGATGATTTTGGGAACTGATGAAGAAGTCAGATGTTTTTACGGATTTGATGTTGAGTTCTGACGGCGAAGTCAAATTATTTTAAAAGCTGACGGCGAAGTCATATGATTTTGGGAACTGACAGCGAAGTCAGATGTTTTTACAGATTTGATGTTGAGTTCTGACGGTGAAGTCAGATGTTTTTACAGATCTAATGTTGAAAGCTGACGATGAAGTCAGATGATGTTGAGAACTGACGGCGAAGTTAGATGATTTTGAGAACTGACGGCGAGGTCAGATCTTTTTACCGAATTGATGTCGAGGCCTGACAGTGATGTCAGATGCTTTTACCGATTTGAAATCGAGGATTGACGGCGAGGTCAGATCTTTTTACCGACTTGATGTCGAGGCCTGACAGTGATGTCAGATGCTTTTACCGATTTAAAATCGAGGATTGACAGCGAGGTCAGATCTTTTTACCGACTTGATGTCGAGGCCTGACAGTGATGTCAGATGCTTTTACCAATTTGAAATCGAGGATTGACAGCGAGGTCAGATCTTTTTAACGACTTGATGTCGAGGCCTGACAGTGATGTCAGATGCTTTTACCGATTTGAAATCGAGGATTGACGGCAAGGTCAGATCTTTTTACCGAATTGATGTCGAGGCCTGACGGTGATGTCAGATGCTTTTACCGATTTGAAATTGAGGATTGACGGCGAGGTCAGATATTTTTACTGACTTGATGTCGAGGCCTGACGGTGATGTCAGATGCTTTTACCGATTTAAAATCGAGGATTGACGGCGAGGTCAGATCTTTTTACCGACTTCATGTCGAGGCCTAACGGTGATGTCAGATGCTTTTACCGATTTAAAATCGAGGATTAACGGCGAGGTCAGATCATTTTACCGACTTGATATCAAGGCCCGACGGTGATGTCGGATGCTTTTACCGATTTAATATCGAGGACTGACGTCGAGGTCAGATCTTTTTACCGACTTGATGTTGAGGCCTGACGACGAGGTTAGATGCTTTTACTTGATAGTGATGACTGACAGTGATTTCAGATTCTTTTACCAACTTGATATGGATGACTGACGGCGAGGTCAAATGTATTTCTGACATATTGTTAATGACTGACGGTAAGGTCAGATGTTCTTAACGACTTGACGTCAATGTTTCGTATTTGGTCATGAGTTAGCTCATTGTCCTTGCAACCATCAGATACAATTATTTATGGGGACTTTATTCCAGTGAACAAGTTTATTTGGTTATTGTTTCATTCTACGGTTGTCAAATTTCCGGGTTCTTTTGTATTCAACTGTCTTTTACCTCAAATGTTTGAAAGTCGTTCGCTTTTCATCCCTTCAGGTCCAAGACACTTGAATAGGGGCAGCTGTTGCACCCCAAAATTTGACCAACCTTTTTCTTAATATTTGGCTTATGTTTCATTGCATTTTAGCAGTTTTGCATTTGCATAGCATAGTTCTTACAGGGGATCAAGTGTTTGTTTGTGTATCATCCAAGAGGAAAGTCTTTTATTAGTTTCAAGCTCAAGAAAAGGCACTGGTACAAACCATCAGAAGGTTGTCAAGGGGTTCATAAGGTTTTATCACTGGTGAGAACACAAGGTAGAAGTTTGTTAAATACCTCAGAGGTCATAGTGAAGTTGAAATGGTCACTCAGTTCATCTAAACAATGCCTAGGCAAAAAAGGAGAGATTAGGGTTTCATTTTTAATCAGGCTAAATTTGCTTTTGGAGCAAAACCTGATTCCATGGTCTTCCATATGTCCTAAGGTGTTTGAGGATGGGTGATTAACCATCTATTTTAATCAGAAGAGCTCAAATTGATCAGTTGATTGAAACTCAAGAGATTTGGAGAAAAAGTCAACTGTGCTGTTAAAAAGTCAACTCCTGACTTTTGAGGTCAAGATCATAATCCTTAATTTCAATATGACCAATGGGTGTAATTTGATCAATAAAAGTCAAGGGAATCATGAAAAATCAAGAATTGTTGAAAGTTGCCATTTTGGTGCATTAGGGTTTTAGAAACCTTCTATTTTTGGAAAGTTTCATGGTTGAAGCAGCCATCTTCAAGGTCATTTTTCTTCATGATCAAGGTTTCAAATGAACTTCTGGCCAACATAAAATTTGTTCCTTGTATCTCAAGCTTTCGTTTGAGTACCAATTCATAATCATATGATATTTGGAGCTCAAGTTATGATCAATCAAAGTTGGGAATTTCAATGATTTCAAAACTGTTAAGTTTGGACAAATTTTCGCACCACTTTGAAAGCCAAATTTCATCCAGCTCTTGATGTCAAATGAAAATTTGTGCCAAATGAAAGTTGTAGAGCATGTTACAAGCTTTCCAAAGAGTCTAAGAAGTCCTTAATATGATTTGTGAAGCTCAAGTTATGGATGTGCATAGTTGAGGAAAAATAAGCCAAATCCATAACTTAGAATTTTTCTAAGTTATTTCTGGACAGCTTGCTTGGTATGATTTTCAACATCATTTTTCATGGTCGTCCAATCCTCAAATCAAGATGACTCCAACATGAAATTTTGTTTTACTCTATGCCCTCTTTTATTTGAGCACAAGAAGTAAGAAAATGGAGTTGTGTGCACAAAGATATCATTACTCAAAGTTGGTGGTTTGAACATGTTTTCAAGACTCATATTACGTAGCACTTTGGCATAACCTTGTATTTTCATCATACAACCTGTTGCATTCACAAACCATGCGCATGAATTTACACTTTGAGCACACCAAACACTTCCCAAAATGAACCAACACAACATGTACCCTTGTTGTTCATTTTTGAATCCTTTGCCCAAACAAGAAAGAGACAAGCCGCCCTCATTTTGACCTTTGCAGCCCCAACCTATGCTGCTCTTCCCACTCCAACAGAACCACCTCCAAGACAAGCATGCTCTTGTCCTTGTTCATCACCCACCATTGATGAAAGGAATTTTGAAATAGTGCAAATCTATCCATTGGTCTTTCACCACAGTAAAATCCTCCAAAATCCCCTTTTCACATCCTATTTAAGCTAACTAGGGCAAAACCCTAGCCTCCATTATTGCAAGAGAAACCAGATTTTGTGAACCATTTTCAAATCTTCCAAAACCTAAAAAAACTGCCTGTTGAAAACTGCATACCAGCAGCCCCTTCAACCACCCAATCACCTAAAACAATCATCCACACAACCCACAAATGACCTTTGGAAGGTGTTCAAACCTTTAAACCAGTCCAAAACTTCATATATAAAAAGTCACTTGTTGTTGAAAAAAGAAGAAAGCTTAAAGGAGGTATTGTGTGTCTGCTGCTAGCTTACTTTGGAGTTTGCAAGAGGTAAGTATTTCTAAACACTCTATTTTATATGCATCAGTGTCATCAAAGCATGTTTGAGTTTGTTTGTGTTCTTGGAGTTGGTTAACTCTCTTTTGATATATTACTTTATTATTGTGTTGACAAGCCTACTGTTGTTGGATGTACAATGTTGCTATGTGCATTTGCAAGTTGTTTGTGTGAGAAATATGCATTGAGTTAAGTTGTTTGTTTGTTGCTCAATATTATCTTGTTTAGGGTTACATTAAATGATGATGATACTGGATCTGTCTAGCTTGCATAGGATGTGATTTTTATGACTGTCTTCTTTGAAGGCTACTGCTAGCTATGTGTGTATGGATCTGTATCCATGTTGTCTTACCATTGAGTTCTGTGGACTCTTTTGTTTGGGGTACCATTAAGCTTATTTTGGTTTTACCTAGTGATTAGTTTATTTTTCTTGGAGATTGACCTCAAGCTTATGTTTAGTGCTCTGATCTCAACAATGTTACTTTCTGTTGTGAACTCAACTTAGTATATTTGGATCAGTCTAGCATTTGGAAGGTGCATAAATTCATCATTAGAGTGAGAGTTGTCATGGAAGTTCAAAACTGTTGTGTGCCCCCAATTCTGTTTATGTCCTTGCAAACAGTCTGTTTGTGTGGCTGGTTGAATGTGTTTTTGTGGAATTCTGGCTGCTTGTTAACCATTAGTGAATGGGTTAGGTTTTAGCAGTATAGTGATAACGCGAAATTGTATATATAAAATGACATGTGTTTTAACTAATATTTGACTGATTTCACTTCGAATTCAGGACATTCCATGCTATTTGTCTAAGTATTATGCAGGTATTCGAAGAACATGTCCAAGCAAAACAATATGAAGAAAAGGAGCAAAAACAAGTGAAAAATAGATGAAAAACCAAGAGAAAAACAGCAAAAACGAGTTTTACTGATGTGACGACCGTCACACAGTCGTTACGCTCGTGATGCGTGTGACGACCGTCACACCTCCATGACGACCATCATGCGGCCAGAACGTGCAGAATGAAGTCACGTGCAAAAATTCCCCCTCAAAGACCAAAAGTGTGGCCACTAACTCCTACTTTTCTGCCTCAAACCCACTTCCTGAAGGAATAACCGTTAGATACTCTCCCTCTATAAAAGGAAGAGGTTGGGACCTGAAAAAGGGAGCCGCATTCAAGACAACGAAGTGTTGCCAATTCATCTTCATAGCAACCTTACCGTTCTTATATTCTTATTTGTTTCTCTTTTCCTTCTCTGTATTCTTTGATATTTTGTAATTCCCATTTTCCTTGTACGATCAATTGGCACAAAGACTAGAATCCTGCCAACATTGTGGAGGATCTGCCCAAAAGCCAATTGGAATATTTACAGGTTTTCATTTTTAATCGTAATTGCAATTTTCATTATGATGTATGTTATTATTTACTGCTTTTATTTATGTATTACCATTTCTATTTCCATGTCTAGCTAAATTACCTTAATCGATATGTAATAATAATTCAGACGGAATTTGATAATAATTGGCGTAGTCTTTCTCTTTTCAAAATTCAGTTATGGTCTTAGTTTTTAATCAAAATTCTAAATAAACCTTTGTCACGACAGTGAGAAGCTATTTACGGTGGTTTTGCCACGACAGTGGGAAACCATATTAAGGTACGAACCAACAAGCGACAGCTGAGGCTAAGACCAGATAGTAAAAACTAGGCATTCGATTTAAAAACAGCGAAAGCACTTTAAAAAGGATTAGAACTTAGAGATTTTCAAAAGGTAACTCTAACCCCGAACGGGATAGAGACAACATACGTTCCGCCTTAGAGTTGCGACTAGCGTCAACAACCATCGTGAGACAAAAGTCTTTAGATCACTATTTTCTTCTTAAACTAAGTTTGAAAACACTTAATACGCCAGTAAATTGTCAAATCCCTGAAGAACATAGTTATTGCATATCGATTCATAAATTCATATCTTAAGTAAAAACCTTAGTTCCCTTTAGTTTACGCATCTACTCTATTATTATTCAACTTGAAACCAAACCGACCTAGCTAAACACCGTAACACCCGATAATACTAGATTGATTACGAGTCCCTGTGGGATCGATATCTATTATTACTACGCGATAGACTGTGCACTTGCAGTTAGATTTGTTAGACATAGAAAGTCGCGATCATGTTTTTGGCGCCGTTGCCGGGGACCCGTTTAGTCAATAGTGTAATCCTTTGTTACACAGTATAGACTAGGTTAACAATTCTCTCTCCCCCTACTCGTTCTTCAATTGTATGCCAAGTACTCGCTCACAAGGCGAAATCTTACAACCTACAATCGTCGAACTCGAGCGCTTCTTACATCTAAGAAGGCGCATCGTCGAATATCAACGAAGACACAACATTCCTGATCTTCTAGCTCATCCTCCTGTTGAAGAAGCAAAGATGGCTGAAGGACCTCAAAACAAATCGCTGAAGGCATACGCTACACCCTTTAAGATGGAGCCTAGAAGTAGCATAGCTGCCCCAGCTATAAATCGAACCGATTTCGAACTAAAACCGTCATTGCTGTCAGCTGTACAACAAAATCAATTCTCAGGAAATGCAACTGAGGATCCAAATGAACATTTAACGAAGTTTGTACAATACGCAGACACAGCGAAAGCAAATGGAGTAACTCCAAACGCAATAAGACTTCGTCTTTTCCCTTTCTCTCTTAGAGATAGAGTGTGGACATGGTTACAATCCTTACCATCCAACTCCGTTACGACGTGGGAACAGTTGAAGAACGTTTTCTTAGCAAGATATTTTCCGCCAAGCAAAACTGCTATGCTTAGAGCCCAAATCAACGGATTTCGACAAAAAGATACTGAATCTCTCTACGAAGCGTGGGAAAGGTTCAAAGATATGATGAGAACATGTCCTCACAACGGTCTAGAAGACTGGGTGACGATCCATACTTTCTATAATGGGCTTCTATACAACACCAGATTAACGGTAGACGCCGCCGCGGGCGGTGCACTTATGGATAAGCCATACGACAAAGCCTATCAACTAATCGAAAACATGTCTCAGAACCACTGCCAATGGGGAGGTGAACGCATTCCAGCAGAGAAACCCGCAGCGAAAGGTGGGATGTACGAGATCAGCAGCCTTGAAAAGTTTAACACTAAAGTAGATGCTCTAGCACAGAAAATCGACAGTCTGGCCGTTAACCCCACTACAACCGTCGCTGTTGTAACTCCAAACTGCGAGTTATGCGGAATCGCCACTCATAATGCGCCCGAGTGCCCATTGTTGGCCGGAATCCCACCAGACCAAGTAAATTACGCTCAAGGAAATCCTTACGCAAATACTTACAACCCAGGATGGAGGAACCACCAAAACTTTTCCTACAAGAACGATAATGCCTTGCAAGCACCAGGTGCTCCGCCAGGATATCAGAAACCAGCTGCTGCCCAGACTGCCCCTAGGAAATCAAACCTCGAGTTGATGATGGAAAAATTCATAGCTACTCAAGCTCAAACAAAAAAAGAATTCTTAAATCAAAACATACACACTAGCGAGAAAATTAAACAGCTGACCGGAAAAGTAGACGCTTTAGCCACCCACAATAAAATGCTCGAAACACAGATATCACAAGTGGCTCAACAACAAGCCTCTGCAGCTGCCCCAGCTGGAACATTTCCAGGACAGCCCGAACCTAATCCAAAAGGTCACACAAACGCTGTTATATTAAGAAGTGGAAAAGAATTGGAAGGCCCAACAAATCCTAGAAACAAAGATTTAGTAATGCAACACAAATTCGATAAACCAACCGAAAAGGAGTCTGAAACAGAAAAGAAGGAATGTGACGAGCAAAAAACCGCCAAAGATGAAAACTCATATGTGCCTCCAGCACCATATAAACCACTTATCCCTTATCCTCAAAGATTAATAAATTCCAAAACTTCAGGACAATTCAAGAAATTTGTTGAACTTCTGAAACAACTAAACATCACTATTTCGTTCACAGAAGCGATAACTCAAATGCCGTCATACGCTAAGTTTCTTAAAGAAATCTTGTCTAATAAAAGGAAAATAGAGGATAATGAGACAGTGACACTTACTGCCGAATGTAGCGCAATCATTCAAAACCACATGCCTCCTAAACTAAAAGACCCAGGTAGTTTTTCCATACCCTGCGTCATAGGAAAGTTCGTAATAGACAAAGCTCTATGCGATCTAGGAGCCAGTATAAGCGTCATGCCTTTATCTATATGCAAAAAGCTGAATATGGGAGAACTAAGACCAACTAAAATGTCCGTACAATTGGCTGACCGATCAGTCAAATACCCCGTCGGAATACTGGAAAATGTTCCAGTACGCATAAGACAATTCTACATCCCAACCGACTTCATAATCATGGACATCAAAGAGGACTCAGTTACCCCAATTATCCTAGGAAGACCGTTCCTAGCTACAGCCGGAGCTATTATAGACGTAAAGAAAGGAAGGCTAACATTCGAAGTAGGAGAAGAAAAGATAGAGTTCATCCTTACTAAATTCTTGAAGGCACCAGCCATCGATGACACATGCTATATAGTAGATGTAATTGACGAATGCATACGAGAATTAGAAAAGAAGGAAACTACATATTCTGAAATCATGAAAATCCCGATCCCTGCTATTCATGAAGACGACAACTGGCGTGCACCATACAAAGATGATAGTTTGAGCGAGATCTTAGCACTCACTCCAAATCACATGCCAGGTCCGAAAAACCCAGCTTTAGAACTTAAAGAGCTACCCAAAACTCTCAAGTATGAATTCCTAGATACATAATTCAAAAGACCAGTAATAGTAAACGCTAATTTAGGACAATCAGAAACTGAGCGATTATTAGAAGTCCTAAGGAGATACCCAACTGCGTTAGGCTATAATTTAAGCGATCTAAAAGGCCTAAGTCCCTCCATCTGTAAGCACCGTATCATTCTGGAGGAAGACTGCAAAACTTCAAGAGAACATCAGAGAAGGATAAACCTGATCCTAAGCACTGTAGTCAAAGACGAGATGAAAAAGCTACTAGACGCAGGAATCATATACCCAATCTCCGACAGCCAATGGGTCATCCTAGTACACGTAGTACCCAAGAAAGGATGCGTTACTGTAGTAAAGAATGCAAAAGGTGAATCGATAACCCAAAGAGTTGTGACCGGAAAAAGGATGTGTATCGATTACAGAAAACTGAACAAGGCGACTCGGAAAGATCACTTCCCTTTACCATTCATAGACGAAATATTGGAGAGACTAGCGAAACATGCGTACTTCTGCTATCTAGATGGTTATTCGGGATTCTTTCAAATCCCTATTCACCCCGATGACCAGGAAAAGACAACATTTACCTGTCCCTATGGTACTTTTGCCTACCGCCTAATGCCGTTCAGACTATGCAATGCTCCAGCAACCTTTCAAAGATGCATGATGGCAATCTTTGCAGATTTCATAGATGACATCATGGAAGTGTTCATGGATGACTTCTCTATATGCGGACCAAGCTTCGAAAGCTGCCTGTCGAATTTAGAAATGGTACTCAAAAGATGCGCCAAAGTGAACCTTGTCCTTAATTGGGAAAAATGCCATTTCATGGTCCGACAAGGTATCGTTTTAGGACACGTCATCTCTGAAAAGGGGATCGAAGTTGACAAAGCTAAAATAGAGATCATAAAGGATCTCTAGCCTCCGAAAACCGTATGAGAAATACGAAGCTTCTTAGGACACGCTGGATTCTACCGAAGATTCATAAAGGATTTCTCGAAAATCACAAAATCTCTTACAGGTTTGTTAATGAAAGATGTTGAGTTCATCTTCGACAAAGAATGCTTAGAGGCATTCGAAACTTTAAAATCTGCACTTATCACCGCACCAATCATGCAACCCCCAGATTGGCAACTACAATTCGAAATCATGTGCGATGCGAGTGATTATGCCGTAGGCGCAGTTCTAGGACAAAGGAAGGATAAGAAGCTTCACGCTATCTACTACGCCAGTAGAACATTAGACCCTGCCCAAATGAACTACGCCACAACAGAAAAGGAACTCTTAGCAGTCGTGTTCGCTCTTGACAAATTCCTTTCCTACTTGGTAGGAGCCAAAATAATCATATACACAGACCACGCTGCCATTAGGTACCTAATAAACAAAAAGGACGCCAAACCCAGATTATTGAGATGGATCCTATTATTACAAGAGTTCGATTTAGAAATTAAAGTTAAGAAGGGGACCGAGAACGTAGTTGTTGATCACTTATCCCGTATAGAGGGTATAAAACAAGAACCAGTGCCTATCAATGACGACTTTCCTTATGAACGTCTGATAGCCAAATTGGAAAGCGATATGTCTACATAAGTGCAAGACAGCATGCAAGACAACACTACTCGACCGATGGTTTACTTCTCATCTACCAAGGACCCATATCCTTTGGAGGCTTCCTACCAAAAGCGCATGGGTTTCTAAACTTGTCACTCTCAGACACCATGATATCACATGGTATGACACCAGCATTGGTGACCAAATCATGATTTCTAGCTACGGAGATTTCCCCAATGTGCCTCCCATTGGGACAGAAGGGGTGATCACTTATAATCCTATTCTCGCTCGGCGTCAACATGGGTATCCTACCGGACCAGAGCCTAAACCAGAACTGTTGAGGCCTCGCTTCTGTGAGACAGGTCGCAACCAAAAACTAGAAGAAAATGCTCAATACGCCCAAAGAGATCCACACCTCATGGGCCCAACTCCAATGGAGAATGCAAGTTGTTTAACCACCAGGGGGTACCTGTTATGGTCAAAAGAAATTGCCTTAAACATGTTCTACACTCATGACTATGAGATAACCATGGAGCCTGAGGTCCCCGCAACTAGGGAAGAGCTAAGATACGCTTTGGTCAAAGCGCAAAGAAAAAACGAAGACCTGTGGGAGATTATCCGCCAGGATCAAGTTCATGTCAGAGTCCAAGAAGGAGAAGGGTCGTCTTGTTAGATTGATATTTGTTTCACCATTTCCCTGCTTTCCCTAAAAAAGGATTGAAATCCTGTTTGTTGCATTTACTTTCATTTTCCTTGTAAGAAAGGTCTTGCTTTTTAGCAAAGGCCACTCTATTGTAATAGATTTCCAACTATCAAATGAAAAAACGCTTTTTAAGCATGTCATTACATGTTGGTCTAACTTTTTGTTTGTAAACGAAAATTTTGAGTTTCCTTGAATGGTTTATGCATCCGCATTTGCATTGCATGTCATCCTACATCAGTCCTGCATTTGGGTTCCGCAGCTCATCCTTTGTTCTTGTCCAGAAGGAGATAAGGAGTCACGCTGAGTACCCACAGATACAACACACGGTCCCAAGCTCAAAAGAAGATGGAAGATAACGACCAAAGGTTCGATCAGATGGATAATGACATTGAAGGGATCAAATGGGACGTCAACCAGATCATGGAAGTCCTCAACATAATCAAAGCAAAAATGGATACGCAACCTACAGTGATCTCCGAAGTTGCCACAGCAGCAGCTAGTGTTACAGTAGCTCCTGTTACTTCAGTAGAGTTTCCCTATGGCATGTCCCGGGATTTTGTGCCACCTTTCAACAACATGCAGTCTTCAGGTCTCAATCCTTTGTTCGACTTAACAATCAGAAACCCTATTTTCACTCAAGCAGGTGGACCTACCACAGTACGACCAGTTTTTGCCAATCAACAGCCAATCTTTGATATACCCGATGGGTCTGAAGCTGAGGACGAAAAACACGAAAAATTAAGAGTGGAGATGGACATCATGGCCAAAAGGATGAGGGCCATTGAAGGAAATCATGTCTTTGGATCTGATGCCAAGGATCTATGTCTGGTATCTGGATTGGTGTTTCCTCAGAAATTTAAAATGCCAATCTTCGACAAATATGAGGGAACCACTTGTCCTAAAGAGCACCTAATCATGTATTGTAGGCGGATGGCTCCGCATATTGAAAATGATAAACTGTTAGTTCACTGTTTCCAAGATAGTCTTAAAGGGGCTTCGGCTAAGTGGTATCTTGGTTTAGATCAAGCTAAAATTCACAGTTTCCAAGACCTTTCAGATGCTTTTATTCAGCAGTACAAGTATAACATGGACTTAGCTCCCGACCGCCGTCAGCTTCTCAGCATGACGCAGAAAAATACTGAAACCTTCAAGGAGTATGCGCAAAGATGGCGCAGAACTGCAGCACAAGTAGATCCTCCCCTTACTGAGAAGGAGTTGGCATACTGGTTTGTAGATACAGTTCGACCAGAATTCTATGAACGTTTGATCAGCAGTGTTACAACAAATTTCTCTGATATCGTGGCAGTGGGAGTCAAGGTGGAAGCAGGGTTAAAGAGTGGAAAAATGACCACTCCAAATATTACCTCAAGCGCCAGCACGGCAAAGAAGCCAGTCAGCACTTTCCACAAAAAGAAAGAGGGAGAGGTGAGTGCAATCACATATGGAAAGAAAGTACAAAGCTCACGAAGCCACCACCAACAGTACCAACCATCATATGCAGCGGCAGTGACCCCGGTTTTTCAACCTTCTTCACAGCATGGTCCCAACCCTGGGGCATTCAGCAATCAACACCAGTATCAGCCTGGCAATCAGCAACATTACCACACCAATAATCAACAACAATACCAACAGCCGCAAGGTCAACAACCTCAGAATAGGGCCCCGAGGGCAAATTATCAAGCAAATAGGCCAAAGATACAGCCTATTCCAATGAGTTACACCGACCTGTTTCCCATGCTAATAGAAAGAGGGATGGTTAAAACAAGAAAATTAGGTGCTCCACCTAATCCACTCCCGTTCTATTACGATGCAAATGCTCGCTGCCTATTTCATGAGAATGCTCCAGGCCACGATCTCGAAGGTTGCTTCGCCCTACAGCATCTAGTTCGTGAACTTATTGAAAAGAGAATTCTATCCTTCGAAGATAATCCGCCCAACGTTAAGAGCAACCCTCTTCCAAATCAAAGTGGAGTCAACGCCATTATTGAAGAAGGGGAGGGGTCAGAAGACAAGAAAGTTACTACTGTTGGTGAGATCAAAGTGCAACTAGCAGACCTACACAAACGCCTCGCTCAGGCATGGTTACTCAAAACATCTCACGAAGATTGCAAAGAATGTATGCTGAATCCTGAGGGTTGTGACACGTTAAAAAAGGACATTCGGGCTATGATTGAACAGGGAATGATAGAAATCACTCGCCGAAAAAAGGAAGAAGATGTGGCGGTCATCGAGCTTGTGTTTAACATACCAGGAGAGCCCAACAAAGGAGTCGTATTCAGAGATGATAACAAGAATGTTCGGCCAGTATTTCGTGATGATGCACCCCCGAAATTCGGGAGGGGACAGGATAGGTTTGAGCCGAGGGGAGGATCCAAGCCTCACCCAAGAGCCGTGACACCAAAACAAGACTGTTCATGGTGTGAAGGGATTTTCAAAGAAAAGAAACCAGTAAGTGTGGCCAACATTGCTAGTGGAAGCAAAATGACCCGGAGTGGTCGCGTCTATCAACCTCGAACATATAATGAGGCTCCTCCACCAGCAGTTTCTATTCAAAAAACGCTTGTTCCTCAGAAGCCTGTTCCAGCGGCAGCCACCGCCAAAGAACCTTTAGTTAGAGGAAAAGAAAGTCTTAAGAACGATGAAGAAGAATTCTTGAGAATCATTTGACGAAGTGATTATAGGGTGGTGGACCAATTAAACCAAACACCCTCCAAGATCTCGGTCATGGCTTTGCTTTTAAGCTCTCCAGCACACCGCCAGGCATTGCTCAAAATCCTGACACTGTCCCACGTCACTAAAGATATTACAGTGGGGCAGTTTGACTCTGTTGTACCAAATATCACTGCCTGCAACACTCTGAGCTTTGATGATAACGACCTGACAGCTGAGAAGCGTAAGCACAATTGTGCCTTACATGTGTCAGTCAAATGTGAAGAAGATACAATGTCCCGAGTTCTTGTCGACACAGGATCAACACTCAACGTAATGCCTAAAAGGACTTTGGCCAAACTGGCATATTAAGGTGCCACCATGAGACCAACTTCCCTTATAGTCAAGGCATTTGGCGGATCCAGGAGGACCGTGATAGGAGAAGTTGATCTTCCTATCCTAATTGAACCACAAATCTTCGAAGTCACCTTCCAGGTGATGGACATAAATCCGGTCTACAGTTGTTTATTGGGAAGACCATGGATTCATACAGCTGGCGCTGTCACTTCCACTCTCCACCAAAAAATGAAGTTTGTTGTGAACGACCAGCTGGTCATTGTCCATGGAGAAGAAGACTTAATGGTGAGCAACTTGTCATCATTCCGGTATATTGAGGCTGATGAAGATTCCCTCGAGACGGCCTTCCAAGCACTAGAAATAGCTCACGCTGTTCTAGTTGATGAATCAGACATAACCCAAGGGCCATCATTTACCTCTGCTCAAAGTATTAAGGCAGCACTGAAAGCTGGAGTCCCACTGGGATGGGGAGAGGTCATCGAAGTCAATGCCCGAGCCAAACATGATCGACAAGGGTTGGGTTACAAACCAACTCCGGAAGGCGAGCCAGAAGAAAGCACCATGAAAAAGAAGTCCTTAAAAGAGATATTCACCAGTGGCGGTGTGCAAGTCAATGCCATTATTACAGAAGATGAAGACGGTAATCTGGATCATCTAATAACTAGGGGAGGAGCAGCATTGCGCAATTGGGAGGTTGTGGAACTTCCCATCTTTTTACCTTTAGAGTAATTCAATCTGCTTGTTAGCTTTGTGTTTTTCTTTAAAAAATTCCTGGTCTTGCCCAAGGCTTGCGAATTATTTTGTATTGGGCCACTTTGCAAAAATTGATAATCATTAATGAAAAAGTGTTTTTGTTAAAACTCTTGTTATTTGTTTTGCGCATCACTTTCACTCTTTTTGAAAAAATGGCAATCTTTTTTTGAAAAAATAAAAACAACCCTTCATCTGCATGTTTGTGTGTGTGTGCCTAATTGTTCCAAAATAAAACATGCAGAATACCTCCATCAACCACAAAATCTTATGATCCTTCGGTTCCTTCTACTAGCGGTTCATTTGTCTTTCAAGCTGAAGGAGAGAATGACGAAGAGTTAGAAGTCCCAGAAGAGTTAAAGAGAATGGCTGAATACGAAGATGTTTATCTCCAACCCCACAAAGAGCAGACTGAAGTCATCAACTTAGGTTCAGAGGAAGACAAAAGAGAAGTCAAAATCGGGGCATCACTAAGGCCAGAAGTAAAAAACAAGCTGATAACAATCCTCAGAGATTTTGTTGACGTATTTGCATGGTCCTACCAAGATATGCCAGGGTTGGATACCGACATTGTCATGCACAAGCTCCCCTTGAAGCCAGAATGTCCTCCGGTCAAACAAAAGCTTCGCAGGTCAAGACCAGACATGGCGCTTAAAATTCGAGATGAGGTCAAAAAGCAAATAGATGTCGGCTTTCTAGCAGTATCCAAGTATCCAGAATGGGTGGCAAACATTGTACCGGTCCCAAAGAAGGATGGCAAGGTCAGGATGTGCGTCGACTACAGGGATCTAAACAAAGCAAGTCCGAAGGATGACTTCCCTTTACCGCACGTTGATACTTTGGTGGATAACACAGTAAGCTTTGCAGTTTTCTCGTTCATGGACGGATTTTCTGGTTATAACCAGATAAAAATGGATCCAGATGACATGGAGAAAACAACCTTCATCACACCATGGGGCACCTATTGTTATAACGTAATGCCTTTTGGTTTGAAGAAAGCAGGGGCAAC
Source organism: Lathyrus sativus (assembly GCA_963859935.3). Taxonomy (NCBI): domain Eukaryota; kingdom Viridiplantae; phylum Streptophyta; class Magnoliopsida; order Fabales; family Fabaceae; genus Lathyrus; species Lathyrus sativus. The sequence goes on from OZ012740.1 coordinate 176,276,923, forward strand.
GTATCAGAGAGCTATGGTCACACTCTTTCAGGATATGATGCACAAAGAAATCGAGGTGTACGTGGACGATATGATTGCAAAATCCCAAAGTGAAGAAGACCACTTGGATCATCTGCTGAAGCTATTCAAGAGACTCTGAAAGTATCAATTGACATTAAATCCAGCAAAATGCACCTTCGGAGTTCGCTCAGGCAAGTTACTTGGTTTCATCGTTAGTCAGCGAGGAATTGAAGTAGACCCTGACAAGGTTAAAGCAATCCAGGAGATGCCTGCTCCCAAAACTGAGAAACAAGTTAGAGGCTTCCTTGGACGTTTGAATTACATCTCCAGGTTCATCTCCAATCTGACTCCTACCTGCACACCGATCTTCAAGTTGTTACGAAAAGATCAAACGGTGGTATGGAATGAAAACTGTCAGGCTGCGTTCGAGAAAATCAAGCAGTATTTGCAAGAACCTCCAGTGCTGATTCCTCCGGTACCTGGAAGGCCTTTGTTCATGTATATGACAGTGTTAGAAGATTCGATGGGCTATGTCTTGGGCCAGACTGATGAGTCAGGGAAGAAAGAACACGCAATTTATTATCTAAGCAAGAAGTTCACTGATTGCGAGAGTCGTTACTCTCCCCTGGAAAAAGCTTGTCGTGCGTTAGTATGGGCCGCCAAGCGTCTGAGGCAATACATGATTTGTCACACTACGATGCTGATTTCTAAAATGGACCCCATCAAGTACATCTTTGAAAAGCCAGCTCAGACAGGAAGATTAGCCTGATGGCATATGCTCTTATAAGAGTACGATATCCAGTATGTTGCTCAAAAATCTATCAAAGGAAGTATCTTGTCAGAACACCTCGCAGAGCATCCTATGGAGGATTATCAACCACTCAAGTTCGATTTTCCTGATGAAGATGTGATGTATATTCAGCGCACGAAACCAGAACTTGGTCCGAAAGAAGGTCCCGAGCCGGGATCCCGCTGGGAGATGATGTTCGATGGAGCATCAAACAAAAATGGACATGGCATCGGAGTTGTTCTGAAAAATCCAACTGGAGGGTACACTGCGGTCACAGCCCGACTTTGCTTCTCATGTACAAACAACATAGCAGAGTATGAAGCCTGCATCTTAAGGTTGGAAGCTGCCATTGATCTCCGCATCAAAATCTTGGAAGTATTTGGTGATTCTGCTTTGGTGATATACCAACTCAAAGGAGAATGGGAAACCAGGGATGAAAAATTGATCCCTTATAAGACCCACATCTTAGAGATGGCTGAATATTTCGATGAAATTACCTTTAAGCACGTACCAAGGGCAGAAAATCACATTGTCGATGCGCTAGCCATGATGGCATCAATGTGGAAAGTCCAGTTTGTCAACGAGGCACCTCTGATCCGCATCGAAAGAAGGACAGTACTCGCATACGTCATGGCAATAGACGAAGAATCTGATGAGAAGCCATGGTTTCATGATATCAAGAATTTCCTCCAAAATCAAGAGTATCCCGCTAACGCGTCCACGACTGAAAAAAGAGCAATACAAAGGTTGTCATCTAAATTCTTCATCAGCAATGGCGTCTTGTACAAGAGAAATCATGACATGGTCTTACTCCGATGCGTCGATGAAAACGAGGCAAATCTCATAATGACCGAAGTACATGAAGGAACCTTCGACACCCATGCGAATGGCCACGCCATGGCTAAGAAAATCTTAAGAGCAGGATACTTCTGGTTAACTTTGGAGACGGACTGCATACTCTTCGCTCGAAGGTGTCATAAATGTCAAGTTTATGCCGATAAAGTGCATGTCCCTCCACATCCTCTCAATGTGATGACATCACCTTGGCCTTTTGTGATGTGGGGCATAGACATGATTGGGGCAATAGAGCCAAAGGCTTCCAACGGCCATCGCTTCATCCTTGTCGCAATCGATTACTTCACTAAATGGGTGGAAGCAGCGTCGTATGCAAACGTGACAAAGCAAGTGGTTGCACGCTTCATCAAAAAGGAGATCGTCTGCCGATATGGTATCCCTAACCAGATCATCACTGACAACGGTTCGAATCTGAACAACAAAATAATGAAGGAACTTTGTGACGATTTCAAGATCAAACATCATAATTCGTCTCCTTACAGACCTAAGATGAATGGTGCAGTTGAAGCTGTAAACAAAAACATCAAAAAGATAATACAAAAAATGGTCGTAACTTATAAAGATTGGCATGAGATGCTACCATTTGCTTTGCACGGATACCGAACATCAGTGTGCACTTCGACAGGGGCAACTCCCTTTTCCTTAGTGTACGGGATGGACGATGTGCTACCCATTGAAGTCAAAATACCTTCCTTGAAGATCTTGACGGAAGCAAAGCTGGATGAAGACAAGTGGATAAAAGAAAGATTCGATTCGTTGAATCTCATTGACGAGAAAAGAATGACGTCCATGTGCCACAATCAAATCTATCAACAAAGGATGGCCCGAGCGTTCAACAAGAAGGTTCGTGCCAAAGAGTATAGGGAAGGAGAGCTTGTGCTTAAAAAAAATCCTACCAACGCAAAAAGATATGCGTGGCAAGTGGATGCCCAACTATGACGGCCCTTTCGTTGTAAAGACTGTTTTCTCCGAAGGATCTCTGATTCTCGAAACTATGGATGGCGAACAACTCAAGTATCCCATCAACTCGGACGCAGTAAGAAAATACTACGCTTGAAACGAAATACCTAGAAAGGGGATTTCAGTGCCTCGACAAGATGAAAGCCCAATGTTTGAAAGTTGGCAGACACTGGGGCAGAGTCCTGTGCAGAATATTAGAAGAAAGGTCAAAGCCTGTTGTTCTCGTCAGAAGCAGCAAAGCAAATGAACTGGCAGTCAGAAGGATCATATTATTATAGGATTATGTAACCTTTTCTGTTGCCATTTTTTCAAACTTATAAAATTCCCAAGGCTTTGCCTTTTGTAAAGCTCTTGTCTATCAATAAAATCAGATTTTTTGGCCAAATCATTGTTATGATCCGCTATTTTTGTTATGCAATTTCACTCATTTGTTAATAAGAATTTTTCATGAAAGCAAAGTGTTTTGAAAAGCGTAAAGTATTGTTTTGTAAAAAAAAAAGGAATACATGATTTGACAAAATGTTTGAAAGTTCTAGAGGTAATGCGATGATATTACACAGTTCTCGAAGTTGCGGAAGTGGTTGTTGCCTTTGACCAAGTTAGAGGTGTCTGACAGCAATTCTAGCTCTTAAGCTAAGACTTCTTTTCTGCAGAATTACGAAGATATTATTGAGAAAAGATCGTTATCTACACCAAAGAAGGAAGCGTCGCCTAACTTAAGACATTTTGAAACTCAGTGTGACGAGTTCTCTCTTTATTTTGCTTTCCTTTGTTCCTACGGGTCGTTTTGCGTCTTGCATACGACATCATGCCAACATACGCATTTGTTTGCATTCCTGCCATTGAGATCCTTCGGTCATTACCTTTATCTTCGACTTGTTATTACAAAATTCGCTTCAAAGTCAACATCCTGGGGTTCCTTATTTTCGTGGGGAAGCTAGTGGTGACTAGCAATATCCAATTTACACCAACAGGGGGTTGTTACCAATTTTCATCTTCGATTTGGTCGTCACCAACAAAACTTTGAAAACTAGTGGTCACTAGCACACGTTTACAACTAATCATGATCAGTATCTTGATTTAGTTCTTACCAACTATTTTTCAAACCCAGTTGTTACTGATTCTGTTATAAAGCAAACCAATTGTTATTGGAGTCCCTTTGATTCGGTTTTCACCAATTTGGCTAAAAATCTAGTGGTTACTAGTATTGCCCCCTAAAAAACCAATGATCGTTGACATTGGAGTTGGTCGTCACCAAAATTCCATAAAAGTCCAATGATTATTGACATTACCTTCAAATCCAATTGTTATTCGTACCCCATTTGATTCGGTTATTACCAGTTTTTCTGAACCTAGTCATTACTAGTCTTACCCTCAGATCCAATTGTTATTGGTACCCTTTGATTCGGTTAGTACCAATCTCTATAAGTCTAGTGGTCACTAGCCTTGTTTGGAAAACCTAGGCGTTTCTAGTCTTACCTTCAGAACCAATTGTTATCGGTACACCTGGTTTGGTCGTCACCAATTAGCCCAAGTCCAATAGTTATTGGCGCCACTTAAAGCAGATTGTTATCATCACTTCGGTCTGGTCGTTACCAAACTCTTTGAAAATCCAATGGTCATTGGTTTCCTGGATTAGGTCGTCACCAAATTTTCTAATTAAGTCTAGTGGTTACTAGCATCGTCCCCTGCAATTGCTATTGGTATATCCTGATTTGGTTATCACCAGTCCCCTCCAATTGTTATTGGTATATCCCGATTTGGTCATCACCAGTCTCCTCTAGGACCAGTGGTTACTGGCATTGCTTGAAAACTAATCGTTATTAGTCGGTTGTTACCAATCCCTAGCCAGAGTCCTTTTGTTTTAACAATATTGCTTGGAATTCCCAATTGTAATTGGGACTTCAATTTGGTCGTCACCATCGTCCCCAAGAAGTCTAGTGATATTTAGTACTTCTTGGAAACCGTTATTGTTTTGGTCGTCACCATCATCCCCAGTAAGTCTAGTGAAAACTAACACCACTTGAAACTGTTTGTTATTCTGGTCGTCACCGGTTTCCCCATTGAAGCTTTTGCTTTTCTAGTCAAGTCTCAGAGAACTGGTGGATACTAGCTTCCCCTGCGCATCCAATCTTGTTTCTAACCTTTTCCTGAAGATCCCATTTGAACTCTTCGTTATAGGAAATTTCTCATCGGGTTATCCCCAGTAAGGTTCGTGTCTCCGTTCCGTCTTTTCCCCGGTGAAGATTTGCTTCCCCGGTGGAATTGTTCCCCAGCAAAGTCCTCCCCAGTGGGTTCTTTCCCTAGTGTGGTTTGCGTTTCTTTTCTTTCGTTTCCCCAGTGGAGAATTGCTTTCTTCCCCAGCGGCGTGTCTCCTTTTCCCCAGTGAAGATGTGTCTTCCTTGGTGGAATTTGTGTCCCATGTTTGAAAGAGTCCCTTGAACAGCATCTTTAGTCATGTTTGAACTATCTTGCTTAATTTGCCTTGAATCTTTCCCCAGTGTGTTGCTCGTGTGTCTGCATTTGTCTTGCATCCAAGCATTATAAAGCATCATTTAAACTCATTTGCATTTTAGAATTTTTCCTTTTGCATACCATCGGATCTAAGGGACAAAATTTCTGGTTTGCTATATTTAAATACCTTTCACTACGATTCAATGAGGATTGTCATTTCTCATTGCCATCTAGTGAAGATATTTAAATAGGGGCATCTGTTGCACCCCAAATTTTGACCCCTTAGATCCTCATCATCATTGTAGGATCATATTTGCTTGATTAACTAACCTTAACACATTTTCAGTTTGTCTTTTGTTAAGTTGCAGATGAATTAGGGATCCGTACCGTCAAAATCGAGGCTTCGATGGTTTGATCAATCAATGTTTTGGATTTATTCAACTTCAAACAAGATCAAGAATACCACATTTGGGTCAAGTATGAATTCAATTTGAGGTGGTCACCCGGGGATTGAGAACAGTACAATTTGAGGCACCCGATTAGGGTTTTCGATTAGAAAAAGTCAACTGTAGTTTGACTTTTGATTCAAAGAGTATTCCAAGGGTGAGATCAAGGTCCATTAAGCTCCTATGGCTTAGTAAATTCCATCCAAAGAGTTTCAAGTCCTCAGGATGTCCGGATCACCAACGGGCGACTCGGTAGACACCGATCGATCGAAAAGTTGACCGAAATGTCAACTCTCCAACAATAAGGAATTTGACTTCAAGGTGTGAATGAAAAATGTTCCTTATATCATATTACACCTCCCCATAAAATTTCATGACCATTGGATCAAGGGTTAGGAAGTAATTGCAAAAATCGGGAATTAGGGTTTCGAAAGGGGCAAGACCATAACTCCTCAACCACACATCCAATTGAAGTGGTTCTAAGCTTGTTTGAAAGGTCTTGACAAACCCTACAAAAGTCTCACAGTGGTCCATATTCAAAAAATGCATGGAATTGGAGTTATAGCAAAAATCATTTTTCAAGGGTAAAGGACTTAGTGAAATTTCACAAATTCTGGCCATACAAACCACTTTTTCAGAACTTTGAAGGGTTTTTCAACCTAGTTCCATCAAGAATTTGGAAATTCCCAAAACATGAAAGTTGTAGAGCTACATGAGGCCTTTCTAAAAAGTACAAGAACTCCTCAATAGGATTTGTGAGCTAAGAGTTATGGTACATGGAAGTTGGGCCTGTCACACTTAAAATTACCTTGGCCAAGCTTCTCAAAATCAGTTTTTCACAACTTGGACTATCTTCAACCCTTGGATTGTAATTCAAACTGATAATGTGAGGTGTGTATGAGGAGAAAACCAAAAAAGGAGTTAGTTTGATAAGCATGGCAAGTTGGTAACAAGTGGATATTAAAATAATCATTAAAACCATGAAAGAGAAACTTTTTCAAGCAAAGTTGGGCAGCTGCAGTCCCCTATCTCCATAGCCATCCCATCCTTCCCATCTCAGCTGATATTGGCTCAGCATTAGTCCATGGAGCTGATGTGTTGGAGCTGCTACAAAGATTTGGCAAGATTCACTTGAAAATCTCAAATCTCCCTCCAAAAGTGGTGAAAAACCAAATCTGCCCCAAGCTCCTCATGGCCTATAAATAGAGGTTTCCCCACACTCTATTTTTCACACCAGAACTATCCCAAGCATCATAAACATATAGTTCTCTTTCTTTCCCTTCTTGCTTGTAAGTGAAGAAAAGTCACAAAAACACTAAATTAGCCACTTTCCATTTTTCATACCAATCTTTTGTCTAAACCCAAAAACACTTCAAAGACCATTCATACAACTTTAAAATGGCCATTTGAAGCTGTTCCCATTGTTACATTTATCAGAAAATCCACCAATCTAAAAGTCAACTCTCACACCCCATATTTTGACTTTTATGCATTTTAAGAGCCAAATCACTACATAGGCCTTTTCCACCTGTTTAAACCATTCACACACCTCATATATATTATGTTTCAACTGTCCAAAACACAAAAAGTTAGTTGGGAGGCTCATTACTCAAACTATCCTAAAACTTGCATATTGCTTCAAGAGGAAGCAAGCTTTAAGTTTGTGCTAAAGAAGAAGGTCTCTGGTTTTCTCTGCTTCCAGCTTACTCAAGACTTGTCTACAAGAGGTATGTGATGTCTAAACTCTTTATTGATCATACATTGCCATGTTTATCATTTTTGAAATGCTTGTTGTAAAAAAAAATACCATTGCTGTCCCATGCTAGCTCTTTGTCAAGAATTTAGGTTTTGTATCTATGGTAGGTGCTTTTGTTAAAGTATTTTATCCATGAATGATATGTTGATGATGTACCAAGATTGTACCTAGATGTCATGCCTAACTTGTTTTTGAAGTGTTGATCTATATGGTAGTTTTTTTTTGTATCCAATATTGAAATATAAGGTGCTTGCCCTAGAACTATTAACTTAGTTCATTAGTGATGTTTGGATGATTAGTAAGTTGTTCATAACATCCCCCTGCCCTAGATCATGTTTGAATCTATTGTGGCACTTGTTTTTACCATTATCATGAGTCTTGGTGTTGGAATGGTTGTGCTTACTATGTTTTATCTCAAAGTGTCTCAAATGTGTTTTGATATGTGTTGGTCATGCTCATACCATTTGGAACTTGTTAAAATTTTGAGAACTTAAGACTTGAGTTGATTGAGGACAGTTAGGAGATTTTGCTGTCAAGATTGGCTAGACCTACCAGTTCTGGTTTTGGAGGATTTTCTGTTTGATTTTAGGTTGTAAATCCACTTGTTAGCATGATCAATGAATGTATGTTATACTTGCCAAATTGCCCTACTTGCACAAAACTGTTTGTCACTTCTAATTACATTTTTTTAAAAGCCTCAGTCATACTACCAACTTATCTTTTTCTGCTCCAACTGTTTTTTGCTATATTCATGTGCATAGAATCATCATCCTACTTGTTTTAGGGTTGTATATATTGTCACATTGCCTCAACTGCTGTAAATTTGTCAGCTGCCTGTTTGAGTGTGTTTCTTCACATTTCATAAGCTTCAATAGTGCCATATGTTGTTTAATGTTGATTTGGTGTAACTTTAAGGCATGAGAATTTTCTTTTGCATATTTATGGTATGTACATGACTTTTGTTGCATCAAAAACTCATTGTCATAAAAAATGCCTTGATATACCAAAACCTGCTTCAAAACAACTGCCACCTTCCAACCAACATGTCAATTCCTGTGCCAGCCACAAAAAGCTCAAGTTATATGCATGAACTCATTCCTTATTACATTTTTGATGTGTGCATTTAATTAATTTGGTTTATTCTTGCCTGTTTCACAAATTTCACTTCTAAATTGCAATTTCAAAACAAAAATCTGCCGTGAACACATCAAATTCTTTTCTGCTTGCTCAATGCTGTTTTTCTGAGTTGAGACTCATTAGTCTTCACATTTAGGATGTAATTATGCTATATTTGTCAACATGAGGCTACTTGTTTATAGGGTGACCAATTTGTACTACATTGCTGCCCAAAACAGTTTTGAAATCACAGTCACGCACATTTATTCTTTTTCTGTTTGAATTAGGGATAGCTCATGAACATATGGCCTCTAGATAAGGTGCCTGGTATCTGCACATGGGTTATTTATCTTTGTGAATGTTATGTTGTGTTTAGCTTGACAGCCTGCCTCCCATGTTTGACACAATTGCAGCTTGATAGTCATTGTTTGATTCTGTGCATTTCATGACCATTTTAGGTGTTGGAATCATTTCTTAATATATTTGGGACTTGTATGTAGCATTTTCCCATCCTCAATCTGTTCCAATTCAATGTTGATTCTAAAATTGCAATTTCATGAGTGTTTGAGCAGTTGATTTATGATCTTCATTTCCATGATGTTGAGGAGTGTTTTTGAAGTATAGACATGTTCAATATGATGTTTTTAGGATGTATGCAAGGTCTGTTCACTTCAATTATGTCTGCTACTTAATCTAGCTTTCAAACTTGCAAATTTTCTCCAACCTCAATTCTTAAGGGCATAACTGTCATGTTTTTGTGTTTAAGTCTTGGTATGATGATTGTTATAATCTTGTTTATCATTGCCTTTCAAGTGTGTTGGTGGATGTTTCTTTGATCTGTTTTCTCTTGTTCTACTTTGGTATGCATACATGAGGACCTGTTTGCTTTAACTTCCCACCTGCTGTCATTCATGCCCTTACTGTTTTACTTGCTAGTTTGGAGTGATTTTTTAGAGGTCATAGGTTATTTTGATGAGGTTTGATGATAGCTCATAAGGGAAATTTTGTTTGTATGCTTGCTGTCTATAGGGACTCAGTGGCATTATAATGATCCAACTGTTATTATCATTTGTGAAGTACAAAATAAATTGTTTGAATCTGGCTAGACTGTATGACTTATTTGTGTGGCTACTCTGTTTAGCATAGCCTTAAAATTATTTCCCCCTTTCAATATCATTGCTACCTGATTAAAATCTGCCCTATTTTTACTTGATCAATATGTCAAAGTGTTGCTTTGTGCCTATTTGTTCAAATTCATCTGCTACCATGAATCTCATTGATGTGTGAATAACTTATCTGCTTTGCATCAGTCTTGTCACATTCTTGCAACTTGAACTTTGTTTACATTTCCCATCTGTTTAAAAAACCATGCGGTATGCTGTTTGCATCTTCATTCCAACACAGCTTTATTCAACATAACAGCTTGACAGTCCCTTTTGAACCATAACAGAATAATGTGTTCCTTTGAATTTATCATGATTTCTTGCATTTCAAACATGTACAGATTAATTCTAGTTTTGAATTCATCATTCCATTTTGGCCCATGTCCTCATCATGCCTATGCTTGCCACTCATATATCTTATTTTGGTCCAAGGCTATGTTGGATCAAACTCTTGTTAAAATTCATTCAAGGTTAAATTTAGAACTTGCTCATGCCTTTCCATAGTCCTAATTGCAACTGCCCTGATCTGTGGATACCAAGTTGCATGTCAAGTTCATAGGGTGCATGTTCTATCGATTTTATTTGTATGTGTGAAATCTCAAAATTTGAACTGCACCATCTTGTTCTTCATTAAATTTCACACAGGTTGAAATCAAATTTTGTTGAATTTGGTTTTGATTTGATAGAGTTATGATCCAATCCGTATCTGCCTTGTTTGCCTTGGTTTTGGGCCCAGAATTGCGCGCATGGAAGCCTTATCTTTTTTTGGGGTGGCTAAATACACGGATGTATAGCCACCCCAGTGGTAGAAGCATGCGCCTTAAGTCACTCCTCTTACCCATGGTCCTTGGTTCGATCCCTGGTTGGGACATTTTTTGCATTTTTAGTTTCATTAGGCCCTGTTCAATCATTTTATTCATTCTTCCCATTTCCTCATGTGCACGCGCATTGTGGATGGTTGGTTTGCGTATTGTGATGGTAAACACAACGGTGTGGGTTCAACCCCTCCCCATGCCATTTCTTATTTTATTTGCTTGTTTCTTTTTATTTTGTTGTCATAAATCAATGAAACTTCAAAAATTTATGACTTGTTTATTTTTTATCATTTTCAATCCATTATTTTTGCAAAATGTTCATAATAATGTCTAGCTTTATTTAATAAAAGAAAATTTCATGTTGCTCATAATCACATTGCTTTTTGCCAACTTGAAGGATTGTTTCCTTGGTCGGTCGTTACCTCGCGACTTTGTTGGCATTCTTTTATACCATGCTTATTTATCTTACAAGATTTGTGGATGATTGTTTCTTTTGTGTTTGTTAGTATGATAGGACCTTGTTACCATCATTTACCTCATTCTCCCTCTTAAATTATGAGGTTTAAACTGATTTAATTGCATTTGATTGTTATTTATGCATTGTTCTTACATTTGCTATGTTTTGAACTTATGACTTGCCCATCTTCGAATTGTGATTTGTTTATATAGTAATAACCTTCATCATGTTCCAATCTTTGTCAAGATGAACCCTCAATCTTTGTTAAGATAATTTATTGGTTGTAACCCTTGGTATCATTTAAAGTATGTGTTTATTGTAATATGCATGCTTACTTGTCTTAAATCTTGTTTCATCTTGCTTTATTAAGTATTTCTTCCCCCAAGTGATGGAACTTTCTAGTTCTCATCTCAGTTGCCTCTCTATCTCTCTCCTTCCAAAGGAAAAGTTTCTCCCTTGACCCTTGTGTCATTGGATAGCTCATTTATCCCTCTTGACTTTGTGAAGTCATCCTAACCCTAGCTTAGTTAAGTTAGAACATTTAAACCATTAGAATTTGCTTTAAGTCTAGAAAACTCACCTGCACTAGGAATGTTCTTCAATTAGAACCCTAGGATAGAGTTTGTAAACTCTATGTAAGAATCATAGTAATGATTACTTACTCCCCCCTTGAGTGTTATAACATAGATCTAGAGAGTTTTGTGAAACTCTACACAAGCATTGTAATGTTTGTTCCCCTTTGAACCTTGATCATAATTAAGTGTTCTTCAACCCTAGTGAGGTGAACTACGATTGCTCTGAGTCTATCCTAGTTAGGATACGTAGGCAGAGGACGCGACGTCTTTGCGAGCAAACTTAGAAACTATCTTTAGGTTTTAACCTACACCCTTTACCCAATCTCAACCTTAGCAAACATTTACCAAACTTAGCATGCAATCAAACAAAAGGTTCCTGTAGAGTACTACAGATGTTTAGGATGTGAAATACCTACCCTAGGCATAACCAACCCCCGATCCCCGAATCTCTCAGCGTTGTTGTTACATCGCGCAAAAGGTTCTTTCTTTCTTTAGACCTTTTCTTTGGATAAATTAAAGTCCGGTTGGGAATTTAAGAATTAAAGATTCAAGTTAATCAATAGGTTAGTATCACGATTCTCACCGCAACACCTTGCTGTCCTCATATAGCCTCCCATCCTCACTTTTGTTTTGAGTTTGCTTTCCTTTCATTTGATTTGGATTTTGGCACTTGTGGTTGATGTTGTTTGACTTAGGTCATTTCATCCCACTCTTGGTGCACTTTTTGTGTGGTTTCCTTTTGTTGTTTGATCTTATCTTGTGCATTTCTTCTTTTCATTTCTCATATGCATGCTTGGTTGAGATGAGCTTGTGGAGGCTATTGCCCCACACTATTTTCCTCTCACTTTTATTCTACTTGTGCATCTTATGTTTGCATGTTTACATTTTTATGTTCTTTCTTCTTTGTGCATCTTATGTTTGCATGTTTACATTTTTATGTTCTTTCTTCTTCTTCTTCTTCTTCATTTGTCTCTCTTTCTCTTAGGATCTCTAATCTCTCTTCTTCAAGAGAGATTATGATAGACATTAGGTGCTTAACCATGCATGATAACATTACATAGTTCCCTTTTGTATCCCAACTTTAAGTCCACTTTGCATGATAACTTTTAGGTTTGAATTAGTCTCCCATTAGTGGTCCTTTCTTCTCTTCTCATCTTCAAACACTCATAAAACATCTAATAAATAATGACAAGTGTTGTACGCTACGAGCCTTAAGCTACTTGAGAAATGATGATTGGGTGGTTGCCTCTCAATTGTCTAGAATCTTAGTATATGTCCTTTGGACAATATGCGACGCATTCGCTCTTGAGTCATAGTCTTTAGTGCAACATGAGTTATAAATCAAATTCAAAACATTTCTTCTCTAAAAAACACAAAAAACACTTCAAACCTTTTTCATCCTTCGGGATCTTAATCAGGAAAATATTTTCAGATAAAAGAGTGTTGTTAACTTATAGTTCTATTGCAAACAGTAACGCCTAAGTCTCCAAAGGTCAAGCTGTATACACTAACTGCTAGAACTACTTGTTAACCCTACTCGGGCCTAAAAACTTTTGAACCAACCTGTGGTCTTTTTTAGCCCGAACTACGTTTGCTCTGATCTTTCATACCAGATGAAAGTACGTAGGCATAAGACGCGACGTCTTGGCGAGCAACCTTCCCCCCTTTCACTCGTAATTAGCTGAACTACATTGACTCTGACTTTCCCATTGCACGAGGGAATACATAGGCACAGAGCAGCGATGCTCTGCCGAGTCTCTTTTATTTTTCTTTTGTCCCTTGACCTTTAGCGTAGATAGATTGATCACCCTTTTAGATAGACAACAATGTGTGGATCCCGTCGAGTACGACAGACGTGAGGGGTGCTCATACCTTTCCCTTGCGTAACCGACTCCCGGATCCAGACTTGGTTGCGATGACATTGTCTTTCCCTTTTCGTTAGGTTTTTTCGATCGTTTCTTTTCCCTCTCTTTGGGATAAATAACGAAAGGTGGCGACTCTTCTGTTTTCCGCCGGGTGTTTTTCGCAGTTGCGACAAAACCAAAACAAGTTCAATGTTAAAAAATCACCAATTTCCCCTTAAAAGCAATAACAATAGTTCCAAGTTATAAAACTCACCTATTTCACTATAAAGACCATGTCAAAAGATCAAATTGAAAAAACTCATTAGTTTCACTATAAAGACCATGACAATAGCTTAAAGTTAAAAAAAACTCAAAAACTTCACTATAAATACCATAACAAAAGTTGAAAGTTAAAAAACATAACCATTTTCACTGTAAAAACCAAAAACAAATTTCAAAGTTAAAAAATGTCCAATTTTCCTTTAAAACAATAATAAAAGTTTCAAGTTAAAAAACTCACCATTTTCATTAAAAATACCATATCAAAAGTTTAAAGTGAAAATACACACCAATTTCATTATTAAAACCATAACAAAAGTTCCAAGTTAAACTCACATATTTCACTATAAAAAGCATAACAAAAGATCCAAGTTAAAAAAACTCAGAAATTTCACTCTAAAAACCATAACAAAAGGTCCAAGTTATAAAACTCACAAATTTTACTATAAAAAACATAACAAAAGTTCCAAGTTAAAAAACACAACAATTTCACTATATAGACCATAAAAAAAGTTCAATGTAAAAAAACTTACCAATTTCACTATAAAGACCATAACAAAAGTTACAAGGTGAAAAACTGACCATTTTCAACATAAAGACCATGACAAAAGTTTCAAGGTAAAAAACTCAATAATTTCACTCTAAACACTATAACAAAAGTTTCATATTAGAAAACTCACAAATTTCATATAAAATGCATATCAAATTTCACTCTAAACTGACCATTCTAACATTGAACTTTTGTTTTGGTTTTTATGGTGAAATTGGTGAATTTTTTAACTTAGAAACTTTTTAATGGTTTTTATAGTGAAATTGTTGATTTTTTAACTTGTAACTTTTGTAATGGTTTTTAAAGTGAAATTGTTGAGTTTTTTAACTTGGAACTTTTGTTATTGTTTTTAAAGGGAATTGGTGATTTTTTTTAACTTTGAACTTTTGTTTTGATTTTTATAGTGAAATTTGTGAATTTTTTAAACTTGAACATATGCTATGTACATTTTTTAACTTGGAAGCATCTATGGAATATTTCAATATGTCATTTGTCAATTCTCGATTATGTGCATTTTCGACACTTTGATCATGATCATTCTTGCATATTTCTTTGATCACTTGCTACATGGGTTGTGATGCAGGCTAATTGTTTTGGTACTGTTTTTCACTTTTATTCATGTTTGCGTTGAGTTTGTTCCTCTTTGGAATGAACTCAATATTGTATAATTAATAAATCACCCTTTTGCTTTAATGGTTTTTCATCCCTTAGAAAAATTGTTGGCATCATCTCCCTTTTGATTGATAAATTGAAACTTCGTTTTGATTAGTCGATCCTTATCTCTTTCTTCTCCTTTGGATCTTCTAGATTTTTCCCTTCCCTCTTCCCCGGTAGAGTTGAAGATTCACAATGCATGGGAGTACTGTACAAATGTTGCGCCGTTATGCCATCTGTTCTTGCACCACACTTTGGTGTTAGAGAAGAATGAGAATGGAGTATTCCTACACCCATTCTGACTATTTTGGGTAGGGGACAAATGACCCTGTATCCGGAATAGTCGCCTCTATCTCCTTACTGTAGTATCTCTGCTTTCTCCAGTCAAGCCGATCCTTGATCACTTGAACCCTTATCTCCTCTTTGGAAGCAACTTCCTCCTTTCAATTCAACACTCTTTTCTCTCTCGGACAATCACCATTCTTGGTTTCCCCCGAGATTTGTAATCACTATTTTCCTTGATTGATCAACTGTCCTTCAGTTTAAGCCTAATTCCCTTCTTCCTCAGCTAAGTCAATATTTCTTCTCTGGTTTACACAGTCTTCCTGTTCTAACCTATTCCCCACCAGAGTTTGCAACCTTCTCCTGGTTCTTTCCCCTTCTTGTTTGGGTCATCACTGTTTAACAGTCAAGCACTAAATCCTCTTCTCTCCAGTCAATCACAATCTATCTGTTAATATTGAGCTTTCCTTTGGGTTAATTGCCTTCTCCCGGCTAATCACCCGATCTTTGGTTGATCCCGGTCCGCCCGTTAAAACCAACATTTCTTTGGGTTAATCGCCTTCTTCCGGCTAATCACCCTATCTTTGGTTGATCACGGTCCGCCCGTTAAAACCAGCTTTTCTTTGAATTAATCTCCTTCTTCTGGATAATCACCCTATCTTTGGTTGATCACGGTCCGCCTGTTAAAACTAGCTTTTCTTTGGGTTAATCGCCTTCTCCCAGCTAACCACCCTATTTTTGGTTAATCACGATCCGCCTGTTAAAACTAGTTTTCTTTGGGTTAATCGCCTTCTTCCGGCTAATCACCCGCCTTTTGGTCAATCACAGTCCGCCTGTTGAACCAATAACCCTTTTCCTCAGTTAACCACAGTCCGCCTGTTAAGATACTGAGTTTCTTTTAAGTTAATCACCTTCTTTTGGTTAATCACTCATTCTTTTTGGTTAATCACAGTTCGTCTATTAAATACCGAACCCACTGCAGTTAGCAACCTTTCTTTGGTTCAAATACTGCCATGTTTTGGTTAGTAACTTTTATTCGGTTCGAATACCGTTTCATTTGGTCAAGTATTGTTTGCTCAGTCAATGTACCGTTCTTTGGGTCACAACCTTCGCTTGGTTCCACACCCGTTCTTTGGGTCACAACCTTTTCTTGGTTCCACACCCTTTCTTTTGGTTGATCACCATTTATCGATAAAAAACAGCTCCTTTCGGTTAACCATTGTTTATCAGTTAATATACCAATTTCCCCTCCAAGTCAAACACCTTTCTTTGGTTTAGTACTCTCTTTCTTTTGTTTCATCACAGTCCGTCTGTTGACACCTAACCTTTTACTCTCCCCATAAAGTTTTACTCTTATCTTTCTCTGGTTAATCACTGCTTGCAGTTAATACACCAAGTCCCCCGTGGATCTTACCTTTATTTTGATTCTAGTCCTTTACTCCTTTTTTCCCCGGCCCCGTTGCCATTCTCTTGTTTTATCCCCTGTAGAATTATTTATTTTTTGCTGCATCCCCAAAAGAGTTCTTTCTTCGCTTCTCTGTTTCTCAGCAGAGTTGTTTTGGTTTTGACACCACTTCTTTTGCATTCCCCAATTGAGTCTTGCTTTCTCTTTTTGTTTTTGTTTTTGGCACCGTCTCTTTCCTTTTTCTTTCCCAGCAGTAGTTCTCTGAACTAGGTAGGCTTTGATTTCCTCATTGCACTATGAGGGTATGTAGGCACAAGATTGTGAAATCTTGGTGAGCCACCTTCCTCCGTCTTCTCCCATTCTTCTGTCTCTCTGGTCTGTCCAGATCCTCTTCTTTCTTGTCCTTGGTTCCTTGAACTACAGAGCCCTGACTTCCTCATTGCACTATGAGGGTACGTAGGCACGAGGGCCCCAATCCTCCTCGAGCACTTTCTTTTCTTCCTTGCTTTTTCCTTCTTTTTTAGCTAGAAGCCTTTAGATAGATAACCTATCCAAGCCTAGAAGTAAGCAAAATGGTTCCCGTCGGGTACGACGGATGCTTAAGGTGCTAGTACCTTCCTTTCGCATAACCGACCCACTTTCCTGTTTCTCTTTCCCTTGAGTTTTATCAATATTTTTCCTGTCCTTTGGGACTAAATAAAGTTCGATGGTAACTCAGTTGTATCTTTGAGTGTGCGATTCACTCAGGTATAATCTCGCTAGCTTCAGCTGGCGATTCTGCTAGGGAACCTCTTCTCTTGCAGGTTGTTAGGCTCGCCTTACTTTGCTTGTTTCCTGGCTAGCTGGGACTCCCCAGCTTCAGCTGGTGACTCTGCTGGAGAGTCCTTGCGCTTGCAAGTTGGGGTCTCGCCTATATACTACATTTTACTGCTTTAAATATCCATATGCTTCATATTCTGGATATCTGCTATGTTCTGTTGTTGCTGGGGTGGGTTGTTCCGCTGAGAGATAAGCCTAATACCCAGGCTTGAGTATACACACAGGATTAGTATGGAGAGTAGCGGGATCTTGTGTGGCGTCTGGCCACAGAATAGCTCGTGCGAAATTCACGTCCATACGAGGTTTTTCTTTGGAGATACTCTATCCTGCGTGTCTGGTGCAGTTGAGGGAGTATTGACTTAGAAAGACTAACGACTCTGGAGATCGTTCATTGGGAAGTCATTTGAGACCTCCTCGATTGACCATGATGCCAAACCAGAAATGGTGAACGTATCATTGTTTCTCGACCTGAGAGTCCGTGATACTGGTGACCTGCATAGGATGCCATACCATTTCAAGTCTAGATCACGCCGGTGAGTGGGATATGGGTTTTTTTTGCAGGAAACCAAGACTCTTCATACCTTTTGTTATCTCGCACACGTTATATTTTTGCATCGTCACAGAATTACGCAGATATTCAGTTTGCACAAACTTGGATGCTCAAATTGGGCAAATTTGATTGATCCAATTTGTGCTTGGCTTCATGATTTATGTGTTGCATGTTATTTCATCATAGCCATTAACATTTTTGCATATGCATAAAACTTTATTTTTGCATATGTTGCATCCAATCATATTCATATGCATGTCCTTCACCTGGAAACCGCGTGCTTACACTGTCCAACATGCCTTGTAGAAAGACGACGACTTGATATCGCTATTTCACTCGTTCGAACAAGACCAGGATCATGGATGACATTGAACAAGAGAACGTTGCCTATAAGGAGACTTTGACTCAATTTCAAGGTCGGATGGATCAATTCCAGACTAACATGGACGTTATTATGGACTTCCTTCATGCTCAGAAGGATGCTACTGGTGCTACTTTGGTTGTTGCAACTGTTGTTGATGCTACTGTCGTCACTCCCATGATGATCCCTACTCCTGTCGTTGCTTCATCTCCAACAATTGTCGAAGTACCAGTTGAGACTATTGCTTAGCTTGCTGTCAATCTAGCTTCTGTTCAATCTGGTTTGAATAGAATGCCTGCTGCTTTGCCATGGGGAATGCCTCCGAATTTCACACCTCAGATCACCAGCGGTAGTGCTTTTGGTCTATATCAACCTTTCGTTGCACCTATGCCCAATGGTAATTCTGCTGCTTATCCTTGGGACATGCCTACTCCGATTCCACCTCCTGTGGTGAATCATGATGATCACGAGATTCCTCAGACACAGGTTCGCCAGACGCCTGTGTCTACTGATGTCGAGATTCTTGAAGAAGATGAGCATGTGTATAGGGGCCCTCTATTCATGTCCTGGTTTTGTCTCAGCCTGCTCAAACTGTGGGTCAGAATGTTTATTTTATGCCCTACCTTGGGGCATTTTCTGCTGTTGTGGTACTTCTTGCCAGTTATCCGTATCGTTTTCAGATGGGTCAGAATGCTGGTCAGATGGTAAATTATGGGTTGGTATATCCGTCTCAGTTTGCTTCTCCACATATACCTGCTCCAGCCGTATCATAACTTCCAAATCCTCAGGCTCTTGTTAGACATGTTGATCATAACAGAGTTGCTGATTATAGGTTGTTGGATGAGAGAATCCGTGCGATTGAAGGATATTATGCTTTTGGTATGGAAGCCAAAGACTTGTGTTTGGTTCCCAATGTCGTGCTGCCGCAGAAATTCAAAATTCTTGAGTTTCCAAAGTACAAGGGTTTAAGTTGTCCTCGCAGTCATGTGACCATGTATTGTAGGAAGATGGCATCCTATATTCACAATGATGAACTGCTTGTGCATTGCTTTCTAGATAGCTTGTCTGTAGCTTCTCTAGATTGGTATATGGGTTTAGAACGTAGCAAGATTCGCTCGTAGAGAGACCTATCAGAGGCATTCTTGAAACAATACAAATACAATCTTGATCTGGCTCCTACCAGATTGCAGTTGCAGAATCAGTTGCAACGTTCAACCGAGACATTAAAAGAATATGCACAAAGGTGGCAAGAGATGGCTTCTTGGGTGCGACCTGCTCTTTCTGACAATGAATTGGTCGACATTTTCATGGGCAATTTGCAAGGGTTGTATTATGATAGAATGGTGGGTAGTTATTCGATGAATTTTGCTGAAATTGTGAATATTGGTGAAAGGATTGAGAACGGGTTGAAGATTGGTAGGATTGTTGGTTCCGTTGTTCAATAGCCAACCAAGAAACCTAAGGGTAGTCATTCATAGAAAAAGGAAGGTGAAGCAAATGCTGTGATGGCCAAGGCCTCTCCGCAGTATCAGGTTCCCATGGCTCCCATGTCGTATTATCCTTATCCTTATGTTGCTGCTGCTCAATATCCACAATCTCTGTATCAGTATCGTCCATGACAACAAGTTCATAATTCCCAGAATCAGCCTCAACAACAACAGTCTCAGTAAAACAATAGAAATCAGCATCAGAACAAACAGGACAAAAATCAGAACAACCGTAAGCGGATGAATTTTGACAGAATTCCTGTGCCTTACACAAAGTTGTTTCCTTATTTGATTCATCAAGGGGCAATAGTCCCCAGAGAGATTGCACCTGTAGTTCCTCCTTTTGGGCCGAAGCATAATTCGAATGCATCATATGCTTACCATGCTGGGTACATAGGACATGCTACCGAAGATTGTATTGTTCTCAAGGCCAAAGTTCAAGAGCTTGTTGATAAAAAAATACTGACATTTACTATGGAGCATCCCAATATACATACTAATCCATTGCCTATCTATGGTTGACCTGCGGTTAATATGATTGAGGACGATCGAAAGGTTACGTTGATTAGAGATGCTGACAAAGTGAAAACTCCGATGACTGTTATGATCAAGAAGTTGGAGGAACAAGGGTTATTGAAAGGTCTTCATGGGAAGTATCAGATCTGTGATGATAATCCTAATCAGTGTCGAAGGTTGAAAGGTTGCATTCAGATCTTGATGAATCAAGGTGTAGTTTAGTTTGCCAAAGCCAAGTCTGTGGAAGAGGTAGCTACTATCGAACCGTTCACGATCGTATATAGGAAGGTTCCTAAGGAAGCTCCTAAGAAAAATATCCAGCCTATCACTGTCTATGTTCCTAAGCCACTCCCGTATTAGAATTCGAAGGAAGTTCCTTGGAAGTATGGTCCAACCGTGTTCTCTAGGGGTCGAGAAATCCAATTTTCAAAGTCTGAAATCATGAATGTAACTGCCACTAGATGGATAACTCGTAGCGGAAGAGTGTTTGCTCCGAAAGTCGTATGTAAGCCAGTGCAAATTCCAACTATCGTTCCTCCTAAGGAGAAAACTACTTCAGCAACCCCTTTGGTACAACTAGGGGCATCAATTGCAGCATCAGTTCCAGTCCCTCCGTCTGCAGATGTCACCAAAAGCAAAGAAGTCATGGATGATCAAGAGTTCCTCAAGTTGATCAAGAAGAGCATCTTTAAGATTGTGGATCAGCTAGGGTAAACTCCGTAAAGGATTTCTATCTTATCTCTGCTCATGAGATCACCAATGCACATGTCAGCTTTGTTGAAAGTTTTGAACACCGCTCATGTGATGCACGACGTTCCAGTAGAACAATTTAACGATGTCGTCGCAAACATAACTGCTAGTCGGTACCTGGGTTTCAACGAGTCAGAGTTTCCTCCTGAAGGTACTGCCCATAAAATGGCCTTGCACATCTCAGTGACATGTATGGACTCTTTTCTATCTCATGTTCTTGTGGATACCGGTTCTTCTCTCAATGTGATGCCTTAAGGGACATTGAGTCAATTATTGGCAGAGGGGAGCGAGATGAGACCAGGCGCTTTGATCGTTAGAGCTTTTGACGGTTCTCGAAGGCAAGTCATCAGCGAAGTGGATTTACCCATTAAAGTCGGGCCGCATTTGTTTACCATTACTTTCCAAGTGATGGATATCAATCCTGCATACAGTTCTTTATTGGGTAAACCCTGGATCCATGCCGCAGGGCAGTTACATCCACATTAGATCAGAAGCTAAAATTCATGTTTGAAGATCAGATGGTCGTTGTCTGTGGTGAAGAAGATTTGCTAGTAAGTGAGTTATCATCTTTCCGATATGTCGAGACAGATGAAGGCATAGCTGAAGTGCCGTTGCAATGCCTTGAATTTGAAGATGTCAACTCTGCTTCTGTCAGTTCTGGTAGACTACAAAAAATGGCCATGTCATATGTCAAGAGTGCTAAAGAGACCATTGAGAAAGGTGCCTTGCTTGGCTAGGGGAAAATCCTGGATGTGGTTGAAAAGCATGATCGCTTTAGACTAGGTTATCATCCTGATCAACAAGCTAGTTCGTGCAGTCATCAGAAATACAACTTGATCAAGTTCACAAATGCTGGATTCCAAGAGGGGGACATTGTGTCAGCCATTGACGATGTAGGTCCTAGCAGCCGAAGTACAAGCTTTGTACGCAAATGCTCGCCGGGTTTCAAGCTCAACAACTGGACATCTGCAGTGATTCCCGTGCTTTTTCCTACAAACATGTAATGAATTTTGTTTTCCTGTTCCCTCGTCCTCGCCCGAGACGAGTAGATAGCTTGTAAGGGCCTCGCGGTTTTGAAACATTATGTGATCAATAAATAAAAGTTTTTTTTGCATTCAAATCATGCTCTTATTTCTTTCTTTATTTTATTTTTCACAAATAAATAAATGGAAAAGTTTCTTTTATTTTTCACCTTTTAAAGAGCTTCATTCTAAACATAATTCATAAACATGTAGAACAAATAATTGCATTGATAATAACTTGGCAAACATCCGTTGCAATTCTGGGATTCCAATTAACCAAGCCGAAGAAGATGGTGAGGAAGACTGTGAATTACCGGCTGAACTAGAAAGGCTCCTTGAGCACGAGCAGAAAGAGATTCAGCCACACAAAGAGCCAGTGGATGTTGTCAATCTTGGTACCGATGATGTCAGAAAGGAAGTCAAGATTGGGGCATCCCTCGCTAAGCACGTACACTCTGGGTTGGTCAAGCTGTTGAAAGAGTATGTTGATATTTTCTCCTGGTCTTATTAAGATATGCTTGGGTTAGATAGCAATATCGTTGAACATCACTTTCCATTCAGGCCTAATTGTCTTCCTATAAAGCAAAAACTCAAAAGGACCAGACCCGACATGGCACTTAAAATCAGAGAAGAGGTTAAGAAGCAGTTTGACACTGGGTTCCTAGCCACTTCCAAATATCCTGAATGGATTGCCAACATCATCCCGGTTCCAAAGAAAGATGGAAAGGTTCAAATGTGTGTAGACTATCGAGATCTCAACAAGGCGAGCGCGAAAGATGATTTTCCTCTGCCTCATATTGATGTCTTAGTAGACAACACAACGCAGTTCTCTGTCTTTTTGTTCATGGACGGTTTCTCAGGATATAATCAGATCAAGATGTCCCCATCTGATATGGAGAAGACTACTTTCATCACGCCTTGGGGTACATATTGCTACAAAGTCATGCCATTTAGTTTGAAAAACGCAGGGGCAACATACCAACGTGCCATGACAACCCTCTTTCACGATATGATCCATAAAGAGATTGAGATTTACGTGGACGATATGATTGCCAAATCCAGAACTGAAGAAGATCATCTGGACCATCTGAAGAAGCTGTTTGACAGGCTCTGCAAGTTCAAACTACGGTTGAATCCGACAAAGTTCACCTTTGGAGTTCGATCTGGCAAACTATTAGGCTTTATTGTAAGTCAGAAGGGCATCAAAGTTGATCCTGACAAGGTTCGGGCAATTCAGAACATGCCGCCTCCCAAAACAGAAAAAGAGGTCTGTGGCTTTCTTGGTTGGGTTAATTACATTTCCAGATTCATTTCTCAGTTGACGGCTACCTGCGAACCAATATTCAAATTACTATGAAAAAATCAATCGGTTGAATGGAACAAAGATTGTCAAGAAGCTTTTGACAAGAGAAAAAAATATTTGCAAGAACCACCGATCTTAGTACCTCCGGTTCCTGGTAGGCCTTTAATCATGTATCTCACTGTTCTCGATGAATCAATGGGATGTGTCTTAGGTCAGCATGATGACATTGGCAGAAAAGAACATGTAATTTACTATCCGAGGAAGAAATTCAATGATTGTGAGACCAGATACTCACTATTGGAGAAAACTTGTTGTGCTCTGACTTGGGTCGCTCGACGCCTGAGACAATACATGATTTGCCATACTACTTTGTTGATATCCAAGATGGATCCGATAAAGTACATTTTCGAAAAGCATGCTATCTTTGGACGAATTGCTCGGTGGAAAATGCTATTGACTAAGTATGATATCCAACATGTTACCCAGAAAGCAATAAAAGGGAGCTTCTTGTCTGACTACCTTGCTCATCAGCCAGTGGAAGGATATCAACAGATGAAGTTTGACTTTCCTGATGAGGATATTCTATTCATCAGAGACTATGAAACTCCAGACCCTGATATAGTACAAGAACCAGGGGCGCGGTGGACACTCGTGTTCGACGGTGCTGCCAATGCTAAAGGTCGTAGAATTAGTGATGTCCTCATCTCTTCGACATATTTTCATCTTCCCTTCACTACCAGATTATGCTTTGAATGTACCAACAATATGGCTGAGTACGAAGCATGTATCTACGGTATTGAAGCTGCAATTGACATGAGAATCAAGATTCTTGAGGTCTACGGAGATTCTTCCCTGGTGATCGGTCAAGTCAGAGCGAACATTGTAACTCGGGATTCCAAGCTGGTTCCGTACCAGAAGCACATTGTGAAATTGACTTCCTACTTTGATGAAATCTCTTTTCATCATATTCCTAGGGAAGAAAATCAATTAGATGACGCTCTTGCCACCCTGGCATCTATGTTCAAACTCAAGTGGAAGAACGAAGCTCCTTCTATCTGCATTGATCATTTGAATGAACCAGCACACTATTTAGAAATCGAGGACGAGTCCGATGACAAGCCTTGGTTCTACGACATCAAAAGATATCCGGAAAAACAGGAATATCCTGAGGGTATTACTATCACTAATAAGAAAGCTCTCAGACGGCTCTGCACCAAATTCTTCTTAAATGGTGGTGTATTGTACAAGAGGAATTATGATTCTGTGTTGCTTAGATGCGTGGATAGACACGAAGCAGACACAATCATAAGGTCCATACATGAAGGTTGTTAGGGTGTACATGCCAAAGGTCCTGCTATGGCTAAAAGATCCTTAGAGCTGGGCAATATTGGACAACAATAGAGGTAGATTGTTACAACTTTGCCAAAAGATGTCACAAGTGCCAAATCTACAGTGACAAGATCCATGTGCCACCAACCCTATTGAATGTTCTGACTTCTCCTTGGCCCTTCTTTATGCGGGGTATTGATGTGATTGAAATGATCGAGCCAAAGGCTTCCAATGGTCATCACTTCATTCTAGTTGCTATCGATTATTTCACCAAGTGGGTTGAAGCTGCTTCTTATGCAAATGTTACATGCTAAGTGGTCGCCAGATTTATCAAGAAAGAGATAATTTGTCGCTATGCTATTCCTAGCAACATTATCACTAACAATGCAAGCAATCTGAAAAACAAGATGATGCAAGAGTTGTGTCAAGAGTTTAAGATCGAGCAGCACAACTCTTCACCATATCGGCCTAAGATGAATGGTGTTGTTGAAGCAGCAAACAAAAACATCAAGAGGATTGTCCAGAAGATGGTCAAGACTTACAAAGACTGGCATGAAATGCTTCCGTTTGCACTACATGGCTATAGAACTTCAGTTCGTATTTCCATTGGGGCAACTCCGTATTCACTTGTATATGGTATGGAGGTTGTTCTAGACATTGAAGTCGAAATTCCCTCTCTCAGGGTCATCATGGAAGCAGATCTTGATGAAGTTGAATGGGTTCAATCTAGATACAACCACCTGAATCTCATCAATGAAAAGCGCCTGACATCCGTTTGCCAAGGTCAATTGTATCAGAGACGTCTCAAGCGAGCTTTTGATAAGAAAGTTCTTCCTAGAGCGTTCCAAGCAGGCGAGCTTGTGCTCAAGAGGTACTCTCATGTTCATTCGGATCCACACGGCAAATGGACTCCAAATTACGAAGGACCTTTCATTATCCAAAAAGCCTTCTCAAGAGGAGCCTTAATCCTCACCACAATGGATGGGGAGGAGTTGCCACATCCCGTGAACTCCGATTCAGTCAAAAAATATTATGCCTGGAAAAAATATATGATGAAAGCCCACTAGATTGGCATCCGCAAGGGCGATCTAGGCAAAAATGGTCGTCCCGATGGACCAAAAAAAGAAATGTCCAGGCAAAAGTTAGGGACAAAGCAAAAAACAATAATAGCCCGCTAAGTTGAAAACCTAAAAGGGCAACTTAGGCAAAAATGGATGCCCCGGTGGACGAAAAAAAATATAAATGTCCAGGCAAAAATTAGGGATAAAGGCATTTAACTGTAATCACCTGAGCCTATCTTCGTCATGGCTAGACCTCAGACGGGAAATGATCAGTCAAGTCATCATCAACAGACGCACAACGTTGGATCCCAGACTTACAGAGGATGGTAGCCAATGTGTAATCAATGCAAATTCAAATTTCCCATTGCCATTTGCCTTTTTTCAATTTTATTGTAAATTTCCTCATTAAGGATTTTTACATCCTCGTACACATCTTATGTACAAAAGCTTTTTACATTCAATAAAATGTTCATATGTTGATTTCTCATTTGTCTCTTTTCAGTATTTTGTTTGCAAATTGAACAATTATTTGTGATCACATAATGCTATAAAGCGTTGAGAAACATAAAGCTAAAATCAACTAGGAAAACATTATGCATTGTATGATTTACCAGAAATCCTCAAGGGAAGATGAGTAGTGTTCCTTTTTAATCTTGATCTCTAGTGAACAATATCATAATTGGTTAAGAATGTGGGATGCATTCCTTTTCCCCAGCAGGTATCGACTTGGTTCCATGGAATGGTTAGTTTACCACTCCTCTCCCCAACAGAGCCAAAATTTCACCAACATGTATCAGTATGGTTCTAGGGAAGGGTTTGTTTTTCATTTCCTCAGAAGAGCCATATTCCCCAAGCAGAGATTTGTTTGCTTTTCCCTAGTAAAAGCAGAATTTCTTGCAGCACCCCAACAGATCGAGGTTGTCAATCCCCAACGATGATGGTGCTTCGTTTTGATCATCTTGAATTTGTTCTTCCCCATGAAGAGTTAGTTAGATGAAGATCAACCATGATTCCTTCATTCTCCAGCCAGGGTCAACTATGGTTAGAAAGTTCATTCCTCTCCAGCAGCAGTATTGGTAATAATTTGGAAGTCTGAGATTTCTAAGCTCTTTCCCCAGCAGCATCGTCGGGTTCCTCAGTTGAGGATGTCGAGTTTGTTTTTCTACAATCTCTGTTTGCTTGAAAAACCGCATCTCGACCTTTGCCGCTGCATAGCATGATATCAAGCATCATGTCGAACATCATAAAATATACATCATGGCATACTCCCCTTTGACGGATATATCTCCCCCAACGGATCTCAGCCAAACCTTGCTCTTAAGCATCTTTATCTTTTTCCCACCAGTCGCCGTCGGCCAAATCTTTCGAGCTACTCTTTTATTTAATCCTCTTCCACCTTGAATAATCAAAGAGCTAGCGCAATTTGAACATTCAGGTCCAAGAAGATTAAATAGGGGCGGCTGTCGTAACCCAAAATCTGACCCCCTTTTCCCCTTTTGCATAAGCATGTGCATTCGCATCATTAACATACACATTTGCACTTTTTCTCTGTGATTTATTATTGCAGGAATGTTCAGGTTTTTCAAGTCTGATTAATCACATTTCTCAAAGATATCACATCATCAAAAACAAGCACAAAATGAAGGTTTCTATGCCTATTCATCAGATCAAAAGGTCGAAAATCGGAATCATGGCCATAATACCATTTTTCAAGCAAATATATAAATTTTTCCTGAAGTAACCAGTTATCCAGTTTCTAGGCAAAACAGAGTAACCGGTTACTCTGTGTAAAAATGCAGATTTTTGCTGCATTTTTGTGACAACCACTTTTCTCTCTACATTTTAGGGGTCCATTTGGTTCTAGCATTGTGTGGAAAATTCTAGATATCTCTAGATAATTCAAGACCTTTCTAGACACTTCAAGGTATTTTCTCCAATACATCATTTGCAATCAAGACCACCATACACCTTTGTTTCCATGCATGTGAACCATTGGATTTTCAACTTGCATTAGGATGGTTATCGAGTCAACTACCTAACTAACCGAGTTAACCTTTAACTCAGTGAGTTGAGCCTAACTAACTCCAAGGCTAGTTCTGAGGCTACATCCAAAGCTCACTCCGAACCTAGCAACTCCGAAGCAAAACTCTATATAAGCAAGTCACCACCATTTCACAAGGGGTTCCATCATTTTTCTCGGGGGTTGGATCATTCCTCAAAGGTTGAATCATCATCTTTTGGGCTTGAATCATTTTCTCCAAATTATTCATTGATCACTCTCAATTCTCTCATATTCTCTCTGAATTTTCTGCAACATTTGCACATTCATCTCCATCATCTTCTTAAAGCCTCACAAAAGCTTAATTTCCACCATTATAGTGTAACAATCTTCACATCAAAATTGTTATTCTCTTGAGCTAAACCTTATTCCACCATATTCTTGCTTGGATTTCTGGATTTACCTTTCATTCTTCTCCAATTCAAGTAATCATCTCAAGCTTCTTTGGTGCAAATCGATATCCAGAGCATTTATCGCGTTTTCATTGGTTTCGCTATGATTTGATCTCAAGCTTGGAATTCTCTAGGTTTAATGGCTTAATCCTCATCATATATCAATAGCAACAACGTCCAAGGCAAATCTCAGCCTTGTAGGTTGGTTATCATTCACTTGATTTACCGTTTCGATCTATTTTGCGCGTTTACGATGTAGTTCGGTCGTTTTTCGGTTTTGTTTAATCATGTGATTTCTTGATCTTTGCTCTTCATGTTTATTGCCTTCCATTGATGATTAATTGATGTTTAGGTGCTTTTGAACTTCATTTTTCATGCACAAATGTCAAGCATAGCATGTGGATGATTAGTGAAATCTTTTGGTTGCTGAAAGTGATTTTTCAAAAAGCTATTTTTTCCAGTCACAGTGGTAACCGGTTACTAACTTTCTAGGAAAAATAGAGTAACCGGTTACTCTGTGTATTTTTCACTTGTTTTTGCAATTTTAAGCAAGTAACTGGTTACCTGATATAGAGTAATCGGTTAGTTTAGTGGCAAAATGCCATTTTTGCCCTTTTCAAGCTTGTTTGCTATTCTATCCTCATATAACTTCCATGGCTTGATATGCTTAACATTTATGGATGTTTTATGAGCTATTCACCTATTCTTGGAAGCATCTATGCAATATTTCAATATGTCATTTGTCAATTCTCGATTATGTGCATTTTCGACACTTTGATCATGATCGTTTTTGCATATTTCTTTGATCACTTGCTACAAGGGTTGTGATGCATGCTAATTTTTTTGGTACTATTTTTCACTTTTATTCATGTTTGCGTTGAGTTTGTTCCTCTTTGGAATGAACTCAATCTTGTACAATCAATAAATCACCCTTTTGCTTTAATGGTTTTTCATCCATTTGAAAAATTGTTGGCGTCATCCCCCTTTTGATTGATGAATTGAAACTTCGTTTTGATTAGTCGATCCTTCTCTCTTTCTTCTCCTTTGGATCTTCTAGATCTTTTCCCTTTCCTCTTCCCCGGTAGAGTTGAAGATTCGCAATGCATGGGAGCATTGTACAAATGTTGCACCGTTATGCCATCCGTTCTTGCACCACACTTTGGTGCTAGAGAAGGAATTAGAATGGAGTATTCCTACACTCATTCTGACTATTTTGGGTAGGGGACAAATAACCCTGTATCTGGAATAGTCGCCTTTATCTCCTTATTACGGTATCTCTGCTTTCTCTAGTCAAGGCGATCCTTGATCACTTGCACCCTTGTCTCCTCTTTGGAAGCAACTTCCTCCTTTCAATTCAACACTCTTTTCTCTCTCGGACAATCACCATTCTTGGGTTCCCTCGATATTTGTAATCATTATTTTCCTTGGTTGATCAACTGTCCTTCAGTTTAAGCCTAATTCCCTTCTTCCTCAGCTAAGTCAATCTTTCTTCTCTAGTTTACACAGTCCGCCTGTTTGAACCAATAACCTTTTTCCTCAGTTAACCACAATCCGTTTTTTAAGATACTAAAGTTAATCACCTTCTTTTGGGTAATCACTTATTCTTTTCGGTTAATCACAATCCGTCTGTTAAATACTGAACCACCTGCAGTTAGCAACCTTTCTTTGGTTCAAATACTGCCAGCTTTGGGTTAGTAACCTTTATTCGGTTCGAATACCTTTTCCTTTGGTCAAGTATTGTTTTCTCAAGTAATGTACCGTTCTTTGGGTCACAACCGTCGCTTGGTTCCACACCCGTTCTTTGGGTCATAACCTTTGCTTGGTTCCACACCCTTTCTTTTGGTTGATCACCGTTTATCGGTTAAAACCAGCTCATTTCGGTTAACCCCTGTTTATTAGTTAATATTCCAATTTCCCCTCCGAGTCAAACACCTTTCTTTGGTTCAGTACTCTCTTTCTTTTGTTTCGTCACAGGCTGTATGATTACACCTAACCCTTTACTCTCTCCACAAAGTTTTACTCTTATCTTTCTCTGGTTAATCACTGCTTGCAGTTAATACATTGAGTCCCCCGTGGATCTTACCTTTATTTTGATTCTAGTCCTTTATGTTGCACCCCAAAATTTGCTCAACCTTTTCTTGCCTGATTTATGTCTCATTGCATTTCATTTGCATAGTTACATCATGTACATAATTCAATCATTTGCATATCATAGCATAGTATGCCTCCAACAGGGGATCAAGGGTGTCTATCAAGAGAAGAGCCTAGCAAGAGGTGTTATCCAAGTATGAGAATTCATCCAGGCCATCAAGAAATGATTTGAAGTCTTGAGAAGTTTGAGTGCCTACATGTGGGTTTTGCTCCTATCTTGAGGAATATTAAGAATCATCAGTGGGATGTGAAGCATGGAATGTGAATTTGAGGTGTGTATGGATCTCATGGAATGCCTAGAGGGCCCTATTGAAGCTGAGACAAGTCATTAATTCAAGTATGAGAGCCACAGTTGAGGTGCAGTCAACTAGGGTTTCATCTGGGTCAACCCCAGGTCATTTGTGCAAGTGGAGAGCATCAAAGCCTACTTTGAGGTCATGGGATTCATGGATGGGTATGTTTATACATGTGTGGTGTTGTGCCAAGATCAAGCAAAGAAGAATCAAGAATGTGGGAAGTTGCTAAATTAGGGTTTTAGTGTAAAATCCCCTGTTTAGTGCCTAACTTCAAAGCCACATAAGTCAAAATACAAGTTTCAAATGGATATTTGGCCAACATGAAACTTGTAGAGCATCTCAATACCTTTAATTTGAGTACTAGAAGTCCTCAAGGGGATTTATAGAACTCAATTTATGGTCCTTGCAAGTTATAGGTCATCAGATGACTATGAAATTTATCTGTGAAAGTCACTTGACTTCCAAGCAACTTTTTCCCTTCAAGGAATTTTCAAATGGACGTTTGGCCAACATGAGAGTTGTATATCTTGATCTTAGCTTTCCATAGAGTACTAGAAGTCCTTGATAGGATTTGTAGAACTCGAGATATGATCTTGGCAAGCCAGGGGTATTTTAGGTATTGGTGATTATAGGTCATTTGTGATCATAGGCCATTTTCACCAACTTAGAGGCCTCAAATGAAATTTTGTTCAACTAGAAAGTTGCTCAAAATAGAGTTTTAACCTTTACCATGCATCAAGGAGGCATTGAAATGGCTCATAGGAGAAGTTGGTTTGAGAAATTTTGAAAAGGAAGAAATTAAAGTGATTAAAAGGTCAAAAAATGGAATTTCTTGATTTAGGGTCAAACAAGTTCATGCTATATGTCATTTTGATCAGAAAAGGTATTTTAAAGAAAATGACATTGTTACATTTTGGATTTGAGGCCAATTTCACATGGTTCCCTTTGGTACCTTAAGGTTGAAGTAACATAACAATCACACTCCATAAGATCAAAAGCAAGGCAATTACACATCCAATTCAATTCTAAATATCATAAGAGGAGAAATTCAAGCAAGATTGAGAGCTGAAACAGGGAAATTCACCAGCTGCACACATGAGATTTTGAAGGAGAATGAGAAATTGAAATTCTCATTTGGATGATTACAGATCCTTCTAGAGGTTTCCAACAGCTTCTATATAACATATGCAACTGATTCAGATAGTTTTTTGGCAAGGATTGGGCAAGGAATCAGAGAGAGCAATTGAAAATTTCACAGCTGCATCAAGAATCGGGTTTTGGAATTGAAGAGGATTCATTGCAAATTGTTGATTGGAGAAGCTTGGGGAGTGGTTCTTGAATGATTCTGGAAGAAATTGGAGGTTGATTCGAGCAAAAACCTACTCTGTTCATCCATTTTTACCAGGTTTGCATTCTTCGAATTTCAGCATTATTGGTAGTGAATTGCTTAGGTTTTGATATATGGTTAGGTTAGTCATGGTGCTAGGTTGGATTTAGGCACAAGAATTGGACAATTAGAGACAAAATTAAGTATGATACAATTTCTGTTGAAGCATATATCTTGAGATTCTTGAGGTTTCAATGGCGTTTAGATGGTTAGAATTGATGACTGAAGCGTGTAGATGAAAATAGGATCATTAATTTTAGGTTTTGAGTCAATCAAGATTGGGGTGAATGTCTGACCTTGGATCGGTTTTGAAGATTGAGTGAGAATCAGGAAATTTAGAGGTTGGAATTGAATTCAGTGATGGATTTCAAGTAGGATTGGATGTTTAGTTTTGATGTTTGATGCGTTTTGGGCGAACCCTCACCAGAGACGACGGTGGCGCAAAGCTCAGGCCACCGTCCTGAACATTTCCCTCCCAGTTTGAATTTTTGGGGAAGATGAAGTTTTAACCATTGATTTGCTAGCTTGACTTTGATTGAAACCTAGAACCAATGGCCACGATTGCAAGTTGATTTCTGAAGAGAGTTTGAGTGGGCTTAAGTAACGCATTGCCCTTCACACCCCAGTTCAGGCCCATTGAGGATTTGCACTAGGATTAGTTGCTATTTGCCACAAGACTTTTTCAATTTCCATTTTATTTTCTGATATTGCTTTGGGCCTAAGCCTTCGCTTGCTAGTAACACCCCCACTTTGGGCCCAAGCCTAGAAAACAACTGGTTTGTTTTGCTATTTGCAACGCAGTTTTCTTTATTTTCTTTATATTTTCTTTTATTTTGTTATTTTTCATATAGTTTAGGTTTTAATTCACCATAAATAGTAAAATTAAAATTTTTAGGCTAGGTTTTTTCCCCTGACTCCTTAAAGAGTCTAGAATTTAATAGGATTGAGAAATTATTAATTCATGCATTTTAGAATTTAATTGCATTTTTAGAAGTTTAATTGTTTTTATTTTGAATATGGTTGATATGTGATCTTGCTGATTTTAGTATGGGTGTTTGGTGTATGATATTGAGTTGACTCTTTTTGGTATAGTTAGCTTAGATATTGCATGTACCTCTAGTATTTTTCTCATAATTTTGTGAGATAAATTTAGGCTAGTTTGAACATTGAACATTAAGTGGTGTAGAATTAGGGTTTTAGGATAGTACCCTTAGGTTTAGGGCATAGTGTTGCACCCCAAAATTTGCCCAACCTTTTCTAACCTAGGTTTATGTTTCAATTGCATAGTCATTTGCATTGGCATCATGTACATAGTGTATTCATCTGCATTGCATAACATAGGCAAGCTAATCTTAATCAGGGGATCAAGTGCCATTCTTGTCTCAAGAGGCATACTCAGAGGGTTTCATTCATATTCAAGACTACTCAGGTCATCAGGGAAGAATTTGAGCTTTGAAGTGTTGACAGATCACTCATTGGGTTCTCTCCTATCTTGAGGTTATTTGGGGATCATCAGAGGGTATATGAGCTATGAGCCAAGAGCATGGAGTATGTATGGATTTTATGGAAAGTCTAGATGATCATTTTTGAGGAGTAACCAAGTCATTGGAATGACTGCAAGAGCCTCAGTTGAAGTCAGCCAACTAGGGTTTTATCTGGGTCAACACTAGGTCAACCCTAGGTCAAAGACTTGTTTTGAAAGGCATCAAGGCTCATTTGAAGAATGTGGGATTCATTATTTGCTATATGGATATGGATGTGGTGTTGTGCCAAAGAAAAATCAACAGGAGTCAAGGAGAAGAGGAGTTACCAAATTAGGGTTTCAGTGTAAAATCCCCTGATTTAGGTCAAACTTCCAAGAGTGTAACTCAAAATGCAAGCTTCATATGAATTCCTGGTCCACATGAAACTTGTAGAATATCTTCATAGCTTTAATTTGAGTGGTGGAAGTCATCAAGATGATTTATAGAACTCAAGTTATAGCTCTTGCAAGTTACAGGTCATCTGAGGACACTGAGATTTGTCTATGAAAGTTGTCTGTCTTCCAAGCAACGTTTGACCCTCAAGGAAATTTCAAATGGATTTATGGTCAACATGACAGTTGTTCCTCATTGTCTTAGCTTTCTAGAAAGGTATGGTATGCCTTCATCTGATTTGTGGAACTCTACTTATGTCCTTGGCAAATCAGGGGTATTTTGGGAAAGTGGAATTATAGGTCATTCTTAGCCTATGCCTAAAACTCATACAAGGAAGCTTCAAATGAAAAACTTCACAACATAAAAGTTGCTCAAAATGGCATTTTAAGTCTAGAAAAGAGGTCATGGCATGTTGGAAAAGCGTTTAGCAAGAATTGATAAAAGTTGGTAAAAATGACTTAAAAATGGACATAAGTTGAAAAAGTTCAACTTGGAAATTGGTTTGGGCAATCTATAAATCCAAAATGGGTCATGTAATATATCAAATTGAGTCTAAACAACATTTTAAAGAATTTGGTTCAGCCACAATTTTGAGATAGGGCTTTAAAAATGGACTTGCTTTGTAATTCCATCACTTGCATAATAAGGTACATGTGAGAAACTCAACATAAGGCAAAGGAATCCCTTGTTTTTCACCCATATCACTCCAATTTGTCATGAAAAGAGATTTTAAAAGGTGGTTAAGGGGCTGTTAGTGGATTGAAGTGAGATATCATGAAACATCAAAATACCATGCCATGAGAAATTCATGAAGTTTCTAGAATCATCCTAGATTGATCTAGAAGACTCTAGATCTTTCCATGCTCTCCTATATATTGGATTGAGATCATTAAGAGTAAGGGTTGGTGATAGTTGATGTTGAATCCATTTTCTCCATTTGCAAATCATATTGAATCTTCATTTTTCTCTTCACCATTTTTCCATTTTTCCCACATTTTTCTACACTTGAAAACTCAAATTTTCAATTCCATTTTTCTATCACTTTTGGTTCATTCCACCATTGCAAATACATTCCTTATCATTCTTACAATTGATTCAACACTTTTTTGGCCATAATTGATGCATGAACCAAGCTACACAACTCCATTAAAGTGAGCTCCAAGTGAAAATTGATTTTTTGTTTTCCACCAATTCACTCCTTTCTTTCCATCCAAACACCTTCCTCATCAATTATAGGACGTGTCCACATCATTTTCTCAAAGAATTGGTGATCGAGTGAAGCTCCATAAGCCATTTTTCGGAGGTATAAAGAATTCGACATAACTCATGATTTATGAGTCTTTCTTGTATTATTGTTGTTGCATTACATTGCTCTCATCTCCTACATGGATTCTAGTACAAAAAAGATGGGTTTTATGACAATTTTTGGTTCTTGAGTTTTTCTTGAGGTGCCACGTTTTGGGAGTTAGAGAGAGTTTCAAGAAAATCTAAGACCATATTTGGATTCCTTGATTTTTTTCCTTCAAGTTTGACCAAAATTTTGTGCGAAACGGATAATTATTGATGGAGTTATGGTGCTTCAAAGTAGCAAAAAACTCATGTTCATGGAGCTGCGGGTTACTATTCACAAAGTTGAAAAATTTGATTTGGAGAAGAAGGTGTTAACACCGTCGGATGCATTTCCAAGTCAAGGTTTCTTCCATTCATCCAACGCCTCTCACTGCGCCACGCAATCGGCCACATAAGCCTCATGCCACTTTTATTTATTCATGTTATTTTCTTTTATTTTCCTATTGCCATGTTTCTTTTATTTTTTCTGTTTTATATGCTGACTTCAAATAATCATAAAAAATAGGAAAATTAGTCTTTTTGATCCCCATTTTTTTTGTTCTGAATCTTTAAGATGTCTAGGATTTATTAAAACTGAAATTATAATTTTACCATTTTTTGACATTTTCTTTGGATTTTTTACATTTGGGTCGTCATAAAAAGGCCAATGCTGGTGCTATCATTTTGTTGAATTTCTTTGACCAATCAAAACACAATTTAAATGTCAATCCTTTTGCAGGGATCTCATACACACGTTGAGGTATTGTGATATATTTTTGTGGGAATTTTATTGTACCATTTTAATTGGTTTTGGATGCTTTCTTTAACATGCTTTACTTTAATCTTTCCTTTGGTATACATGAGATATCTTGCATTGTTTTCACCTTGTTTGACCATTTCATTGTGGATTTTTTATGGTATCTCTCACCCCTGGTTTGTGGCTTGATGTAGGGCATTGGAGATTTTTATTTGAATTTTTTAGCACCTTTTGCTATTTTTCTTATGTTTTGTATTCGAACTTGTAATTTGGACTTCCGAACGGACTTTATTTTTGTTAAGGCTCCAACGGCCGATTTGTGTTTGGGTGGTGAACGCCGTGGTTTATATTTCTTATTATAGATAGGCTAGAGGTATTTGAAGACCCCTTAGGTGGCTGTTATTTGTATGTGTAGCTTGCCCAATTATCGACTTGTTTGCATGATAGCACGTTGCGATTTCAAATAGTGGATTACGCGTTTCATTCGGAGTTTTCACTCGATTCTTTGCATATGATCACTTGATATTTTCTTATTCCATCCATAAATGGGCTTGAGGTTGAGATGAGACTTCCTCCATCCTTTGCATTGCATTTACCATTGCTATATTCATGTTCACTTGTATGCGGTTATTACTTGTATTTCCATTTCTTCCTTTCGTTTTCCTTTCCCGTAGGACTTCCATTCTTCCTTGTTCAAGGGATGATGTGATAGACATTAGGAGCTAACCCATGTATGATAACATTAGGGTAGATTTTATTCCCTTTTTAACCCTAGGATTTTAGAGTGTCATCTCTTCTTTCTTCAAAACAACAGAAAAACATTAATAAAGGTTATAACAAAATCAATTCATTTCTTCCGTCAAAAGATTTGAACAAACATCAACCCTTTTGCAATAAGAAAACCCTTGTTTAAGGTGAGATTTTTCATAAAAGACACTTGAACAGCTTGTGTCGTGCGTAGCCCGAACTACGTTTGCTCTGATCTTCCATGCAGTGTGGAAGTACGTAGGCATAGGATGCAGTATCCTAGCGAGCAACCTTCCCCACCTTCACCCGTAGTTAGGCGAACTACGTTGACTCTGATTTCTCGTTCCAGACGGGAATACGTAGGCATAAAGTGTGATGCTTTGCCGAGTCATGTTTTCTTTTCTTTTCAGACCTCATCCTTTAGTTTAGATAGAAGTGTAATCCGTACAAACAAACAAGCGTGGATCCCATCGAGTACGATGGACGTGAGGGGTGCTAATACCTTCCCCTTGCGTAACCGACTCCCGAATCCAGGTTTTGGTTGCGATGACCATACCTTTTCCCGTCTTTGCGTTAGGTTTACTTCGAGCGTTTCCTTTCCCTCCTTGGGGATAAATAACGCACGGTGGCGACTCTTCTGTATTGCCGGCGCCGATTTTCACAGTAGCGACAGCTGGCGACTCTGCTGGGGAGTGCGATGGTTCCCTATGCGAGTCTCGCCTTGGATTTTCTTCCTAGCTGCCTGGGTCATCCCCAGCAGCTGGCGACTCTGCTGGGGACTCCAACGGTTCCCTACGCGAGTCAATCCTAGCGCTTGTTTTCCCGTCGTGGGCTTTGTATGGATTTACATTTCTGTATTTACATTTCAGCATTTTATTATCATTATTATTGCTGTATTGTGGGTTTGATGGGCGTTCTATGATTGAGAGATAAGCCGGACTTGGGCTTGAGTGCACCTAGAATTAGAGTAGAGATTAGTGGGGGTGTGCATGCTTTGCATGTACTAGCTTCCCGCGAAATCTACGCTCGGACGAGGTCCTTCTGGTTGACTTCCTGTTTCACCCTTTGGGTGCAATGGGCTGTTGGTTAGTTGGATTGTCGACTCCGGGGACCGATCATTTGGAAGTTGGCTAAGTGAGGCCTCTTCAGGATTTGATGATGCCACACCTTCTGGGTATCGTATCATCAACCCTGAAAGTCTGTGACGCCGACGACCGCATAGGATGCCGTACCTTGTGCCAGTTATAGGGACATCTACCTGTGAGAGGGACTTGGGGCATGCAGATAACTTGACCTTCAGACTACCGGTTTATTTCTCATGAGATACAGGATTGTGGATATTTTATGGATTGTTACTAGGTCTGTCAGAGACCAGGTGTGGGTTATATTATTGGGTCTATCCGAGACCAGGCTGGAGTTCTTTGTGAGGTCTGTCTGAGACCTGTTCTTGGTGTGACTTGGGCCTCTTATTCAGGGTACTTGATCCCCTGTTGCAGCTGTTTGCATTGCATTGTTTGCATACCCATTTATCATTGCATATCATTAACGTGTGTCTGTGCTGCAGGTGCGTTACATACTTCCCTGTTCTAGTGCTCCGGACTTCTGATTATTGATATGGGTAGTGTGCGGAAGACAGTTGCGTATAAGCTGCCCACTCCGGATGTGAATTCTATATTGAGTTTGATTGCCCTTGTGAATGATGAGGTTAGGGCTAGCTTCAAGAAGAGTTATACTTTTGCCTTTGAAGGCCTGTTCAATATATGAGTTGTTTTCTCTTTTGTGATTGAATTTCAACTTCTTGCAACTTTCGTCACCGCACTGTCACGGC
The DNA here is from genome assembly GCA_963859935.3 of Lathyrus sativus. Lineage (NCBI taxonomy): Eukaryota > Viridiplantae > Streptophyta > Magnoliopsida > Fabales > Fabaceae > Lathyrus > Lathyrus sativus. Next base: position 176,315,384 of record OZ012740.1, read on the forward strand.
GCTGCCCTGTATCAAATGTATTAGCACTAGAGCGGAGGGAGTAATATTCCCTAATGCGCAGACACATATTGCATTTTGCATACATACTCATATTTGCATTACAGGTTTGTGATCCGTGTATCTTATCTCCTGCATCCATTTTAGGTATTTTTAGGATTGCAGAAAAGCGGGTCCACCATTACTCTACCAGAACTAATCACAAGAAGATCATGGACAACGTGCAGAGTGAAATGCAAGAGATGCATGACAGGATGGCCTTGCTCATGCAAACCATGGAGACCATCGCCAAAGGACAAGAGCAGCTGCAGAATCTGGTTCAACCGATAGTCGCACGGGCTGAAAACAACGGGACACCGCATGGTGAAAATATTGTTGCTTCTCCCCGAGTTGAGAATCGTCAAAGTGCTGATGTTATTCCCGGGAACAGTTTGAATGTTGGATAAACTGGTCCTGTAGGTGGAGGTGGGAACGCCGGTAATATGAATGCCAATGCAGACACTGCTGGGATATTTGTGGGTAATGTCAACCAGGGTTTCAATGGGGGCGTTCAGAATGTCGGAATGAATGGTATCAATGGTAACCAGGGATTTAATGGTATGAACATGGGGTATGGCAGCACTGCTGGCGCCAAGGCTGGGTTTGGTGGCTATGGTTATGGTAATCTTGGATACGGAACTGGTGCATACAACGCTCAAGAGATGGGCAATCTGAGGTATGACCCCAGGTACTTCCAAACGGGTCCGGGCCGTGATGCAGATTATGTTGGATACGATGCAGTACCTCGCTGGGAGGATCGTCAGGAGGATGTGTTCTCTGGTCAGAACGAGGGTTATGAAAGAGCCAGGGATGACAACCATCGGATGAGATTGCTAGAAGAGAAAGTGAACGGGTTAGCCAGCCAGAGTGCTGTGGGGCTGGATATGTCCAATACGGGATTGGCACCAGGGCTGAGGTACTGAAATTCAAAGCGCCATCTTTTGATAAATATAAAGGGGACACGTGCCCGAGGGTACATGTTCGTTCATTTTACAAGAGGATGTCCGCGTATTCAGACGACAAAAAGATGCTCATGCATTTCTTCCAGGACAGCTTGTCAGGGCCGTCGCTGGAATGGTATATGAGCCTAGAGCCAACACAGATAAAAAGCTGGAAAGAGCTAGCGGAAGCTTTCGTGAAGCATTACCAATACAACAGCGATCTCGCCCCTAACCGGGTTCAGCTGCAAAGCCTCTCCCAGAAGCCCAGTGAAAGCTTCAAAGAATACGCCCAGAGATGGCGTGATTTGGCTGCCAGAGTACAACCTCCTATGGTGGAGCGTGAAATGATGGACTTGTTCGTAGGGACATTCTCAGGAATGTACTATGACCGGCTGCTCAACTTCTCAATGAGTACCTTCTCCGAGTTAATCCTGATGGGGGAGCGTATAGAAAACGGGATAAAAATCGGTAAGATTCAAGCGGGAGAGTCTACTTCAGCTGGAAGCAATAAGAAAGCTTTCGGGGGTAGAAAACAGGAAGATGCCAATTCGGTATGTAGCTCTCGGGGAAGAAATAGGGGATGGAGGCAATACCAACCGCAACAAGTTGCAAGTGTGACAATCCCTGCGCAACATCAGCAACAGCCGTAGCAGCAGGGGCAACAACATCCGGCTCAGCGAAGAATTCAGAACGGGAAGCCGAAAAGGGTATTTGATCCGCCGCCAGTATCGTACGCTGAGCTTCTTCAGAATTTGTTACGGTTACAGTTGGTCGAGAAAAGAACGATGGCTCCTCCGACAGGGATACCCCCACCCAGTTATAACGCTAATGAGCATTGTGAATTCCACTCTGGGGCACCCGGCCATAATATCGAAAACTGCCACGCTTTCAAGCATAAAGTGCAAGATTTTCTTGATAGCACTGCTATTAATTTTGGTACGGAAGGGCCCAATATTACACAACAACCAATGCCAAACCATGAATAGGCTGGAGTATGGTGGACAAAGAGGAGTTCTATAGTTCGGGTGGGCCGTTAAAAGTAGATCAGAACAGTGGCAGGCTGCCTCTAGTAACTGATTGTGAAGATAGCTGGTTCAGCAGCAGGACAGATGTGAAAGCCCGATTCTTGGAAGCTGGCATTTTTCTTTGTTTTATCTTGTCATTTCTTTACGTTTGTAGTTTCTTTCATGTTTAAATTGCAATCTTGTTCGTAAAACTTGTTGTTTTCATTCAATTGATGATAATGAAATAAATATGCATGTTTTGATTCAATCCATTCGTGTTCACTAATTGTTTTTACAAATGTCCAACACCTGGTTAAGAGGAATCTGGGGAGGATGACGAAAATGAACGACATGCAAGCTTCTGATTGTATGCTTTTGAAATAAAACATGTTGATGATGTACAGGCATTGTTTCAAATCCCTAAACACCGGAGTTATAAGGAAGATAATCCCTTGTCAACCCCTTTGAGCCTAGTAGTAGGAGTTCTTTCTGCGAATGAAAAACCCTCAATCTTAACCTGGGGCAGGGTAGGTGTTAGCTAATTTGACCGAGCGTTCAAGTTGCAAAAGGAGTGTCCGTTCGAGGATCATTCACACCTCTAGAGGTCGTGCCTAAGAAACCACCATGGTTCAGCATTAGGAGTGAAACAGTCACATCATTCCCCAAAGAGTCAGACAACCAGCGTCACACGACTTGTTCGAAAGAAAAAAAAGAGAAAAAATCAAAAGCCCGCTAAGTCAAGAAAAGAAAACAATTGACTTAGGCAAAAATGAGGGCATCCCGCTGGACTAAAAAAACCAAAAGAACTCAAAAGAGTCAGTCCAGGCAAAAGTTAGGGATATGAAAAGAAAAAAAGATGAAAGGATGGAAAAATCCTCAAATGAAATACGAGTCGTGTGACCTCAAGTGTCAAAGACGAAAGGTGAGTGGCTGTCACTCCTAACAATCATAATCTCTCGAACTATCACTCCTATCTTTCAGCCTCTGAGAGGTGAGTGCTAAGGTCGAATTAGCTGAACATAGGATCGGAGAACATCAAGGAGAATGGGTGGGTTAAAATAAACTTTGAGCCTTTATCCTTTCCTTCAAAACCGTGAACCCGACCATGTTATAACCTTCAAAAGTCCTAATTGAAGCAGGTTGTTTCGAAAGCATACTTCGGTAAAGGTCGCGTCGATTCTGACTCCTGAAAGGGTTCCTCTTACCATGTTGGTACTGATGTTGATAAATGTTTTGTGCATTATATGCTATAAACTGTTTTTCCCTTTTCCTAGTTAACAGATTGGATGTCAAAACTATCATATGTGTTGCATTAATACGTCTTTTACGCAGAACAACTTGTTTTACTTGCGAGTAAGCGATTGACAGCAGAAAAGTATCCTACAGTTGAAAGTATGGTCAGGATAGAATGCAGAGCGCCCGAATGCTCCGCAAGCCAGGGCAAGCCATTAAGTGCTCCCCAGTCAGGTCAGCCATTCAAAGTCAGTTACTATGGGGCAATCAGGTCGAGATTCGGTAAATCTCTCGTAGTTGGAGGTACTGCTCTGGATCAGCTAATCAGGGGCAAAGTCATTGCAATCAGGGGCAGGCCATCTTAAGAGCGCAGAAGTTATTCTTTACTCGGGGGGCATTTGGTGTGAAGTATTTCTCCGAAGTTCAGAATGCTGGGGCAGTTCATATCAGACCAACGGGGTACAAATGTTCAGATTCCCTTTTGAGGACTATCCCCACAGAGGTCCCACAGGCCGGGGCATATCAGAAGCGAAGGAATTGTTCTTCTCCGTATCATCAGAGCTACTCAGAGCTATTCGAGCAGATTCAGTCAATCTTAAAGTGTGAGACGAATGTCGGGAAGTCATGTTACTGTCTTCCGATTCTTCAACCAGAAAAATGTATTGGCAATCACTGTAAGGCCCGTCCGTGTTGGCGCGTCAGTTTCAAATCCAATCTTCATTAGTATGCAGGAAGACTCCGTCTGTTTTCCCCAGAGGAGTCCAATCATACTTGGCACATATGTTATTCCCCAGAGGAGTTGGTTTCACTTTTTCAGCATTTATTTTGGCTGGAATAATTCTGTGATATCCAGTTATCCTCAGCGGAGTTAGCTCTGTCTTCAGCATTTATTTTGCTGGAGCGCCTCATTGCATTTGCATGTATCATCATACTTGCATCTAACCCAAATACGTAGCATTTCCATGCTATATGGAAACATTACGTCATTATCGAACATACGTATTCAGAAACATAAACCAGGTTGGTTACCTCGTTGGTTTCAGATGTTTGTTTTCCCCTGCAGATAATTGAGATTATGATTCAGGAAGATGTTCGGATAGTCGGATTTGTGGCGCAAGGCGAGTAGTGATCGTGTTCGTCCTATCATGTGGACCCCTAGCAGAGTTGCTTGGTTGAGTTTCTCTTTTCCCCAGCTGAGTCCTTCTCAGGTCGCTGTTATGTCGGCATTACAAGATTTCATAGTTCAGAGTTATCGCCGTGATTTCCCCAGTAGAGTTTTCTTCCCCATCAGAGTTGCTTGGTTAAGCTTCTCTTCTTCCCCAGCGAAGTTTTCTTCAGACTGTTGTCACGTCAGTATTGAAAATCTTGAAATTACTACCTGCCGTCGAAGTAGGTGTTTGACGGCTGTCATCAGAATTACCCTGGTTGAAGGAGTTATTACCCTGGTTGAAGGAGTTATACCCTGGTTGAAGGAGTTATACCCTGGTTGAAGGAGTTATACCCTGGTTGAAGGAGTTATTACCCTGGTTGAAGGAGTTATACCCTGGTTGAAGGAGTTATTACCCTGGTTGAAGGAGTTATACCCTGGTTGAAGGAGTTATACCCCGGTTGAAGGAGTTATTACCCTGGTTGAGGGAGTTGTTACCCTGGTTGAAGGAGTTATACCCCGGTTGAAGGAGTTATTACCCTGGTTGAAGGAGTTATTACCCTGGTTGAAGGAGTTATTACCCTGGTTGAAGGAGTTATACCCTGGTTGAAGGAGTTATACCCTGGTTGAAGGAGTTATTACCCTGGTTGAAGGAGTTATTACCATGGTTGAGGGAGTTGTCACCCTGGGTGATGGAGTTACACCCTGGTTTGAGGAGTTATTATGCCTTGTTTGAGGCAGGTTGTTATCCTGGTCGATGGAGTTGTTACCTTTTGTCAAAGGAATTATTATCGGTGTTGGCAGAATCATTACCCGTGCTAACGGAGTGGCTCCCTGCGGAATTATTTGTTCAAGTATCTGTGTCGTCGGAGATGTATCCCACAGAGTAACTTGTTCAAGTCACTGGATGCCTGATTCTCGCTTTACGTAGCATTTTGTTTGTTTCTCTACAAACGAAGGTCAAGACTTTTGTGTTTTCGACGTGGTCCTTTGGCTCGATGCATGCTTATTGTAGCAAAATTTGGAATTAATTATGGATTCAAGGCCTGTGGCGTCACGTAGGTGGTTGAGGACGAAATCAAGTCAGTTCTTATCCGATAATTGATCAGTTGTTGCCGTGACAACCGGATTCGGTTTTCTGAATTATATTTTCCCCAAGCAGTAGTCGTATTAGCAATTTGATTTTGCGGTTGGAAAATTTCCGGGTTCTTTCGTATTCAACCGTCTCGTACCTCGAATGTCTGAAGGTTGCGCGCTCTTCATCCAGTCGGGTCCAAGCCGCTTGAATAGGGGCAGCTGTTGCACCCCAAAATTTGCCCAACCTTTTCTAACCTAGGTTTATGTTTCAATTGCATAGTCATTTGCATTGGCATCATGTACATAGTGTATTCATCTGCATTGCATAGCATAGGCAAGCTAATCTTAATCAGGGGATCAAGTGCCATTCTTGTCTCAAGAGGCATACTCAGAGGGTTTCATTCATATTCAAGTCTACTCAGGTCATCAGGGAAGAATTTGAGCTTTGATGTGTTGACAGATCACTCATTGGGTTCTCTCCTATCTTGAGGTTATTTGGGGATCATCAGAGGGTATATGAGCTATGAGCCAAGAGCATGGAGTGTGTATAGATGTTATGGAAAGTCTAGATGATCATTTTTGAGGAGTAACCAAGTCATTGGAATGATTGCAAGAGCCTCAGTTGAAGTCAGCCAACTAGGGTTTTATCTGGGTCAACACTAGGTCAACCCTAGGTCAAAGACTTGTTTTGAAAGGCATCAAGGCTCATTTGAAGAATGTGGGATTCATTATTTGCTATATGGATATGGATGTGGTGTTGTGCCAAAGAAAAATCAACAGGAGTCAAGGAGAAGAGGAGTTATCAAATTAGGGTTTCAGTGTAAAATCCCCTGATTTAGGTCAAATTTACAAGCAGTGTAACTCAAAATGCAAGCTTCATATGAATTCCTGGTCCACATGAAACTTGTAGAATGTCTTCATAGCTTTAATATGAGTTGTGTAAGTCATCAAGATGATTTATAGAACTCAAGTTATAGCTCTTGCAAGTTACAGGTCATCTGAGGACACTGAGATTTGTCTGTGAAAGTTGTCTGTCTTCCAAGCAACTTTTGACCCTCAAGGAGATTTCAAATGGACTTCTGATCAACATGAGAGTTGTTCCTAATTGTCTTAGCTTTCTAGAAAGGTATGGTATGCCTTCATCTGATTTGTGGAACTCTACTTATGTCCTTGGCAAGTCAGGGGTATTTTGGGAAAGTGGAATTATAGGTCATTCTTAGCCTATGCATAAAACTCATACAAGGAAGCTTCAAATGAAAAACTTCACAACATAAAAGTTGCTCAAAATGGTATTTTAAGTCTAGAAAAGAGGTAATGGCATGTTGGAAAAGCTTGTAGAAAGAATTGATAAAAGTTGGTAAAAATGACTTAAAAATGGACATAAGTTGAAAAAGTTCAACTTGGAAATTGGTTTGGGCAATCTATAAATCCAAAATGGGTCATGTAATATATCAAATTGAGTCTAAACAATATTTTAAAGACTTTGGTTCAGCCACAATTTTGAGATAGGGCTTTAAAAATGGACTTGCTTTGTAATTCCATCACTTGCATAATAAGGTACATGTGAGAAACTCAACATAAGGCAAAGGAATCCCTTGTTTTTCACCCATATCACTCCAATTTGTCATGAAAAGAGATTTTAAAAGGTGGTTAAGGGGCTGTTAGTGGATTGAAGTGAGATATCATGAAACATCAAAATACCATATCATGAGAAATTCATGAAGTTTCTAGAATCATCCTAGATTGATCTAGAAGACTCTAGATCTTTCCATGCTCTCCTATATATTGGATTGAGATCATTAAGAGTAAGGGTTGGTGATAGTTGATGTTGAATCCATTTTCTCCATTTGCAAATCATATTGAATCTTCATTTTTCTCTTCACCATTTTTCCATTTTCCCCACATTTTTCTACACTTGAAAACTCAAATTTTCAATTCCATTTTTCTCCCACTTTTGGTTCATTCCACCATTGCAAATACATTCCTTATCATTCTTACAATTGATTCAACACTTTTTTGGCCATAATTGATGCATGAACCAAGCTACACAACTCCATTAAAGTGAGCTCCAAGTGAAAATTGATTTTTTGTTTTCCACCAATTCACTCCTTTCTTTCCATCCAAACACCTTCCTCATCAATTATAGGACGTGTCCACATCATTTTCTCAAAGAATTGGTGATCGAGTGAAGCTCCATAAGCCATTTTTCGGAGGTATAAAGAATTCGACATAACTCATGATTTATGAGTCTTTCTTGCATTATTGTTGTTGCATTACATTGCTCTCATCTCCTACATGGATTCTAGTACAAAAAAGATGGGTTTTATGACAATTTTTGGTTCTTGAGTTTTTCTTGAGGTGCCACGTTTTGGGAGTTAGAGAGAGTTTCAAGAAAATCTAAGACCATATTTGGATTCCTTGATTTTTTTCCTTCAAGTTTGACCAAAATTTTGTGCGAAACGGATAATTATTGATGGAGTTATGGTGCTTCAAAGTAGCAAAAAACTCATGTTCATGGAGCTGCGGGTTACTATTCACAAAGTTGAAAAATTTTGATTTGGAGAAGAAGGTGTTAACACCGTCGGATGCATTTCCAAGTCAAGGTTTCTTCCATTCATCCAACGCCTCTCACTGCGCCACGCAATCGACCACATAAGCCTCATGCCACTTTTATTTATTCATGTTATTTTCTTTTATTTTCCTATTGCCATGTTTCTTTTATTTTTTTTGTTTTATATGCTGACTTCAAATAATCATAAAAAATAGGAAAATTAGTCTTTTTGATCCCCATTTTTTTGTGCTGAATCTCTAAGATGTCTAGGATTTAATAAAACTGAAATTATAAGTTTACCATTTTCTGACATTTTCTTTGGATTTTTTACATTTGGGTCGTCATAAAAAGGCCAATGCTGGTGCTATCATTTTGTTGAATTTCTTTGACCTAACAAAACACAATTTAAATGTCAATCCTTTTGCAGGGATCTCATACACACGTTGAGGTATTGTGATATATTTTTGTGGGAATTTTATTGTACCATTTTAATTGGTTTTGGATGCTTTCTTTAACATGCTCCACTTTAATCTTTCCTTTGGTATACATGAGATATCTTGCATTGTTTTCATCTTGTTTGACCATTTCATTGTGGATATTTTTATGGTATCTCTCACCCCTGGTTTGTGGCTTGATGTAGGGCATTGGAGATTTTTATTTGAATTTTTTAGCACTTTTTCTATTTTTCTTATGTTTTGTATTCGAACTTGTAATTTGGACTTCCGAACGGACTTTATTTTTGTTAAGGCTCCAACGGCCGATTTGTGTTTGCGTGGTGAACGCCGTGGTTTATATTTCTTATTATAGATAGGCTAGAGGTATTTGAAGACCCCTTAGGTGGCTGTTATTTGTATGTGTAGCTTGCCCAACTTGTTTGCATGATAGCATGTTGCGATTCCAAATAGTGGATTATGCGTTTCATTCGGAGTTTTCACTCGATTCTTTGCATATGATCACTTGATATTTTCTTATTCCATCCATGAATGGGCTTGAGGTTGAGATGAGCCTTCCTCCCTCCTTTGCATTGCATTTACCATTGTTATATTCATGTTCACTTGTATGCGGTTATTACTTGTATTTCCGTTTCTTCCTTTCGTTTTCCTTTCCCGTAGGACTTCCATTCTTCCTTGTTCAAGGGAGGATGTGATAGACATTAGGAGCTAACCCATGTATGATAACATTAGGGTAGATTTTATTCCCTTTTTAACCCTAGGATTTTAGAGTGTCATCTCTTCTTTCTTCAAAACAACAGAAAAACATTAATAAAGGTTATAACAAAATCAATTCATTTCTCCCGTCAAAAGATTTGAACAAACATAAACCCTTTTGCAATAAGAAAACCCTTGTTTAAGGTGAGATTTTTTCATAAAAGACACTTGAACAGCTTGTGTCGTGCATAGCCCGAACTACGTTTGCTCTGATCTTCCATGCAGTGCGGAAGTACGTAGGCATAGGATGCAGTATCCTAGCGAGCAACCTTCCCCACCTTCACCCGTAGTTAGGCGAACTACGTTGACTCTGATTTCTCGTTCCAGACGGGAATACGTAGGCATAAAGTGCGATGCTTTGCCGAGTCATGTTTTCTTTTCTTTTCAGACCTCATCCTTTAGTTTAGATAGAAGTGTAATCCGTACAAACAAACAAGCGTGGATCCCATCGAGTACGATGGACGTGAGGGGTGCTAATACCTTCCCCTTGCGTAACCGACTCCTGAATCCAGGTTTTGGTTGCGATGACCATACCTTTTCCCGTCTTTGCGTTAGGTTTACTTCGAGCGTTTCCTTTCCCTCCTTGGGGATAAATAACGCACGGTGGCGACTCTTCTGTATTGCCGGCGCCGATTTTCGCAGTAGCGACACATAGTTTTAGGACTTAATGGTTGATTAACCCCTTGGCTTTGTATGGAGATATTCTTAATAGGTTTAGGAACCCTTAGAATTTTTTATAGGATTTTGCAACCACTTTTGATATTTTAATTAGAATTAGTTTTAGGACTAACTTTTGGGTGTTTCTAACACACTAATTTGACTAGTTTAATTCAATAGTTCCCTTTAGATTAGGGTGGTGGTGCTCTTGTGCTTTGATGAAGATGAAGACCAATTGAAGATGCTTTGGAGAGCTTGAAGGATCTTGGAGATGAAGCCTTGTCCTCTTGTGGAGTGCTTTTCAGGAGCTTAGGGAAACTAGGGTTTTAGGAAGAGCATTAGACTAGTTTTGTTTCTTTCTTCAAACATGGAGGATATTGTTCATCTCCATTCAATCCAATGACATAAAGTCCTCTTAAAGAAGTGACATCTCTCCTTTGGAGGGATGAGTGGCATGCTTTAAGAGTAGAACTTTGAGGATGCCATTCTCTTATAATGTTAAGTTCTTAGTGGCTTCCCTTGGTTGTCATTAAGTTACTTAACATTTCAACCTGATCTTGTTGAAGGATTCTCCCTTGGAGGTGCTTGTTGAAGCTTGGTAAAGAGAAAGTTTGGTGCTTATTGAAGCTTGTTGGTAATGAAGTTTGTGCTTGTTGAAGTTGGTTGCTTGTTGAAGCTAGGATTTTGCTGTTTGTTGAAGTATGTAGTTAGGAGCTTGTTGAAGTTGTTTACTGGTTGAAGTTTGAAGCTTGTTAAAGCTTGGTGCTTGTTGAAGAGTGAAAGTTTAGTGGAGCTTGAAGATGGGAGCTATTCATGCATATGAAGGTTGTTGCTGTCAACTCTTTGCTGTTTAATCAACGGTTGCTGTTCAGAGCTGCTGCTTGTTGTAGGAGTTTGGTGCTGCTGCTTGGGCTGCCTCCTCTGCTTTGGGTTTTGTTTCTCTGTTTTGTTTGTTGGCTTGTGTAGCTTGCCCCTAGGTTTAAAGTGAATGTTGATTCACTTTGCCTATTGTTTTCCCAAGTTCGAGGTTGAGCGGGACTCCCTTGCCTCGCTTGTATTGCTGCATTGCATGCATTTTACTGTTTTTGCTTGCTTTCTTTTCCGTTTATCCCCTAGGATCTCTGATTTCCTCTGTGCAGGAGGAAATTATGACAGACATTAGGATTCTTATCCATGCATGACAACATTAGGTTAGTTTTTATTCCCTTTTTTCAACCCTAGGCTTTTTAGAGCTTCTCTCTCTTCTTATCTCAAAACAACTCAAAAATACAGTAATAAGGTTAATCGATGTCGTACGTTACGAGCCTTAAGCTATTTGAGAAAGGGTTGCTGGAGAGCTTCTTTCCAGTAGTCTGGCTGCTTAGTGTGGCACCCTTTGGGTGACACGCGACGTAGTCACTCTCGAATCATAGTCTCTAGTGCGTCAGAGATTGCAAACAAACTAAAAAACACTTCTTTCGTAAAAGATTCAAACAAACATCAGAGTGTCATTTTTGTCCGCTTGGACTCCTAATCAAGAAAAACCCTTTCATAAGGTAATAAAAAAAGTCAGACAAGCTTGTGTCTTCCGTAGCCCGAACTACGTTTGCTGTGATCTTTCATGTTGTATGAAAGTACGTAGGCATAGGATGCCGTATCCTAGCGAGCAACCTTCCCCTCCTTTCCCGTAGGTAGGCGAACTACATTGACTCTGATTTCTCGTTCCAGACGGGAATACATAGGCATAAAGTGCGATACTTTGCCGAGTCATTTTCTTTTCTTTTTTAACCCAGACCTTTAGAGTAGATAGAATAACAATTCGTACTAGAAAACAAGCGTGGATCCCGTCGAGTACGGCGGACGTGAGGGGTGCTAATACCTTCCCCTTGCGTAATCGACTCCCGAATCCAGGAATTTGGTTGCGACGACCATTCCTTTCCCGTTTTGCGTTAGGTTTACTCTGAGCGTTTCCTTTCCCTTCGTTGGGATAAATAACGCACGGTGGCGACTCTTCTGTCATAGCCGGCGCCGATTTTCGCAGTAGCGACACTTTACTACTTTTTCCCCGGCCTCGTCGCCATTCTCTTGTTTTATCCCCTATAGAGTTAATTCTTTTCTTCTGCATTCCCCGATGTTGGACCCCAAAATTTGCCCAACCTTTTCTTTACTTGGCTTGTGTTTCATTTCATTTTCTAGCATTTACATTTGCATATCATTGTGCATTTACAGGGGATCAGGATAAGTGTGCATATCGAGAGAAGGTTACCAAGGGTTCTAAGCCTAAGCAAGAGGTTTTGTTCAAGTTATCAAGTGCTTATCATCATCAGGAGAAGGTCAGAGCTCTTTGAGAGAGTGCATGGATAGTTGTGGTGTAACTCCTATCTTGGGGGTCAAGTAAAGATCATCAGAGGATTATGAGTCTATTGTCATGGATGGAGAATGTTGTGGAATCTCATTGTGTGCTTTGAGAGCTATTGTGGAGCTTATCTAAGTGTTACATCATGTGCAAGAGGTTACAGTCAAAGGATTGCACACCTAGGGTTTCATCTGCCTAGGGCATAGTCCACTGTGGATTTGAAGGAGATTAAGACTTGGTTGTAAGTCTTTAGAATCATGGAAGGTGGTGTTGAGGCATCTAAGATGTCATTTCAAATTCAACTCATCAAGAATCAAGAGTGTGAGAAATTGCTAAATTAGGGTTTCTCAGCTTGTTAGTGTAAAATCCCCTATTTAGTGCCTAATTTCAAGACTACATATCTCAAGATGCAAGTTTCATCTCACTATGATGCCAACATGAAACTTGTAGACAATGTTCTTAGCTTTCTTTTGAGTACTAGAACTCATCCATTGGGTTTCTAGAACTCAAGTTATGATGCTGACCAGTTATGGGTCCTCAGATGAATGTATTTTCAGGCAACAAAAGTCAACCAACTTCCAAGGCATTTTTGAACTAGAATCATGTATCACCTCAACTTTTGATGAACATGAAATTTGTCCCTTATGATCTTAGATTTCCAAAAAAGTCATAGAAGTCCTTCATCTGATTTATAGAACTCAAGTTATGAAGCTTGCAAAGCAAGGGTATTTTGGGAAAGTGAGATTATAGGTCATTTTCATTATAGGTCCATTTCATGCTTTTGTGCACTTCAAATGGAACTTTGTCCAACATGAAACTTGCTTCAAATGATCCCCATTACATCGTTGAACACTCATTTGTCATGAATTTGACATGGTTGTGAGGATTGGTGAAGGAATTCCATGGAAGGAAGAATTTAAAAGGCATGAATTGAATTGGATTGATTTAATTCTTTTTCATGTCATGTTTATGCATTTTCTGAGTCACAATGAGATATCAAGCAAGATGAATAAGTTTGTTTTGAGGCATAATGTGCAAAACTCATGGAATTTCAAGTTACTTCATGTTGAAGTCACACATTCAAATCCAACCACTAGATCAATTCAAGGGTTAATTCTTATCCATTGGATTACTACTCATTACCAGCAAGCAATTTTAATCAAAATCCAAGGCATTTGGAGCATTTTGACGTGTGAACTTGAAGCTTGAAATTTAAACTTTAAAATTTTCCAATTCATCATAACAGGCCAAATTGGGCCTCCAAATCATCATGGATCCAAAATATAAAAGCTTCTGATCAATTATGAAGCTTCATTCGTGCGTTTTGGGGAAGAATTGAGCAAATTACAGTTGGAGCATTCAAGGAGAAACTGAAATTGTGAATCTCAAAATTAAGCAAATTCAGAGCTATTCAAGATCATCATTCTCTTCATTGATCTTCCTTGAACGTTTCTGGATAGTTTTGCGCGAGCTTTTGCATAATTGAAGTCCCAATGGAGAAGCCCTGTTAGGTAAATTTCTTTTCAAGATTTCTCTCATTTCATGCATCCATTTTGTGCCATTCTTGCTGCATGTTGAAGTCCTACCTACGTAGGCATATTCTGGATAGATTAGGGCGTTGTTCTTGGTGATTTTCAGTTTGAGCACGTTTCTTTAAGGCTTCGTATCTCTCTGTTCTTGGATGAAAAATGAATTTGGATGTTAGAATCATGATCTATGTTGCGTGAGGATCATTTTGGTATTGAACTTTGCACGATTTGGTGAAGTTTTGATCATCAACTCCGGCCAGGGGGGCCGGAGAAGACGACCGGAGCACAGTGCTCCGGCGTCTGGTTTTGGTCTTCCGTTTGCATACGTGGACTGCCACATGCGCGCGTTGAATGTTTGGCTCTGATGGATCAACGGACGAGATGTGTTCTGACCAGTACGCGTGTGATTTTGACTGCCACGCAGTTAAATGAAGTGCTGTGTTTTGAGGATGGATCCAGTCTGTTTTGGTTTGGGCCTGGGATGCTCTTTGCACCCCCTTCCCCTTGCAGCCCAATGTTTTTTCCTGAAATAATTGCTATTCAGCACGCCCTCATTTTCTTTTTATTTTTATTTTTCTTTTTTATTCTGTTTTAGTTTTAATCATTTAAAAATAACTCCAAATGTTAATAAATTCTACAAAAATATTTTCCAGACACTTAAATGTGTTAAATAATTTTTGACATTTTTTTATTTTCATTTTTGATTTATTTTTCAATTAAAATGGAATTAATTGTTTGGAGTTGTTTTTAAATTAATTTTAATTGTTCATTCTTGTTCTTGATTTTATTTCTTGATCAATGCTTCTGTCCAATGATTAAATTTTTTCCTCGTATCCATGATGAGTTGAAGAATTTTATAGGACAATTTTTCCCCTGGTTTGTGGCATTTTGGTTGGGCTTATATTCCATTTTTGGTGACCATCGATTCCTCTATTCCAATGTGGTACACCTTAGGGATTTATTTCTTTCTGTGGTGCTTTAGGGAGACATTGTCCTTGTGCTTTTGGCCTCTGGTTGCCAACTCATATAAGTACTTCTTTCATTTTATTTGGATTTAATTGAGCCTTTTTCATATTTTTGAGATGACTTACAAGTTAAGTTGTTTCTAAGGGAGGTTCACACAAGTAATTGACCTAGTTTGATTTGAACATGACCTTTGTGGATCCATTGAACTCCTAACTCTTGTTGAATCATATTGTTAACATATTGAGGTGTGTGGATGTTCATTTTAGGTCATAAATATGTTCATTGCTTGTTGACATGTGCAATTCCCTTTAGGGCATTCCATTTGGTTTCCAAATGTTGAAGTTGTGTAAGACTTAGGTCTTTTGCCTTGCTTATTCTTGCATTCCTCTTTATGTGATTGATCATTTTATTTGTGCATCTTCTCTTCTCATCCCTACCTCTATCCAATTACTTTGGGATCCCATTTGAGAAAGCTTAGTCCCTCCTTAGGAGGTACTTGAAGCATTTCATGAATGGTGCTTCCTTGAGGACTTCTTTTGTTTGCTTCTTGCACAATCATTGAGTTTTCTTATGGTTGAGTTGCCCTTATGAGTTTCCTTGGTTCTCATCTTGCCTCCCATGCTCTCATTGGCTTGTTTCCTCATTTCATTTCATTTGGTTTGCCTTTGGGCATTGTGGTTGATGTTTGAATAGTTGTAGGGTTTATTCTCCCATTGTCATCCCACTCTTGTGTGCAATTGTATGCTTTCCTTTGGATTGTTTCTCCTTTGCTTTTGCATTCCTCCTTGCATTAATAAAGGTTGAGATGTTCTTGTGGAGGTGTTTACCCCACACTTTTTCCTCCCTTTTCTTGTGTGTTGCATTGCATATGCATACTTGCATCTTTTTATTTTATGCTGCCTTCTTCTTCTTCTTCTTCTTTCTTCTTTGTCATGTTCCCTTAGGATCTCTAATCTCTTGAGATTATGATATACCTTAGGCTTTAACCCATGCATGACAAGATTAGGTAGCATTCCCTTTTACCTCAACTATAGGTACACTTTACATGAGAACATTAGGTTGAGTCTTAGTCTCCCTTTAGAGTGTCCTTTCTCTTCTCATCTTCAAACAATGTCAATACACTTAATAAAGGTTAATGAATGTTGTGTGTTACGAGCCTTAAGTACTTGGGAAATGGTGATTGGGGGGCTTCCTCTCAATTGCTTAGAGTGTTTAGCATACGTCCTTAGGACCATATGCGACGCATTCGCTCCTAAGTCATAGTCTTTAGTGCAACATGAATTAGAAACAATAATCAAAGCACTTCTCCTATAAAAAACACAAACAAACTTCAAACCATTTTGTCCTTCAGGATCTTAATTTAGAAAACCTTTTTCATAAGGAAAGTGTTGTTAACTCTTGGTTCTACCGCAAACAGGTAAAACCTAAGTCTCCAATGGTCGAGCTGCATACACCTAACTTCTAGAACTAAGTTTTAACCCTACTTGGGTCTAAAAACATTTGAACCAACCGGTGTTCTTATTAGCACGAACTACGTTTGTTATGATTTCTCATACCATATGAGAATACGTAGGCACGAGACGGCGATGTCTCGACGAGCAACCTTCCCCCACCTTCACCCGTAGTTAGCCGAACTACGTTGACTCTGGCTTTCCTATGGTACGAGGGAATACGTAGGCACAGAGCAGCGATGCTCTGCCGAGTCTCTTTTCTTTTCTTTTGTCCCTGAGACCTTTAGTTAGATAGTTCAACACCCTTTAGATAGACAACAAAGCGTGGATCCCGTCGAGTACGACGGACGTGAGGGGTGCTCATACCTTCCCCTTGCGTAACCGACTCCCGAACCCGAGACATGGTTGCGATGACCTGTCTTCTCCCGTTTTCGTCAGGTTTTCTCTGATCGTTTCCTTTCCCTCTTTTGGGATAAATAACGAACGGTGGCGACTCTTCTATCATTGCCGACACCTTTTTCGTAGTAGCGACAACTGGCGACTCTGCTGGGGACAGGAACATCCCCTATGCGAGTCAATCCTAGCGCTTGTTTGTTTATCTTTTGGGTGCATACATATGTGTTGTAATTTATTTTCTCGCATTTACTTTCAGCATTGTATATATAATTATTGCTATGCTGTGGGAAGGGAATGTTCCACTGAGAGATAAGCCGAACTCGGGCTTAAGTACAAACATAGAATTAGTAGTGGAGAGTAGTGATGGACCTGTATGCTTAGCATGCACAAGTTCCCATGAAATTCGCGCTCAGACGAGATTCTCTTTGATGAGTTCCTTTCCGGTCCTTAGGACTTGAGGGGATCTTGGATCTGAGGATTGTCGACTCTAGGGATCGATCATTTATGATTCAGTTAAGTGAGGCCTCTTCGTGAGATTATGATGCCAAACCAGAAATGGTGAACGCATCATTGTTTCTCGATAGTCTGTGACGCTGATGAATGTATAGGATGTTGAACCTTATCAGTGGATAGGTCTATACTTGTGAGAGGGATTGGGTTATGCAGGAAACTTTGACTTCCAGACTACCTGGTTTTCTTTACAATGCAAATCTGTGTTCTTGATACAAGGGGTTCCTATATGTGACAGTGCTATGTTCTTATTAAAGCAGAGCGCTGGTTCTTCTCAATCAACAGCACAACAATCTTGATCCCCTGTTTACATTTGCATGTGCATTTTCATTAACATGTATCTATGTTGCAGGTGCATATTTCCTCCTCGATTCTAGTGGTCTTGTTCCCTTACTTCTGACATGGAGCCCTTGAAGAAGACAGTGGCATACAGGTTTCCAACTCCGGACATTGATTCTTTACTGAGTTCGATTGCCATGGCTGACAAGAGGGTGATGGAAGACTTCAAGCAATCTTATGGAAATTTTTGAGATGTGTCTACAAGCCTTCAGCATATGAGATAGGTGGTATTTATACTCTCCTGCAGTTCTATGATGCACAACTGAGGTGCTTTGTTTTTTCCGGATTATGTTCGGGTGCCTACCTTAGAGGAGTTTTCTGAGCTGTTGGGAGTGCCTATTCTTGATCAGATGCCATTCTATCACACTGAAGTTGAGCCTGATCTGGCTAAGCTTGTTGCTGCTCTGCATTTGGATGTTTCAGAGTTGGAGGGGAAGTTGATCAAGAGGGCTGGGATGCCTGGTTTCCCTTTACCTTTTTTGATTGATAAGGCTCAACGGTTTTTCAAAGATGGTTGTTGGATCGTGTTTAGCACCATCTTAGCTCTTTGTATCTATGGTATCATATTATTTCCTAACCTTCCAGATTTTGTAGACATAGATGCTTTCTACATTTTTGCTTCAGGGAATCCGGTACCTAGGCTTTTGGGCGACGTATATCATTCTGTTCACCACAGGAATGAGAACCGGAGGGGGAAGAATGTATCTTGTTGTGTTCCTTTGTTGTACAGGTGGTTTGCTAGTCATCTTCCCAAGACAGATCCATTTGTTGCTACTGTTGGTACTTCAAAATGGTCAGAAAGGTTGATGGGATTGTCTGCTGAGAACATTATCTGGTTTGACAGAGACCTGCTTGGTGCAGAGATTGTTTATAGTTGTGGTGGATTTCCTAACGTCCCGTTGGTTGAAAGGAAAAGATGCATCAACTATAACCCATCTTTGTTGGTCAGACATTTTGGATACGCGTTGAGAGATCCTCCTAGGGAAGAGGAGATACAGGAATCTCTGTATCTCACTAGATTGCTGGAGGGTGATACTTTGGCTAGAGTAGAGAGAGCTTGGAGTAGTCTTCACAAGAAAGGGTAAGCTTTTCTAGGGAAGAGTAACAGTCGAGCCTACGACCCTTATCTGACTTGGATCCAAGATAGAGCAAAGATGTTTCTGATGCCTTTCCCATCTGTAGAGCCTTTATATCCTCTCATGATTGAGGAACCTACCACTATGGATATCCAGAAGTACAACCAGTTGTGGTCTGAGAAAGAGGGGTTTCAGAAGGCTAATGAAGAGTTAGAGAAAGAGATCATTCAGATTCAGAGTGAGAAGATTGAAGTCGTGCACTCTTTCATGAGGCAGACTGAGCTTGTGAACATATTGGGTACAGATTTGACCAAGCAAACAAGTGCTCGAGAATGTTTTGGTTTAGATCTCAAAGTCGTCAGTGATGTTCTAGCTTCTAAGAAGAAGGACTTGGATAGGGCTTATCTAGAGACTTCCAAGTTCAATGATCAGTGGAATGCTACTCTTTCAAACAACAAGGAATGTGAGGATAAGCTGAAGCAGCAGATTACTAGACTGAAGACTCAGCTTAGGGCAAAGGATGAGAAGATTGCAGATGAAGCCTCACTCAAACGTGATAGTAATTGCATATTGAACGAAGCTTTGGCAACCTTGGAGGATTACAAGCCGAGGGTTGATTCGAAGAGGTGCAAGCTAGAGGAAGTCTTCGGTGAGGGAGCCTGTGAAGACTATGCTGAGGATTTACAGACTACTATCACAGAGAGAGACGCTCATTCAGGGTTTACTCGTCAGACCAGACCATCCTGAGACACAGGAGCTGTTAGAGGAGTTTCATGCTCGGTGCCGTACTTGATGTTTTTCATTTCCTTGTAGATTGTTGCTCATATTTGTATTTACCATCACCAGACCTGTTGGCTGAGGTCTTTTTATTGATTCTTGTACTCGGTTGTATGATTGTACATTGCCTGTTGGCCTTTTCTAGTATGTATGAGGAGTTTGGCTCTATGATTGTATATGGGTTCTCCATTGTCATGCTGTTGTTCTCGGAACTAGAATCAGGAGGAAATTTCCCTGTTTCATACATACATGTCTGCATTTTGCATAGCACTCTTGCATAGCAGGTACAGTGGAACCATTTATCTTACCCCTGTTTGCTCCGTTAGATTGTTTCAGGATAGACAACCGAACTATTCACCGCTACGCCACAAGGGGGAATCAACTCAGAGCAATGGAGCAAATTCAGGCTGAGATGCA
Source organism: Lathyrus sativus (assembly GCA_963859935.3). Lineage (NCBI taxonomy): Eukaryota > Viridiplantae > Streptophyta > Magnoliopsida > Fabales > Fabaceae > Lathyrus > Lathyrus sativus. The sequence continues at coordinate 176,335,034 of OZ012740.1, forward strand.
AGAGTTCCGTGAAAGGATGAGTCAATTTATGGACCTTATGCAGGGAGTGGCTAATGGACAGGAACATCTTCGTACTTTGGTGCAACCCTAGATTGCACGAGTTGACAGTAACGGTGTTCTTCATGGAGGACAAATTGCCAATCCTCCTCCCAATGAAACTGGGACTCCTCATGCTCACTTTATGCCTACTCTGGTTATCCCTACTGCTGGAGGGAATGGTAATGGTAATGGCAATGCTGCTGGTTTTGGTAATGTTGTTGGTTTTGATAACAATGGTTTTGGGAATGCTGGAAATGGGAATGATGGAAATGGTAATGTTGCTAATTGGAATGTTCATGGTCCTGATGTCACCTGTGCTGCACATGGTAATATGGATAGGTTATGGAATGAAGACCGACAGGATGATGTATTCTCACCAAGGGCTGTTGTTGCTGAATTTCCCTCTGAAGCTAATAAAAGGTTCAAGTTGATTGAACAAAAGATGAAATCTCTTGAAAATCAAAATTCCATGGGCCTTGATATAGCTAATCTGGGGCTGATCCCAGATCTGAAAGTGTCGCTGAAGTTCAAAGTCCCTGACTTTTACAAATATAAGGGTACTACCTGCCCAAGAGTTCATCTGAGATCCTACTACCGTAAAATATCTGCGTACTCGGATGACGAGAAATTTCTTATGCATTTCTTTCAGAACAGCCTGTCCGGTCCTTTGTTGGAGTGATATATGAGTCTGGAACCTGTGAATATCCGCAGTTGGAGGGACCTAGCTGAGGCCTTTGTGAAACATTATCAGTATAACAGCGACCTTGCTCCTAACAGGGTCCAACTTCAAAATCTTTCCCAAAGGAATAACGAGTGCTTCAAGGAATACGCCCAGAGGTGGCGGGAGCTAGCAGCCAGGGTGCAACTGCCCATGGTAGAGCGAGAGCTAATTGATATGTTTGTCACCACTCTGCTGGGTGTCTATTATGAGAAGCTTATCAGTAATATGTCGGGAAGCTTCTCTGATTTGATCATCACTGGAGAGAGGGTAGAAAACGGCATCAATTTGGGAAAGATCCAATCTGGCAAGAGTTCCTCAGCAGGAGGAGGAGGTAAGAAGGTATTCGGTAATAAGAAGCGGGAAGGAGATACCAATTCAGTGTCTAGTTCTTGAGGGAATAAACGATCAGGGCGAAATCGTCAGCAGCAGCAGGTTGCTAGTGTTACAATTCCCATAGTTCCACAACAACAACAACCACAACAACAACAACAAAATCAACACGGGTTATAGGAGTTTTCAAGATCGGGGTCAGACAGCAAATAGACAATTTGATGCACCTCTGATTCCTTATTCCCAACTGCTTCAGTATCTGCTACAACTACAGTTAATCCAGAAGAGGACTTTAGCTCCTCTGACAGGACCACCTCCACCCGGTTATGACACAAACGCGCGATGCGAGTTTCACTCTGGTGCTCCGGGGCACAACATTGATAATTGCAAAGCCTTTAAACAAAAGTTCAAGATCTGGTAGACAGTAAAGCAATAAATTTCTCCCATGACGCTCCCAACATCATATAAAACCCCATGCCCAACCATGGGGCGGCCGGAGTTAATGCAATCATTGAAGATGAGATTTTAGATCTGATAACTGATGTCAATGATTTGAAGACACCACTAAGCTTTGTGAAGGCTAAGTTGTTGAAAGGGGGTATTTTCCCAGGGTGTGAGGAATTCTGTGTTGAATGTTTGAGCCATCCCGAGGGATGTGATAAGTGGAGAAGCTATATTCAAAGTATGATGAATGAGGGGATGTTGCAATTTGACCGAGTTGCAGAGGAAGAGTCCGAAGAGGTATTGGTTGAGGAAGGGAATGAGATTGCAACGATCTCGATTCCGTACAAAACTATAACTATTTTAGCGCCTCCGAAGCCGCCAACTATTACCATTACAAAAGCTGGTTCTGTGCCGCATGGGAGTACAAGAGCCATTCCATGGAACTACGGAGCGAAAGTGTATTGCAACGGGTAGAAACAGGAATTGAAGAGCTTGTCGCTTGACTCAGTGGATAATATGGTTGGAGCAGGTGGTATTACTCGAAGCGGTAGAGTATTTTCATCGCCTGAGGTGGCTGCTGACCGGGCTGACAAAGGTAAGAAAGCTGTGGTAGAAGAAACTTCTCAAGCTGGAGAGAAGGAGTCTTTGGTAAAGGACGCGGAGGAGTTTATGAGGCTGATTAGGAAAAGTGATTACAAGATAGTTGATCATCTACAGCAAACTCCTTCCAAAATATCAATCCTGTCATTGTTGCTATATTCAGAAGCGCATCAGAATGCACTGTTGAGAATATTGAATACTGCTTACGCGCCGCAAGAAATAACGGTTAACCAACTCGAAGGGGTTGTAGCACACGTAAAAGCAGGGAGTGGGCTAGGTTTCACGGACTTGGATTTGACACTAAAGGGCAGGAACCATAATTGTGCGTTGCACATATCAATAGAATGTCGAGGGGCTGTTATGTCTTATGTACTCTTTGAATCAGGATCGCCTTTGAATGTGCTTCCAAAGAAGGCCCTGATAAAGCTGGATATGCAGGGTTTGATTTGCTCGCCAAGTGATTTGGTGGTGCGTGCTTTCAACGGTACCAGAAGGTCTGTGTTCGGAGAGGTGACGTTGCCAATCCAAGTTGGCCCTGAGGTGTTTGATGCGGTATTCTACATCATGGACATTCAGCCTACCTATAGCTGTTTGTTGGGCCGACCGTGGATTCACTCAGCAGGAGCTGTTACATCCACGCTACACCAGAAGGTCAAGTATATGGTTGGTGGCAGCATTGTCACAGTATGCGGGGAAAAGGATATAATGATCAGTCACTTATTGTCTTTCAAGTACGTCGAGGTAGATGGACAAATCCATGAGACCTTATGTCAAGCCTTCGAGACGACTCAAATCAAAGACAAAGTGTCCGCTGTGAGCAAAGCGCCCAAAGTGTCCATATCCTCCTTTAAGGAAGCCCAGGCAGTAGTACAGGCTAGGGTAGCACCAGGTTGGGGACAACTACTGGACATTACCCATAAATAGGACAAGTTTGGTTTGGGATACCGCTGTTGCGGTGAGAATCGTGATACCAAGCTATTGATTAACTTGAATCTTTAATTCTTAGATTACAACCTAACTTTAATTAATCCAAAGGAAAGGTCTAAAGAAAGAAAGAACCTTTTTGCGCGATGTAACAACAACGCTAAGAGATTCGGGGATCGGGGGTTGGTTATGCATAGGGTAGGTATTTCACATCCTAAACATCTGTAGTACTCTACAGGAACCTTTTGTTTGTTTGCATGCTAAGTTTGGTAAATGTTTGATATGGTTTGGGGTTAGGTAAAGGTATAGGTTAAAACCTAAAGATAGTTTCTAAGTTTGCTCGCAAAGACATCGCGTCCTCTGCCTACGTATCCTAACTAGGATAGAATCAGAGCAATCATAGTTCTCCTTACTAGGGATGAAGAACACTTGATTATGATCAAGGTTCAAGGGTAAACAAACATGACAATGCTTGTGTAGAGTTTCACAAAACTCTCTAGATCTATGTTATAACACTCAAGAGGGGAATAAGTAATCATCACTATGATTCTTACATAGAGTTCAAAAACTCTATCCTAGGGTTCTAGTTGAAGAACACTCCTAGTAAAGGTGGGTTTTCTAGACTTAGATCAAAGTCTAGTGGTTTCTAAACTAGGGTTTAAGGTGACTTAACAAAGTCAAGGGAGATGGTAATGAGCTTTCCATGAGACAAGGGTCAATGGAGAGACTTTTCCTTTGGAAGGAGAGAGAGGAGGCAACTTGGACGAGAACTAACGAGTTCCATCACTTGGGGAAAAGAAACTACTTAACAAAGTAACAAATGCTTAAACATGATGAGGACAAAGGCATGGTTACAACCATATAAACAAGCATATTATAGGTCAAAGGTATCAAATGTGACAACATATTATATATTGATGACAATCAAATGCAAACAAACAAGCAAGAAGTGTTACGACAGTTCAAGCTCAAAATTCAAAAAGGGAGACATATAGGTCCATGGTGACAACCAAAAGAGAATAAAACCTAACATGTTAACTAATACAAGGGAAACAATCACACACAAATATTTCAAGATAATCAAGCATGATTTAAGAAATTCGTCAAGACGCAGGGTAACGACCCTAACAAATAACCAACTTCCAAGTAGGCAAAAGGTATCAAAATCATGAACAAATCAAAATGTTTCCTCATTTAACGAAACAAGACATTAATATGAACACATTACAAAAAGAATGGATTGAAAATAGTGTGGTATGCAAAAGTTATGAAATATTGAAATTTGGTGAACATTAAGCATAAACCAACAATTAAAAAAAGAAACGGGCATGGGAGGGATTGAACCCACGCCCTTTGGTTCATAAACACAACAACCAACCACTAAGCCATTAAGCGCGCATGTGACAAGGAATGGAAGTGCAAGAAGAAAATAATGAATCAAAGCAAAATATGAAAAAAACACAAAAGGGTTGATCCTCCTCAGGGATCGAACCCAGGTCTAGGCAGTGAAAGGCGTGCTTTGAGTACAAGGCATAACCACTGGGGTGGCGATACATCCGTTATGTAAAGCCACCCCATAAATACATATACCAAAAGAGTCATGTATTCTGGGCCCAAACAAAAACAAGCAAAAAGGCAACATGCGTGAAGATTCGTAACTTTACCAAAACTCCATGGAATTGAATGAAATTTAAGTCTAACTTGTGTATTTTTAAATGAGGAACACAATGGTGCCATTTATTTCTTGAGAAAACATCCACAACTCAAAACATGATTGTAAGTGCACACATGATGTTGAAATGAAAAATAGGAATCAAGGCATGATTTAAGCAAGTTCAGGTCACCTAAATGCTACACACAAGTTTCAAATGTGTCCACAGATGATTCTACAATCCAAGATTAATCATAAAACAAACACAACAAAAATTGGTGCAATGGTTGCAAGCATGGTGTTAACATGAGCAGGCTGTCAAGGATGCAAATGATAGGTTCAGTTTACACACATAGCCTACAAGTTCTAAACATGTTGATTGATACTTCTCATGTTCACAGATTAAACAAGAATGTTTAAAACAGGAGAAGTGGTGTGTGATGCAGCTGTGGTAAAAATGAAATGCAAGATACCATTTGATGATGCAGCGAGGAAGTGAAAGAAAGAAACCAGCAGGATTAGGTCATGTAGTCAATACACACAAATCACAAACATTAAAATAGTTGAATTTAAGCTCAAAATTTAATCACATCTTGTTGAAAACAGAAACTGGTATGATGATAGCACATTTAGCTTGAATGATGCATTTTGAAAGTGACAGATCAAATCAAGTGGAAATAGGTCATACAATTCATACGCACATATCACAAACATGAAACTAAATGTGATCAAACTCAAAAATTGAGCACATTTCAATTAGAGCAAAATTTGATATGTTGGTTGATATGTAAAAGCTATTTTGTGACAAAATGATGGTGCAGCAGATGTGTTTTTCAAAATGATGAAGTTCATGCTAAACCAATGATGCACACACATCACATACATGATGACAGTTGGTTTTGTATTCAAAATTCAAGCATACTTTCTTCAAAACAGAAACTCACATGCTGTTGGCAATCATGAATGAAAATGCAATATGGTTCAATTTCATACTAATTCACAAAGTAGTTGACAGGTTGCAAGAATGTGAAAAAAAATGAAGTTTTAATGCTAGGGTTCCAAAACAGACATGTTAAGGTCAAATGAGAACACATACACATTCTATAATTGATATCAATGAAAATTGTCCAAAGAGGCAGCACAAGTTCATTACAAATCAACAAATGACTATCATGTTGCAAAAACGATGGAATGATAAAACAGTCATGATGCATAACAAAATGAGGTCCAAGTTATTGAATTCAAAACTATGAAGGTTTAAACATGCTTCAAATGTGTTGCAGAATGGATTCCAACAGATGCATTTGCTTAAAAAAACATTAAGGTGAAAAGTTGGTTCTTGAGTTGGACACCAACAATGCTTTATGACAGTTATTGATCAAACAAACGGAAACATGTTCTTGACAGCAAAGGAATGTTCAAATCAAAAGCTTAACATGGTTGACAACATACAAGGCCAAAGATTCACATAGCAAGTATGTGTCACAAAACCAACAACAAGTCATGTACATACTAGTTGCAATAGAACTGAAATTTGAGTTGACAATGTTTCCAAATTGATTACCACTTATAAGTTAACAAGGCCAGGCCACAAATTGCTAAAACCAATGATGCACAACTGATGATCTTCTTAATAGCAGCACAACAGACATTCATAAAATAGTCCGTAAGCCAAAGTTAACATTTTCAACCAAAACAAACACTTATACATGGTATTATGACAAAACACATAGGCATGTTCAAAACAAATGACAGATAACCAACAGAACTCTCAAATGACCAACTTAAGGTAGGAATTGGTAGCAGGCCAAAGCAGAATCATGATGCATTTATCACATGTTTACAACAGACAGCAAAGAAAAAGTTACCAGAACAAATTTTAACACATGAATCCAGTCCAACAAAAACATACAATTTACAAGCATATTCAAACCAAAATGGCACTATTGATCATCATATATTGAGATGTGTGTCAACAACATCTAGGTGAATCACTTCAATATTGGCCAAGACCAAGCAAAACAACAAGCAGTTTTCAAAACAGTGGAAATGCATATGATAGTTTAGCATGACAAAACATCCAAAACTAGCCCTAAACATGACAGTCCTAACATTGTGATGATCAACAACCAATTTCCACAAGACATGCTCATGAAAGTTCAGTATCAAGGTGGAGAGTACTAACCTCTTGTAGACACTCTTGAACCAGCAATAGAGCCAAGAAAAACCAGAGAAAATTCCAAGCACCTCCTAGTTTTGAGATTTTCCTCTCTTTGATGCAATATGCAATCTTGTGGCCAGTTGAGGAAATGTACTTCACCAATAGTTTTCAATGCTTTGGACAGTTGTATTATGACATATGTGAGGTGTTGGGAGTGTTGAGGTAATAGGAAAACGCCTATGTAGTGATTTGGCTCTTAAAATGCATAAAAGTCAAAATGTGGGGTGTGAGGGTTGACTTTTAGATTGGTGGATTTTCTGAGAAATGTAACAATGGGAACAGCTTCAAATGGCCATTTTAAAGTTGTATGAATGGTCTTTGAAGTGTTTTTGGGTTTAGACAAAGGATTGGTGTGAAAAATGGAAAGTGGCCAATTTAGTGTTTTTGTGATTTTTCTTCACTTACAAGCAAGGAGGGAAAGAAGGAGAACTATGTGTTTATGATGCTTTGGATAGTTCTGGTGTGAGGTATAGAGTGTAGAGAAACCTCTATTTATAGGCCATGAGGAGCTTGGGGCAGATTTGATATATTGGCTCTTTGGAGGGAAAATTGGAGAAAATCATCCACAAAATCTTGGCACATCTTCATCCATCATGCTCTTGGCTCAATGCAAGCAAGAAATCAAGTGGAATGAGATTTGTGAGGTGATTGAAATGAGGCTAGTGTGTAGAGATGGCAGCTGCTGCAGTTTCTTGGAGAAAAGTTTCTCTTTCCTCCCTTTTAATGATTATTTTAATACCAACTTGCTACAACTTGCCATGCTTATCAAACTAACTCATTTTCTGGTTTTCTCCTCATCCACACCTCTCATTATCAGTTTGAATTACAATCCAAGGGCTGATAATGGATAATGTGGTGAAAATCTGATTTTGAGAAGTTTTACCAAAGTGGTTTCAAGTGTGACAGACCCAACTTCCATGACCCATAACTCTTAGCTCACAAATCCTCTTGAGGAGTTCTTGTACTTTTTAGAAAGCCCTCATTTAGCTCTAAAACTTTCATGTTTATCAAAACTTCCAATTACACGTACATCTTGGTTGAAAAACCCCTTGAAGTTGACTGAAAAAATGGTTGGTATGACCAAAATTTGTGAAATTTCACTAAGTCCTTTACTCTTGAAAAATGACTTTTGCTATAACTCCAATTCCATGCATTTTTTGAATGTGGACCACTGTGAGAATTTTGTAGGGTTTGTCAATACCTTTCAAACAAGCTTAGAACCACTTCAATCAAATGTGTGGTTAGGGAGTTATGATCTTGCCCCTTTCGAAACCCTAATTCCCGATTTTTGCAATTACTTCCTAACCCTTGATCCAATGGTCATGAAATTTTATAGGGAGGTGTAATATGATATAAGGAACATTTTTCATTCACACCTTGAAGTCAAATTTCTTATTGTTGGAGAGTTGACTTTTCGGTCAACTTTTCGACCGATCGGTGTCTACCGAGTCGCCCGTTGATGATCCGGACATCCTAAGGACTCGGAGCTCTTTGGATGGACTTTACTAAGCCATAGGAGCTTAATGGACCTTGATCCCACCATTGAAATACTCTTTGAATCAAAAGTTAAACTACAATTGACTTTTTCTAATCGAAAACCCTAATCGGGTGTCTCAAATTGCACTGTTCTCAATCCCCAGGTGACCACCTTAAATTGCACTCATTCTTGGTCCAATGTATCATCCTTGATCTTGTTTGAAGTTGGATCAATCCAAAACATTGATTGATATAACCCTCGAAGTTTCTTTTTTGACGGTACGGAACCCTAATTCATCTGCATCTTAACAAAGACAAACTGAAAATGTGTTAAGGTTAGTTAATCAAGCAAATATGATCCTACAATGATGCTGAGGATTTAAAGGGTCAAAATTTGGTGTGCAACAGATGCCCCTATTTAAATATCTTCACTAGATGATAATGAGAGATGACAATCCTCATAGAATCGCAGTGAAAGGTATTTAAATATAGCAAACCAGAAATTTTGTCCCTTAGATCCGATGGTATGCAAAAGGACAAATGCTGAAATGAAAATGAATCTAAATGATGTTTTATGATGCTTAAATGTAAGACAAATGCATACACAAATATAAAAGAATGACAATACAATGAGTAATCACTCACGAGGACTCGACACATTGGGGAAAGGTTCAAGACCAAGGGAGCAAGATAGTTCAGACATGACTAAAGATGCTTATCAAGGAAATCTTTCACACAGGGGACACAAATTCCACCAGGGAAGACACATCTTCATTAGGTAAGGGAGATACGAACCTCACTGGGGATAACCAGATGAGTAAGCCCACCGGGGAAGAAGACAATTCTTCACTTGGGGACAGAAAGAAAAGAAACGCAAACCACACTAGGGAAGGAATCCGCTGGGGAAAAAATCCACCGGGGAAGAAAATCTTCACCGGGGAGAAGACGGAACAGAGACACGAACCTCACTGGGGATAACCAGATGATAAAATTTCCTATAACGAAGAGTTCAAATGGGATCTCAGTAAAAGGTTAGAAACAAGACCGAGCGTGCTGGGGGGTTAGTATCCACTAATTCTCCGAGACTCGACTGGAAAAGCAAAAGCTTCAACTGGGGAGACTGGTGACGACCAAAATGACAAACAACTTCAAACAGTGCTAGTTTCCACTAGACTTACTGGGGATATGGTGACGACCAAAACAATAACGGTTTCCAAGAAGTGCTAAATATCACTAGACTTCCTAGGGATATGGTGATGACCAAATCGAAGTTCCAATTATAATTGGGAATTCCAAGCAATGTTGTTAAAACAACAGGACTCTGGCTGGGGATGTTGGTAACAATCAACTTTCGGTACTAATAACGATTAGTTTTCAAGCAATGCCAGTAACCACTGGACTTAGAGGAGGCTGGTGATGACCAAATCAGGATATACCAATAACAATTGGTTCTGGACAATGCTAGTAACCACTAGACTTAACTGGAAATTTTGGTGACGACCGAGCCCAGGGAGACCAATGACCATTGGATTTTCAAAGAGTTTGGTAACGACCAGACCAAAGTGATGATAACAATCTGCTTTAAGTGGTGCCTATAACTATTGGACTTGGACTAACTGGGGACGGCCAAGTTAGGTATACCAATAACAATTGGTTCTGAAGGTAAGACTAGTAACGACTAGGTTTTCCAAACAAGGCTAGTGACCACTAGACTTATAGAGATTGGTAATAACCAAATCAAGGGGTACCAATAACAATTGGATTTGAAGGTGATGCTAATAATCATTGGACTTTTAGGGAATTTTGGTGACGACCAACTCCAATGTCAACGATCATTGGTTTTTTAGAAGGCAATACTAGTAACCACTAGATTTTTAGTCAGATTGGTGAAAACCGAATCAAAGGGACTCCAATAACAATTGGTTTGCTTTATAACAGAATCAGTAACAACTGGGTTTGAAAAGTAGTTGGTAAGGACTAAATCAAGATACCGATCATGATTAGTTCTAAACGTGTGCTAGTGACCACTAGTTTTTCAAAGTTTGTTGGTGACGACCAAATCGAAGATGAAAATTGATAACAACCCTCTGTCGGTGTAAATTGGATATTGCCAGTCACCACTAGCTTCCCCGTGAAACTAAGGAACCCCAGGATGTCGACTTTGAAGCGAACTTTGTAATAACAAGTCAAAGATAAAGGTAATGACTGAATGATCTCAATGGCAGGAATGCAAACAAATGCGTATGTTGGCATGATGTTGTATGCAAGACGCAGACCGACCCGTAGGAACAAAGGAAAGCAAAATAAAGAGAGAACTCGTCACGCTGAGTTTCAAAATGCCTTAAGTCGGGCGACGCTTCCTTCTTTGGCGTAGATAACGATCTTTTCTCAATAATATCTTCGTAATTCTGCAGAGAAGAAGTCTTAGCTTAAGAGCTAGAATTGCTGTTAGACACCTCTAGCTTGGTCAAAGGTAACAACAACTTCCACAACTTCGAGAACTGTGTAATATCATCATATTACCTCTAGGATTTTTCAAACATTTTGTCAAATCATATTTTCCTTTTTTTACAAAACAAGACTTTAAGCTTTTCAAAATACTTTGCTTTCATGAAAATTCTTATTAACAAATAAGTGAAATTGCATAACAAAAATAGCGGATCATAACAATGATTTGGCCAAAAATCTGATTTTATTGATAAACAAAAGCTTTACAAAAGGCAAAGCCTTAGAAATTTTATAAGTTTGAAAAAATGGCAACATAAAAGGTTATAGAATCCCATAATAATCCGGTCCTTCTGACTGCCAGTTCACTTGCTTTGCTGCTTCTGACGAGAACAACAGGCGTTGACCTTTCTTCTAATATTCTGTACAGGACTCTGCCCCAGCGTCTGCCAGCTTTCAAACATTGGGCTTTCATCTTGTCGAGGCACTAAAATCCCCTTTCTAGGTATTTTTTTCCAGGCGTAGTATTTTCTTACTGCGTCTGAGTTGATGGGATACTTGAGTTGTTCGCCATCCATAGTTTCGAGAATCAGAGATCCTCCGGAGAAAACAGTCTTTACAACGAAAGGGCCGTCATAGTTGGGCATCCACTTGCCACGCATATCTTTTTGAGTTGGTAGGATTTTTCTAAGCACAAGCTCTCCTTCCCTATACTCTTTGGGACGAACCTTCTTGTTGAACGCTCGGGCCATCCTTTGTTGATAGATTTGACTGTGGCACATGACCGTCATTCTTTTCTCGTCAATGAGGTTCAACGAATCGAATCTTTCTTTTATCCACTCGTCTTCATCCAGCTTTGCTTCCGTCAAGATCTTTAAGGAAGTTATTTTGACTTCAATGGGTAGCACAACGTCCATCCCATACACTAAGGAAAAGGGAGTTGCCCCTGTCGAAGTGCGCACTGATGTTCGGTATCCGTGCAAAGCAAAGGGTAACATCTCGTGCCAATCTTTGTAAGTTACGACCATTTTTTGTATTATCTTTTTGATGTTTTTGTTTGCAGCTTCAACTGCACCATTCATCTTAGGTTTGTAAGGAGACGAATTATGATGTTTGATCTTGAAATCGTCACAAAGTTCCTTCATTGTTTTGTTGCTCAGATTCAACCCGTTGTCAGTGATGATCTGGTTAGGGATACCATATCGGCAGACGATCTCCTTTTTGATGAAGCGGGCAACCACTTTCTTTGTCACGTTTGCGTATGACGCTACTTCCACCCATTTGGTGAAATAATCGATTGCGACAAGAATGAAGCGATGGTCGTTGGAAGCTTTTGGCTCTATGGCCCCAATCATATCTATACCCCACATTGCAAAAGTCCAAGGTGATGTCATCACATTGAGAGGATGTGGAGGGACATGTACTTTATCGGCATAAACTTGACATTTATGACACTTTCGAGCGAAGAGTATGCAGTCCGTCTCCAAAGTTAACTAAAAGTAACCTGCTCTTAATATTTTCTTAGCCATGGCGTGGCCATTCGCATGGGTGCCGAAGGTTCCTTCATGTACTTTGGTCATTATGAGATTCACCTCGTTTTCATCGACGCATCGGAGTAAGACCATGTCATGATTTCTCTTGTACAAGACACCATTGCTGATGAAGAATTTAAATGACAACCTTCGTATTGCTCTTTTGTCAATTGTGGACGCGTTAGCGGGGTACTCTTGATTTTGGAGGAAATTCTTGATATCATGAAACCATGGCTTCTCATCAGATTCTTCGTCTATTGCCATGACGTATGCGGGTACCGTCCTTCTTTCGATGCGGATCAGAGGTGCCTCGTTGACAAACTGGACCTTCCACATTGATGCCATCATGGCTAGCGCACCGGCAATGTGATTTTCTGCCCTTGGTACGTGCTTGAAGGTAATTTCATCGAAATATTCAGCCATCTCTAAGATGTGGGTCTTATAAGGGATCAATTTTTCATCCCTGGTTTCCTATTCTCCTTTGAGTTGGTATATCACCGAAGCAGAATCACCAATTACTTCCAAGATTTTGATGCGGAGATCAATGGCAGCTTCCAACCCTAGGATGCAGGCTTCATATTCTGCTATGTTGTTTGTACATGAGAAACAAAGTTCGGCTATGACCGCAGTGTACCCTCCAGTTGGATATTTCAGAACAGCTCCGATGCCATGTCCATTTTTGTTTGACGCTCCATCGAACATCATCTCCCAGCGGGATCCCGGCTCGGGACCTTCTTCCGGACTAGGCTCTGGTTTCATGCGCTGAATATACATCACATCTTCATCAGGAAAATCGAACTTGAGTGGTTTATAATCCTCCATAGGATGCTCTGCAAGGTGTTCTGACAAGACATTTCCTTTGATAGATTTTTGAGCAACATATTGGATATCGTACTCTGATAAGAGCATATGCCATCGGGCTAATCTTCCTGTTTGAGCTGGATTTTCAAAGATGTACTTGATGGGGTCTATCTTAGAAATCAGCATCGTAGTGTGACAAATCATGTATTGCCTCAGACGCTTGGCGGCCCATGCTAACGCACAACAAGCTTTTTCCAGGGGAGAGTAACGACTCTTGCAATTAGTGAACTTCTTGCTTAGGTAATAGATTGCATGTTCTTTCTTTCCTGACTCATCAGTCTGGCCCAAGACACAGCCCATTGAATCTTCTAACACTGTCATATACATGAACAAAGGCCTTCCAGGTACCGGAGGAATCAACACTGGAGGTTCTTGCAAATACTGCTTGATTTTCTCGAATGCGGCCTGACAGTTTTCATTCCATACCACTGTTTGATCTTTTCGTAACAACTTGAAGATCGGTGTGCAGGTAGGGGTCAGATTGGAGATGAACCTGGAGATGTAATTCAAACGTCCGAGGAAGCCTCTGACTTGTTTCTCAGTTTTGGGAGCAGGCATCTCCTGGATTGCTTTAACCTTGTCGGGGTCTACTTCAATTCCTCGCTGACTAATGATGAAACGAAGTAACTTTCCTGAGCAAACTCTGAAGGTGCATTTTGCTGGGTTTAATCTCAATTGATACTTTCGGAGTCTCTCGAACAACTTTAACAAATGATCCAAGTGGTTTTCTTCACTTTGGGATTTTGCGATCATATCATCCATGTACACTTCGATTTCTTTGTGCATCATGTCGTGAAAGAGTGTGACCATAGCTCTTTGATATGTCGCCCCTGCGTTCTTCAAACCAAAAGGCATTACCTTATAACAATAAATGCCCCATGGTGTGATGAAGGTTGTTTTCTCCATGTCATCCGGATCTATTTTTATCTGGTTATACCCAGAAAATCCGTCCATGAACGAGAAAACTGCAAAGCTTGTTGTGTTGTACACCAAAGTATCAATGTGCGGTAAAGGGAAGTCATCCTTCAGACTTGCTTTGTTTAGATCCCTGTAGTCGACGCACATCCTGACCTTGCCATCCTTCTTCGGGACTGGTACAATGTTTGCCACCCATTCTGGATATTTGGACAATGCTAAAAAGCCGGCGTCTATTTGCTTTTTGACCTCATCTCGGTTTTTAAGCGCCATGTCTGGTCTCGACCTGCGAAGCTTTTGTTTGACCGGAGGACATTCTGGCTTCAGGGGGAGCTTGTACATGACAATGTCGGTGTCCAACCCTGGTATATCTTGGTAAGACCAAGCAAATATGTCAACAAAATCTCTGAGGATTGTTATCAGCTTGTCTTTGATTTCTGGCCTTAATGATGCCCCAATTTTGACTTCTCTTTTGTCTTACTCTGACCCCAAGTTGATGACTTCAGTCTGTTCTTTGTGGGGTTGGAGATAAACATCTTCGTATTCAGCCATTCTCTTTAACTCTTCTGGGACTTCTAACTCTTCGCCATTCTCTTCTTCAGCTTGAAAGACAAATGAACCGCTAGTAGAAGGAGTCAAAGGATCATAGGATTCTATGGTTGATGGGGGTATTCTGCATGTTTTATTTTGGAACAATTAGGCACACACACACAGACATGCACATGAAGGGTTGTTATTTTTATTTTTATTTTTTAAAAAGGTTGCCAATTTTCTTTCTTTTAACAAAAAAGAGTGAAAATGATGCGCAAAATAAATAACAAGAGTTTTAACAAAAACACCTTTCATTAATGATTTTCAAATTTAGCAAAGTGGCCCAATACAAAATAATTCGCAGGCCTTGGGCAAGACCAGGAATTTTTTAAAGAAAAATACAAAGCTAACAAGCAGAGTGAATTACTCTAAAGGTAAAAAGATGGGAACTTCCACAGCCTCCCAATTGCGCAACGCTGCTCCTCCCCTAGTTATTAGATGGTCCAGATTACCGTCTTCATCTTCAGCAATAATGGCATTGACTTGCATGCCGCCACTGGTGAATATCTCTTTTAAAGACTTCTTCTTCATGGAGCTTTCTTCTGGCTTGCCTTCTGGAGTTGGTTTGTAACCCAACCCTTGTCGATCATTCTTGGCTCGAGCATTGACTTCGATGACCTCTCCCCATACCAGTGGGACTCCAGCTTTCAGTGCTGCCTTAATACTTTGAGCAGAGGTAAATGACGGCCCTTGGGTTATGTCTGATTCATTAACTAGAACAGCGTGAGCTATTTCTAGTGCTTGGAAGGCCGTCTCGAGGGAATCTTCATCAGCCTCAATATCCCAGAATGATGACAAGTTGCTCACCATTAAGTCTTCTTCTCCATGGACAATGACCAGCTGGTCATTCACAACAAACTTCATTTTTTGGTGGAGTGGAAGTGACAGCGCCAGCTGTGTGAATCCATGGTCTTCCCAATAGAAAACTGTAGACTGGATTTATGTCCATCACCTGGAAGGTGACTTCGAAGATTTATGGTCCAATTAGGATAGGAAGATCAACTTCTCCTATCACGGTTCTCCTGGATTCGTCAAATGCCTTGACTATAAGAGAGGTTGGTCTCATGGTAGCACCTTGATATGCCAGCTTGTCCAAAGTCCTTTTAGGCATTACGTTGAGTGCTGATCCCGTGTCGACAAGAACTCGGGACATTGTATCTTCTTCACATTTGACTGACACATGTAAAACACGATTGTGCTTACGCTTCTCAGCTGTCAGGTCATTATCATCAAAGCTCAAAGTGTTGCAGGCAGTGATATTTGCTACAACAGAGTCAAACTGCCCTAGTGTAATATCTTTAGTGACGTGGGCCTGTGTCAGGATTTTGAGCAATGCCTGGCGGTGTGCTGGAGAGCTTAAAAGCAAAGCCATGACCGAGATCTTGGAGGGTGTTTGGTTTAATTGGTCCACCACCCTATAATCACTTCTTCGAATGATTCTCAAGAATTCTTCTTCATCGTTCTTGAGACTTTCTTTTCCTCTAACTAAAGGTTCTTTGGCGGTGGCTGCCTCTGGAACAGGCTTCTGAGGAACAGGCGTTTTTTGAACAGAAACTGCTGGTGGAGGAGCCTCATTATATGTTCGAGGTTGATAGACGCGACCACTCCGGGTCATTTTGCTTCCACTGGCAATGTTGGCCACACTTACTGGTTTCTTTTCTTGGAAAATCCCTTCACACCACGAATAGTCTTGTTTTGGTGTCACGGCTCTTGGGTGAGGCTTGGATCCTCCCCGCGGCTCAAACCTAGTCTGTCCCCTCCCGAATTTCGGGGGCGCATCATCGCGGAATACTGGCCGAACGTTCTTGTAGTTTTTGCTACTGTTATCATCCCTGAATACAGCTCCTTTGTTGGGCTCTCCTGGTAGGTTAAACACAGGTTCGATGACCGCCACATCTTCTTCCTTTTTTCGGCGAGCGATTTCTATCATTCCCTGTTCAATCATAGCCCGAATGTCTTTTTTCACAGCGTCACAACCCTCAGGATTCAACATACATTCTTTGCAATCTTAGTGAGATGTCTTGAGTGACCATGCCTGAGCGAGGCGTCTGTGCAGGTCTGCTAATGGCACTTTGATCTCACCAACAGTAGTAACTTTCTTATCTTCTGACCCCTCCCCTTCTTCAGTAATGGCGTTGACTCCACCATGATTTGGAAGAGGGTTGCTCTTAACATTGGGGGGGATTATCTTTGAAGGATAGAATTCTCTTTTCAATAAGTTCTCGAACTAGATGCTGAAGGGCGAAGCAACCTTCGAGATCGTGGCCTGGAGCATTCTCATGAAATAGGCAACGAGCATTTGCGTTGTAATAGAACGGGAGTGGATTAGGTGGAGCACCTAATTTTCTTGTTTTAACCAGCCCTCTTTCTATTAGCATGGGAAACAGGTCGGTGTAACTCATTGGAATAGGATGTATCTTTGGCCTATTTGCTTGATAATTTGCCCTCGGGGCCCTGTTCTGAGGTTGTTGACCCTGCGGCTGCTGGTATTGTTGTTGATTATTGGTGTGGCGACAATGTTGTTGATTGCCAGGCTGATACTGGTGTTGATTGCTGAATGCCCCAGGTTGGGTACCATGCTGTGAAGAAGGTTGAAAAACCGGGGTTACTGCCGCCACATATGATGGTTGGTACTGTTGGTGGTGGATTCGCGAGCTTTGTACTTTCTTTCCATATGTGATTGCACTCACCTCTCCCTCTTTATTTTTGTGGAAAGTGTTGACTGGCTTCTTTGCCGTGCTGGTGCTTGAGGTAACATTTGGAGTGGTCACTTTTGCACTCTTTAAACCTGCTTCCACCTTGACTCCCACTGCCACAATATCAGAGAAATTTGTTGTAACACTGCTGATCAAACGTTCATAGAATTTTGGTCGAACTGTATCCACAAACCAGTCTGCCAACTCCTTCTCAGTAAGGGGAGGCTCTACTTGTGCTGCAGTTCCACGCCATTTTTGCGCATACTCCTTGAAGGTTTCAGTATTTTTCTGCGTCATGCTGAGAAGCTGACAGCGGTCGGGAGCTAGGTCTATGTTGTACTTGTACTGTTGAATAAAAGCATCTGAAAGGTCTTGGAAACTGTGGATTTTAGCTTGATCTAAACCGAGATACCACTTAGCCGAAGCCCCTTTAAGACTATCTTGGAAACAGTGTATTAATAGCTTGTCATTTTCAATATGCTGAGCCATCTGCCTACAGTACATGATTAGGTGCTCTTTAAGACAAGTGGTCCCCTCATATTTGTCGAAGATTGGCATTTTAAATTTCTAAGGAAACACCAATCCAGATACCAGACATAGTTCCTTAGCATCAGATCCAAAAACATGATTTCCTTCAATGGCCCTCATCCTTTTGGCCATGATGTCCATCTCCACTCTCAATTTTTCGTGTTTTTCGTCCTCAGCTTCAGATCCATCGGGTATATCAAAGATTGGCTGTTGATTGGCGAAAACTGGTCGTACTGTGGTAGGTCCACCTGCTTGAGTGAAAATAGGGTTTCTAATTGTTGAGTCGAACAAAGGATTGAGACCTGAAGACTGCATGTTGTTGAAAGGTGGCACAAAATCCCGGGGCATGCCATAGGGAAACTCTGCTGCAGTAACAAGAGCTATTGTGACATTGGCTGCTACTGTGGAAACTTCGGAGATCACTGTAGGTTGCGTATACATTTTTGCTTTGATTATGTTGAGGACTTCCATGATCTGGTTGACGTCCCCTTTGATCCCTTCAATGTCATTATCCATTTGATCGAATCTTTGGTCGTTATCTGCCATCTTCCTTTGAGCTTGGGACCGTGTATTGTATCTGTGGGTACTCAGCATGACTCCTTATCTCCTTCTGGACAAGAACAAAGGATGAGCTGCGAAACCCAAATGTAGGACTGATGCAGGATGACATGCAAATGCATAAACCATTCAAGGAAACTCAAAATTTTCGTTTACAAACAAAAAATTGACCAACATGTAACGACATGCTTAAAAAGCGTTTTTCATTTGATAGCTGGAAATCTATTACAATAGAGTGGCCCTTGCTAAAAAGCAAGATCTTTCTTACAAGGGAAATGAAAGTAAATGCAACAAACAGGATTTCAATCCTTTTTTTAGGGAAAGCAGGGAAATGGTGAAACAAAGATCAATCTAACAAGATGACCCTTCTCCTTCCGGGACTCTGACATGAACGTGATCCTGGCGGATAATCTCCCACAGGTCTTTGTTTTCTTCTTGCGCTTTGACCAAAGTGTATCTTAGCTCTTCCCTAGTTGCAGGGATCTCAGGCTCCATGGTTATCTCATAGTCATGAGTGTAGAACATGTTTAAGGCAATTTCTTTTGACCATAGCAGGTACCCTATGGTGGTTAAACAGCTTGTATTCTCCATTGGAGTTGGGCCCATGAGGTGTGGATCTCTTTGAGCGTATTGAGCATTTTATTCTAGTTCTTGGTTGCGACCTGTCTCACAGAAGCGAGGCCTCAACAGTTCTGGTTCAGGCTCTGGTCCGGTAGGATACCCATGTTGACACCGAGCGAGAATAGGATTATAAGTGATCACCCCTTCTATCCCAATGAGAGGCACATTGGGGAAATCTCCATAACTAGAAATCATGACTTGGTCACCGATGCTGGTGTCATACCATGTGATATCATGGTGTCTGAGAGTGACGAGTTTAGAAACCCATGCGCTTTTGGTAGGAAGCCTCCAAAGGATATGGGTCCTTGGCAGATGAGAAGTAAACCATCGGTCGAGTAGTGCAAGACAACATGAGAATTGCCCACAATCATACAAGGCGAAACGGTGAATGACTACATAAGTGTCAACCAGTATTGTGTTGACCGGATTTTTGAGGATGAAGAGGCGGATCGCCTCTTCGTTGATGAAGTCATAACTGCTTGGAAACAGATACAGTCCATATATTAGTAGTGCCAGAATCGCCTCAAAAATGCCCAGGTTTCTACTTTCATAATGATACTCAACCATCTCCATTAGAGGTCTGGCATCCATTCCATACCACCCTCCTTTTGCTCTCATCGGTGGTAAGTCTTCCAGTTTGATATGCAGGTCTTTAGCTAAGTCCCTCTTCTTTAGTTTTCCATAAGGGAGCGTAAAAGTCCATGGAATCTTTAAGTAAGCATTATACTCCTCGAGGGTCGGGAGTAATTGAAAGTCTGGAAACACAAAGCAGTGGTAAGTTGTATGATAGAATTCCACCAAGGCTTGCAACATGGGCTCGTTGATCGGAGCCCTTATCAATGGCAATAGGTCCCCATATTTGACTATAAAAGCAGCGGGGTTTCGGACAATTCTTGTTAACATTCTTAGACGACCCAATCTCAGATCTGGAACTCGAAGCATGTCTCTTCCTACCATGTTGTTGTCTGCAAAGAAAAAATAATGAATTTCCTTGAATGGTTAGAAGAAGTGCAAATGCAAATGCAAATGATTGTCATGGAACTCAGATATTTTCGAACATCAGAAGTCGTCATTTTATTGATTAACAAAACGGATTACAAAACATTGTTTCCTCTTACAAGAGTTTTAAATAACAACTAAGTGAATCCTATCAAGGTTTTCCTAGCAACCTGAGGTTGAGCTTCTCGATCTTTCTTTCCATCTGAGTTTTCTCAAAGATGAATCTGTCCACAATTATCTTCCATGGATTAGACTGAGGCTCGTAAGGTTCTTCTAGTGCTTTCCTCTTCTTACAAGAGAGGATTTCTTTATCTTTCAACTGGAGTTGTCTCTGGAGCTCCGCATTTTCTTCGACGACTATTTGATACTTGTGCTTCCAAGCTTCTTCAGTTTGCTGTGCTTTGACCAAAGCAATTTTCAAATTTTCTTCTTCAGACATGAAGACCAATGGGCGTTCTTCCTTCAAGGCCATAGGCTCTTGCTTAGGATATGGCATCCTTAGTGTGACGGCTCTTTTCCGAACCCATTGGAGGTAAGGTTCCAAAGAGACACAGTTGAGTTTTCCAAGATCCTTCTTCCCTTTCTTGTGTAGATGCTTCCAGGCTTCTAGAATTTTCTCCTTTAATCCTTGACTATCTTCCCCTTCTTTGAAGAAGATGCTTTCCACTTGAACACTTTTGGGTTTGTCCTTTAGAGGGTATCCCAATTATCGGCGGGCGAGTATTGGATTGTAGCTGACCCCTCCATTTATGTTGAGGAGAGGTACATTGCCAAATTCCCCACAACTGTCAATAATCATTGTCTCATCATAATCACGACTATACCAATCAATATCGGAATGGGTATGAGCCATGATTTTTTGTGACCACCATCCCTTCTTTGGATCCCAAAAAGCGTTGGCTTTGGGCAAGTGTGAAGTGAACCATTTATACAATAAAGGAGCACAACAAGTGATCATTCCTCCATTGTGAAAGTTCCTCAGATGAACAGAATGGTATGTGTCTGCTAACAAGGTAGGCACAGGATTCTTCTTCAAGAAAATTTTGATGGAGTTGAGGTCCACAAAATTCTCAAAGCTTGGAAATAAGAATATACCATAGATGAGTAAGGCAAGAATAGCCTCGAATGCATCCATGCTTAAATGATCTGCATAGTACTGAGCTTTTTCAACCAAGAATTCTGCTTTTGACCTAAAGACTCCTCCTTTTGTAATCAGATTCTTTTTTATATCAACCACTCCCAAACGTGTAGCTTTGGTAATATCTTGCTCTTTAGGGTCCTTCTCTATAATCGGAAAAGGAGAATCTTCAAGAATAGGCAATCCAATTAACTGAGAATACTCTTCTAGCGTGGACACTAGCTGATAATCAGGGAATGTGAAACAGTGGTAAAGCGGGTCATAAAACTGGAGGAGAGTAGAAAGAAGTCCACTATCCATCTTTATCTTCAAGAGTAGCAACAGTTTCCCATATCGGCTTTGAAATCCCTCTGGATCTGTTACTAAGGTGCTCAACCTTTTCAAATCATCTAGGTTAAAACCCTTGTAAGTGTACTTCAAAGTTTTCTTTCTCTCACTGTTCATGACGACCTCTGATGTTTACAAACAACAAAGTCTGAGTTCCATGAAACCATATGATAATATGATGACATGATGATATGAATGCACAAACACAAGCAAATGCATATGCACACAACACAAGCTTAGGTTTAAGGACAAGCATGAGTCCAAGAGTCTACCCATCCCCAAAGATTTGTACTATGGATTGATTGTACCTGCCGAACGGGTTTTACAAAGTTCCCAGAGTCATCAACCCATCTTTCGGATATAATCAACTTCCCAAATCACTTGGTAATCGATAATATTCTCAAGAGAGTCTCGTCCGAGTGTAGTATCGTGTATCAACTATTTCGGAAATACTTCCTTATAGCCATCGCACTACGTCCTAATAAGGCCAAAGTGGGGTAGAATGTATTCTAAAAGTTCACAGTGTCACGGGCTCTTTCGTCGAAAGTAGCATTGTTTTCACGAATACTCGATCAACAATACTAAACTCTCAAGAGGGCCTACACTGAGCGGTGGTTTCTCAAGTTAGCTTGCCCGGGAATCAACTCCCTATAAGCCTTCTTGAATATACCACCATCCTATCATAATTTCACTCAAGTCCGGGTATACGACCGTCTCACCACTCAAAGCACCCAATACCCAACACAAAAAAAAAATATATTGACAAATATACATGTTAAGCAAATATTCACAAATATATCATACAATTAAACAAAATAGGTTAAACCCTCAAGTTAAGGTTCTCCCCAGTGAAGTCGCCATTTCTGTTGCGGTGAAAATCGTGATACCAAGCTATTGATTAACTTGAATCTTTAATTCTTATATTACAACCGAACTTTAATTCATCTAAAGGAAAGCTCTAAAGAAAGAAAGAACCTTTTTGCGCGATGTAACAACAACGCTAAGAGATTCGGGGATCGGGGGTTGGTTATGCATAGGGTAGGTATTTCACATCCTAAACATCTGTAGTACTCTACAGGAACCTTTTGTTTGTTTGCATGCTAAGTTTGGTAAATGTTTGCTTAGTGTCACTACTGCGAAAATCGGCGCCGGCTGAACAGAAGAGTCGCCACCGTGCGTTATTTATCCCACGGGAGGGAAAGGAAACACTCAGAGTAAACCTCGCACAACACGGGAAAGGTATGGTCATCGCAACCAAAACCTGGATTCGGGAGTCGGTTACGCAAGGGGAAGGTATTAGCACCCCTCGCGTCCGTCGTACTCGACGGGATCCATGCTTGTTTTCGGGTATGGATTGTTATTCTATCTAAACTATAGGTCAAGGGTTAAAAAGAAAATAAAACGAAAATAAAAATGACTCGGCAAAGTATCGCACTTTATGCCTACGTATTCCTGCCTGGAACGAGAAATCAGAGTCAACGTAGTTCGCCTACCTACGGGAAAGGAGGGGAAGGTTGCTCGCTAGGATATCGCATCCTATGCCTACGTACTTTCATACAACATGAAAGATCAGAGCAAACGTAGTTCGGGCCACTTATGACACAAGTCTGTCTTGGTTGATTTTATTCCTTCTGAAAAAGGTTTTCTTGATTAGCAGTCCCGGTGGACAAAAATGACGTTTTGATGAGTTCACATTCTTTTACGGAAGAAGTGTCTTTTATTGTGTTTGAAATCTTTATATGTTTTTCTGTTTGTTTTGAGAAAGAAAGAGACAGAACTCTAACCTACGGTTGCGAAGGGAAATAAACTAACCTAATGTTATCATGCATGAGTTAAGACCTAGTGTCTATCATGCTCCTCTCTTGCATAGAGAGAAACAGAGATCCTACGGGATAGGCAGAAACAGGAACAATATCAGATATATACAGTAAAGCGGTAAAATGCATGGATGCAATAGTACAAGCGAGGCAAGGGAGTCCCACTCAACCTCGAACCTAGAAAACAATAGGCAAAAGTGAACAGGCTTCACTTTCAACCCAACAGGGTAAACAGCAAACAATACAGTTCGGAAAACCAATCAATACATCAGCAATGAAATACAACAGCAAAAGAAACAGCATCAGCAGCTCTAAATCAACATCTGGCTTCAAGTAATCTCCACTCATTTACAGGCTTCAACAAGCATTAATCTCCATCTTCATAGCCTTCAGGCAAGGGCTTTGATCATCTGTCTTCCATCTGCAATGGCTTTTCTTCAAGTCTCAGGCTCTAGGATGAACATCAGTTAACCAGATGAGGTGAATGAATGTTAGACAGTTAATTACCTACCAAGGGTGGTTCATCAACTGTTAACATTAAATAGAAAGTTTTCTCTCAAAAGTTCTATCTTTCAAATATATTCACTGATCCTTCCAAAGGAAGGAGGTGGATATTTGAAAGAGACTTTGAATCATAGAGAAAGGATAGAGGCAAACAAAGCCATCTATGTTTGAGAAGCAAGCTTTCTAATCTAGAGCTCTGCCTAGCTCCTAAACCCTAGTCTCCTCAGCAGCTGCTAGCAAGAACCTCCTCTTCAACTCTGGCAATTGCTCTTCAATCTCTGGATCTCCAATGGTCTTCATCTCCTCAAGTCTTCAGCTCTCCCAAGTCCCCAGACAATCCCAATACCCATACAAGCAAGCAATAATCCCCAGAGGGCACACCACACCAATCAATCAGATATACAGCATATTAATAGCAGTAGGGGCATCCTGACTTTTTCTAAGGGGTCTAATAACTACCCATAGTCCCTATAGTCCCATAACTAGACTAGTCAAACCCTAAGTCCTAAGGGAAAAAAATCAAATCTCCTAAGTCATCACCTAAAACCCTAGTTTTATCCATGTTATTCACACTTACACTAAGCACCTAAATTTAATTTCTAAAAATGGTTACTAAATTGAATCTACAAGTTTAATGTCTAACCTAAACAACCTAAAAAGAATGGATGAAAAATATTGAAGCAATTAATAGAACAAAAATTAACAAAATTATGTATGGAATGAAATTATGTAAAATGTTATTTATTTAGAAAATATGGGAAAAATATCAAATAAAAAATAAAATGCCATTTTTATTTTCTATAATTTTCTAGACATCCTAAAGAAAAATATGCAAAAAGAATGAATTAAAAATGATGATTTTTCTATTTATTATGAATTTTATAAGATGCATGAAAAATATAAAGAAAATAAAAAGAAAATGAAAAGAAATAGTTGAAGGGGGTGAGGATAGCAGGATATCCAAGTTCAGCGCGTTGGGCTTACTAAATTGGGGGGTGCGAATAGATGTCTGAGCCTAATCCCCCCCATAAGTGAAACGGTGCGTTTTACTTTTTAAAATTTCCCACCAGAATGAAGTTTTAATCGTGGCCGTTGGATGCTTCTCCCAGGTCAAAGGTCCAACCTCAATCGTATGGCCACCAACCCTTCTTCAACCTCCAGCCATTTTAGGGTTTCAGAACCCCTTCCCATGCACGATGATTCCATCTCTCCATGCTCTCTCCACACGCCATGAAAACGCACGATGTAAAAAACAAAACTCCTCCATTTCTTTCCCTCTACAAGCCTATGACCATAGCTTCCATTAAAAATCACACAATCAGCCAATTCGAAGAAGGTAACAGATGGGAACCACCATTAGTGCCTGAGATGAAACCTCTCCAATTCTTCATCAAACTCATCCTAAGCTAATCTACACTTTCTCATGATCATAACATGCTATTTTACTAACATTTTCGTGCCTTAATCCAAGAGTTAAGAGCCTCAACAGAATTCATACCTCATATTCAAACTTCATGAAACTTCTCTAAAATCACCACAACCAGTCATCTACCTATGCTTAACCGTTCTATGCTATCAAAACCCTAAAATTCTACCTAAATTAAGCAATTCGAACAGAATACAAACCTGGTGTAATTCCTTGATACAGGTGCTGAGATCCTCAAATCAACTGCTTGTGATGAGGAGAATGTGATCAGTAGGCTTGGTGATTCCTTCTGTATGCAACAAGTGTAGTTCTAAAGCCTTGAATCACTCAATTCCAAAGTTCATGCCTCTTGAATGATAATGGTGAATGAACCAATTCCTTCCTCAATTTGACAAGAGAAAGTATGGATTCTGACCCTTGTGAGATGATGATGAAGATTGAATCAAGAATGTTGAAGTTTGGTGAGAAATTGATGGAGTTTGAGAAGCTTATGCAAGAATGAGAAAATGGATGAAAATGGAGATTTTGGACAAATGGGAGCACCAACCCTTGCATGAATCAGCTTGCATGAATATATAGGTTGCATTAGAACCTCCTAGAAACTTGGAGAAGTTTCCCTTGCATTTTCCCTTTTCAATTTGGATTATGTTACTTTCAATTCAAGCAACCATGGATAACTCACAAATTATGACCTAAGCTCAAAATTCCACTTTAGCCAATGTCTTTAAAATGCTTTTTCCATTCAAAATGACCTATAATTTTGCATCATTTGGCCAAGATATGAAAAATCTCATTTTTTAAGCCATTTTTCTTCATTAAATTCACCAATTTTGAAACCTTGTGCTATGGACATTTCCAATCTCTCATGGTCACTTTCTAGACTCAAAATGTCATTTGGAGCAAGTTTGATGTTGTAAGTTTTTTCATTTGAGGCCTCCTTGTATGAGTTTTGGGCATAGGTTAAAATGACCTGTAATTCACAAATGACCAAAATACCCTTTGCTTGCCAAGGCCATAAGTTGAGTTCCACACATCATATGAAGACATACTATACCATTCTAGAAAGCTAAGACAATGAGGAACAATTCTTATGTTGACCATAAATTCATTTGAAATCTCCTTGAGGGGTAAAATTTGCTTGGAAGTCAAGTCACTTTCACAGACAAAATTTCAGATACCTCAGATGACCTGTAACTTGCAAGGACCATAACTTGAGTTCTATAAATCTCCTTGATGTCTTCCACCACTCAAATTAAAGGTATTGAGATCCTCTACAAGTTTCATGTTGGCCAAGACGCCATTTGAAGCTTGCATTTTGACTTATCTTGCTTGGAAATTTGACCTAAACTAGGGGATTTTACATAGAAACCCTAATTTAGAAACTCCTCTTCTCCTTGATTCCTCTTGATTTCTTCTTAGCATGACAACATATCCTCATTCTTCATGTCAAATGATGAACCCCACATCTCTCCAATAGCCCTTAATGCCTTTCAATCAGTCAATTGACCTAGGGTTGACCTAGGGTTGACCCAGATGAAACCCTAGTTGACTGTCTTCAATTGCAATTCTTGTGATCACATCAACCACTTGTTTTCCTCTCCAAATGACTCTCTAAGTCCTCCAAGATGTCTAAATACTCCCCATGCTCATCCATTCACAGCTCATAACCCCCTTGTTGATTCTCAGACACCCTCAGTTAGGAGATAGACTCAAGGCTTGATCTACTGAACTCCCTGCTTTCCAATTCTTTCTTGATGACTTGAATGGGATTGAATTAGGATAATAACCTCTTGATATGCCTCTAGAGATGAGAATAATGCTTGATCCCCTGTTGTATGACTTGCTATGCTTATGTTATGTGTCGCTACTGCGAAAATCGGCGCCGGCTGACAGAAGAGTCGCCACCGTGCGTTATTTATCCCTCAGAGCGGGAAAGGAAACGCTCGAAGTAAACCTCGCAAAAACGGGGAAAAGGTATGGTCATCGCAACCATAGCCTGGGTTCGGGAGTCGGTTACGCAAGGGGAAGGTATTAGCACCCCTCACGTCCGTCGTACTCGACGGGATCCACGCTTGCTTGGGTTGTCTACTGGATGCAAAACAATCTATCTACGGCTGCTAAATCTAAAAGGAGGGAATTGACTCGATAGAGCGTCGCACTCTATGCCTACGTATTCTCAGGAGAGAAAGTCAGAGTCAACGTAGTTCGGGACTACGGGGAAAACTGGCTCGCCAAGACATCGCGTCTTGTGCCTACGTACTTCCACTGAATGGAAGATCAGAGCTTTACGTAGTTCAGACTAACTACTGCTAAACAAACAGTCTCACACAGCAGTGAGAAAAACAACTGGCTTCACAGGGTCGGGAACCTATGGTCACAACTATGGCTGAGTCTCAAATGCACGGGGGCAAGAGAGAAAAATGGGTATTCAATTAATCGTCAGCGGGAAAGTCTCGATCGCACAGCCGCGAGAGAACAACAGGTTAGTCGTTAATGTGCTCGCTAGGATATCGCATCCTATGCCTACATATCTTCGTCTGGTACGAAGAATCAGAGCAGCTGTAGTTCGGCTACTATCGGACCACAGCTCAAATCTCGTTTTATTCATCTCTGAAAAATGATTACAATGGTTGCATACTGAAATAAATCTCCTAGGAAACGCTATCCTATTCTATCCTGAAAAATCGACTGAAAATAGCCCCCTAACAAACAGGCCTCTAATTCTATCCTAAAAGTCGAGAAATCTAGTCTATGAAAATATCCTAAAAATGCTTCAAAAATATTAAATCGAAACTTTAATATTTTTTCTTCTTTTTCTCCTTTCCTCTTCTCAACATATTTTTTTCTCATATTTTTTCTTTCTCAATATTTCTTTTTTTTTGAATATTTTCTCAAGTATATTTCTTTTCATATTTTCTTTCTATTTTTCACCTTTTTCTTTATTCTCTTTTATTGTTTTTTCTCTATTTCTTTTTTCAACTATATTTCTTCTTTTCTTTTTTTTCTCCTTTCCTTTTTTCAAATATATTTTCAAATCTTTAAAAAAAAAGAAAAAAAAACAAGCAAATTGGGCTGAGGGGTATACTGTTAATAGAGGGATAACAGAAAAAATAAAATAAAAAAAATGAACTGGGCCTAGCCCATTCCCAAAAAATGCAGCAGGGGGTGTGTTGAGTAATCTGGGCGTGTGTGCTGGAAAATTGGTGTTGGGCTCAAGGCCCAGACTCTGTCCAAAAAACATGAGGAGAGTGTGTGCCAAAAAAAAGTGAAATGGGCCCTGGCCCAGTCTCTTCTTCCTCCTCCCAATCTCAGGGTCTGAAACCCTAGATCTGTTTCCTTTCTCCGCCGCCGCCATTGACGTCTCCTCTCCACCTTCTCCATTCTCACCTCCGTCTCCTTCATCCTCGTCTCTCTTCAAACTCCCTCGTTTCTCTCCTCCATTCAACCTTAACCATGCCCTTTCACTACCCCTAATGCAACGCGAACACCAAAGCTTATTGAAGGCGTTGATGATTCTTGAGGTTTGTTTGTTCTGGAGATCGGTGATAAACGCGCTGTTGTTACAGTTGATGAATCACGAGGATCTGAATCTTGAACATTCTTGTAGTGGTTTGCATGGATCTGAGAACAAACATTGGTGAATTCTGGAAAGACGAAGACGGACATTGATGAAGGTTTCTGAATATTCTGAAGAAAAATCTGGGAAACTGGACGAACCGTTGATTGTTGTTTATGAGTTCGGATCCGGATGAAGGTGGAGGGCTCGATGAAGATCTTCTGGAAATACGACACACGAAGGTTGATGAAGGATAATCAAAGGATTTTGATGAACATCTTACGAACGTTGTTGAAGATGAACGAACGAGCGTATCAAGATCCAGATGAACTCGTGATGAGCATTACTGAATGTTGCTGGAAACCTCAAGACGAACGCAAATCCAGATCTGAAGTAGTTGTGAACTTATGAACTCAGACGGATCTTGTTGAAGGAATTCTGGAAATCCGGTGGAGGACGATGAAGATTCCGGCGGATCTTGGATGAAGCTCTTTGTGGATGTTGCTGAAAATCTGGAAAAGGACGATGAAGTTGATGAAGATCTGGGAATTGTGATGAGGTTTTCGGTGACGTCTTTGAAGAAACGAGGATGAAGATTGGAAGGTGGGGACGAAGGTGATGAATGATGAACGGCCGGATTCTGGTTTTTTTGGGTTCGCCGGTGACGGTTGTGGTGGCCGGAATACATGCAAGGCGGCCGGTGGCGATTTCCGGCGAAGCTTCTGTGAAGGACACGTGGTGGCTGCTGGTGGTGTGGAGGCATGCATGCCTGCCACGTGGCCTGAAAGGTGGCTGAGAGAGAGGGAAAGCCTGAGGACGCGTGGCGCACTCTGGCGCAGAAAAGTGGGGTCCCTCCTCCTCTGACACGTGTTGCGCTTGGCTTTTATATTGATGTGTTGCGCTGGAGCTTTCTGGATGCTTCCAGAAGAAGCTGGAAAACTCTGGATCTAGCTGGACTTTTTGTTGGACGTTGGACCCATTGCTGACTCTTTTTGGACCATTCTGAACATTTTTCTGGACAAAAACTCTATCTGGGCCTGCAAAGCTGAATAAAGCCCAAAACGAAAAATAATGACTAAAACTCACAAAAACTGAAAACAATTATTAAAATATGCTAATTAACTACTAATAACCCACTAATCTGAAGATTAACTCTAAACCCCTATTAACTCTAAAAATCAAATTAACTCCTAATTAAAACTCTAAAAAATCCCTAATAAATTCTAAAAATCTATTCATTTATTATTATTTCTATTTAAATTCTATTTAAAAATTATACTAATGTTCTAAAAAAATCCTATATCATCCTAAAAATGAAAAATGCTTTGAAATATTAAAATTTCTAAAAACTATATTATCTAAAAATATTAAAAATCCATTAAAACCTATTAAATCCTAAAATGAATTTACAAACTATTTAATTCTATAAAATGCTAAAAATTGATTTAAAAATATTAAAATCTATTAGAAAATTCTATTAAATCCTAGAAATTGATTTAAAAGCTAATTAAACCCTAAAAAATCCTATAAAATCCAGAAAAATCATAATAATTCCCAGAGGGACAAAATAAGCACCGAACGACACAAAAATAATCGGTAAAAATAAACGGGCACCGAAATATCCCAAAAATCAATCCTACTGATTAAAAACACCTGAAACACGAGACGGGAGCTGTGATCCCTGATAAAATCAAAACAAATGAACAATGCAGTGTATGCGATATGCAGATGCGAATGCGGTTATGCGTCGAAACATCGAGCCAAATGCGAGACTCGGTTGGTCAAATTTTGGGGTGCAACAGCTGCCCCTATTCAAGCGACTTCGACCTGAATGGGTGAAGAGCGCTCAGCCTTCAAACATTCAAGGTAGATGACGGTTGAATACAAATGGAACCCTGAAATTTGCCAACCGCAAGAATATACTGCAAAGCTGCTTGAGGAATAGCTTCCGATAAACTGAAGTTTGGTTGTAACGGCAACATCTGGTCAATTTTCTGATAAATTTTCTTCTTCTCTTCAACACCTGTGTGAAGCCACAAGTATTGAAATAATGCTTCATAAAGCAAACACCTTGATTCCCATCTCTCTCGTGGGATCAAATCTGGTCGACTCACAGTTCATTGCGAACTTGAGGACAATTCTCCTGGGGAAATTCTGAATTGAACTGCCTTGCACCTGTTTTGACAAAGGGGGCAGCTTCAGAAGTCTGATATATGTCAATCTCCTTGTTGTTGTTGTTGTTGTTGTTGTTTTTTTCCGATGCTGACGTAACAATCAAATGAAGAATCACTCCGCTGGGGAAGTCAAGAAGCTGAACCACACAACTCTGCAGGTGAACAAATTCGACATCCAATAGGTAACCATCTTGGTCTATGTTTCGACATGCGTATGCTTGATAATGATGTAATGTCCTATATGATATATAAATGCTGTGCGTTTTGTTTGAAAATGCGATGCCCAGACGACATGGATATGCTATATGCTTGTATAAATGCTATGACTATATATGCAAATGCTAATGCAAGCTTTAGCTGCCAGAGAACACCAGGTCTGAAAACCACTTGGCAAAATAAATGCCGAAGATAACGTCAACTCTACTGGGGATGACCTGAAGTCACAGAACCATCTCAGCAAAATAAATGCTGGAAACGAGAAATCAAATCCGCTGGGGATAACTGCCCTGCTGGAGAAATGAAAAGGCAACCCTGCTTGACAACTTCACTGGGGAAAGAAAGATAACTCTGCTCGGGAATGCTCTCCTCAAACCATTGACAACTGATTGCGCTCTGCGGGAATTGACCCAAACTGAGGTTGATTACGCGCAGCACACTGCTGGAAATGCTCCTACTATCAAGGATATTAATCTTAATCTGCTGAAGATACTCCTGATCCTACTCTGATACGGGGTAAAAGACAATCTCGACTCTTCCGGGGATAATAAGCAACTTTCATCTACTGAAAAGTAGCAATTCTGATTTAACAACATCCACAAGGAATTTAAACATTACTCGGAGCACTGGTATTCATCGAGCTTCGTATCAGGGAACATGTCAACATGCGAGTCATTGGGAAATATTGTGTCAGATACCTTTAGGTTTTTTTTTTTTTTTGGTTTTTCTGGTTTAGGATAAACATGGACTATGTACACAGTGGAATGGAAAATACTAGGCGAGAACTAGCATTCAAAGGTAGACTATCAGGCGAGAACTGATAGGAAAATAGGTTAGGAAAATTGATTTTTGTGTTTTTTGACATCAGACAAGCTGACTGGATAACAAACTAAGGTAAAGACAACCAGGCGAGAACTGGCTGAAAGCTGACGTACACCAGGCGAGAACTGGTATAACACATAGGTTAAAACACATGAGAACTAATTACGCGATGACATGTACCAGGCGAGAACTGATACAACACTTGAAGAAACGGTGACCAAACGAGAATTGGTTACCAATAAACTGCACCAGGACGGGAACTGCTGCTTACAATAAACTGCACCAGGACGGGAACTGATGCTTACGAATGGTGGGCCAGACGAGAACTGGTTATCGATTTGCCAGGCGAGAACTGGACTTTGGAAACGACTGGTTACTGACACGCAACAGGTTTAAACTGCAGGATAATGATCCAACGACAACAAGGCCTTCTTATTTGTAAGGTTAAGGTTTTCGATAAGGGTATTGACATGATTCCCCGATACTTAGCTCTGGCTGGGGATAAACAAGCGGGTTTGAATAACTTGCTCCTGTACACTCAGCTGGGGATAAAAGACTGGCTTGCACAACTTGCCCCTGGTACACTCAGCTTTGCCCCAATCTAACTCTTGGGAATACCTGCTCTGAATAACTTGCTACGAGAATACTTCGAGAATACTTGCCCCGGTATCTGCACGACAAAAGAATTCAATCTCCAATTAAACACCTAACAACCCAGTTGATTTCAACATTCTCTGCGATGACTTGCCCCTGAATGAGCGATGAGCGACTCAACCTGATCTGATTATCCACTGGAAGCATCTGCTTTCAAATCTCAGCGCTCTGCATAATTGCCCCTGATTGGGTCTTGAGAAGACTCCTTCTGATCAACTGCTTCTCAAACAAATGCCCCTGCTCAACTGAAGCTTCGGGACTTGTCCTCGGATTGACTGATACTGAACTTACTGGAAGATAATGCCCCTGATGCACTGGGCTTCACAACATGCACCATTCTGGTTCAGACTGCTGGATTACTCAGTCCTATTTGATTACTCCCTGATGGAATTTCTTTCATGCCAACTACTAACCTGCAATTTGAATCGTCTGTCTACGAATGGTAATCTTAATGCAATGGCTATGCAGATTTTGAAAAAATTTTGAGCTGTCACTCATTTACATGCATGATTGAGAGCGACGAATGAATCAAAGTTCACACGCAGTGCTTACGTGGTCAGTGAAAATACAACAAGATGTGACTAGCAAGTCAAGAAGGAGTCAGGTTACTCGACCTTATCGTAATGCGCTTCAGAATAACCCTACCTCAATTAGGTCTTTTAAGGGTTGTATCGTGGTCGGGTTCACGGTTCGTAAAACAAAGGATATTCGGCTCAAATTTTGATTTGTACCCACCCCGTCTACGTGATGATCTCCGATCCTAAGGTTCAGTTAACCTGGCACAAGCACTCGCCTCTTCGAGAAATATGTTGAATGGTAAGAACCACAGTTAAGGAATTCACAGGCTTTTCTTCTAGAGTGATAGTTACTCCTTCTTTGCTTTCGGTGTCTGTGCACACGACTTTGTGATTTGCTGGGGAAAATTTCTTTTTAATCCCTTCTTTTTCATTCTTTTGATTCCCTAGTTTTTGCCTGGACTGACTCATTTTGAGTTCTTTTCGATTTTTCGATTTCTTTTGATGTCCAGCGGGATGCCCTGATTTTTGCCTAAGTATTAGCTTTCTCAGCTCTTCTTTCTCTTTTTTTTTACTTAGCGGGCTTTCTTATTTTCTTTCTTTTGGAACAAAGTCGTGTGACACTGGTTGTCTTGATTGCTCCGAAAGGAATGTAACTGTCTCACTCCTGATTGGTGAGGTTTGACCTTTTGAAAGGTATCAACTGTTTGGTCCTTGAAAGACAACACTCCTCTGCAAGACTTGAATGCTCGGTCAAGCTAACTGCCAACTACCCTGCCCCGGGTTAAGATGTGAGGGTTTATAAGTCCGAAAAAACTCCTACTTCCTGGCTCAGAGTGGTTAACAAGGGACTAACTCCTTATATCTCCAGTGTTTGGGGAATTTGAAACAATGCCTTGTACGTCATCGGTACGGTCTTATCTGAAAGCATACAATCATTGGTTATGAGTTTCAGTTTCGTCATCCTCCCTCCTAACTTTGCTAGTCACAGCGAAAAAATGGAGTGAATACAATGCAAGTGTCAGTGCAATGCAATAAATGAGTGACAGCGACATGATTAATTCAGAAAAATGCATAATCACTTTATTATTATCACCATTCAGAACATACAATGTTAAAAAGCAGGTAGTAACTAACAGAAAAAGAAACTACAGATGCAAATGATATAAAAGCTTGAGAACTGCCAATGCTGAGGCGCCTGCCTGTCTGAACCACTGGCTTTTGCTGGGGAACACCCTTCTGAGTCTACGAGCTTTAGACAGCTGAGCGGTTAGGGATGAACAAACAGAAACCCTTCTCGAAAGGAAATGCGATCCTGATCAATCAACTGCTGTACCTTTGCCTGAAATGCTTTACAATCTTCGGTTGAATGCCCAGGAGAGCCACCATGATAACCACACTGAACGTGGGGATTGTACCCAGGAGGGTAAGGTTCTGGAACTGGCTTAAGAGCTTTCGGCCCCACCAAAGACTTCTGGATCAAAGATGGTAGCAACTGGCTATACGGTATAGGCACTGGGTGAGAAGGAGCATTCCTTCGTTCCAAGTTGTTGCGAGGTCTGTTCTGATTCTGACGCTGATTCTGATAACCTCGGCCACGAGTTCGCTGATTTGCAATGGAAGCGACATAAGATTCCTGATATGGTGCCCCAGGCATGGCTGTCTGTTCAGTATAACAAGCCACGGGAGGTCCTGATCTCTGATAAGATGATGAACCAACAAAATTCACTGATTCGCTTTGAGGATATTCAATCTTTGGCATGACTGAGTTGATCACAACTTCTTCTTCACTCTGATAGTCATAAGGGTATTCAGTTTCACCAGCTTGATCATATGGAGTAATCTGAATTTTCCCCATTCTTATGGAGTACTCAAGGCGTTCTCCTAATGCTACCACGTCAGAGAAACTTGCCGGAACTCCGAGCAATCTTTTGAAGTACGGATACTGTAGGGAATCCACAAACATGCTTGCCAGCTCTTGGTCTAACAGCGGTGGACGCACTTTAGCAGCAAATTCTCTCCATCTCTGAGCATATCTCCTGATAGGTTCATTGATCTCTTGAGACAACTCTTGCAAATGCATGCGATAAGGAGCAATATCTAAATTGTAATCGTACTGCTTCAGAAAAGCTCTGGCTAAATCCATCCATGACTGAATCTGATTCCTCTCTAACTGCATATACCACCTCAAAGATGCCCCAGTCAGACTATCTTGAAAACAATGGATCATCAATTTGTCATTTCGCGCAAACGCAGTCATTCTTCGACAGAACATCATCAAATGCAGCTTTGGACAGCTATCTCCTGTGTACTTCTCAAATTTCGGCACTTTGAACTTGTAAGGCAACACCAGGTCAGGAACCAAACACATGCCTACAGCATCTAGGTTGACAGCATCTTTGGCTTTCAAAGCTTTCATTTGCTCTTCCAACACTCGGACTCTTCTAGCTTCGTCAAGGGCTCTTGGATCTACCATCCCAGCTGCTGGAATATCTCTTCGGTAATTCATCACAGGGAAAGCAACACCTTGATTGTTAACAGGAGGAGGACGCTCATTCTGAGCAACAAACTGCTCATGCCGACCTCGGTTCTCAACAGAAGGCTGTACAACTTGGTCTGCAGCAACGTTGTTCACTTGCGGGAAGTCTTCCGTGGAATCATACAGAGGGTTGGACGCCATAGTGAACCCTGTCAGGGTGTTAGGAGACTGGAAATTGCCTTCAGACATGGCTACCAATAATCTTCAGCTGACTTCGACCCTTGATTCTGCTCAAATCTACTCAACCCCTAGGTAGGTCTTCTGACAATCAAAAGCTGCTCAGTCCAAACTCCGGGTAATCACCTTCAGGAAACAAAGGCTGGATCAGAACTCTGGCTAGCTGGAGGATGATATGCAATGCAACACTGATATGCATATGATATGCAAAATGCAGCAAACAATGGGACCACAGCCCCCACACAAAATCTAAATACTGCTGCGCTGCTGACGGAGACGCTCTCTGAAAAGAAGACCAGTATAACGGGTAGGTTGGAAGTCAAGTTTCCTGCACAAAAAACCCCCCTCACTCACAGGTGTGGACCTATATCTGACAAGGTACGGCATCCTATGCGGTCGTCAGCGTCACAGACTTTCATGAGGAATGATACGATTCCCAGAAGGAGTGGCATCGTCATCTCATGAAGAGGCCTCACTTAGCTGACTTCCAATTGATCGGTTCCCAGAGTCGACAATCCTCACGTCTGGACTCCCCTCAGATCCTCAGGACCGGAAAGGAGCACCTCTGTGAGAACCTCGTCCGAGTGCGAATTTTCGTAGGGAACTGCGCCTGCTCAGCAGACAGGTTCGTCTACTACTTCTCCGCAACTATATCTAGGTGTATACTCATACTCGAGCCCAGGTCCGGCTTATCTCAATCATAGAACACCCGTAACAGCCCAACAGCAATAGATAATATCGATAAATAAACACCTAAATAGCCAAGCAAACAAG
The DNA here is from genome assembly GCA_963859935.3 of Lathyrus sativus. Lineage (NCBI taxonomy): Eukaryota > Viridiplantae > Streptophyta > Magnoliopsida > Fabales > Fabaceae > Lathyrus > Lathyrus sativus. Next base: position 176,371,825 of record OZ012740.1, read on the forward strand.
CGCTAGGATTGACTCTCTCGAGGGACGTTGGATCCCACATGCATGGGGAACTATCGCAGTCCCCAGCAGAGTCGCCAGCTGTCGCTACTGCGAAAATCGGCGCCGGCTGACAGAAGAGTCGCCACCGTGCGTTATTTATCCCTCAGAGCGGGAAAGGAAACGCTCGAAGTAAACCTCGCAAAAACGGGGAAAAGGTATGGTCATCGCAACCATAGCCTGGGTTCGGGAGTCGGTTACGCAAGGGGAAGGTATTAGCACCCCTCACGTCCGTCGTACTCGACGGGATCCACGCTTGCTTGGGTTGTCTACTGGATGCAAAACAATCTATCTACGGCTGCTAAATCTAAAAGGAGGGAATTGACTCGATAGAGCGTCGCACTCTATGCCTACGTATTCTCAGGAGAGAAAGTCAGAGTCAACGTAGTTCGGGACTACGGGGAAAACTGGCTCGCCAAGACATCGCGTCTTGTGCCTACGTACTTCCACTGAATGGAAGATCAGAGCTTTACGTAGTTCAGACTAACTACGGCTAAACAAACAGTCTCACACAGCAGTGAGAAAAACAACTGGCTTCACAGGGTCGGGAACCTATGGTCACAACTATGGCTGAGTCTCAAATGCACGGGGGCAAGAGAGAAAAATGGGTATTCAATTAATCGTCAGCGGGAAAGTCTCGATCGCACAGCCGCGAGAGAACAACAGGTTAGTCGTTAATGTGCTCGCTAGGATATCGCATCCTATGCCTACATATCTTCGTCTGGTACGAAGAATCAGAGCAGCTGTAGTTCGGCTACTATCGGACCACAGCTCAAATCTCGTTTTATTCATCTCTGAAAAATGATTACAATGGTTGCATACTGAAATAAATCTCCTAGGAAACGCTATCCTATTCTATCCTGAAAAATCGACTGAAAATAGCCCCCTAACAAACAGGCCTCTAATTCTATCCTAAAAGTCGAGAAATCTAGTCTATGAAAATATCCTAAAAATGCTTCAAAAATATTAAATCGAAACTTTAATATTTTTTCTTCTTTTTCTCCTTTCCTCTTCTCAACATATTTTTTTCTCATATTTTTTCTTTCTCAATATTTCTTTTTTTTTGAATATTTTCTCAAGTATATTTCTTTTCATATTTTCTTTCTATTTTTCACCTTTTTCTTTATTCTCTTTTATTGTTTTTTCTCTATTTCTTTTTTCAACTATATTTCTTCTTTTCTTTTTTTTCTCCTTTCCTTTTTTCAAATATATTTTCAAATCTTTAAAAAAAAAGAAAAAAAAACAAGCAAATTGGGCTGAGGGGTATACTGTTAATAGAGGGATAACAGAAAAAATAAAATAAAAAAAATGAACTGGGCCTAGCCCATTCCCAAAAAATGCAGCAGGGGGTGTGTTGAGTAATCTGGGCGTGTGTGCTGGAAAATTGGTGTTGGGCTCAAGGCCCAGACTCTGTCCAAAAAACATGAGGAGAGTGTGTGCCAAAAAAAAGTGAAATGGGCCCTGGCCCAGTCTCTTCTTCCTCCTCCCAATCTCAGGGTCTGAAACCCTAGATCTGTTTCCTTTCTCCGCCGCCGCCATTGACGTCTCCTCTCCACCTTCTCCATTCTCACCTCCGTCTCCTTCATCCTCGTCTCTCTTCAAACTCCCTCGTTTCTCTCCTCCATTCAACCTTAACCATGCCCTTTCACTACCCCTAATGCAACGCGAACACCAAAGCTTATTGAAGGCGTTGATGATTCTTGAGGTTTGTTTGTTCTGGAGATCGGTGATAAACGCGCTGTTGTTACAGTTGATGAATCACGAGGATCTGAATCTTGAACATTCTTGTAGTGGTTTGCATGGATCTGAGAACAAACATTGGTGAATTCTGGAAAGACGAAGACGGACATTGATGAAGGTTTCTGAATATTCTGAAGAAAAATCTGGGAAACTGGACGAACCGTTGATTGTTGTTTATGAGTTCGGATCCGGATGAAGGTGGAGGGCTCGATGAAGATCTTCTGGAAATACGACACACGAAGGTTGATGAAGGATAATCAAAGGATTTTGATGAACATCTTACGAACGTTGTTGAAGATGAACGAACGAGCGTATCAAGATCCAGATGAACTCGTGATGAGCATTACTGAATGTTGCTGGAAACCTCAAGACGAACGCAAATCCAGATCTGAAGTAGTTGTGAACTTATGAACTCAGACGGATCTTGTTGAAGGAATTCTGGAAATCCGGTGGAGGACGATGAAGATTCCGGCGGATCTTGGATGAAGCTCTTTGTGGATGTTGCTGAAAATCTGGAAAAGGACGATGAAGTTGATGAAGATCTGGGAATTGTGATGAGGTTTTCGGTGACGTCTTTGAAGAAACGAGGATGAAGATTGGAAGGTGGGGACGAAGGTGATGAATGATGAACGGCCGGATTCTGGTTTTTTTGGGTTCGCCGGTGACGGTTGTGGTGGCCGGAATACATGCAAGGCGGCCGGTGGCGATTTCCGGCGAAGCTTCTGTGAAGGACACGTGGTGGCTGCTGGTGGTGTGGAGGCATGCATGCCTGCCACGTGGCCTGAAAGGTGGCTGAGAGAGAGGGAAAGCCTGAGGACGCGTGGCGCACTCTGGCGCAGAAAAGTGGGGTCCCTCCTCCTCTGACACGTGTTGCGCTTGGCTTTTATATTGATGTGTTGCGCTGGAGCTTTCTGGATGCTTCCAGAAGAAGCTGGAAAACTCTGGATCTAGCTGGACTTTTTGTTGGACGTTGGACCCATTGCTGACTCTTTTTGGACCATTCTGAACATTTTTCTGGACAAAAACTCTATCTGGGCCTGCAAAGCTGAATAAAGCCCAAAACGAAAAATAATGACTAAAACTCACAAAAACTGAAAACAATTATTAAAATATGCTAATTAACTACTAATAACCCACTAATCTGAAGATTAACTCTAAACCCCTATTAACTCTAAAAATCAAATTAACTCCTAATTAAAACTCTAAAAAATCCCTAATAAATTCTAAAAATCTATTCATTTATTATTATTTCTATTTAAATTCTATTTAAAAATTATACTAATGTTCTAAAAAAATCCTATATCATCCTAAAAATGAAAAATGCTTTGAAATATTAAAATTTCTAAAAACTATATTATCTAAAAATATTAAAAATCCATTAAAACCTATTAAATCCTAAAATGAATTTACAAACTATTTAATTCTATAAAATGCTAAAAATTGATTTAAAAATATTAAAATCTATTAGAAAATTCTATTAAATCCTAGAAATTGATTTAAAAGCTAATTAAACCCTAAAAAATCCTATAAAATCCAGAAAAATCATAATAATTCCCAGAGGGACAAAATAAGCACCGAACGACACAAAAATAATCGGTAAAAATAAACGGGCACCGAAATATCCCAAAAATCAATCCTACTGATTAAAAACACCTGAAACACGAGACGGGAGCTGTGATCCCTGATAAAATCAAAACAAATGAACAATGCAGTGTATGCGATATGCAGATGCGAATGCGGTTATGCGTCGAAACATCGAGCCAAATGCGAGACTCGGTTGGTCAAATTTTGGGGTGCAACATTATGCAGATGAGTAACCTATGTACATGACCCTATATGCAAATGCTAATGATATTGAAACATAAACCAAGTGAATAAGGTTGAGAAAATTTTAGGGTGCAACACTAAGGTTTGAGGTTAGGTAAAGGTATAGGTTAAAACCTAAAGATAGTTTCTAAGTTTGCTCGCAAAGACATCGCGTCCTCTGCCTACGTATCCTAACTAGGATAGAATCAGAGCAATCGTAGTTCTCCTTACTAGGGATGAAGAACACTTGATTATGATCAAGGTTCAAGGGGAAACAAACATGACAATGCTTGTGTAGAGTTTCACAAACCTCTCTAGATCTATGTTATAACACTCAAGAGGGGAATAAGTAATCATCACTATGATTCTTACATAGAGTTCAAAAACTCTATCCTAGGGTTCTAGTTGAAGAACACTCCTAGTAAATGTGGGTTTTCTAGACTTAGAGCAAAGTCTAGTGGTTTCTAAACTAGGGTTTAAGGTGAATTAACAAAGTCAAGGGAGATGGTAATGAGCTTTCCATGACACAAGGGTCAATGGAGAGACTTTTCCTTTGGAAGGAGAGAGAGGAGGAAACTTGGACGAGAACTAACGAGTTCCATCACTTGGGGAAAAGAAACTACTTAACAAAGTAACAAATGCTTAAACATGATGAAGACAAAGGCATGGTTACAACCATATAAACAAGCATATTATAGGTCAAAGGTATCAAATGTGACAACGTATTATATATTGATGACAATCAAATGCAAACAAACAAGCAAGAAGTGTTACGACAGTTCAAGCTCAAAATTCTAAAAGGGAGACATATAGGTCCATGGTGACAACCAAAAGAGAATAAAACCTAACATGTTAACTAATACAAGGGAAACAATCACACACAAATATTTCAAGATAATCAATCATGATTTAAGAAATTCGTCAAGACGCAGGGTAACGACCCTAACAAATAACCAACTTCCAAGTAGGCAAAAGGTATCAAAATCATGAACAAATCAAAATGTTTCCTCATTTAACGAAACAAGACATTAATATGAACACATTACAAAAAGAATGGATTGAAAATAGTGTGGTATGCAAAAGTTATGAAATATTGAAATTTGGTGAACATTAAGCATAAACCAACAATTAAAAAAAGAAACGGGCATGGGAGGGATTGAACCCACGCCCTTTGGTTCATAAACACAACAACCAACCACTAAGACATTAAGCGCGCATGTGACAAGGAATGGAAGTGCAAGAAGAAAATAATGAATCAAAGCAAAATATGAAAAAAACACAAAAGGGTTGATCCTCCTCAGGGATCGAACCCAGATCTAGGCAGTGAAAGGCGTGTTTTGAATACAAGGCATAACCACTGGGGTGGAGATACATCCTTTATGTAAAGCCACCCTATAAATACATATACCAAAAGAGTCATGTATTCTGGGCCCAAACAAAAACAAGCGAAAAGGCAACATGCGTGAAGATTCGTAACTTTACCAAAACTCCATGGAATTGAATGAAATTTAAGTCTAACCTGTGTATTTTTAAATGAGGAACATAATGGTGCCATTTATTTCTTGAGAAAACATCCACAACTGAAAACACGATTGTAAGTGCACACATGATGTTGAAATGCAAAATAGGAATCAAGGCATGATTTAAGCAAGTTCAGGTCACCTAAATGCTACACAAGTTTCAAATGTGTCCGCAGATGATTCTACAATCCAAGATTAATCATAAAACAAACAAAACAAAAATTGGTGCAATGGTTGCAAGCGTGGTGTTAACATGAGCAGGCTGTCAAGGATGCAGATGATAAGTTCAGTTTACACACATTGCCTACAAGTTCTAAACATGTTGATTGATACTTCTCATATTCACAGATCAAACAAGAATGTTTCAAACAGGAGAAGTGGTGTGTGATGCAGCTGTGGTAAAAATGAAATGCAAGATACCATTTGATGATGCAGTGAGGAAGTGAAAGAAAGAAACCAGCAGGATTAGGTCATGTAGTCAATACACACAAATCACAAACATGAAAATAGATGAATTTAAGCTCAAAATTTAATCACATCCTGTTGAAAACAGAAACTAGTATGATGATGGCACATTTAGCTTGAATGATGCATTTTGAAAGTGACAGATCAAATCAAGTGGAAATAGGTCATACAATTCATACACACATATCACAAACATGAAACTAAATGTGATCAAACTCAAAAATTGGGCACATTTCAATCAGAGCAAAATTTGACATGTTGGTTGATATGTAAAAGTTGTTTTGTGACAAAAATGATGGTGCAGCAGGTGTGTTTTTCAAAATGATGAAGTTCATGCTAAACCAATGATGCACACACATCACATACATGATGACAGTTGGTTTTGTGTTCAAAATTCAAGCATACTTTCTTCAAAACAGAAACTGACATGCTGTTGGCAATCATGAATGAAAATGCAATATGGTTTAATTTCATACTAATTCACAAAGTAGTTGACAGGTTGCAAGAATGTGAAAAAAATGAAGTTTTAATGCTAGGGTTCCAAAACAGACATGTTAAGGTCAAATGAGATCACATACACATTCTATACTTGATATCAATGAAAATTGTCCAAAGAGGCAGCACAAGTTCATTACAAATCAACAAATGACTATCATGTTGCAAAAACGATGGAATGATAAAACAGTCATGTTGCATAACAAAATGAGGTCCATGTTATTGAATTCAAAACTGTGAAGGTTTAAACATGCTTCAAATGTGTTGCAGAATGGATTCCAACAGATGCATTTGCTTAAAAAAACATTAAGGTGAAAAGTTGGTTCTTGAGTTAGACACCAACAATGCTTTATGACAGTTATTGATCAAACAAACAGAAACATGTTCTTGACAGCAAAGGAATGTTCAAATCAAAAGCTTAACATGGTTGACAACATACAAGGCCAAAGATTCACATAGCAAGTACGTGTCACAAAAACAACAACAAGTCATGTACATACTAGTTGCAACAGAACTGAAATTTGAGTTGGCAATGTTTCCAAATTGATTACCACTTATAAGTTAACAAGGCCAGGCCACAAATTGCTAAAACCAATGATGCACAACTGATGATCTTCTTAATAGCAGCACAACAGACATTGACAAAACAGTCCATAAGCCAAAGTTAACATTTTCAACCAAAACAAACCCTTATACATGGTATTCTGACAAAACACATAGGCATGTTCAAAACAAATGACAGATAACCAACAGAACTCTCAAATGACCAACTTAAGGTAGGAATTGGTAGCAGTCCAAAGCAGAATCATGATGCATTTATCACATGTTTACAACAGACAACAAAGAAAAAGTTATCAGAACAAATTTTAACACATGAATCCAGTCCAACAGAAACATACAATTTACAAGCACATTCAAACCAAAATGGCACTATTGATCATCATATATTGAGATGTGTGTCAACAACATCTAGGTGAATCACTTCAATATTGGCCAAGACCAAGCAAAACAACAAGCAGTTTTCAAAACAGTGGAAATGCATATGATAGTTTAGCATGACAAAACATCCAAAACTAGCCCTAAACATGACAGTCCTAACATTGTGATGATCAACAACCAATTTCCACAAGACATGTTTTTCTTCAAGAACACTTTTCAACCAAACAACAGTCTAACATGCTCATGAAAGTTCAGTATCAAGGTGCAGAGTACTAACCTCTTGTAGACACTCTTGAACCAGCAATAGAGCCAAGAAAAACCAGAGAAAATTCCAAGCACCTCCTAGTTTTGAGATTTTCCTCTCTTTGAAGCAATATGCAATCTTGTGGCCAGTTGAGGAAATGTACTTCACCAATAGTTTTCAATGCTTTGGACAGTTGTATTATGACATATGTGAGGTGTTGGGAGTGTTGAGGTAATAGGAAAACGCCTATGTAGTGATTTGGCTCTTAAAATGCATAAAAGTCAAAATGTGGGGTGTGAGGGTTGACTTTTAGATTGGTGGATTGTCTGAGAAATGTAACAATGGGAACAGCTTCAAATGGCCATTTTAAAGTTGTATGAATGGTCTTTGAAGTGTTTTTGGGTTTAGACAAAGGATTGGTGTGAAAAATGGAAAGTGGCCAATTTAGTGTTTTTGTGATTTTTCTTCACTTACAAGCAAGGAGGGAAAGAAGGAGAACTATGTGTTTATGATGCTTTGGATAGTTCTGGTGTGAGGTATAGAGTGTGGAGAAACCTCTATTTATAGGCCATGAGGAGCTTGGGGGTAGATTTATATATTGGCTCTTTGGAGGGAAAATTGGAGAAAATCTTCCACAAAATCCTGGCACATCTTCATCCATCATGCTCTTGGCTCAATGAAAGCAAGAAATCAAGTGGAATGAGATGTGTGAGGTGATTGAAATGGCAGCTACTGCAGTTTCTTGGAGAAAAGTTTCTCTTTCCTCCCTTTTAATGATTATTTTAATACCAACTTGCTACAATTTGCCATGCTTATCAAACTAACTCATTTTCTGGTTTTCTCCCCATCCACACCTCTCATTATCAGTTTGAATTACAATCCAAGGGCTGAGAATGGCTACTGTGGTGAAAATCTGATTTTGAGAAGTTTTACCAAAGTGGTTTCAAATGTGACAGGCCCAACTTCCATGACCCATAACTCTTAGATTCCTCTTGAGGAGTTATCTTACTTTCTAGAAAGCCCTCATGTAGCTCTACAACTTTCATGTTTATTAAAACTTCTAATTCCATGTGTATCTTGGTTGAAAAACCCCTTGAAGTTGACTGAAAAAATGGTTGGTATGGCCAGAATATGTGAAATTTCAATAAGTCCTTTACTCTTGAAAAATGACTTTTGCTATAACTCCAATTCCATGCATTTTTGAATGTGGACCACTGTGGTACTTTTGTAGGGTTTTTCAAGGCCTTTCAAACAAGCTTAGAACCACTTCAATCAGATGTGTGGTTAGGGAGTTATGATCTTGCTCCTTTCGAAACCCTAATTCCCGATTTTTGCAATTACTTCCTAACCCTTGATCCAATGGTCATGAAATTTTATGGGGAGGTGTAATATGATATAAGGAACATTTTTCATTCACTCCTTGAAGTCAAATTCCTTATTGTTGGAGAGTTGACTTTTCGGTCAACTTTTCGACCGATCGGTGTCTACCGAGTCGCCCGTTGGTGATCCGAACATCCTGAGGACTCGAATCTCTTTGGATGGACTTTAATAAGCCATAGGAGCTTAATGGACCTTGATCCCACCATTGAAATACTCTATGAATCAAAATTCAAACTACAATTGACTATATCTAATCGAAAACCCTAATCGGGTGTCTCAAATTGCACTGTTCTCAATCCCCGGGTGACCACCTCAAATTGCACTCATTCTTGGTCCAATGTATCATCCTTGATGTTGTTTGAAGTTGGATCAATCCAAAACATTGATTGATCAAACCCTCGAAGTTTCGTTTTTGACGGTACGGAACCCTGATTCATATGCATCTTAACAAAGACAAACTGAAAATGTGTTAAGGTTAGTTAATCAAGCAAATATGATCCTACAATGATGCTGAGGATCTAAAGGGTCAAAATTTGGGGTGCAACAACCGCCCATGTGCTTCTTCATCCTCGCAGAGTGCACCGCACTATAAGGGGCCTGTCCGGTTTACCCCAGGGGGTATTATCTTCGAGCAGATCAATGCCATTTCAGATGATGAAGAGGGTGACAACGACTGTGATATGGACGCTTGGATCAAGTCGTGCATTCCATGATAGAGCCTCAACAATTGATCTATCGAGGAATTCATTCAAGTGACAACAGAAGAGTAATACTTTTTTTTTATGATTATTGTACAACCCTATGTTCTACCCGGAGCATAGTTGTTCATATCTTTAGGGCCTTGCTTGTTTATGCTTGAACATCTTTTATCAATAAATTAAAGGGTGTTTTTCTGCATTCAAATATTGTGATCCTTGTTTTTCATGTTTTATGTTTAACAATAAAATGGCAATGTGGCTTTGTGCTCATTTTGCATATCATTTTAAGCATTTAATCATTATCATTGCAGGATTCACAGTGCAGATGACACTGCGCCAGAGACATCTATGACTCGTTTCGACTTTGATAATCCGATATTTCAAGCTGAAGAAGAGATTGATGAAGATGAAGACTTACCAGAAGAGCTAGCCAGACTCTTGAAACAGGACGAAAGGGTTATTCTGCCTCATCAGGAGGAAATTGAGGTTATTAACTTGGGTTCAGAGGAAGTTGTGAGGAATGTTCGGATAGGGGCTGCGCTGCAGAGTGACATCAAGCAAAGATTGGATGAGATGCTCCGTGATTATAGTGATATCTTTGCTTGGTCCTATGAAGACATGCCCGGGCTTGATATTGACATTGTGGTTCATTACTTGTCGTTGCGTGAAAAGTGTCCGCCAGCCAAGCAGAAGCTCAGGCGTACTAGACCAGGCATGGCTATAAAAATCAAAGAAGAAGTCCAGAAGCAGTTGGATGCAGGATTTTTAGCCGTTACAAACTTACCCTCTGTGGGTCACCAACATCATGCATGTGCCCAAGAAGGACGGCAAGGTACGGATGCGTGCTGATTACAGAGATCTGAATAAGGCGAGCTCGAAAGATGATTTCCCGCTCCCTCACGTTGACGTATTGGTGGATAATACTGCTCAATTTTCTGTATTCTCCTTCATGGATGGTTTCCGGTTATAACTAGATCAAGATGGCACCAGAGGATATGGAGAAAACAACGTTTATTACACCATGGGGGAAGTTCTGTTACAAGGTAATGCCTTTTGGGTTGAAAAACGCAGGGGCAACTAATCAGCAGGCTATGGTCACTTTGTTTCATGATATGATTCATCATGAGATTGAAGTCTATGTTGATGACATAATAGCGAAGTCGCAGACGGAGGAGGGACATCTGGTAAACTTGCTGAAGCTGCTGGGTTTCATTATCAGTGAAAAGGGGATCGAGGTCGATCCTGCAAAAATAAAAGCTATTCAAAATATGCCAGCACCGAAAACGGAAAAAGAGGTTTGTGGTTTCTTGGGGAGATTGAACTACATTGCTCAGTTCATATCTCATCTCACAGCCACATGTGAACCTATGTTCAAATTGCTATAGAAAGATCAGGCGGTCGTCTGGAACGAAAATTGCCAGAGGGCATTCGACAAAATAAAAGAATATTTGCAGGAACCTCCGATACTGATACCCCCAGTCGTTGGAAGACCTTTGATCATGTACTTAACGGTTCTTGAGAACAGTATGGGTTGTGTTCTCGGTCAACAAGACGAGACTGGTAGAAAAGAGAACGCAATATACTATCTGAGTAAAAAATTCACAGATTGTGAATCCAGGTACTCGATGTTGGAGAAAACGTGTTGCGCACTCGCGTGGGTTGCCAAACGTTTGAGACAATATATGCTGAACCATACAACCATGCTGATTTCGAAGATGGATCTGATTAAATATGTCTTTGAAAAACAAGCCCTTTCCGGGAGGATTTCCAGGTGGAAGATGGTACTGACAGAGTACGACATCCAATATGTTTCCCAGAAAGCTATCAAGGGATGTGTTCTATCAGAGTATCTCGCTGAACAGCCAATCGAAGACTATCAACTGATGAAATTTGATTTTCCTGGCAAAGACATCTTGTTCCTAAAGATGAAGGAATGCGATGAGCCATTACCTGACGAAGGTCCAGAAAAGGGTTCTCAATGGCAGATGATATTTGACGGCACTGTCAACTCCTATGGTAGTGGAATCGGGGCGATTATCACGACTCCTCATGGTACTCACATCCCCTTCACTGCCAGGTTGACATTCCCTTGCACCAATAACGAAGTCGGGTACGAAGCATGCATCATGGGGCTGGAAGAAGCCATTGATCTGAGGATCAAGAACTTGGATGTATATGGTGATTCAGCGCTGGTTGTTAATCAAATCATAGGAGAATGGGAAACCCGACAGCCTAATCTGATTCCTTACAAGGACTATGCAAGGAGGCTGTTGCCTTTCTTTAATCGAGTAGAGTTACATCACGTACCGAGAGCGGAGAATCAGATGGCAGACGCTCTAGCGACGTTATCCTCCATGTATAAGGTGAACTATTGGAATGGTGCTCCTAGAATAGTCATCTCTCGCCTTGATAGGCCATCATTCTATCCGCCATTAAAGAAGCTTTTGATGGCAAGCCGTGGTTTTATGATATATAGAACTTTCTCAAGAACCAAGAGTATCCGCCAGGGTCGTCGACCCAGGATAAGAAGACTCTGAGGAGGTTGTCTGGCAACTTTTATTTGAACCAAGATGGTGTGCTCTACAAGAGAAACTATGACTTGGTGTTATTGAGGTGCGTGGATGAAAAAGAAGCAAAGATGCTTATGGAAGAAGTCCACGAAGGTGCCTTTGGTACACATGCCGGTGGGCATGCCATGTCTCGAAAGATGTTACGGGCAGGGTATTATTGGTTGACTATGGAGTCAGATTGCTTCAAGCATGCAAAGAAGTGCCATAAATGCTAAATTTATGCTGACAAGATTAATGTGCCGCCGAGTCCACTGAATGTCATGGCGTTGCCTTGGCCCTTTTCCATGTGGGGCATCGACATGATAGGGAAGATTGATCCCACCGCATCTAATGGACATCGTTTCATCCTAGTAGCCATTGATTACTTCACCAAATGGGTGGAAGCAGCTTCCTATGCTAATGTCACTAAGCAAGTGGTAGCCCGATTTATATCATATGTCGTTACGGAGTGCCTGAGAGAATCATTACTGATAATAGTTTGAACCTGAACAACAAGATGATGAAGTAATTATGCCAGAATTTCAAAATCGAGCATCACAACTTATCTCCCTATCGTCCGAAGATGAACGGCGCTGTTGAAGCGGCCAACAAGAATATCAATAAGATAGTGTAGGGATTTGAAAAGCAAATGACTGCGGTCTGCGACTGATCTTCAGAGCTTAGTGGGTTGAGGGAGGACCCGAAGGCCGTTTATCTGAATCAATCTCTTCTGAGGATGAAGCGTCGATGAAGCATCAGAGTCATGCGGGTCATAGATGGATCAACTTATGCTGTTCGTCTGTGTCACATTGCCGACATTCTGTATATTTTTGTGCAAATTCCTCTTTTCAGGGGTTGCATCTGTTGTAAAAAAACTTGCCTATTTACAGGCCCGTCTGTCAATAAAACATATATTATTCAGTACTTGTTTGTTTTGCTTTAGCCTTACTATTTTGTTTGCAAAAAACCCCCAAGGTTTTGATAAACTATGCATATGTAAACTTGCAGGCTTTGCCAATAATCGTTAAAACTTTGGATTATTTGAACAACATCACGAATGATGACTGAGATAGTTCCTTTGTTAGGGTATCTTGCCTGTTTGTTCATTTTTGCAGGGTCGTTACCCTCAGGGCAGTTCGTCTGGGGTGTATCTCTAGTATGATCACCATTTCCCCCAACTATTAAAGTTTAAATATCTTCATCCTCGGTATAGCTGTAGGCAGACTGATAGAGCGGTTAAGTGTGTACGATTCTCCCTAGCAGTTGGTTCGTACACATCTAGCTTTTCGAGGTTCGAGACCGAGGTCTCCAGCAGAGTAGGGTTATCCCCATAGGGTCAAGATTGATATTCCCAGCAGATTAAGTGTGTACACGTATCCCCGGCAGTTGGTCAATGCACATTTAATCCCCGCAGGTTGCAGGTATGCAGTTACTCCTCATCGAGTCAGAAGTCTCTTTCCACCAAACAGGTGTGGAATTTTTCCCAGCAGAGAGGAAATATCAGGCATTGTCTCCCCACAGAGTTTGAACGTATAATTTTGTATCCCCTCGGAGTTCGAGTTGCGGACTCATCCCCAAGCTAAGGTCGATGTCGTTCCCTCCTTGGGCGATCCCCAGTAGAGTTGGATTTTCTCCATTGCAGGATCGTAGAGTTGTCTATATCCTCAGCAAACGGTTCCCCTAGTAAGTCGTCACTTGCAGGTGGGTATTGGTGAGCCATTCAGGGATGTCTCCTTCAGTGGGGCATGTCGTGAATCTCGGTGGTTGATTTCGGATCCCCCGCAGAGTTGTTGATTCCCCAGTAGGGTGAATTTGTTTTCAATATCTGGTTGTCTATCCGGCAGAGCCGTCTTTTCCCCAGAATAGTTGTATCGTGGAAGTCCGTTCAGGGCGTTTTCCTTAGCAGGTTTTTGATGTGAATCCCAACTGAGTTTGAACTTCTTATCCTTTTAAGAACTTTGTTCCCCAGTAGTCCAGGGCTCGTCACCAGAATAAGTCTAATTGCGATTGGCGTGTGATGACCTTTTCCCGAGCAGGGTGGACTTTGGTTTTCTCTTCAGCATTTATTTTGATGGTCGGGTTCTGTTGCATTTTGCTTTCTTAGCATAACATCCTCCAAACGTGTAGCATTTCCATCTCGTATGGAGAATTACGCCATTTTCAAACATACGCATGTGAAACATAAGCCAGGTGGTTACCTCTTTTTTTACGGGTGTATCTCCGACAGATGACTGATATCTTTGCCCAAAGGGTATCCAGACCATGGTAGTTTCCGTTAGCCCGCGTGGTATCCAGACTCTGGCTTACGTTTTTCCCAGCAGCGTCGCCTGACTCCGGTCGACGGTGTTTTCATAAGCTCATGTCGTATCCAGACCATGGCGATGTCATATTTGTTTTGTCCGTTGAGTAACCAGACTCCGGTCAATCCCGTTGAGTATTCGGATTCCGGTCCGTTACGTTGAGTTTTCAGACTCCGACCATTTGAAAGGTTATCTTCTGCCTGTATGGTATCCAGACCATGGCAAGTTATTATTGATATAGTTTCTTGTATGGTGTTCAGACCTTGACGATTGGTGATTTCTTATAGCCCGTGTGGTATTCAGACCCCGACTTATGTTATTCTTTAGCAGTGTTGTCAGACTTCAGCTGTTCATATTGTTATGAACTCATGAGTATACTTGTGGTATATTCTTTTTTTCATTGAGTGTTCAGGCTCCGGTTTATCCCGGCTTATTTCATCGAGCATCCAAGCTCCGGTTTATTCCCGTTGAGTATCCAGACTCCAGTCTTCCTTCGTTGAGCATCCAGGCACCGGCTTATTTCTTCGAGCATCCAGGCTCCGGTTTTTTCATTGAGTGTTCAGATTCCGGTCAACTACGTCGAGCATCCAAGCTCCGGATTATTTTGTCAAGCATCTAGACACTGGTAAATTTCCAATTTGTGATTAATTTCTTCGTCCATTGAGTATCCAGGCTCCGGTCTATTACGTTGAGTATTCAAACTCCAGTTATCGTTGAGTGTTCAGGCTTCGTCTTTTACGTTGAGCATCCATGCTCCGGCTTTTGCATTGAGCATCCAGGCTCTGGTTATTGCGTTGAGTGTTTAGACTCCGGTTATTACGTTGAGCATCCAGGCTCCAGCTTTTTCGTTGAGTATTCATACTCTGGTTATTACGTTGAGCGTCCAGGCTCCGGTTTATCATGTTTTCCCCAACAGAGTTGCTTGGTTAAGTTTCTCTCATCCCCAACGGAGTATTCAAGATGTTTATCATGTTCAGTCATTTCTGGAGATTTCCATCCCCAATTAGGGTTTGCAGTTTATTTCTGCGGTTGGCAAATTCCCGGGTTCCTTTGGTATTCATCCGTCTTTTACCTGGATTGGTTGAAAGCCGTTCGCTTCACACCCAGTCAGGTCCAAGTCGTTTGAATAGGGGCAGTTGTTGTACCCCAAAATTTGCCCAACCTTTTCTTTACTTGGCTTGTGTTTCATTTCATTTTCTAGCATTTGCATTTGCATATCATTGTGCATTCATAGGGGATCAGGAGAAGTGTGCATAGCAAGAGAAGGTTAACAAGGGTTCTAAGCCTAAGCAAGAGGTTTTTTTCAAGTGATTAAGTGCTTATCATCATCAGGAGAAGGTCAGAGCTCTTTGAGAGAGTGGATGGATAGTTGTGGTGTAACTCCTATCTTAGGGGTCAAGTAAAGATCATCAGAGGATTATGAGTCCATGGTCATGGATGGAGAATGTTGTGGAAGCTCATTATGTGCTTTGAGAGCTATTGTGGAGCTTATCCAAGTGTTACATCATGTGCAAGAGGTTGCAGTCAAAGGATTGCACACCTAGGGTTTCATCTGCCTAGGGCATAGTCCACTGTGGATTTGAAGGAGATTAAGACTTGGTTTTAAGTCTTTAGAATCATGGAAGGTTGTATTGAGGCATCTAATATGTAATTTCAAGTTCAATTCATCAAGAATCAAGAGTGTGAGAAATTGCTAAATTAGGGTTTCTAAGCTTGTCAGTGTAAAATCCCCTGTTTAGTGCTTAACTTCAAGACTACATATCTCAAGATGCAAGTTTCATCTCACTCTCATGAAAACATGAAACTTATAGAGCATGTTCTTAGATTTCTTTTGAGTACTAGAACTAATCCATTGGGTTTCTAGAACTCAAGTTATGATGCTGACCAGTTATGGGTCCTCAAATGAATGTATTTTCAGGCAACAAAAGTCAACCAACTTCCAAGGCACTTTTGACCTAGAATCATGCTTCACCTCAACTTTTGAGGAACATGAAAGTTATCCCTTATGATCTTAGCTTTCCAAAAAGTCATAGAATTCCTTCATCTGATTTATAGAACTCAAGTTATGAAGCTTGCAACGCAGGGGTATTTTGGGAATGTGAGATTATAGGTCATTTTCATTATAGGTCCATTTCATGCTTTTGTGCACTTCAAATGGAACTTTGTCCAACATGAAAATTGCTTCAAATGATCCCCATTCCATCGTTGAACACTCATTTGTCATGAATTTGACATGGTTGTGAGGATTGGTGAAGGAATTCCATGGAAGAAAGACTTTAAAAGGCATGAATTGAATTGGATTGATTTAATTCTTTTTCATGTCATGTTTATGCATTTTTTGAGTCACAATGACATATCAAGCAAGATGAATAAGTTTGTTTTGAGGCATGTTGTGCAAAACTCATGAAATTTCAAGTTACTTCATGTTGAAGTCACACATTCAAATCCGACCACTAGATCAATTCAAGGGTTAATTCTTATCCATTGGATTACTACTCATCACCAGTAAGCAATTTGAATCAAAATCCAAGGCATTTGGAGCATTTTGACGTGTGAACTTGAAGCTTGAACTTCAAAATTTGAAATTTTCCGATTCATCATAACAGGCCAAATTGGGCCTCCAAATCATCATGGATCCAAAATATAAAAGCTTCTGATCAATTCTGAAGCTTCATTCGTGCGTTTTGGGGAAGAATTGAGCAAATTACAGTTAGAGCATTCAAGGAGAAAGTGAAATCGTGAATCTCAAAATCAAGCAAATTCAGAGCAATTCAAGATCAGCATTCTCTTCATTGATCTTCCTTGAACGTTTTTGGATAATTTTGCGCGAGCTTGAGCATAATTGAAGTCCCAACAGAGAGGCTCCGTTAGGTAAATTTATTTTCAAGATTTCTCTCATTTCATGCATCCATTTTGTGCCATTCTTGCTGCATATTGAAGTCCTACCTACATAAGCATATTCTGGATAAATTAAGGTGTTGTTCTTGGTGATTTTCAGTTTGAGCACGTTTTTTTAAGGCTTCGTATCTCTCGGTTCTTGGATGAAAAATGAATTTGGAGGTTAGAATCATGATCTACGTTGCGTGAGGATCATTTTGGTATTAAACTTTGCACGATTTGGTGAAGTTTTGATCATCAACTCCGACCAGGGGTGCCAGAGAAGATGACCGGAGCATAGTGCTCCGACGTCTGGTTATGGTCTTCCGTTTGCATACGTGGACTGCCACATGCGCGCGTTGAATGTTTGACTCTGATGGATCAACGGACGAGATGTGTTCTGACCAATACGCGTGTGATTTTGACTGCCACGCAGTTAAATGAAGTGTTGCGTTTTGAGGATGGATCAAGTCTGTTTTGGTTTGGGCCTGGCATGCTCTTTGCAACCCCTTCCCCTTGCAGCCCAATGTTTTTGCCTGAAACAATTGCTATTCAGCACGCCCTCATTTTCTTTTTCTTTTTCTTTTTCTTTTTCTTTTTCTTTTTTATTATGTTTTAGTTTTAATCATTTAAAAATAACTCCAAATGTTAATAAATTCCACAAAATTATTTTCCAGACACTTAAGTTTGTTAAATAATTTTTGAAATTTTTTTATTTTCATTTTTGATTTATTTTTCAATTAAAATGGAATTAATTGTTTGGAGTTGTTTTTAAATTGATTTTAATTGTTCGTTCTTGTTCTTGGTTTTATTTCTTGATCAATGCTTTTGTCCAATGATTGAAAATTTTTCCTCGTATCCATGATGAGTTGAAGAATTTTATAGGACAATTTTCCCCTGGTTTGTGGCACTTTGGTTGGGCTTTTATGCCATTTTTGGTGACCCTCGATTCCTCCATTCCAAAGTGGTACACCTTAGGGATTTATTTCTTTCGGTGGTGCTTTGGGGAGACATTGTCCTTGTGCTTTTGGCCTCTGGTTGCCAACTCATCTAAGTACTTCTTTCATTTTATTTGAATTTAATTAAGCCTTTTTCCTATTTTTGAGATGACTTACAAGTTAAGTTGTTTCTAAGGGAGGTTCACACAAGTAATTGACCTAGTTTGATTTGGACATGACCTTTATGGATCCATTGAACTCCTAACTCTTGTTGAATCATATTGTTAACATATTGAGGTGTGTGGATGTTCATTTTAGGTCATAAATATGTTCATTTCTTGTTGAGATGTGCAATTCCCTTTAGGGCATTTCATTTGGTTTCCAAATGTTGAAGTTGTGTAAGACTTAGGTCTTTTGCCTTGCTTATTCTTGCATTCCTCTTTGTGTGATTGATCATTTGCTTTGTGAATCTTCTCTTCTCATCCTTACCTCTTTCCAATGACTTTGGGATCCCATTTGAGAAAGCTTAGTCCCTCCTTAGGAGGTACTTGAAGCATGTCATGAATGGTGCTTCATTGAGGACTTCTTTTGTTTGCTTCTTGCATAATCATTGAGTTTTCTTATGGTTGAGTTGCCCTTTTGAGTTCCCTTGGTTCTCATATTGACTCCCATGCTCTAATTGGTTTGTGTCCTCATTTCTTTTTATTTGGTTTGCCTTTGGGCATTGTGGTTGATGTTTGAATGGTTGTAGGGTTTATTCTCTCATTTTCATCCCACTCTTGTGTGCAATTGTGTGCTTTCCTTTGGATTGTTTCTCCTTTGCTTTTGCATTCCTCCTTGCATTAATAAAGGTTGAGATGTTCTTGTGGAGGTGTTTATCCCACACTTTTTCCTCCCTTTGCTTGTGTGTTGCATTGCATATGCATACTTGCATCTTTTTATTTTATGCTTCCTTCTTCTTCTTCTTTCTTCTTTGCCATGTTCCCTTAGGATCTCTAATCTCTTGAGATTATGATAGACCTTAGGATTTAAGCCATACATGACAACATTAGGTAGCATTCCCTTTTACCTCAACTATAGGTACACTTTGCATGAGAATATTAGGTTGAGTCTTAGTCTCCCTTTAGAGTGTCCTTTCTCTTATCATCTTCAAACAATGTCAATACACTTAATAAAGGTTAATGAATGTTGTGTGTTACGAGCCTTAAGTACTTGGGATATGGTGATTGGGGGGCTTCCTCTAAATTGCTTAGAGTGTTTAGCATACGTCCTTAGGATGATATGCGACACATTTGCTCCTAAGTCATAGTCTTTAGTGCAACATGAATTACAAACAATAATCAATGCACTTCTCCTCTAAAAAACACAAACAAACTTCAAATCATTTTATCCTTCGGGATTTTAATTTGGAAAACCTTTTTCATAAGGAGAGTTTTATTAACTCTTGGTTCTACCGCAAATAGGTAACGCCTAAGTCTCCAATGGTCGAGCTGTATACACCTAACTGCTAGAACTAAGTTTTAACCCTACTCGGGTCTAAAAACATTTGAACCAACCGGTGTTCTTATTAGCCCGAACTACGTTTGCTCTTATTTCTCATACCATATGAGAATACGTAGGCACGAGATGGCGATGTCTCGGCGAGCAACCTTCCCCCACCTTCACCCGTAGTTAGCCGAACTACATTGACTCTGACTTTCCCATTGCACGAGGGAATACGTAGGCACAGAGCAGTGATTCTCTGCCGAGTCTCTTTTCTTATCTTTTGTCCCTGAAACCTTTAATTAGATAGTTCAACACCATTTAGATAGACAACAAAGTGTGGATCCCATCGAGTACGATGGACGTGAGGGGTGCTCATGCTTTCCCCTTGCGTAACCGACTCCCGAACCCGAGACATGGTTGCGATGACCTGTCTTCTCCCGTTTTCGTCAGGTTTTCTCTGATCATTTCCTTTTCCTCTTTTGGGATAAATAACGAACGATGGCGACTTTTCTGTCATTGTCGGCACCTTTTTCGCAGTAGCGACACCCGACAGAGTTCTTTCTTCGCTTCTCTGTTTCTCAGCAGAGTTGTTTTGGTTTTGACACCACTTCTTTTGCATTTCCCAATTGAGTCTTGCTTTCTCTTTTTGTTTTTGGCTTTGGCGCCGTCTCTTTCCTTTTTCTTTCCCAGCAGTAGTTCCCCGAACTAAGTAGACTCTAATTTCCTCATTGCACTATGAGGGTACCTAGGCACAAGATTACAAAATCTTGGCGAGCTACCTTCCTCTGTCTTCTCCCATTCTTTTGTCTCTCTGGTCCATCCAGATTCTCTTCTTTCTTGTCCTTGGTTCTTTGAACTACGGAGCTCTAATTTCCTTATTGCACTATGAGGGTACGTAGGCATGAGGGCCCCAATCCTCCTTGAGCACTTTCTTTTCTTTCTTTTCTTCCCTTCTCTTTCCTTCTTTTTTAGCTAGAAGCCTTTAGATAAATAACCCATATGTCGCATCCCTGCGAAGGGGGGCCGACAAGGACAGAAGAGTCGCCACCGTTCGTTATTTATCCTAAAGAGAGGGAAAGGAAACAATCAGAGAAAAACTACGAAAAAGGGAAAATACAGGTCATCGCAACCAAATCTTGGGTTCGGGAGTTGGTTACGCAAGGGGAAGGTATGAACACCCCTCACGTCCGTTGTACTCAACGGGATCCACGCTTGTTGTCTAGTCTATGGGTGAAAAACAAACTATCTACGACTGCTATTGCTAAACAAAAAGAACTGACTCGATAGGACATCGCCTCTCTATGCCTACGTATTCCCTCGTGCAATGGGAAAGTCAAACTCAACGTAGTTCGGGAAACTACGGGGGGGGGGGGGGGGGGGGGGGGGAGAGGGGGGATTGCTCGGCAAGACATCACGTCTTGTGCCTACGTATTCTCATACGGTATCAGAAATCAGAGCAAAACGTAGTTCAGGCTAACTACGGGTAAACGGGGTCTTCTCGATCACATGGGGGCGAGAGAAAAGGTAGACGATACTAGCGCACGCATTCTAGCAGTTAGGTGTGGGCTGCTCGACCATTGGAGACTTAGGCGTTACCTGTTTGCGTTAGAACGAACGTAGCATGTCCACGGGGTAAATGGTACGGGGAACCTAAAGGTTAAAACAACAGGATGGTCTCGATTGCACGGGGCAAGAGAAGGGGAGATTAGTCGTCAGCGGGAAAGTCTCGATCGCACAGAGGCGAGAGAAGAGAGAAATTAGTTGTTAGTATGCTCGCCAAGACATCGCATCTTGTGCCTACATATTCTCATCTGGTATGAGAAATCAGAGCAGCTGTAGTTCAGCTAACTACAGGAAAGAGGGAAAAGTGCTCGCTAGGATTATCGCAATCCTATGCATACGTACTCTCAATAGATATGAGAGATCAGAGTAGTCGTAGTTCGGCCAACTACAGGAAACGGGTCTCAATCGCAAGGGGACGAAAGAAAAGAGAGTCTCGATCGCACAGGGGTGAGAGAAAGGGATCCTAGGCTGAAGCGCCTAAACGGAAGGGAACCAGAAAAGTGCTCGCTAGGATTATCGCAATCCTATGCCTTCGTACTCTCAACAGATATGAGAGATCATAGCAGCCGTAGTTCGACTAACTACGGAAAAACAGGTCTCGATCGCACGAGGGCGAGAGAAGAGGGGATCTCGATCGCACGGGGGCAAGAGAAAAGGAGTCTCGATCGCCAGGATGCGAGAGAAAGGGGATCTCAATCACAAGGATGCGAGAGAAAGGAGTCGGATCGGGACGCACACGCTAAATCCTAAGACGTCGGAGCGAATGCGTCGCATATTGTCCAAAGGACATACGCTAAACACTCTAGACAAGAGAGAGGAGGCCTCTCACTCATCATTTCCCACGTGTCAATCGCTTACCGCTCACAACACTTGGCGGTTAAAGAGAAGCTGAAATTAGAAAGATGTTACCAAACAGAGCAGTTCCGTTGACCCTTTACATTGCGCGCAAGCTCCATTTCCAAACTTCTCCTCTTTGATCCTTGTTGATGATGTTTTTAAATAGAATCGGGACCAATGTGACGCTAAACCATCGTAGCTCTACATATAAGGGAAGTCAAACTATAGGAGGTCGCGTATTGATATCCGTGCTATGGACAAGATAGAGAAATGACATTGAGGGTCATTCTCCAATTGAATCGTGTCGCACGGACCAAAAACAGTGGGATCTCGTCTTAATCGCAAACATAATGTCGATTAATCGAAGGTAGCCTATCGCAATCCCAAAGTAGAGAAAATGACCCAAATGGTCATCTTTCATAGATTTGAAATTGGGAAGGTTATCGACTTCAAAAATCTGACGCGTACGAATACAAGACTTCATCGATCACAGAAAGTCAAAATAAAATCGGAAAGAAGAAGAAATGAGGAGAGAAAGAAGTGGTATCAGATCCAACATTATTCATCAATAATTTGAATGGTAATGAATTACGGAAATATCGTCATGGATCGAAACAGATGAAAAAGGGACAAAATGCCCAATAACAAATGAAAAAAAAGAATCTAACTTCTAAAAAGAAAGGTTAAAATAAGTTTCTAAAATATGTAAATTCTAAAACTTCTAAAAGAAAATAAAACTAGAAAATAAAAATATATATAAGAAAAACTCTAGAAATTTAAAAAATCTAAAAGAAACTAATTATATATATATATATATATATATATATATATATATATATATATATATATATATATATATATATATATATATATATATATATATATATATATATATATATATATATATATATATATATATATATATATATATATATATATATATATATATATATATATATATATATATATATATATATATATATATATATATATATATATATATATATATATATATATATATATATATATATATATATATATATATATATATATAATAACAGTCTGTAAAAAACAAAATAAAATATATTTACATAATAACTAAAATATAAACAAATTTACATATTTAATTAAGAAAAAGAAAAATAAAAACAGGATGGGGTTTGTTAAAGAAAAGGGGGCAGTGGTAAACAAAAAAAGCACGGTGGGCTTTAAGCCCATAACAGACACAAAAACAACTCTAAAGAAAAAATAGTAATCAACAAAATAAAACAAAGCCACGATCGGTCAACCCCAACCTTCATTATCACTTGCCTTCTCACACAACGACTTCCTCTATCTCTCTCCGTCGTTCTCGGTTTAACAAAACCATTCTCCATTTTTTCGTTTTCACTTTGCTCAGAAATTCTCCTCTAAACTCTTCTTCATTTTTTGTTTCTGAATCACTTTTAAGCTTTGGGTTTGATGTGGTAGGTTCAGTTTGTATGGTTCTCTGAAGGGGTTTTAATGGCGGTGTTTCAAAACAGAAGAGAGGTTCGAAATTGGTTCGATTGAAGTTGGGTTGAGGTGATGAAGATGAGTTTCAGTGAGATTTGCGGATGGGTTGTGAGATGAGCGAAAATGGGTTACAAGTTTTGGTGTTTGAAGACGAGGGTTTCATCGGAAGAATGGGGGTGAAGGAGATTCAAAGGGGAAGAATGGTTGAGGGATTTGCGGGTTGTTGAAGGTTTGAGTGAATCTGGAGGTTTTGAGTGGGTATTGCGATGAAGATTGTGAGTTTGTGTTGATTGTTGTTCAGAAATTGAAATGGGTTTTGGAGAAGATGTCGTGGGTTGAGCGTTTTGAGATGGTGAAAAGAGATTAACGACAGGTTTCAGTTTGAAGTTGTTTAATAGAAGCTTTGATGGTGAATGGAAGGTGATTTAGCGAAGGGTGTTTTGGAGGTGAATCGCGAGTTGGTGGTTGCATTGTTGTGGTTTGTTTAATGGAAGTGATGGTTGCGATTGTGGTTACGATCGGTGAATCAAAACAGATGGGTTTCATTATGGGTTGAAGGAATTTGTATATTTCAAAGTTTGTTTGAAGATTTGGGTATTTGGAGTAAGCTTCGGCTGATTTTTTCATGGAGTTTGTGAGGTTTGTTTTGTTTTGAACATTGATGAATACAGTTTGAAAGAAGGGTAGGTTGAAGGAGTTGTCGGAGGCTGTGTTTGTGGGATGATGAAGATTGTTGCTGGGTTTTCATGGAAACAAATCTGGGTTTTGTTTGTTAATGGAGAAATGAAGGTTTCCGGGTTGAAGATGGTGATGAGTTAGAAGCTGAATCAATGGTGGAAGAAGGATTGTTGAAGCTTTGATGAAGGAAGATGAACATGATGATGGAAGGTGATAGTCTGCAGATGAAGGTTGAAAAAAATCGATGATGGTGAAGTTGCTAGGGTGGCGGCTAGGGTTCTGGGGTGAGGACAGAGATGATGAATAGTGCATTAAATAGCATAATGTTGACACATGGCGCTTAAGACTTAAAATCCTGATAATTGACTAATGATGATTAATTAAATGATAACTGTCATTAATCGATGATAAAAATAATGTTGATGCTGTTAAAGTTGACTTAAGAACAAACAATGTTAATAGTCTAACTAAACTAATTAAAACAAAAATTAATAATAATAAAAATAATGAATCCTAATTAACAAACCTATTTCTACAAATGTTAAAAAACAATTA
The DNA here is from genome assembly GCA_963859935.3 of Lathyrus sativus. Classification (NCBI taxonomy): domain Eukaryota; kingdom Viridiplantae; phylum Streptophyta; class Magnoliopsida; order Fabales; family Fabaceae; genus Lathyrus; species Lathyrus sativus. Next base: position 176,396,424 of record OZ012740.1, read on the forward strand.
ATAAAAATATTCTACAAATATTAATTAACTCTATAAAAATATTCTATGATGATAATAAAAATAAAAAAACTAATTTCTATTCTAAAAAATAAAAATGCTATTTCTAAACTCTATGAACCAATCTAATAATTATTCAAAATAAAACTATTAAAGAAAAATCTAATAACCATTTTTTAAACCAATTAAAATTCTTTTTAAAAAGTCTATTCTAAAAACAATAATAAAACCTATTCAAAGAAGCGAAAATAGTAATAAAAATGCTAAATGCCATGGAAAAACAAGCGAGCTCCGAAATACGCCAAATTATCTGCACAGACTGAATCATCAAGAAGAGAGCGACTTTCGCTCGATTTCGACACGGAACTTCTCGTTTGAATTGATTTGAATCGCCTGAAACGCGAGCAAAGCGGATAAAATCCTGATAAATTCAATCCTACTGATAAAATGGACAAGATGCAACCTAAATGATATGCAGATGAAAACGAAGCAAAAGCCAGTCAAAGTCGGAAAACCGGTGGACAAATTTTAGGGTGCAACAGCTGCCCCTATTCAAACAGCTTGGACATGAAGGGATGAAAAGCATCCGCTTTCAGACATTTACGGTAAAAGATGATTGAATACAAAAGAACCCGGAAAATTGCAGTCTGATCAGGATAGTAAACTATTAAATCTGTCAATCAGGCTCACCTGAGAAATGCATCTGAAAGTTGCAGGAAAATGAGCTAACTCATCACCAATTAAGAAGCATCGACATGTAGTTGAGAAAAAACATCTGCTAACACGCAGGCAACGATACTAAGTCGGTAAGAACACCTGACCTCACCATCAGGCATCTGTTAAACAAACAGGCATCGAAATCGAAGGTCGGCTCAACACGAAGTTGAGAAGAACATCTGACCTCGCCGTCAGGCATCTATTAAATAAAAACATGCATCGAACCCGAACGCCGGCTCAAACCGAAGTTGAGAAGAACATCTGACCTCGCCGTCAATCATTTGTTAAATAAAAGCAGGCATCGAACCCGAAGGTCGGCTCAAACCGAAGTTGAAAACATCTTATCCAAATGTCACATCGTCTAAGGATAGACGGGAAGAAAAATATTCAAAGTCACATCGTCTAAGGGTAGACGGGAAGAAACAACATATCCAAAAACCACATCGTCTAAGGGTAGACGGGAAGAAACAATATATCCAGAGATACCACATAGCCTAAGGGTAGACAGGAAGAAACAATATCCAAATATACCACATCTTCTAAGGGTAGACGGGAAGAAACAATATCCAAATCTCGCATCGTCTAAGGATAGACAGAGAGAAAACAATATCCAAATCTCGCATCATCTAAGGGTAGACAGAGAGAAAACCATATCCAAGATCACATTGTCTAAGGATAGACGGGAAGAAAAATCTCCAAAATATCCGAAAATCCACATCGTCTAAGGGTAGACGGGAAAAAAATACCATATCCAAATCTCGCATCGTCTAAGGATAGACGGAGAGAAAACAATATCCAAAAATCCACATTGTCTAAGGGTACACAGGAAGAAACATCATATCCAAAAGTCACATCGTCTAAGGGTAGACGGGAAGAAATATCTAAAGTCACATCGTCTAAGGGTAGACGGGAAGAAACACCTGCTGGGGATGTCATCATCAGAGGGTTGATGGACAAAGAAAATCTGCTTGGAGATGTCATCATCAGAGGGTTGATGGACAAAGCATGGCCGACGTTAGATCTGGAACCCAAAAGAAAGCAAGCAGATGAGCCGACTGAACCAGGCTGTTGATATATGTCACTGTCTTGATTGAATAGTTGATTCAAATTGCCACGGAAGGCTAATAGAAATTGGCTTATGCTCGCATGCATATGTTTGAATTTTTTTCTATGGCGTAATGCTCCATACGAAATGGAAATGCTACGCGTTTGAGGATGAAATGCAAATATGATGCAAATATGATAACTATATACAAAAATGCATATGCAGGCTCGGGCTTCCGGGGAAAGATGGATGTGCCAAGAACCACTCAAGCAAAATAAATGCTGAAGAGGTGAAGCCAACTCCGCTGGGGATAACCGGATGTGCCAAGTATGATTGGACTTTTGGTAGGGAAGACTAGGTGAAACCTGACGGTTATTGGCTTTCTGTGAAGGTGAAATTTTTCTGGTACCAATAGGAATTAGATTTTGGCATGAGGCGCCAATAGGGATTGGGCTTTCTAGTGGTCACCAATAGGAATTGGACTTTAGGTTATCTGTGAGGGGTCAGGTACGGCTGACATTGGAAATGTCCTGTCTGGATACAGGGTTAGAAAACGGTCTTGTCTAGATACAAGGTTTATGAAAAACGACTTGTCTGGATACAAGGCTTATGATGGCTTGTCTGGATACAAGGCTTAAGGTGAAAGGGTCAGGGGATGGTTAACATGACTTCCCAACATTCGTTTTAAACTTGAAGGTTGATTGAACCTGCTTGAATAGCTCTGAGTAGCTCTGAAGATACGGAGAGGAGATGTTCCTTTTCTTCTAATTTTGCCCAAGCCTGTGGGATTTCTGTAAGAATCTTCCTCGAAAGGGAATCTAAAATCTCTATACCCTGATGGTTAAATATGAATTGCCTCGGCATTTGAAACTCAGAGAGGTGTTTCAGATTAAATTCCTTCTGGATAAGGAGAACCTCTATGCTCTTGGGGTGGCTTTCCCCAGACTTGCAATGACTTTGCCCCTGACTGGCTGATCTATGAAGAAGTGTCTCCGACTTCGATAGATTTACCGAATCTCGACTTAATTGCCCTAGATTAATTGACTTGCAATGGCTGGCTCCCATTATTATCATCTGATATGGCTTGCCCCTGCTCAACGGAGTACTCAGACATTCTGCATCTTATCTCGATCAAACCTTCCACTGTAGGAACTCTCCTGATGTCAAGTGCTTACTCGCAAGTAAAACAAATCGTTTTGCAAAAGATAATATTAATGTAATGAATATGACAGTTTTAAAATCCAAGTCTTTTCACTGGAAAAAATTGTGACATATAGTGAATGAATCACATATCATAATGTCAATATCAGTACCCATAGGGTAAGAAAAATCCTCTTAGGAGTCAGTTTCGACACGATCTTTACCGAAGTATGCTTTCGAAACAATCCTGCTTCAATTAGGACTTTCGAAGGTGGTAACATGGTCAGGTTCACGATTTGAGAAAGAAAGGATATAAGGCTCAAAGTTCTGTTCTAACCCACCCACTTTCCTTGATGTTCTCCAATCCTATATTCAGCTAATTCGACACAAAAGATCACCTCTCAAAGGTTGAATTACAGGAGTGATGGTTCAGGAAACCACAAGTTTTTGGAGTGACAGTCACTCGCTTTGGTGTCTGGTGTCACACGACTTGTTCTTCGTCATTATTTTTTTTTCAATTCCCTATTTTTGCCTGGACTGACTCTTCTGAGTATACCTTTTGATTTTGAAGTCCAGCGGGATGCCCTAATTTTTTCCTAAACCACTTGTTTTCCAGCTTTTTGACTTAGCGAGCTTTCTTTTCTTTTTCTTTTCTCTCTTTTCTTTTTGGAACAAATCGTGTGACACTGGCTTGTCTGACTTGTTGAAAGGATCGCGACTGTCTCACTCCTTGGTCGATGATGAACAACCACTGTGGTTTTTTAGGTACGACCTCTATAGGTGTGATTGATCCTCGAACGGGAACACTCCTTCTGCAATCTGGATGTTCGGTCAAATTAACTGACACCTACCCTGCCCCAGGTTAAGATCGAGGGTTTTTCGTTCTCAGAAAGAAACTCCTACAACTAGGTTCAAAGGGGTTTGACAAGGGATTATCATCCTTATATCTCCGGTGTTTAGGAATTTGAAACAATGCTTGTACATTATCAACAAAGGTTTATTCAAAAGCATACAATCGGAAGCTTGCGTCTTTAAAATTCGTCATCCTCCCTCAAAGAATTTCGCTTAAACAAGTGTTAGACATCAATAAAAAGCATTGAGTGAACACGAATGGATTTAATCAAAACATGCATATTCATTTCATTATCATTACCAATTGAAAACAGACAAGTTTTACAAATAAAATTCACACTTAAACAGAAAAGAAACTACAAATGCAAAGAAGTGACATGATAAAAAGATTGCCAGCTTTGGGGAACTGGTCTCTCCCATCTTGATTTGCTGCTGAACCAGCCATCTTCAGAATTGGTCGTCGAAGTCAGTCTGATACTCTTCTGAACACCTGCTCTCGGTGAATCGCTCCATAACATTAACTACTGAACCCACATGACTGGATGAAGGAGGATCGTTGATCTGAATACTCTGAGGTGTGACTGTGAACATATTGGAGTCAAGCAGAGTCTGAATCTTGCTTTGAGTACCTTATAGTCTTCGGTCAAATGCCCCTGTGCCCCAGCATCATACTCACAGCGGGCATTGACATCAAAACCTGGCGGATACGGCGGAATCTCCAGATTAATCTTCTTCGACACTATCAATCCAACTTTGATCAAATCTAGCAGCATCTGACTGTACGACATTGGTAACTGAGTAAACTGCCTCTCTAGCTTCCTTGGTATTCGTCGAGCGTGCTGACGCGGCTGATGACGGTATGACTGCTGACTCTGGAAGGGAGCGGATATATGACACACAGACCCAATAGGTTGCTGACTCTAAACACTCGAAGTGTCTGAAAAATGAATCTGAGGTATCGGAGATTCCTGGATAGCATCACTTTCTTTCTCCCATTTTTCTTGAGAACTGACAATTGATTTGCTTTCATAAACTGAGGTATCTGAGATATCTCGAATCTTTCCATTCTTGAGTCCACTCTCAATGTGTTCCCCTATTATCAACAAGACATAAAAGTTTACTGCCCTACTACCAACCATCTTATCAAAGTAATGGCCTTGCAAAGTACCCATGAATAGGTAAACCAATTCTCTGTCCAGAAGTGGTGGTTGAACACGAGCAGCTAATTCTCTCAATCTCTACACATATTCTCTGAAAGATTCATTATCCGCCTGAGCTAAGTGTTGCAACTGCGTGCGACCGAGAGCCATGTTGAGATTGTAGTTGTACTACTTCACAAAGGCATTGGCTAGATTTGACCATGATCGAATGCCACCACTCTCCAACTGCATATACCAACTCAACAATGCCCCACTCAGACTATCTTGGAAATAGTGAATCATCAGCTTGTCATTGTGGACATGTGAGGTCATTCTTCTGCAAAACATAACCAGATGCTGCTTCGGGAAACTATCTCCTTTGTACTTTCCAAAATTTGGCGTCTTAAACTTCGGAGGCGTCACAAGACCTGGCACCAAACACATGCTTGAAGCATTCAGATTTTGAGCATCCCGACATTTTAGGGCGTCAAGCTTTTCATCCAACAGATGATATCTCCTCATAAATTCAACAGTCCGTGGATCCTTAGGATTAATCTTTGAAACAGCCCTTCGAGAATCTGGTACATGAAAAGTGAAGCTTTGATAGTCTGAGTCATTGAGGGAAGATGAATCTCTATCTTGGACAATAGTAGGTTCTTGAACAGGAATCTGCACAGGCTGAGCTCGAGCAACATTGTTCACTGGAGTCCTCTGAATGTTGGCCTCTCCTCTGGTCATAGCTGTCATGGCTTCCATGAGTTGATCCAACCGATTCTTCATCAATTCAAACTTTTCCCTTGTAACAACCAAATTTTGCTCTCCTGAGTTCATGATTCTTCCAGAAGCTAATTCAAGTCCACTACGAATGTCGGGAAATCAACTGCGGGTTGGACAAAAGACGGGTAAGCTCTCTGATCCGACCAAGGATGGAAATGCAAACACGAGATGCAAATGCAATGCAATGCAGGATGCTAATGCAACAAACAAAAGATCAAAGCTTCCACAAAGCTCTGAACAACTGATGTGCTGCTGACTGGATAAGTTCAAAAGTCTGCTCTGAAGAGAAAACCAAAATACCGGGTTGGTTAAAAGTCAAGGTTTCCTGCATAACCCAATCCCTCCCATAGGAGGTATGAACCTAATTTGATAAGGTTCGGCATCCTATGCGGTCGTCAGCGTCACAGACTTTCGAGAAACAATGATACGTTCACCATTTCTGGTTTGGCATCATAGTCTAACGAAGCGGCCTCACTTAGCTGACTCCCAAGTGATCGGTCTCCAGAGTCGACAGTTTATAGATCCAACATCCCCTTCCTGGCCTGCAAGATGAGATGCCTTCAAAGAAAACCTCGTCTGAACGCGAATTTCGTGAGGACTAGTGCATGTCTCCATACAGGTCCTCACTACTCTCCACTCTAATGCTATGTGTGTACTCAAGCCTGGGTTTTGGCTTATCTCTCAAAGGAACAACCACCCAATAACACAACAGAAACAGTATAATAATAAAGTGTGGAAAATGTAAATACATCAATATAAAAAATACAACGCACAAATATACACACCCAAAGACAAGCAAACAAACGCTAGGATTGACTCACATAGGGGATGGGAAAAGTCCCCAGCAGATTCGCCAGCTGTCGCATCACTGCGAAGGGGGGCCGACAAGCATAGAAGAGTTACCACCGTTTGTTATTTATCCCAAAGAGAGGGAAAGGAAACGATTAGAGAAAACCTACGAAAAAGGGAAAAGACTGTTCATCACAACCAAATCTCGGGTTCGGGAGTCGGTTACGCAAGGGGAAGGTATGAGCACCCCTCACGTCCGTTGTACTCAATGAGATCCACGCTTGTTGTCTAGTCTATGGGTGAAAAACAAACTGCCTATGGCTGCTATTGCTAAACGGAAAGAACTGACTCGATAGGACATCGTTTCCCTATGCCTACGTATACCCTCGTGTAATGGGAAAGTCAGAGTCAACGTAATTCGGGAAACTACGGGGGGGATTGCTCACCAAGACATCGCGTCTTGTGCCTACATATTCTCATATGGTATGAGAAATCAGAGCAAAACGTAGTTCAGGCTAACTACGAGTAAACGAGATGTTCTCGATCACACGGGGGCGAGAGAAAAGGTAGACGATACTAGCGCACGCATTCTAGCAGTAAGGTGTATTGCTGCTCGACCATTGGAGAATTAGGCATTACCTGTTTGCGGTAGAACGGATGTAGCATGTCCACGGGGTAAAAGGTACGGGGAACCTAAAGGATAGAACAACAGGCTGGTCTCGATTGCACGGGGCAAGAGAAGGGGAGATTAGTCGTCAGCGGGAAAGTCTCGATCGCACAGAGGCGAGAGAAGAGAGAAACTAGTTGTTAGTGTGCTCGCCAAGACAACGCGTCTTGTGCCTACATATTCTCATCTGGTATGAGAAATCAGAGCAGCTGTAGTTCAGCTAACTACAGGAAAGAGGGAAAAGTGCTCGCTAGAATTATCGCAATCCTATGCCTACATACTCTCAACAGATATGAGAGATCAGAGCAGCCGTAGTTCGGTCAACTATAGGAAACGGGTCCAATCGCAAGGGGGCGAGAGAAAAGAGAGTCTCGATCGCACAGGGGCAAGAGAAAGGAGAGTCTCGATCACATAGGGGCGAGAGAAAGGGATCTTAGGCCTGAAGCGCCTAAACGGAAGGGAACCGGAAAAGTTCTCACTAGGATTATCGCAATCCTATGCCTATGTACTCTCAACAGATATGAGAGATCAGAGCAGTCGTAGTTCGGCTAACTACGGAAAAACGGGTCTCGATCGCACAGGGGCGAGAGAAAATGGGATCTCTATCGCACGGGGGCAAATGAAAAGGAGTCCCGATCGCCAGGATGCGAGATAAAGAGGATCTCAATCGCAAGGATGCGAGAGAAAGGATTCGGATCGGGACGCACACGCTAAATCCTAAGACGTAGGAGCGAATGCATCGCATATTGTCCAAAGGACATACGCTAAACACTCTAGATGAGAGAGAGGAGGCCTCCCACTCATCATTTCCCATGTGTCTATCGCTTACGGCTCACAACACTCAGCAGTTAAATAAAAGATGAAATTAGAAAGATGTTACTGAGCGGAGCGGTTCCGTTGACCCTTTACATTGCCTGCAAACTCCATTTCCAAACTTCTCCTCATTGATCCTTATTGATGATGTTTTGAAATTGAATCGGGACCAATGTGACGCTAAACCGTCGTAGCTCGACTTATAAGGGAAGTCAAACTATAGGAGGTCGCGTATTGATATCCGTGTTATGGATAAGATAGAGAAATGACATTGAGGGTCATTCTCCAATTGAATCGTGTCACACGGACCAAAAGCAGTGGGATCTCGTCTTAATCGTAAACATAATTTCGATGAATCGAAGGTAGCATATCGCGATCCCAAAGTAGAGAAAATGACCCAAATGGTCATCTTCCATAGATTTGAAATCGGGAAGGTTATCCACTTCGAATATCTAACGCGTACGAATACAAGACTTCATCGATCATAGAAAGTCAAAATAAAATTTTAAAGAAGAAGAAATGAGGCGAGAGTGAAGTGGTCTCAAATCCGACATTATTCATCAATAATTTGACTGGTAATGAATTACGGAAATGTCGTCATCGACCGAAACAGATGAAAATGTGACAAAATGCCCAATAACAAATGAAAAAAAAAAGAATCTATCTTCTAAAAAGAAAGGTTAAAATAAGTTTCTAAAATATGTAAATTCTAAAACTTCTAAAAGAAAATAAAACTAGAAAATAAAAAAATATATACGAAAAACTCTAGAAATTTAAAAAATCTAAAAGAAACTAATTTAATATATATATAACTTATTTATAAAATAAAAGTTTGTAAAGGTTTTTTTACATAATTACGAAAATATAAACAAATTTACATATTTAATTAAGAAAAAGAAAAATAAAAACAGGATGGGGTTTGTTAAAGAAAAGGAGGCGGTGGTAAACAAAAAAAGCATGGTGGGCTTTAAGCCCATCACAGACACAAAAACAACTCTTAAGAAAAAAATAGTAAATCAACAAAATAAAACAAAGCCACGATCGGTTATCCCCAACCTTCATTCTCACTTGCCTTCTCACACAGCGACTTCCTCTATCTCTCTCCGTCGTTCTCGATTTAACAAAACCATTCTCCATTTTTTCGTTTTCAATTTGCTCAGAAATTCTCCTCTAAACTCTTCTTCATTTTTTGTTTCTGAATCACTTTTAAGCTTTGGTTTTGATGTGGTAGGGTCAATTCGTGTGGTTCTCTGAAGGGGTTTTAATGGAGGTGTTTCAAAACAGAAGAGAGGTTCGAAATTGGTTCGATTGAAGTTAGGTTGAGGTGATGAAGATGAGTTTCAGTAAGATTTGCGGATGGGTTATGAGATGAGAGAAAATGGGTTACAGGTTTTGGTGTTTGAAGAAGAGGGTTTCGTCGGAAGAATAGGGGTGAAGGAGCTTCGAATGGGAAGAATGGTTGAGGGATTTGCGGGTTATTGAAGGTTTGAGTGAATCTGGAGGTTTTGAGTGGGTATTGCGATGAAGATTGTGAGTTTGTGTTGATTGTTGTTCAGAAATTGAAATGGGTTTTGGAGAAGATGTCGTGGGTTGAGCGTTCTGAGATGGTGAAAAGAGATTAACGACAGGTTTCGGTTTGAAGTTGTTTAATGGAAGCTTTGATGGTGAATGGAAGGTGATTCAGCAAAGGGTGTTTCAGAGGTGAATTGTGAGTTGGTGGTTGCGTTGTTGTGTTTTGTTTAATGGAAGTGAAGGTTGCGATTGTGGTTATGATCGGTGAATCAAAACAGATGGGTTTCATTATGGGTTGAAGGAATTTATAGATTTCAAAGTTTGTTTGAAGATCTGGGTATTTGGAGTAAGCTTCGACTGATTTTTTCATGGAGTTTGTGAGGTTTGTTTTGTTTTGAACATTGATGAATACGGTTTGAAAGAAGGGTAGGTTGAAGGAGTTGTCGGAGGCTGTGTTTGTGGGATGATGAAGATTGTTGTTGGGTTTTCATGGAAACAAATCTGGGTTTTGTTTGTTAATGGAGAAATGAAGGTTTCCTGATAATTGACTAATGATGATTATTAAATGATAACTAAAATTAAATGATGATAAAAATAATGTTGATGCTGTTAAAGTTGACTTAAGAACTAACAATGTTAATAGTCTAACTAAACTAATTAAAATAGAAATTAATAATAATAAAAATAATTAATCCTAATTAAAAAACCTATTTCTACAAATGTTAAAAAACAATTAATAAAAATATTCTACAAATATTTATTAACTCTATAAAAATATTCTATGATGATAATAAAAATAAAAAACTAATTTCTATTCTAAAAAATGAAAATGCTATTTCTAAACTATATGAACCAATCTAATAATTATTCAAAATGAAACTATTAAAGAAAAATCTAATAACCATTTTTTAAACCAATTAAAATTCTATTTAAAAAGTTAGAATAATAAAACCTATTCAAAGAAGCGAAAATAGCAATAAAAATGCAAAATGCCATGGAAAAACGAGCGAGCACCGAAATGCACCAAATTATCAGCACGAACTGAATCATCAAGAAGAGAGCGACTTTCGCTCGATTTCGACATGGAACTTCTTGTTTGAATTGATTTGAATCGCCTGAAACGCGAGCAAAGCGGATAAAATCCTGATAAATTCAATCCTGCTGATAAAATGGACAAGATGCAACCTAAATGATATGCAGATGAAAATGAAGCAAAATCCAGTCAAAGTCGGAAAACCGGTGGGCAAATTTTAGGAAGCAACACCATCCAAGCCTAGAAGTAAGAGAAATGGTTCCCGTCGGGTACGACGGATGCTTAAGGAGCTAGTAGCTTCCATTCACATAACCGACCCCCTTTCCCATTTCTCTTTCCCTTGGGTTTTATCTGAAATTCTAGGTACCCAACAGTGGATGTTATCACGGATGTTATGACATCCATTATAACAATGACTGCAAAACTTAAACACAACTGTAAATGGAAAGTAGTAAATAACACAAGTAGTTGTTCACCAAATTCAGTGTCAACCACACCTATATCTGGGGGCTACCAAGCCAAAGAGGAAATTCACTATTAGCATAATTAATTCAGAGTCAAACCACCTGTTTGCACTCTTCACTTAAGACCTACCCAATGACACTTCAGCTTAGAAACCACTAGACCTGAGTTACCAACTCACTGCCCCTCAATCACCACGGTGATATCAATACACAATTACAATTGAGATATGAAGACACACTTCAAACACACCTTGATCTTGCTTCACAGCTTTGATCAAGAGACACAACACTCTTGCTTAAAAGCTTTGAGTGACACAATGAACACAACAGTTCACTAACACTAAAGTAGAGCAATCATACAACAGACAATTGCTTGGCCTACAAGGAATCCTAAGACTCCTAAACACACGTGAAGAACAAAGTTCTTCACTCACAAAACACACTCTCCAATCTCTCTTTAGAAGCTCTACTCTATTAGGAATGATCCTTCTGTTATTTATAGCAGCATACTTCCTTTGGGCCTTGATGGAGAAATTAGGTTTACCCAAGATAAACCTCTCTTCATGAAGCTGCACCTTTCCAATTAGGTCAGGGGTCTTCTATGCTATCCTCAGCCATGCCTAACATGTCACCTGAGATAACTAGGCTTCCTAGAATCTTTCCTGAAGTATAGCCTGAGCTAATAACAGAAAACTAAAACCTGTGCGCCCTGATGTCATACACTTGATGTCATAACATCCAGCATGACATTCAGCTTCACTTACTCTTAGCTCTCCCTGCATAACACTCTTCATGTATGTCATAACATCAGTTATGACATTCATACATACTCCAATGTTTTGCCACAAAATGTAGCCAATCAAGAGCATCTACAAACTCCCCCTTTGGCAAATTTTTGGCTAAAACACCCTGTTACCATATAAGAGTTTACAAGCAGCAGAAATCATACCATATAACCTATCATGTAGGAAAGCTACTAGCACATTATCAGAGTTGTCTATACTCACACAGTTAGCTCTCAGCTACTCAGGATCAACCTGTTCATACATAATCATATGTTAGTCATCACTAGAGATGTCACAATATTTTGAGTAACATTCTGGGTTACTCCCCCTCAACTTATGCATACATCAGCTGGACATAACCTGTACAACCTGTTAGCCTAGACTACAGTTGTCACACCTTTCTGTGGACTATCCTGTGCTACTCCCCCTGAAGAGATGCACAACACATTCTACTGTAGACAGACACACTCCTAATCAGCATCTAGGAGCTCACACAATTCTAACATACATTCCTACATAAACTAGGAATTCACACAATACCAACAGCATCAGTTGTTATCACACCTATTGTTATTTAACACTTCTTCCCCTTTTTAGCCACAAATTAAGATCAAAACTAATTACATAGTAAAGATCAAAATGAATAACATTACAGAAGTTAGGGGTAAAAAAAACTGCTAATGAAGAGCATCACAAATTCATGCTATCATAAAAAACCAAAAAATATTCAAACCCGCAGCACATATCATCAGCTCAGTAACCAGCAGCCTAAGCCCCACAACAGTCTATCAGCATATCGCACATCCTCCTCAGAGGCAGAACTAGAACTGACCTCCTCAGATTCTTCATCACTAGCCTCCTCAGAACTGGCAACAACTTCCTCTGATGCAGCATCTTGGCCATCATCCTTTCTTAAACCATCACCATTGTTCTTCTCATCTGTGTCAGTGAATTCATAATCCTCATCTCGCTCAAGAGACTTGATCAAATTTTAAAGACTTTTCTTCCTTGTGTCCAACTCCTTACAAGTTTCTCTGAGCATTGCAATGACTTCAGCTTTTCTTGTCTTGGAACTTCCCTTTGATGTTTCTGCAGATGTCATGACAATGTCAGGACTCAAAACAGCTTGTGATGGAAAGACAAAGGGCTCTCTCTCTTGCTTGCAGAGTCATTTTCTTTGAGAATAGTTGGATACTGATTTAAGATTATTCCACATATCAGAGAAGGAAATGCAATGGGGCCTTTTATACTATAGCTGCCTGTATGCTTCATGGTCTGATTAAAAATATAGATCCCATAGTCAAATTTGGCTTTGGTTCCAACAACATAGATAAATCTCCCAAGGATAGTTGCCACATTTGACTTATGATTTGAGGGCACCCAATTTGCAGCACCAATCTTGTGCAGCATAGCATACTTCACACTCAACTTGCTTGCCACCAACTTTCCTTTTGATGGCCAGATTTTGACCTGGTTACCTGTTATCATGACACACTTTGTTGTCAGATACAGCTATATCAGGTTGTCCTTTATCTGATCTTCCAAGATATTTTTTGATGATAGTTGAAGAGAAATTGACATATTTCCCTCTTACATAAGCCTTGCCAAACTCATTAGATTTCCTATCAGCACATTCTTTTGACAAGTTAACTATATATTCTTTGACAAGTAGTTCATAGCACTGAGAGAACTGATTGACAGTCTTCATCAAGCCAACATCATGGATAAGGGCCATGATCTATTTACTATCAAGGGCATTCTGAGCTAGCTCTCTCTCCAATGTCAGCCTCTTCTAAAATACATATTTCCATCTATTGACACATGAGGGATAATGAAATGAAATGTTGTCAATAGGAACATCAGGGACACTCGCAGCAAGTTTGCTAGTGGTGGGTTTCTTCTTTGATGGAATGTCAGATACATCATCAGCATCATCTGAGATAGATTTAGATTCAGTGCTAGATTGAGCCTTCCTCTTCTTTGGAACCACCCTTCTCCATGTTTTGGTAGGCCCAACAGGGGTACTTTTTGTCACAGCCTTCTTCTCAGGAGGACTCTGATCAACAGTCTTCTTCCCCTTCCTAGTCATGAGCCTTTTGGCTATGCTAGGATTGATCTTGGCTATCAGATCATTATCTGAGTACTCATCAAGGTCTACTATATCAGCCTCATCATCCTTTTTGTCATCTTGCATGTTAACATCCATATCATCAAAACCTTGACCCTTGTTATTTCCCTCTTGTGAAGTGGCTTCCAATGTTTCAACATTGTGAGTGACATCAGCTTTTCCTCAGTGTTAGGGGGAATGAATATTCTTGGCACATCATTTGGCTCAGTCAGAACCCTGGTTACCAAGTTGGCAATGGTGGAGTGGATTTTCCTAGCTTTTTCCTCATTGATATCCTCATCAGGAACAGAGGTTGAAGAATGAGGAGCCTGACCTGTTACAAGTTCTTTAGGTCTTCTTTCATGTGAGGTTCGTGGTTTCTTCATCATCAGTCCTTCTGGGGTTAGCATTCTCAGAGGAGCTATCTCAAGAACATCGTTAGGGTTAGCAGCGGAATCTATGTCAGAGCTGGTGGGCATCTTCTTCGAAGGGATAGCTTGTAGATGTTGAGACACTTTTGATGACTTTGATCGTGAGAGAGAGGATTTTCTGTGCTTGTTGGAAGATGAATGCAAGATGAACAGTTTGTATGGGCACCAAATGAAGTAAGAGTTTTGTGTGTAGGTGCTAAAGAGGTAATATTGCAAAAGAGGAGGGAACTTACTATTTTAACCAATCAACAAATGATTAATTTTCAAAATGCAATTCCCTATGACCATTAATTTCTATAACTCGTTATTAATGGAGGTCCTTACCTTGCTTTGTGAATTGTCAAATTGAGTATCCTTTAGACCTCTAGTGACCATGTCAGCATTATGTAGATCAGACTTTCCAGGCTTCACAAGAACCTTTCCAAATTGATGCCTGTTATCGCTGTGCATGGTTCTTCTAGACTGAACTGAGTTCATATTGAAGTTACTCTTAATGTCACAGAACAGTGTCATGACATCCTGAGTGACATTGCTTCCTTTATGATGATCACCTTTCATGGACTCCATTAGGTTCCAGTATATCAGATCTATATTTCTATGATGACCATTCTTTGGATGTCCTTTCTTGGCTTGACATTTTCCACAACCTGTTCTATCAACTGGAGTTAGCCTAGAAGTTCCTCTTACTGCAGTCTTGAATATAATCCTCTCCATCCTTTGAAGATGTCTACCTTTTTCCAGCCACAGTTGATCCTCTTTTTCTTCTTTAGTCAGGACTTTGAGGTTACTTTTAGACTTCAATAAGTAACAGTTATTCTTGGCTCTGTGCCCCCTCATGACTTCCTCATCTTCTTTATTGGTAACAACACATATCTCCTTAGTGAATTTAACACTAAATCCTTGGTCACAAAGCTGACTGATACTGATAAGAGTAACAGTCAGTCCTTTAACCAACATAACATTATCCAATTTTGGAACACCAGGACAATCTAGTTTCCAGCACCTTTGATTTCTCCTCTAGCTCCATCACCAAATGTTACATGACTTGAGGAATGAGGTTTGATGTTTACCAAAAGATTCTCTATTCCAGTCATGTGTCTAGAGCAGCCACTATCAAAATACCAGTCTTCTTTGGTTGGCATTCTTAGAGAAGTATGAGCTACTAGAGCAACATCCTTAGCAACCCATTGTCTCTTCTTGACCTGAGCATCCTTTTTAGGTCTAACATGGTGTTGTTTCTTGGCATAGGCACCCTGTTTGGATTTGTCTTAATTCTGTTTCTTGACATAGCCACCCTGTTTGGGTTTGCCTTGATAAGGATGGCTAGGAAAATAATGTAACCTGAAGCAGAGGGGTTTAATGTGTCCAAGTTTTCCACAATAGTAACACCTATACCCTTGGAATTTGTTCTTGCTCTGGTTCCAACTTATGTTCCTTTGATGTTGTGATATTGGTTGTGACATCCATTTTGACCTCTGATTTTCAGGCTTTGGTCTTTTGAGCTCCAAGATGGGTTTCTGTTCACCAACAAATCCCAGTCCATACCTGTTTCCTGATGTCTGACCACTATGTAGGATTTCTTCTAGAGTGTCAGTCCCAGGGTTTAGCATCCTTATGAATTTTGACATTTCCTCCATATTAGATTCCAACAAGCTGGCTTTACTTTTGAGAGAGTCTATTATTGCAAGATGCTCTATCTTCCCAGCCTCTAATTCCATTATGAGTTTCTTATGATGCTCTCCTTGCTGATATATTTGTGTACTTCTGATGTATAACTTTTTATATGAATCTGCAAGTTCATCATAAGTCAACTCATCTTCACTTAAATCACCATCAGATATGCAAACACTGTTCAGAGCAGTGACATTTTTGGCAGATTCATCTTCTGATCCACTCTTAGAGTCTCCATCAGAACAAGTGACTGCTAGGCCCTTCTTTTTCTTCTTGAGATAGGTGGGACATTCAGCTCTAATGTGCCCATTGTCGCTACTACGAAAAAAGGTGCCGGCAAAGACAGAAGAGTCGCCACATATCGTTATTTATCCCAAAGGAGGGAAAGGAAACGATCAGGAGAAACCTAGTGAAAAGGGATAAGATCGGTCATCGCAACCAAATCTCGGGTTCGGGAGTCGGTTACGCAAGGGGAAGGTATTAGCACCCCTCACGTCCGTCGTACTCGACGAGATCCACGCTTGTTTGTTTATCTGACGGGTTGTTTATCTATCTACCTACAAGGTCTGGTCAAAAGAAAGAGAAAGGACTCGACTGAGCATCGCAGCTCTGGGCCTATGTATTCCCTCGTGCAATGGGAAAGTCAGAGTCAACGCAGTTCGGCTAACTACGAGTGAAGGGGAAAGGTTGCTCGCCAAGACATCGTGTCTTATGCCTACGTACAGTCAACAGGTATGAGAGATCAGAGCGAACGTAGTTCGGGCTAAAACGGAACACAGGTTTGTTCAGCTGTCTATCATCTCTATCCTTAAACAAGGAAGTGAGAGTCCTAAGGGAACATGGCAAAGGAAAGAAAAACAAAGCTATCAAGCAGATGAAGTATAAAAATGTGAATGCACATGCAATGCAACAATACAAGCAAAGGGAGGACACCTCAACCTTTAATGCAAACATGTCAAGTATGAAAGGCAGATAAATATCCAAGAAAAGGGAGGCAAGCTCAACCTTTAAATGCAAGCAAGAGATGCACAAAGAAAGCACACAAGCAAAAGGAGACTAGCTCAACCTTTAAATGCAAACATGGAAAGTAAAAGAGAAAGCTATCAATCCTACCCTACTTCTAATGCACACTATAACACCCATTTTAATTATTTAGTCTTTTTGGTGTTATTTAATTTTGGTGTGTCCTTATGTAGGGGGTGTCTGAGTGCGTTGGTGGGTGCCCTTAGACTGTAAGAATTATTTAATAACTATGGAGTTTATATTAATATAATATAATTAATATTGGTGATAATTTAATAATTAATAGTAATATTATTATTATTATTATTATTATTATTATTATTATTATTATTATTATTATTATTATTATTATTATTATTATTATTATTATTATTGAAATAAGTATTAAAAGGGGATTTTGGGAGAAGAAGAGAGGGAGTACACGATAAACCAAAATTAAGGAGAAAGATTGAAGAGAAGAACAAGGAGGAAGAACAAGGGAAGAGAAGAAGGTTAGGGCTGTCAGATTTGTGGGGATTCTTCATCAATTGGAGCATTAATCGAGGTAAGGGGGAGAAACGGATTGGGATTGGTAATTGCATGAATTGGGTAGTTGGGGATTCCTTAACGCCGTAGGGTTTTGATTAATATGTTTGTTATGTTGATATGTCTTGGATTGTTGTTGATTATGATGAAATTGGTGTGCATGTTGATGTGTTTATGGTTGTTGCTGCCATTGAGGAATGGGTGCACATACGGTGTGATTTTGGTGAGGTTCTGAGTAACTTCTGTAGTTCTGATGATGGACATAGATGTGGGTTCTGGAGATAAATTGATAGAAAATGATAGATTAGTGTTTATTGGTTGTAGTATTGATAGGACTGAAGATAGAAGTAGAGTGATAGGCTTGAATTTGAGCAAGATAACAATTCTGGACTGTGAGGGTTTTGAGAGATCGTAGAACTCGCTAAGCGAGCGATTCACTAGGTAGTTCGCTAGGCGAGCTAGTAGCGAGTGTTCGCTAGGACTTCGCTAGGAGAGATGGGTAGCGAAGGCTTCCAGTAGCCATTGTCTGCCTTCGCTAGGGAGTTCGCTAGGCGAGCAACTAGCGAGCGTTCGCTAGTGCTTCGCTAAGCGAATGAGCCCGCGAGCATGACAGCAGATTGTGATTTTGTACGGTGAGGGTGGTTCTGTTGTCTTGTAGTATTCCTTGAGTTGTTACCATCATAGATATGATGATTATTGGTGAAGAGTGTATACTTGACAGTAAAAGGTGAGATTATGTAGTGATCAAAGTTAATTGGAATAAGTAGATTGAGTTGTGAGATATGTATGGTGTTTAGGGGTGGAGAGCGTATACTTGGTGTTGAAAGGTGAAACTATGAGATATTGAATTTAATTGATAGAATTAATTGGTGGGTAAGACATACATATATATATATATATATATATATATATATATATATATATATATATATATATATATATATATATATATATATATATATATATATATATATATATATATATATATATATATATATATATATATATATATATATATATATATATATATATATATATATATATATATATATATATATATATATATATATATATATATATATATATATATATATATATATATATATATATATATATATATATATATATATATATATATATATATATATATATATATATATATATATATATATATATATATATATATATATATATATATATATATATATATATATATATATATATATATATATATATATATATATATATATATATATATATATATATATATATATATATATATATATATATATATATATATATATATATATATATATATATATATATATATATATATATATATATATATATATATATATATATATATATATATATATATATATATATATATATATATATATATATATATATATATATATATATATATATATATATATATATATATATATATATATATATATATATATATATATATATATATATATATATATATATATATATATATATATATATATATATATATGTGATGCATAGTGAGGTGATCAGGAGGATCGTGTGTACTCGGTGTTCGAATGTAGATTTCCCTATTATCTAATTTGATTAACATAATTGATTGGTGTGTGTTGTATATAAATAATGTATGATGATGTGATCAGGAGGATCGTGTGATTTTAACTAAATTACTTAATTGGTGAGTAATATGTGTGTATGATGTATGATGATGTGATCAGGAGGATCGTGTGCACTTAGTGTGCTTATGTTATTGTTGTGCATTTGGTGTCGTGTATATAATGGTGTTTTGGTGGGATGAATCATTGCTCAGGAGGAGTGTATGTGATTCATCCGTACTCCTTTGTGGAGAATGGTGGGGATAGATCATTGCCAAGGAGGGGTGTATGTGATCTATCCGGGGTTCGATTGAATGAACCAATGAGTCGGTACCGCATGCATGGTGTTGAGTTGCATAATTGCATTATTATATGTTGTGTTTGATGTTTGGACAGTAGGTTGTGATTGGTGTATGTTGGGTGATACCTATGTGATTTCTGCCTGTATTTTCATGTATTTAATTACCGATAATTTTGAGCATGTTTTCTCACCCCTTTGTTGTTGTGGTCTGTGCTTCTTCGAAGGTACAGACAATCCAGGTACTTAGCTAGCTTGGATAGTGGTGTGCGAGTCGAGTAGTAGGATGCTCAAATACGTAACACGGGATTTGGGAGTTTAATTGCTTTATGTTGAATTGCTTTATTTCCTGTGACGTATCAAGTTTGGTGAACTTTTTGATGAATGTTTTGTGTAATTTGGGATGGCCGCGAATGTTGACTAAGGATAATTTCCGCTGTTTTATTTTGAAAACCATCTAATGATAAGTATGTTGACTTATCTGGATGTGATATCCCACTTTTGAAAGGAAACTCTGATGTTTAATTGAAATAATTGTATTTAATTTAATTTTGGGAAGTGGGGTGTTACACACACCACCACACAATCATGCAAGGGAATGAGAGAAAGCATAGCGTGAACCAAAGGAACCCACCATGTCATGGAATGTGTATCAACACAAGAGTCCATCAAAGGCTCAAACTCCTCATGGAATGCACAAAGTTCTTCCTAAGGAAGAACCAGGCTCTCACAAGAAGGATCCTGAGATTGTAGCACACAGAGAAAAGAGAAGGTATGTACAAGGTACTTGAGTCCTCAAAGGCACAACTTCTCATGGAATGCACAGAGTCCCTCCTAAGGAGGAACCAGGCTCTCACAAGAAGGATCCTTGTGTCATAGGACTTGGAGGAGGAAAGGAGCATAATGTGAACCTAAGGAACCCACCATGGCATTGAATGTCCATCAAAGGCTCAAACTTCTCATGGAATGCACAGAGTTCTTCCTAAGGAAGAACCAGGCTCTCACAAGGAGGATCTTGAGATTATAGGACTTGAGAAATGAAAAGAATAATGATGGGAGACATAGTGAAAACCTAAGGAATTCACCATGTTCTCAACCAAACTCATCATTCAAGGATATTCCTAAATGGTTCAACTCCTCATGGAATGCACAGAGTTCCTCCTAAGAAGGAACTAGACTCTCACAAGAAAGATCCAAATATCATAGGACTATGAATTAGAAGAATCACATGAAGAGGGAAAATCAATCACTAAAAGCTTCTAAGGAACCCTAAAAGCAAAGCTCTAAAGGAAGCCTATCCTAATCAAGCTATGGACATGTTAATGACTTGAAAATTAACCTACAAAGGCTTCAACCTATGTACTATGGGATCATGCAAGGATTGGGTGCCTAAGGATTGCAAAAAGATCACTTATAATGCTAAACTAGGTGGAAGTTCAATTTGAAACGCACAAATATCAGTCAGAATGCAAAATCTATTAAAAATAGGAAAACAATCCTAAAAAATATAATAAAAATTCTAGAGGTTCCTCATGATGTTAGGAATCTATGGTTAAAATATGGGATCAAAAATACAAGACTGAGTATGCTAACAGGGAGCAAAACCCTAAAGTGGTCTATGAATAAGGCAAAGGAAAAAGCCTCTAAAGAACTAAACCAAACCCTACCCAAATAGCCTCTAAAATTTAGGAGAAAAATACTACAATATCACCTAATGTATCAACAATGAGCATACAAAATATTAGGCATTTATTTGATGTATTTATGGAGAAAGAAAATCACAAAGGCAGCCATGTCATTTTTTACATTCATTAAAAGCATGTTAAAAAGAAAATGCCAAATTAAATGAAAAAGAAACAGAAAATTCAATTAAAAATATGACAATTTAAAGAACATGTTAAACTACCTAAATGCATTTTTCATGATTTATTGAAGTATTTATCATTTTCAAAAGAATTAAAATGCAATAGCAAAATAATATGAAAATAAAAGAAGAGAAAATAAAATGGAAAATATGTTGTGGTAAATAGCAAGAAACTCATGGTATATTCATGGGCATAACGCGCAGGGGGGGTTGGAATAGCAAGCGAGCCCAGATCCATAACACAGTCTCAGCCTATACGTTGTGTTTCATTAAAGTCAGTCAATGAGACTGAAGTGTGATTCTGGCCTTTGGATGCAGCTTGGGCCAATGGATCTAACGGACCTAGTGGTGACACGCAGGCTTCAGAAAATTAACATAAAATGGGAATCAATTGTGATCGTGCGATGGAGTCCAAGTCAAGCGTGTTACCTAGATCTAAGGGCTGACATTTAAACTGGAGATTTGAACATAGACAGAGGGGGAAAGTTTAAACGGTGGCCGGAGAGACCTTCGGTCGTCTTCTCCGGCAAATTTCTACAGTGGCGTATCTTAAAACTCAACAAAACTCACGATTTTTGGTACCAATCAACTCGTCTCTCTTCCTAGATCATCATTCTAATGTTCCTTTTCATTTTTCTTGCCTAAATCGCCTAAATAGAAAGCTACCAAGATTGAAGGTTGAATCAAGAATTATCATAAACGTTCACCAAACCTATGCTAAGATGATCTATGCATCTTAAGGAATGCGAATCTACAAGAATGGCGCATAAATAAGGCTTGAGCAGAGAGCATGAATGAAAAGTATTTTACCTATTGGAGCACCTCTAATGGGTCTTCAAATGCCATGGAAGCTTGCAGAAAAGTATCCAGAATCACTCAACGATCATCAATGGAGCTTCTGCAACTCTTGATTTTGGCTAAAACCTCATGATTCTCCAAACTCGAATTTCAATCTTCAACCACTTTTTCCTAACCATTTTTTCTGTTATTCTTGCTCCAAATTATGTTATTTTTAGTTGTGAATGATCAGAACATTATATGGAATGGATATTGAGGAGTTTCAGGCCCAATTGCATCCCATGGAAGTCCAAATCCAAAATCCAAAGTTTTGGTTTGGAGCTTTATGGAACTCATGGAAAACAGAGCTTGAATGCTCACAACTTTGTTCATATCACTTGCTTGTGGTGTAAGGATCATGAATGGCTGAGATTGAACCCTTGGAATTGAATCAATGGTGAATTTTGCTTTTGTTACTTTAAAGTGAAGTAACCTTGAATTTGCTCATGTAAATGACCTCAAACTTGGTTTATGACATTTCCATTGTTCTTAGAACATTCTTTGGACTCAAAAAATGCACCAATGTGCCATGAATTGGTTTAAAATGAAATAGATCCAAACTAGGCCTTTTCAAATGTTCTTTCATGAAATTTTCTTCAAGCATTCTCATTTCCAAGCCAATTCAATGATACCTTGAGGTTTGATTCAGCAAATGATCCTATTTTGAGCAACTTTCAAGTTGGAAAGATTTTGATTTGAGGTATGAAAAGTGGTGAAATTGACCTATAATCAAAAGTGACCTATAATCAAAGTTTCCCAAAATGCCCTTGTCTTGCAAGCTTCATATCTTGAGCTCTACAAATCCAAATGAGGACTTCTAGTACTCTTTCGAAAGCTAAGATTATGAGGAACAACATTCATGTTTGGGTCAAGATGAGGAGAGACATCCTTCTACGTCAAAAATGGCATGGACGTTAGTTGACTTTCAAGTACCAAAATCACATTCATCTGATGATGTGTAACTTGTATGCTTCATAACTTGAGTTCTAGATGTCAGATGAATGAATTCTAGTACTCAAACGAAAGCTATAAACAAGCCCTAAAAGATTCATGTTGGTGTCAAGATGATATGAAACTTGTATCTTGAGTTATGTGGTCTTGAAGTTAGGCACTAAACTAGGGGATTTTACACTGTCAAGCTTAGAAACCCTAGCTTAGTAACTTCTCACACTCTTGAATATTGATGAATTGATCTTGAAATGATGTATGACATGTCTCAAAACAACATTCCATGATCATAGTTTCTTGGAATTGAGTCTTAATCTCCTCCAATTCCACAGTTGACTGAGGGTTGACCAGGTGAAAACCCTAATTGCACCACCTTTGGCTGTGTCCTCTTGTACATGGAATAATGACTTGCACAAGCTCCATAATGTTCCTCAAGACATCTCATGAGCTCTCACAATGCTTCTATCCATACCCATGGACTTACAATCATCTGGTGATCTTTTCATGGCCTCCAAGACAGGAGATACAACCACATATATTCCTCTGTTCTTTGACCTTTCTGATGGTGATTTAGCTCTTGATTGCTTGAATACAACCTCTTGATTAGGCTTAGACCTTGATAACTTCTTCTTGATGAGAACATCTCTTGATCCCCTGCACCAATGACAATGCAATGCATATGCTAATTCAATAATGAATGCAATGAAACAAAAGACAGTTAAAGAAAAAGGTTGGGCAAATTTTGGGGTGCAACAGCTGCCCCTACTCAAACGGCTTGGACCTGACTGGGTGAAAGCGAACAACTTTCATACAATCAAGGTAAAAGACGGTTGAATACCAATGAACCCGGAAATTTGCCAAACACAGACATAAACTGCAAAACAATTGGTAAAACTCTCCGGAGAAAATTTGAACATGATGAACGCCTCGACCATTCTGTTGGGGAAAAGAGACCTAATCAAGTAACCTTGCTGAGGAAATACGTGATAAAACTGGTGTTTTGTTGGAATGCCATAGGGATGAAGAGTATCATATCAAAATTGTTAGAATCTAGACATTTAATGAACGCAACGAATCAACAAAACTTGCCAAAGCCTGGATACTCAACGAAAGGAGGAAACAAACGAGTCGGAGCCAAGACACTCAACGCGAGATAGAAGAATGAACAAACCGGAGCCAAGATACTCAACGCGAGAAACGATCGAACAAACCGGAGCCAAGATACTCAACGCGAGAAACAATCGAATAAACTGAAGCCAAGACACTCACGCGATAAACGAACGAACAAACCGGAGCAAAGACATTCACGCGATAAACGAACAAACAAACCAGAGCCAAGATACTCACGCGAGAAAGGAACGAACAAACTGGAGCCAAGGCACTCACGCGATAAACGAATGAACAAACCAGAGCCAAGATACTCATGTGATAGACGAATGAACACACCGGAGCCAAGACACTCACGCGACAAACGAACGAACACACCGGAGCCAAGACACTCACGCGATAAACAAACTAACACACCGGAGCCAAGACACTCGCGCGAGAAACGAACGAACACACCGGAGCCAAGACACTCATGTGATAAACGAACAAACAAACTAGAGCCAACATACTCACGCGATAAACAAACGAACAAACCGGGGCCAAGACACTCATGCGAGAAACGAATGAAAACACCGGAGCCAAGACACTCACGCGATAAACGAACGAACAAACTGGAGCCAAGATACTCACGCGATAAACAGACGAACAAACTGGAGCAAAGACACTCACGCGAGAAATGAACAAACAAACCGGAGCCATGACACTCACGCGATAAATGAACGAACAAACCGGAGCCAAGACACACACGCGAGAAACGGACGAACACACCGGAGCCAAGACACTCACGTGATAAACGAACTAACAAACCGGAGCCAAGACACTCACGTGAGAAACGAACAAACAAACCAGAGCCAAGACACTCACGCAATAAACGTACGAACAAACCGGAGCCAAGACACTCAACACGAGAAACTAGAGTCGGGGTAATAAATGGAGCAAATCAGAGGCGGAACACTCAATTAAACAAATCAGAGGCCAAACACTCAATGAAACAAATCAGAGG
Source organism: Lathyrus sativus (assembly GCA_963859935.3). Lineage (NCBI taxonomy): Eukaryota > Viridiplantae > Streptophyta > Magnoliopsida > Fabales > Fabaceae > Lathyrus > Lathyrus sativus. Next base: position 176,421,575 of record OZ012740.1, read on the forward strand.
CGGAACACTCAATGAAACAAATCAGAGGCGAAACACTCAATGAAACAAATCAGAGGAGGAACCCTCAATGAAACAAATCAGAGGCCGAACACTCAATGAAGCAAATCAGAGGCCGAACCCTCAATGAAAAAAATCAGAGGCCGAACACTCAATGAAACAAATCAGAGACAGAACACTCAATGAAACAAATCAGAGGCGGAACACTCAATGAAACAAATCAGAGGCGGAACACTCAATGAAACAAATCAGAGGCGAAACCCTCAATGAAACAAATCAGAGGCGGAACACTCAATGAAACAAATCAGAGGCGGAACCCTCAATGAAACAAATCAGAGGCGGAACACTCAATGAAACAAATCAGAGGTGGAACCCTCAATGAAACAAATCAGAGGCGGAACACTCAATGAAACAAATCAGAGGCAGAACCCTCAATGAAACAAATCAGAGCCTGGTTGTTCATCGGAGAAGTCGGGGCCTAAAGATCACCTGTAGGGGATATCAATTACCTGAAATCAGAAAGGTAACAATCTGGCTTATGTTTCAAAATGCGAATGTTTGAAAATGGCGTAATGCTCCATACGAAATGGAAATGCTACACATTTGGGTAGATGCTATACACAATGCAAATGCAAAGAAAAGGCTCCAGCAAAATAAATGATGGAAAGACGAAGCCAACTCCGCTGGGGAAAGAACCGATCCTGCTGGGAATAGCTTACACGTGCCAACACGATTAGACTTATGCTGAGGATCGAAACCTGACCGGCTAACTCAGCTGGGGAAAATTCCATGAACGGCCTGCCGGGATACGGACTCTTCCGGGAACATAGACGAATCCACTAGGGAGACAAAACAGCTTGCCAAACAGCCACACTCACCTACTGAAGAGAAACAAAGCCACGACTGGCCTTCCGGGATATGACTCTCTTGGGGAGCTGTAAATTCGGCCGAGGATGGACAACTAAACTCTGGAATTGATCTTTCCTGCCGGGAAGAATACAACTCTGCGGGGAAATCAACTATGCCAGAGACCTTGGTCTGAACTGCTGAGAGTTGAATACTTACATACAATCTGCTAGGGAAAACGGTGCGCTAACCCACTGCTGGGGAAAAATTCCACACCTACCTGGTGGAAAGAAACCTGATCTCGACTTGCTGGGAGAGTAAGCACATACCTGCAATCTGTGGGGATTGGTTGTGTACCGACCAACTGTCGGGGACAAAGGGCACACACTTAACTGCTTCTTTTATCTTGCACATAACTATACTAGGTTACGAGATGCAAACTCCACTTGCTGGGGACTGGACTCTGGTTGGGGAGAATCTATCTCTTCTCAGGGAGACAACTCAATGCTCACAGTCCAATGTTCATACTCTGTGGGAAAACACAACTGAATCTGCTGAGGAGTATGCTCAGAACTCCACATATGTTTCTGTTGAAGATATGACGAGGATACACTTCTGTCAGATGCCCCAAGGGTTATGACCTTGCAAAATGATCTCTGGGACATTTTATCTTGAACAGAAAAGTTTGCCACGAAATGAACTCGAGATGGCTTTCCCCAGAATTTATAACAAATTTTGATAAACTCTACAGATATGGAGAGGAATAATTCCTTCGCTTTCAATTCTTGCCCCAGCCTGTGGGATCTTCGTAACATATTCCTTGAAAATAACTCTGAGATCTCTGTACTCTGGTGGTTTAACATGAACGGTCTCAGCATTTTGAACCTCACAGAGGTGCTCCAAGTTAATCGTCTTCGGGATAAGGATAGCTTCGGTGCTCTCGGGGTGGCCTGCCCCAGCCTTGTCACGACTTTGCCCCCTCATTGGCAGATTTGTGGAGCAGTACCCTTGGTTGCGAGAGATTCACCGAATCTCGACTTGATTACCCCAGATTACTGACTTTTGGATGGGTGACTCCCATGTCGTAATCATCTGATATAGCTTGTCCTGGTTCGACGGAGTATTCAGGTATTCTGCATTTTATCCTGATCAAACTTTCCACTGTGGATACTCTCCTGCTGTCAAGCGCTTACTCGCAAGTAAAACAAATTGTTCTGCATAAAAGATATATTAAATGCAATGCATATGACAGTTTTCAAAATCCAATTCTGTTCACTGGAAAAAAAATTGTGACATAAAATGAACAAATCATTTATCAAAATTGTTAATATTAATACAACGCTGTAAGAAGAATCCTTTTGAGGAGTCAGTTTTGATGCGATCTTTACCGAAGTATGCTTTCGAAACAAACCTGCTTCAATTAGGACTTTTCCAGGTTGTAACGTGGTGAGGTTCGTTGTTACCAAGGAAGGATATAAGGCTCAAAATTCATTTTAACCCACCCATTCTCCTTGATGTTCTCCAATCCTACGTTCAGCTAATTCGACCTTAGCATTCACCTTTTAAAGGTTGAGTGGCAGTTCAAGAAACCACACTTTTTCGAAGTGACAGTCACTCGCTTTTTCGTCTTTGGGGACCTGGAGTCACACGATTTCATTCTTTCTTGAGGACTTTTCTTTTGTAATCCTTTATGCTTTTTCGTATTTCCCTAATTTTTGCCTGGACTAACTCTTTTGAGCTTCTGATTTTGAAGTCCCGCGGGAAGCCCTAATTTTTGCCTAAGTCGCTTGTTTTCAAGATTCGACTTAGCGGGCTTTTTCTTCTGATTTTTTGCTTTCTCTATTTTTTTGAACAAATCGTGTGACACCGGCTTGCCTGACTTGTTAAGAGCTATTGTGACTGTTTCACTCCTTATCGGCAAGGTTTAACCATTATGGTTTTTTTTAGGTACGGCCTATACAGGTGTGATTTATCCTCGAACGGGAACACTCCTTTTGCAATTTGAACGCTTGGTCAAATCAGCTGACACCTACCCTGCCCCAGGGTAAGATTGAGGGTTTTTTTCATTTTCAGAAAGAAACTCCTACTACTAGGCTCAAAGGGGGTGACAAGGGATTATCTTCCTTATATCTCCGGTGTTTATGGATTTGAAGCAATGCATGTACATCATCAACAGGTCTTATTCAAAAGCATACAATCGGAAGCTTACGCGTCTTTCGATTTCGTCATCCTCCCCGAATTCCACTTAAATAAGCATTTTGAAATAAATGAAAGCAATAGAGTGAACACGAATGGATTAATTCAAAACATGCATATTTATTTCATTATCAGTATCAATTGAAAAACAACAAGTTTTACAAACGAAATTTGCAATTAAATAGGAAAGAAATTACAAATGTAAAGAAAAACCATGATAAAATGAAGATTGCCGGCTTCTGGGAATCGGGCTCCTTGTATCTTGACCTGTTGCTTAGGGAGATGCAACCCTTGAAGTCTTCAAACTCAAACAGATGAGTGATTGACGTGTACAACCAGCTTTCCTTTCGAAAAGGAAATGTACCTCTTGTCCATCAACTGCTACACTTTCGCTTGAAAGGCTTCGCAATCTTCAGTCGACTGCCCCATGGATCCCCCATGATATCCATATTGAGCACTCTGATCATACCCAGGAGGGTATGGCTCTGGCACCGGCTTGAGCATCTTGGGCTCCACCAAAGAATTCCGAATTAGATGCGGCATCAACTGACTGTATGACATAGGCACTGGATGAAGAGGAGCATTCCTTCTTTCCAGGTTGTTGCGAGGCCCATCCTGATTCTGGTGCCGATTGTCTTGCAGCCGAGGAGCACGAGGTTGTTGGTACCGGGTTGACTGCAGAACAACATTGGTTTCTTTCTCCTTCCCGACACGAGGCTTCTTTGCAACTTTAGAAGAATCAAAAGTACTTTGGAACTTTCCCATTTTGATACCTCTTTCGACTCTTTCGCCTGCTACTACCAGATCTAAAAATTCTACGGACACACAACCTACCAGCTTCTCATAATACAACACGAGTAGCATATCTATGAACACGTCAGTCATTTCTCTCTCCGCCGTGGGAGGTTGCACTCTCGCCGCTAAGTCTCGCCACCTCTGGGCGTACTCCCTGAAGCTCTCGGTATTCTTCTGTGACAGACCTTGCAATTGTGACCTGTCGGGTGCCAGATCATGGTTGTACTGATTAAGGCGCTCCTCATGTTCGGGCTCTTTCATTCTCAAACTTGTCCTAGGAAAACATAGTTGGTACGGGCAGGGGGATTCAGAAATTAAGGATTGCAGTATGTAGTCTTGACCCGATGTAGCTTTAGGGGGAGGAACAGGAGCATCCACTTCTTTTCTAATGCATGGCCCAACACCTCCTGATATGCTTACGCTTCGCGATGTTGTGCCCCTGTCCTCCAGAGTGGAAATCGCAATGGGCATTGACATCAAAGTCTGGGGTATCTCTCCAATCAACTTAGACAAAGTACGAGGCTTAGCCAGCTGAAGTTGGAGTAAAATCTGCACCAACTGAGCATAATCCATAGGGATCTGGTCGAAGATTCTATCACATGATTTCGTCCTTTGTCTTCTAGGGTTACCTTGAGATACCTGACGTAACCGCTGACGGGAAAATTCTTGAGCTCTAAGTTGTGCAGAGGATCTTTTAGGCCTATCATTCCTTGGTATAGGTTCCATAGAAAAAAGTGAAGCCAGCATTTTGGCCGCAGCTTCAGGCACCTGATCATCTTCTTTTCTGAGCACCTTGCTTACCACTTCCATAATCAAGCCCACCTGAGTCTTCAACTGATGGTTTTCCTCTCTGAGCATCTCCTGGTCCAGGTGCAACGCTTGCATGTCCCTCATGAACTGCCCCATTTGGCCCTGGACTTCCCTCAGCTCTGCTTGAATTTGTTCCATGTCTAGCTTCTTGATGTCTGAAATTCTGAAGAGAAAACCGGATCAGGATAACGCAACCCATCCTCGAACACCTGTTATGGAAATGAAATGCGAATGTCATGTTCGAGTATTTCCAAGGAACCTGTTTACTCCAATTCATGTTTTACACAGACAAACCACAAGGAAAATATTTAACGCTCAAGAGCGAGTCTCAAAGTTAAGATCCTTGGAAATACGGGAACACGTATGTCAAAATGCAAATATGTTATGCTGATGCAGATAAAAATGCAAAGATGCGAGAGATGCAAACATGGGATCAAGATTGATGTGCTTGTTGACTGAGAATAACCAAAGTTCTGCCTTGACAAGAACATAGCACTGCTCCGATAGGAACCAACTGATACCAATAAATCGGATTCAAACTGTAGAGAAAATTGGGTAGTCTGAAGGTAAAGGTTTCCTACATAACTCCAGCCCCGCTCACAGGTATGGACCTAATCCACTGATAAAGGTACGACATCCTATGCGTTCCTCAGCGTCACAAACTTTCAAGAAATGATGATACGTTTACCATTTCTGGTTTGGCATCATCATCTCCCGAAGAGGCCTCGCTTAGCTGAGTCACAAATGATCGGTCCCCAGAGTCGACAATCCTCAGATCCAAGATCAGTTCCAATCCTAAGGATCAGAAAAGAAATCATCAAAGAGAATCTCGTCTGAGCGTGAATTTCATGGGAACTGGTGCTTTCTAAGCAAGCAGGTTCACCACTAATCTCCACTACTAATGCTATGTTTGTACTCAAGCATGGTTCTGGCTTAGCACTCATCAGAACTTCCCTCCCCACAGCACAACAATAATGATAATATGTAATGCTGAAAATAAATGCGGGAAAATAGAGTGAGGAAGCAAATAAAGTACAACATGTATGTACAAAACCCAAAAGATAAGCAAACAATCGCTAGGATTGACTCGCATAGGGAAACAGGGTCCCCAGCAGAGTCGCCAGCTGTCGCTACTACGAAAAACGGTGCCGGCAAAGACAGAAGAGTCGCCACCTATTATTATTTATCCCAAAGGAGGCAAAGGAAACGATCAGGAGAAACCTAGCGAAAAGGGATAAGATCGGTCATCGCAACCAAATCTTGGGTTCGGGAGTCGGTTACGCAAAGGGAAGGTATTAGCACCCCTCACGTCCGTTGTACTCGACGGGATCCAAGTTTGTTTGTTTATCTGATGGGTTGTTTATCTATCTACCTACAAGGTCTGGTCAAAAGAAAGAGAAAGGACTCGACGGAGCATCGCAGCTCTAGGCCTACGTATTCCCTCGTGCAATGGGAAAGTCAGAGTCAACGTAGTTCGGCTAACTACGGGTGAAGGGGAAAGGTTCCTCGCCAAGACATCGCGTCTTGTGCCTACGTACTCTCAACAGGTATGAGAGATCAGAGCGAATGTAGTTCGGGCTAAAACGGAACACAGGTCTGTTCAGCTGTTTTTTTTACTCGAGTAGGGTTAACAAATAGTTCCAACAGTTAGGGACAACGCCTGTTTGCGGTAGAAATAAGAGTTAACAACACTCTTTTATCTGAAAATATTTTCTGATTAGAAGGCCCCAAAGGGCAAAAGAAGTTTGATGTGTGTTTTTTCTTTTGTCGGAGAAGTGTTTTTGATGAGTGTTTGTAATTCATACTGCACTAGAGACTATGACTTAGGAACGAATGCGTGGCACATTGTCCTAAGGACGTATGCTAAACACTCTAGGTAATTGAGGAGAAGCCACCCAATCACCACTTCCTAAGTAGCTTAAGGCTCGTAACGTACAATACAAATTAGCCTTTATTAGGTGTTTTACAGTTGTTTGAGGATGAGAAGAGGGAAAAGGACTCTACAGGGGGACTAATCAAAACCCTAATGTTGTCATGCAAAATGGTCCTAAGGTTGAGTTTAGAAGGGAATCTATCCTATTGTTATCATGAAAAGGGTTAGAACCTAGTGTCTATCATCACTATCCTTAAACAAGGAAGTGAGAGTCCTAAAGGAACATGGCAAAGGAAAGTAAAACAAAGCTATCAAGCAGATGAAGTATAAAAATGTGAATGCACATGCAATGCAACAATCCAAACAAAGGGAGGACACCTCAACCTTTAATGCAAACATGTCAAGTATGAAAGGCAGATAAACATCCAAGCAAAGGGAGGCAAGCTCAACCTTTAAATGCAAGCAAGAGATGCACAGAGAAAGCACACAAGCAAAGGGAGACTAGCTCAACCTTTAAATGCAAACATGGAAAGTAAAAGAGAAAGCTATCAATCCTACCCTACTTCTAATGCACACCACCACACAATCATGCAAGGGAATGAGAGAAAGCATAGTGTGAACCAAAGGAACCCACCATGTCATGGAATGTGTATCGACACAAGAGTCCATCAAAGGCTCAAACTCCACATGGAATGCACAGAGTTCTTCCTAAGGAAGAACCAGGCTCTCACAAGAAGGATCATGAGATTGTAGGACACAGAGAAAAGAGAAGGTATGTACAAGGTACTTGAGTCCTCAAAGGCTCGACTTCTCATAGAATGTACAGAGTCCCTCATAAGGAGGAACCAGGCTCTCACAAGAAGGATCCTTGTGTCATAGTACTTGGAGGAGAAAAGGAGCATAGTGTGAACCTAAGGAACCCACCATGGCATTGAATGTCCATCAAAGGCTCAAACTTCTCATGGAATGCACAGAGTTCTTCCTAAGGAAGAACCAAGCTCTCACAAGGAGGATCTTGAGATTATAAGACTTGAGAAATGAAAAGAATAATGACGGGAGACATAGTGAAAACCTAAGGAATTCACCATGTTCTCAACCAAACTCATCATTCAAGGATAGTCCTGAATGGCTCAACTCCTCATGGAATGCACAGAGTTCCTCCTAAGGAGGAACCAGGCTCTCAGAAGAAGGATCCAAATATCATAGGACTATGAATTAGAAGAATCACATGAAGAGGGAAAATCAATCACTAAAAGCTTCTAAGGAACCCGAAAAGCAAAGCTCTAAAGGAAGCCTATCCTAATCAAGCTATGGACATGTTAATGACTTGAAAACTAACCTACAAAGGCTTCAAACTATGTACTATGGGATCATGCAAGGATTGGGTGCCTAAGGATTGCAAAAAGATCACTTATAATGCTAAACTAGGTGGAAGTTCAATTTGAAACGCACAAACATCAGTCAGAATGCAAAATCTATTAAAAATAGGAAAACAATCCTAAAAAATCTAATAAAAATTCTAGAGGTTCCTCATGATGTTAGGAATCTATGGTTAAAATATGGGATCAAAAATCCAAGACTGAGTATGCTAACAAGGAGCAAAACCCTAAAGTGGTCTACGAATAAGGCAAAGGAAAAGCCTCTAAAGAACTAAACCAAACCCTACCCAAATAGCCTCTAAAATTTAGGAGAAAAATACTACAATATCACCTAATGTATCAACAATGAGCATACAAAATATTAGGCATTTATTTGATGTATTTATGGAGAAAGAAAATCACAAAGGCAGCCATGTCATTTTTTACATTCATTAAAAGCATGTTAAAAAGAAAATGCCAAATTAAATGAAAAAGAAACAGAAAATTCAATTAAAAATATGACAATTTAAAGAACATGTTAAACTACCTAAATGCATTTTTCATGATTTATTGAAGTATTTATCATTTTCAAAAGAATTAAAATGCAATAGCAAAATAATATGAAAATAAAAGAAGAGAAAATAAAATGGAAAATATGTTGTGGTAAATAGCAAGAAAATCATGGTATGTTCATGGGCCTAACGCGCAGGGGGTTGGAATAGCAAGCGAGCCCAGGTCAATAACACAGTCTCAGCCTATATCCTGCGTTTCATTAAAGTCAGTCAACGAGACTGAAGCGTGATTCTGGCCTTTGGATGCAACTTGAGTCAATGGATCTAACGGACCTAGTGGTGACACGCAGGCTTCAAATAATTAACATAAAATGGGAATCAATTGTGATCGTGCGATGGAGTCCAAGTCAAGCGTATTACCTAGATCTAAGGGCTGGCATTTAAACTGGAGATTTGAACATAGAAAGAGGGGGAAAGTTTAGACGGTGGCCGAAGAGACCTCCGGTCGTCTTCTCCGGCCAAGTTCTACAGTGGCGTATCTTGAAACTCAACAAAACTCGTGATTTTTAGTACTAATCAACTCGTCTCTCTTCCTAGATCATCATTCTAATGTTCCTTTTCATTTTTCTTGCCTAAATCGCCTAAAACGAAAGCTACCAAGATTGAATGTTGAATCAAGAATTATCATAAACGTTCACCAAACCTATGCTAAAATGATCTATGCATCTTAAGGAATGCGAATCTACAACAATGGCGCATAAATAAGGCTTGAACAGAGAGCATGAATGAAAAGTATTTTACCTATTGGAGCACCTCCAATGGGTCTTCAAATGCCATGGAAGCTTGCAGAAAAGTATCCAGAATCAATCAATGATCATCAATGGAGCTTCTGCAACTCTTGATTTTGGATAAAACCTCATGATTCTCCAAACTCGAATTTCAATCTTCAACCAATTTTTCCTAACCGTTTTTTTGTTATTCTTACTCCAAATTCTGTTATTTTCAGTTGTGAATGATCAGAACATTATATAGAATGGATATTGAGGAGTTTCAGACCCAATTGCAGCCCATGGAAGTCCAAATAAAAAATCCAAAGTTTTGATTTGGAGCTTTATGGAACTCATGGAAAACAGAGCTTGAATGCTCACAACTTTGTTCATATCACTTGCTTGTGGTGTAAGGATCATGAATGGCTGAGATTGAACCCTTGGAATTGAATCAATGGTGAATTTTGCTTTTGTTACTTCAAAGCGAAGTAGCCTTGAATTTGCTCATGTAAAGAATCTCAAAATTGGTTTATGACTTTTATGTTGTTCTTAGAACATTCTTTGGACTCAAAAAATGCACCAATATGCCATGAATTGGTTTAAAATGAAATAGATCCAAACTAGGCCTTTTCAAATGTTCTTTCATGAAATTTTCTTCAAGCATTCTCATTTCCAAGCCAATTCAATGATACCTTGTGGTTTCATTAACCAAATGATCCTACTTTGAGAAACTTTCAAGTTGGCAAGATTTTCATTTGAGGTATGCAAAGTGGTGAAATTGACCTATAATAAAAAGTGACCTATAATCAAAGTTTCCCAAAATATCCTTGCCTTGCAAGCTTCATATCTTGAGCTCTACAAATCCAAATGAGGACTTCTAGTACTCTTTGGAAAGCTAAGATTATGAGGAACAACATTCATGTTTGGGTAAAGATGAGGAGAGACATCCTTCTAGGTCAAAAATGGCATGGAAGTTGGTTGACTTTCAAGTACCAAAATCACATTCATCTGATGACCTGTAACTTGTCTGCTTCATAACTTGAGTTCTAGAAATCAGATGAATGACTTCTAGTTCTCAAAATAAAGCTAGAAACAAGCCCTGCAAGATTTATGTTAGTGTCAAGATGAGATGAAACTTGTATCTTGAGTTATGTGGTCTTGAAGTTAGGCACTAAACCAAGGGATTTTACACTGTCAAGCTTAGAAACCCTAGCTTAGTAACTTCTCACACTATTGAATATTGATGAATTGATCTTTAAATTATTTATGACATGTCTCAACACAACATTCCATGATCATAGTTGCTTGGAATTGAGTCTTAATCTCCTCCAATTCCACAGTTGACTGAGGGTTGACCAGGTGAAAACCCTAATTGCACCACCTTTGGTTGTGGCCTCTTGTACTTGGAATAATGACTTGTAAAAGCTCCATAATGATACTTAAGAAATCTCATGAGCTCTCACAATGTTTCTATCCATACCCATGGACTTACAATCATCTGGTGATCTTTTCATGGCCTCAAAGACAGGAGATACAACCACATATATTCCTTTGTTCTTTGACCTTTCTGATGGTGATTTAGCTCTTGATTGCTTGAATACAACCTCTTGATTAAGCTTAGACCTCAATAACTTCTTCTTGACGATCACATCTCTTGCTCCCCTACACCAATGACAATGCAATGCATATGCTAATGTTATAATGAATGCAATAAAACAAAAGCCAGTTAAAGAAAAAGGTTGGGCAAATTTTGGGGTACAACACCCATATCCTTCACATTCATGACACTGAACTCCTTTTCCTTGACTAGATTTATCTTCATATTTATCCCTTCTCCTGATGTCAGAGGAAATGTTCTTGGCATAAGGTTTAGACTTATGGTCTATTCTTAAGATCAATTTATTGAATTGTCTTCCAAGCAAGGCTATTGCTTCTGACAAATTCTCCTCACTTTCTCCATTGTCTTCATCAGAGACTTCTTTAGCCTTTGACATAAGAGCTATACTTTTCTTCTTTTCATCCTGATCACACATTCCCATCTCAAAGGTTTGTAGAGAGCCAATCAGTTCATCAACCTTCATGTTGCTGATGTCTTGAAGGATATAACAATATCATGGTCATGGAGACAAATATCAACATATGAATCATGGATGTACAACAACAAATATATAAATCATGAACATGGTGAAAGCATGTAAAAGTCATAACAAAGGTTCAAATCAACATATGAATCATGGATATAACAACATCAAACATATAGGTCATGGATATAACAATATCAAACAAAGGTTTAAATCAACATGTGAATCATGGATATAACAATATCAAACAAAATTACAAATAAACATGAGAATTATGGATATAACTGTAACACCCCAAATTTAATCGAAATATTTTCATTAATTTATTTAATTGAGAATATTCGTATTTTGGGTGTTTTTGGTGGTTTTCGGTATTTTGTGGAATATTGAGAATTAATGCAATTATTGGGTTATTTATTTAATTGATAGTATATAATATTAATTTATTAATATTATTATGAATTAAAATAAATAATAGTGAAAAAAGGGTAATTGGGACAATTGAGAGGATTAAGTGAGGGCATTATGGGAAAAGCCCAATTATTTGGCCCAAGTCTAGGTTTAACAAAAAGGGAGTTCTGAAGGGTTTTAGGATTCATTTGTGTTAACCGTGAAGAATTGAGGCCAAGAGAACTCTGAAGAGGAAATTGGAGGCAGAAGCTTGAAAGATTCCCTGACAGATTCGTGAAGGCTTTGAATCAACATTTAAGGTATGGGGAGTATAACTTTTCATAATTTTCTATGTGTAGATTTCAATGTGATTATGGTTGATTTAAGGGTTTTATGGGAATTATGGGAAAAAGGGGATTTTGGCCTTTGTGGCCTAAGTCTAGTCTCGAGATTTTGTCCGTGGGGATTTATTTGGGTTGAGGAAGATTAGAAGGATATCAGAAAAAGGGATTTGACCTTCGTGGCCTAAATCCAGTTGTGGGAACTCTGAGGTTGTGGGGTAGTGGTGAGTATTCCTGATAGTAGAGCATAAGATGGAAAAGGTAAACCTTAGGCCTTCGTGGCCAAAACCATGATTTGAACCTTTCCGACCCTGTAGGAATAGGAATATTTGAAAGTGAGTAACTCAGATGCCTTAGGGTGTAATTGAAGGAAAAATTGTAATTTAGGGCAAAATATGTTCGGGGATTGGCCTAATGAACCGTAGGTTTTGTGCCTTTATTGCTTTAGGACCTTAGGGATGATTTAGGGATGCTTTGGGGGCATTGGGTAAGTGAATCGCAGAGCCTTTTGGGTAGAAATCAGTTCTGGTGCGTAGCAGAATTTGCTGTCATCGCGTAGTTCGCCTAGCAAAGAAAGCTTCACCTAGCGAACAATGTTGTTCCCAGACTCACCTAGCGAAGAACCCTTCGCCTAGTGAAGAAACTAGCCCTAGACTCGCCTAGCGAACGTAGCAGAGTTTCGCGAATGTTGATTGTGTGCAGCGATGCCTTGATGTTTGATTTGGTGATTTCTGTGATGGATTGACATGAGTATGACTGTGAGTTTTACGTGATGTATACATGATGACATGAGGATTTATATGACTTAATATGATGATATTACCATGATTTTGATGAATTATATGATAACATGAGATATGATGATTTATGTGATGATGATGAATATGATGAATGATGATGCACCATATGCTGTTATTATGAGGATTATTATTGACGTGTGCATCATGCATTCATGTGCATCCGGACTTCGGTTTAGGTCCTTGATTACTTTGGCTTCAATCCTATTTTGTGGATGTGAAGTGTTTTGATGTGCTCCAATTCTCTAGCAGAATCGATCCTATTGATGGGGGTCTATGGAGGGTTAATGACCCAGTGTCCATCGCGCTATGATGATTGGTACCACATGCATTGAGTCTATGTTTCATTTGCATTTATGAGCCTTTTGTATAAATTATGATGTTGTGGCCTTCGAGGCCAAATGAAGGGTATAAATGTGTTGAATATGAATATGACACCGTGATATGTTGATTTTTATACATTGCTTATTATGAACTGTTTTACTCACCCTGCCTGTTTGAATGTTACCTCCACGTGGATAGTGTGCAGATGACCAAGTTTATCCATAGACGCCTCGAGGAGTATTTTTGAAGTTTTTGAGTTTTTAGCCTTTTGGTTAGCTTAGAGGGTCTTGCTCTGATATGTAACATCGGGTTGGGTCCTTTTGAGTTAAACTATATACTGTTGAGTTATTTTCCTTATTTGTCCCTGATGAGGAAACCTTGACTTTTGCCTTTGAGTTCCGCTGCTTTGTGTGACTTGATTATTTTGAGAAAACCCGTTGTTTACGGAGCTTTGACCGATTTTGTTGATTTGGGAAATGTACGCTCTTTTAGTGGCTTTTTATAAAATTTAATAATTTTACTCTGATATCTGTGTTATTTTTCCATGATAATTGTGGGGTATAAAATGGTGTTACATTAGTGGTATCAGAGCAGATCGGTCCGTCCGGCCAAGTTTTTATGTTGTTTTCTTCTAACCCTGTTGGTGGTTGCAGATGGCTGAAAGAAATGATCGTGCTATTGCTGATGCGCTAGAATCACTTGCCCAAGTGATGGCTCATAATGGTGGACCTCTAGATGAGTTCCGTTCTTTGGGGAAGTTTTAGAGGAACAATACGCCGACTTTTGTGGGCACTCGTGATCCTGAAGGTGCGCAGAAGTGGATGAAAGTGATTGGGAAGATTTTATGAGTTATGGCATGCACTGATGCTCAACAGGTACAGTTTGGTACACATATGCTAGCAGAAGAAGCTGAGGACTGGTGGGATATCACTCGTCAAAGATTGGAAGATGCTGGAATTGCAACAACTTAGGCTGTGTTCAAGGAAGAATTTTTGAGGAAGTATTTTCCTGAAGATGTTCGGGGAAAGAAAGAGGTGGAATTCCTTGAGCTGAAACAATGGAATATGAATGTGGCTGAGTATGCGGAAAAGTTTGAGTCCTTGGTAAAGTTTTGTTCGCATTACAACTGTGCCAACGCAGAGATGTCGAAGTGTCTCAAGTTTGAGAATGGCTTGAGACCAGAGAATAAGCAGGGAATTCGGTACCAACAGATTCGTCGGTTTACGGAACTGGTGAACAAGAGCAAGATTTATGATGAGGATAGCCGAGCTCGATCTACTCACTACAAGCAGCTGAGTGAGAAGAAAGAGAAATGGCAGTATAGAGGGAAGTCGTATGTGACTTATGGTGATAAAGGGAAGCAAAAGGCTTTAGATGGGAAAAAGTCAAGTGGGGGAGCGGCTACTGCTTCAGGTAAGTGTTATAAGTGCGGCGAGCAAGGCCACCGTGCTGAGAATTGTAAAGCATTGAGGTGTCACTGTTGTGGCAAGAGGGGTCATAGAGCTGCTGATTGTAAAGACGAAGCTCCGACTTGCTTTGACTGTGGAAAGAAGGTTCATATCAGTACCTAGTGCCAGCAGCCGAAGAAGACTGCTACTGCTGCTCATACAAGTGGCAGAGTATTTGTTTTGAACGGTGCGGAAGAGTCCAAGACAGATAACTTGATCAGAGGTACTTGTTTTATTAATGATGTTGAATTGATTGCTATAGTTGATACTGGTGCTACTCATTCGTTTATTTTGCTTGAATGTGCTAAGAAGTTGAATTTGAAATTGTCTACTATGATTGGGAGTATGGTCATTGATACCCCGGCTAATGGTTCTATGACTACTGCGTTAGTCTGTTTGAGCTGCCCTTTGACCATTTATGATACAGATTTTATGATGGACTTGGTCTGTCTACCCATGCATCAAATCGATGTTATTCTTGGTATGAACTGGTTGGAGTACAACTATGTTCATATTGATTGCTACATCAAGACTGTGAGCTTTCCTGAGTTTGGTGATGGTGGAGAGCTGATGTTTGTATCTGCGAAGCAAGTAGAAGAACTCTTGGAAGATGAGGCTCAGATGTTTGCATTGTTTGCATTGCTTCAAGTGGATGATGAAGTGGTGGGCATGGGACTATCAGTTGTTCGGGAATTTCCAGAGGTATTTCCAGACGACATGAGTGACTTACCTCCTGAGTGTGAGGTAGAGTTTATTATTGATGTGATATCGGGCACTAGTCCTGTGTCGATGGCTCCTTATCGGATGTCTGCATCTGAGTTAGGAGAATTGAAGAAACAGTTTTAAGATTGTCTTGAGAAGAAGTTTATTCGACCGAGTGTTTCTCCGTGGGGTGCTCCGGTGTTGTTGGTGAAGAAGAAAGATAGTAGTATGAGATTGTGTGTGGATTATCGGCAGTTGATTAAGGTGACGATTAAGAATAAGTATCCACTTCCGAGGATTGATGATTTGATGGATCAATTGGTGGGTGCTTGTGTGTTTAGCAAGATTGATTTGAGGTCTGGTTATCATCAGATTTGTGTTAAGCCTGACGATATTCCGAAGACAGCTTTCAGGACGAGGTATGGATACTGAGTATATTGTGATGTCGTTTGGTGTGTTTAATGCACCTGGTGTATTCATGGAGTATATGAATAGGATTTTTCTTCCTCATTTGGATCAGTTTGTGGTAGTGTTCATTGACGATATCTTGATATATTCTAAGTCTGAAGAAGAGCATGCGCAACATCTAAGAGTTGTATTGCAGGTTTTGAGGGACAAGAAGCTTTATGCCAAGTTGTCCAAGTGTAAGTTTATGTTGAATGAAGTGAGTTTCCATGGCCATGTGATTTCTAGTGGTGAAATTGTGGTGGATCCGTCGAAAGTTGATAATGTGTTGCAGTGGGAGACTCCAAGGTTTGCTACTGAGATTCAAAGTTTCCTTGGGTTAGCTGGTTATTATCGCAGGTTTATAAAAGGCCTTTCTAAGTTGGCATTGCCTTTGACTTAGTTGACTCGAAAGGGTCAAGCTTATGTCTGGGATGTTGCTTGTGAGAAGAGTTTTGTAGAACTCAAGAAGAAGTTGACGAATGCTCCAGTGTTGATTTTGCCAAATCCGAGTGAATCTTTTGTTGTGTATTATGATGCGTCGAAGATGGGTCTTGGAGGCATACTGATGCAGAATGGTCAGGTGGTTGCTTATGCTTCCAGATAGTTGAAGATTCATGAAAGGAATTATCCTACGCATGACTTAGAGTTGGCCGCTGTGGTGTTTGTGTTGAAGATTTGGAGACATTATCTTTTTGGGTCCAGATTCGAAGTGTTCAGTGATCACAAGAGTCCGAAGTATTTGTTTGATCAGAAGGATTTGAATATGAGGCAGAGAAGATGGCTTGAACTTCTGAAGGACTATGATTTTGAATTGAATTACCATCCTGGTAAGGCTAATGTTGTAGCTGATGCGTTGAGTAGGAAGTCCTTGCATATGTCGATGCTTATGGTTCGAGAGTTAGAACTGATTGAGCAATTCAGAGATTTGAGTTTAGTTTGTGAAGGGACTACTAACAGTGTAAAGTTGGGTATGCTGAAGTTGACTAGTGGTATTCTCCAAGAGATCAGAGAAGGTCAGAAATCTGACTTGAGTTTGGTGGATCGTCTCACGTTAATCAATCAAGGTAATGGAGGTGATTTTCGGATCGATGAGAATGGTGTGATGAGGTTCCGAGATAGAGTGTGTGTTCCCGATGTGCCAGAAATCAAGAAGAGCATTCTTGAATAAGGTCGCAGAAGCGGGTTGAGTATTCATCCTGGTGCCACAAAGATGTATCAAGACTTGAAGAAGTTGTTTTGGCGGCCGAGTATGAAGAAGGAAATTGCAGAATTTGTCTATGCCTGATTAACTTGTCAGAAGTTGAAGATTGAACATCAGAGACCGTCGGGTATGATGCAACCGTTGAGTATTCCGGAATGGAAATGGGATAGCATTTTATGGATTTTGTGACAAGTTTGTCGAGGACTTTGAAGGGATATGATTCGATTTGGGTGATTGTTGATAGATTGACCAAATCAGCTCATTTTATATCGATGAGGATCAATTATTCGTTGCAGAAGCTTGTCGAGTTGTATATTGATCAGATTGTGAAGTTGCATGGTGTTCCGTTGAGTATTCTGTCTGATAGAGATCCAAGATTTACATTAAGGTTTTGGGAGAGTTTGCAGACAGCTTTGGACACTAAGTTGAGGTTGAGTTCTGCCTATCATCCGCAAACGGATGGACAGACAGAGGGAACTATCCAGTCTTTAGAGGATTTGCTGAGAGCTTGTGTGTTGGATCAAGGTGGATCGTGGGATAGTCATTTGATGTTGATTGAGTTTACCTACAATAACAGTTACCATTCTAGTATCAGAATGGCACCGTATGAGGCTTTGTATGGTCGGAGGTGTAGGACTCCATTGTGTTGGTATGAGTCAGGCGAGAGTGTTGTACTCGGACCTGAGATTATGCAAGAGACGACTGAAAAGATCAAGAGGATCCAAGAAAAGATGAAAGCGTCACAGAGTCGTCAGAAGAGTTACCATGATAAGAGGAGGAAAGCACTTGAGTTCCAAGAGGGAGATCACGTGTTTTTGAGAGTTACGCCAGTAATTGGTATTGGCCGAGCTTTGAAGTCTCGAAAGCTCACATCGCGCTTTGTTGGTCTGTATCAGATTTTACAGAGGGTGGGGAAAGTAGCATATCAGATTGCTTTACCGCTGTCGCTTGCGGATTTGCATGGTGTGTTTCATGTATCTCAGTTGAGGAAGTACGTTCCAGATCCGTCGCATGTGATTTAGTTGAGGAAGTGCGAGGGGATTTGACTATTGAGGCATTGCCTGTTCAGATTGATAAGCGAAAAGTGACGCAGTTGTGAGGTAAAGAGATTGCCTTAGTGAAGGTATTGTGGGGAGGACCAGCTAGAGAAAGTTGGACTTGGGAGCGTGATGATCAGATGAAGGAGTCATATCCGAATCTATTTTCATGAGGTAATTTTCGAGGACGAAAATTATTTTAAGTGGGGGAGAGTTGGAACACCCCAAATTTAATCGGAATATTTTAATTAATTTATTTAATTGAGAATATTCGTATTTTGGGTGTTTTCGGTGTTTTGTGGAATATTGAGAATTAATGCAATTTTTGGGTTATTTATTTAATTGATAGTATATAATATTAATTTATTAATATTATTATGAATTAAAATAAATAAACGTGAAAGAAGGGTAATTGGGACAATTGAGAGGAGTAAGTGAGGGCATTATGGGAAAATCCCAATTATTTGGCCCAAGTCTATGTTTAACAAAAAGGTAGTTCTGAAGGGTTTTAGGATTCATTTGTGTTAATCGTGAAGAATTGAGGCCAAGAGAACTCTGAAGAGGAAATTGGAGGCAGAAGCTTGAAAGATTCCCTAACATATTTGTGAAGGCTTTGAATCAACGTTTACGGTATGGGGAGTATAGCTTTTCATAATTTTCTATGTGTAGATTTCAATGTAATTATGGTTGATTAAAGGGTTTTATGGGGAATTATGGGGAAAAGCGGATTTTGGCCTTCGTGGCCTAAATCTAGTATCGAGATTTTGACCGTGGGGATTTATTTGGCTTGAGGAAGATTAGAAGGATATGAGAAAAAGGGATTTGGCCTTCGTGTCCTAAATCTAGTTGTGGGACCTCTGAGGTTGTGGGGTAGTGGTGAGTATTCCTGACAGTAGAGCATAAGATGGGAAAGGGAAACCTTAGGCCTTCGTGGCCAAAACCATGATTTGAACCTTTCCGACCCTGTAGGAATAGGAATATTTGAATGTGAGTAACTCAGATGCCTTAGGGTGTAATTGAACAAAAAATTGCAATTTAGGGCTGAATATGTTCAGGGATTGGCCTAATGAACCGTAGGTTTTATGCCTTTATCGTCGTAGGACCTTATGTATGATTTATGGTTGCTTTGGGGGAATTGGGTAAGTGAATCGCAGAGCATTTTTGGTAGAAATCAGTTCTGGTGCGTAGCAGAATTTGCTGTCATCGCACAGTTCTCCTAGCGAACAATGTTGTTCCCAGACTCGCCTAGCGAAGAACCCTTCGCCTAGCAAAGAAACTCGCCCCAGACTCGCCTAGCGAATATGCCAGCGAACATAGCAGAGTTTCGCAAATGTTGATCATGTGCAGCAATGCCTTGATGTTTGATTTGATGATTTCTGTGATGGATTGACATGAGTATGACTGTGAGTTTTACGTGATGTATACATGATGACATGATGATATATATGACTTAATATGATGATATTACCATGATTTTGATGAATTATGTGATAACATGAGATATGATGATTTATGTGACGATGATGAATATGATGAATGATGATGCACCACATGTTGTTATTATGAGGATTATTATTGACGTGTGCATCATGCATTCATGTGCATCCGGACTTCGGTTCAGGACCTCGATTACTTTGGCTTCAATCCCATTGTATGGATGTGAAGTGTTTTGATGTGCTCCAATTCTCTAGCAGAATCGATCCTATTGATGGGGATCTATGGAAGGTTGATGGCCCAGTGTCCATCGCGCTGTGCTGATTGGTACCACATACATTGAGTCTATGTTGCATTTGCATTTATGAGCCTTTTTGTATAAATTATGATGTTGTGGCCTTCGAGGCCAAATGAAGGATATAAATGTGTTGAATATGACGCCGTGATATGTTAATTTTTATACATTGGTTATTATGAATTGTTTTACTCACCCTGCCTGTTTGAATGTTACCTCCACGTGGGTAACGTGCAGATGACCAAGTTTAGCCGTGGACGCCGTCGAGGAGTATTTTTGAAGTATTTGAAATTTTAGCCTTTTGGTTAGCTTAGAGGGTCTTACTCTGATATGTAACATTGGGTTGGGTCCTTTTGAGTTAAACTATATACTGTTGAGTTATTTTTCTTATTTTTCCCTGATGAGGAAACCTTGATTTTTGCCTTTGAGTTCCGTTGCTTTGTGCGAATTGATTATTTTGAGAAAACCCGTTGTTTACGGAGCTTTGACCGATTTTGTTGATTTGGGAAATGTACGCCCGTTTAATGTCTTTTTATGAAATTTAATAATTTTACTCTGATATCTGTGTTATTTTGCCATGATAATTGTGGGGTAGAAAAGGGTGTTACAATAACAATGTCAAACATGCAAGAATAAAGTCAAAAGGTATACCTATCATCATATGGACAAAGAATATGGATGAAAAGTTCAAGTATGAAAAATTATAGTAAGCATGAACTAAGTTCAAGATTGTTACATGGTTTAGGGTTGATACTAACACCACTTAACAATGAAAGCAAGTTAAGATTTCAAACAATCATGGACAAGTTTAAGATACCACTTAATAATGAAAACAATCTAGACATGGTTCAAGACATAAGGGTAACAACCAAAGGTTCATGTCAAGGGTTCATTGTGATTACAACAAGTCTAAACATTTCAAAAGGTTTGAATATAATGACAATAAAGTCTAACAAGACATGATATCAAGGGTTTAAACAATATGGACATGTTATCAAAGATATAACAACCATGTATCAAATGTTCATCAAAGGTTCAATGTGGTATGAAAAAGCAAGCAAGTATATTTACATCACACATCAAAGGCAATGCAAATTTTCATGGTTAAACATTAAAAGTTCAAGGCATGTACACATAAAATTCAAGTATTAAATTGTGCCAAACTTGGGCAAGAACCAATTGAAAAATATTAACAACATCTAACAAGGTTCAAACAAGGTGTACATATTCACAACAATCATCAAGATCAAGTGGAACTAAGAAATAAGCAAAAGAAATTCAATTAAATGCCTAAACACATATTAAAAGTCACCCACTTTGGCTAAATAAAAATGATTTGAAATAATATATTTTTTGGAATTTTTCACATATTCATAAAATAGGCATAGCAAAAAATCAGTGTGCAAAAAATCAGCTCAATATAATAAATAAATAGTTTGAGAGATATGATTGAAACAAAATTGAAAAAAGCATAAAATGCACAAGTGATAAAACAGAAAGGTAATGGTCTACATGAGACTTTAACCCACGCACCCTTGGCAGTAGGCTTAAAAATTAGCCACTGGGCCATTTGCCTGGCCTTGAAAGAACACACATGCAACATAATGTGTGAAAACAAGTTGAAAAATATACAAAATTAAAACAACATTAAGGTATGGGGCGAGTAGGATTTGAACCCCGGACCTTATGCGCGCAATGCCTAAGTCATTAGTAACATGGAAATGATAAAACAAATATTAAAACATGTTTAAAAACTGAACTATGGTGCCATGGCCATCATCTTCAACCTCCACCATTTTCAAATTTCTGGAAAATCAATCTCCCTCGTTTCTCAATATTTTCACATGGTGTAAAAATGAAAAATGCTTGGAATTTCATAAGGAACAAGATGGTAATAACCAATTGCACTAGTTTTCAAAATAGCTCAAGCAATTAGAAACAAACCAGAATGAACCCTAGAATATAAATTCAAAATGAAATCATGTACAACAATGATACAAACCAATTATCATAGGGTAAATGACCTATATATTATATGTTTGTATTCAAAATGCATGTGAATGATATTAGAATCACATAGTTGTAGAGGTTATGGACTTACCTATTAGAATAGGTCCAATTCCTCTTCAATCTCACTTCTAGAAGGTGATTGATGATATAAAAAGCTTCTATGAACCTCCAAGATGCTTTTAGGATGCTTAGTTTACACTGAAACAACTTCTACTTCCTTACACAATCCCTCTTGCAAATATGAAAAATGGGAGTTTGATATTGATGGAAATGAAGTTACAGTTGTAAAATGATGTTATGGACAGTTTATGGGATGTTTATGGAGGGTTTTTGAAGACTTTATTGGATTGAAAATGGATTATGTGGATATTTGGTATGCTTTATGCAAAAAGTCAACAAAATGAGTGTTGAGAGTTGAATTTCTGATCTTGAGGGTTTTTGATGAAGATGATGGTTGGAACACCGTTTTTAGGTATTTTATGGTATGTGTGGATGGTTGGTTTGAGATTTTTGTGGCTGTGGAATGTTTTGGCAAGTTATGTGAAAATGGAGGTTTGAAAATGGTGGAAATGGTATGATTCTGGTGCAGAGGTGTTTTCTATGCTTTGAGGTATCTTTTTTATGTGTTTTGGACTAAGGAAGTATACCTATTGATAAGGAAAGGTTGAGAGATTGAGGATTATGCAAAACCAAGTTTTGTGCAAAATGGTTTGGTTGGATTCAAAATGGTAGTTTCTTTGATCTTTGTGGTTCCAAGGCATAATACCATGCCTTTCTAGAGTTGTTGAAAAGTTTAGAGGTGTTTCTTTTGTGCCAAGAAGGGTTTATGTGCAGAAAGTATGCGCTCAAGACAAGTTGACTTGATTAAAGCCACTTTATGCAATGTGACTTTCTTGCAAAACAATCCAAATATGGCATTACAACTTGGTTACTGGCTCAAATATTTGGGTAATGCATCACAAACTAGTGTAAACTTATGATTAAAGGAAGATTTGAAAGTAACATGACCTGAAAGGCAAGATTATGACGGTTTGGCTACAAGAGTTTGACATGATCATGAACAAAAATTTAACTTTTCAAGGCCAACTTCCCTCTTTGAAACTTCTAGCTCAAATATGATAAAAATGTGTTCTTGGACTTTTTGGAAAGCTTAAAACATCCTCTACAACTTTTATGTTGACAATTTTTCTTGAATCAAAATGGATCATGGTGAAAAATGACCAACAAGTGAGCTACATGACAAGGCAGATTTTGTTGAAAAACTTTATAAGTGTTCTTGTTCAAAAAGTGATGAACCCTTCACTTCATGGCTTCATATATCTTAATCTATGCATATTTTAAAACTCATCCCATAGGACAAAGTTATAGTGTGTAGAAAAGTCTTAAATTTGGTCTTTGGAGCAAGAAAAATGGTTGCTTGATGAGGAAGTTACGAGCTTGGCAAGTTGAGTAAAAATCATAGAATTTCATAACTTAGAAAAAATCATGAATCCCTAATTTTCACAAATCTTGATTCTTTGATGTTTTCCTTGATTTTATTGATTGACCATGATCCAAATCACATGTTGTCATGATCTTTGACTTGAGAAGTCCATCTTTGACCAAAAAGTCAAAAGTCAAACTTGACATTGATTAGTGGTTGAGTTTTGTATCAGATGAAATCCAAATTTCATACTTCAATGAAATCAAACTCTTGAGCTATTTGAAAACTATGGATGGACTCTAAAGGTGTCTTTGACTGTCTTGAATCATGCCCCAAAGCTTGAGATCATGTCTTAGTCAATAGTCAATAGTCAAAGGTGCAATTTACTTTGGCTCAGAAACCCTAATTTGTGGACCAAATGAATTTGAAACTTGATAAACTTGTAATGAAGCCACAATACACTTGATTGTTGATGTAGGGAAACTGATCATGAGAACTTGATGTATTGATGATCAATCTAAGACTTTGACTGACCAACCAATAATCTCCTTGATGCAAACCCTAATTCACAAACAAAGCAAACCAAGACAATATTGTGATGATTTTGAGGGTTAGCTATGCATGAATGACACACCTATAATGTGTTGGATGCTATGCAAATGATGATGGAATCTAGGGGTAAAATTTGGGGTATGACAACTGTCTCTATTTAAATAACTTTACCGGATGACACGCGTGATGATAATCCTCATGAAACTATCTTGAAAGGTATTAAAATATAGAAAACCGGGAATTTTTGCCCCTAGATGCAACGTCATGCTATGCTATGGACAAATGAACTCTCCCTATACATGTTGGGGACAATATTGTGAAACGCAATGAACTCTAGTATGGTGATTTATGATGAATGATAGATGTGATATGTGGACAATGATAAAAGCAAAGGATAATGTCAACGAAAATGGGTAACAACTCACTGGGGACGACATATACTTGGGAAACAGGAAAAAACTGGGGGATATCCAAAGTGGTTGGTCAACAGGTTCAGACCTGACCGGGTGACACTCTAGAATACAATTGACAAGAAAGAGATATTATAACAAGATATCTAACCAAACCAGAAAGATCTTATAACAAGATACTAGACCAAACAAGAAAAATCTTCTAACAAGAGGTCAAACCAAACCAGAAAATGATCTTCTAACAAGAGACCAAACCAAACATTGGAGTTTTCTGACCAGAAAACATCCAAGCTACTAGAAATTCCTTAACATGAAGAAGTCAAACATGTTCTTCTAAAAACATCAGGAAAAACGGGATCATTAAACTCTTCCGTATATGACAAAATAATTAAACTTAGACCGCAAGTAAAGGTGACAACCAGCTTCTAACGGATCGGGGTTAGTAACTACTGAACTTCAAAGGAGATATTGGTGATAACCAAACTTCAAATACTAAAAACAGTTGGATAAGAGGGTCAATAACAATTGGACTTTGAATACCAATAATAATTGGATAACCATGGGATGTCAGTAGCAAACGACATTCAAAGGTCATAGACATCAGATACCAATAACAATTGGATTTTCAACGAGCACGCCACTAACAATTAGACTTCAAGAAGGGACTAGTGACAACCATATTACTAATACCAATAATAATTGGATTTTCAAAAAAGAACATCAGTGACTACTGGACTTCGATAGGGGATTCGTGACAACCAAAGATTACCAACACCATTAATAATTGGATTCTCAAACAAGAGCGTCAGTGACAACTGAACTTCAAGAGGGGACTGGTGACAACCAGATTACCAACACCAATAACAATTGGATTTTCAAACAAGAATGTCTGTGACAACTGAAATTCAAGAAGGGACTAGTGGCAACCAGATTACCAACACCAATAACAATTGGATTTTCAAAGAAGAACGTCAGTGACAACTGGACTTCAAGAAGGAACTGGTGATAACCAGATTACTAATACCAATAACAATTGGATTTTCAACGAGCATGCTAGTAACAACTAGACTTCAAAAAGGGATTGGTGACGACCAGATTACCAATACCAATAACAATTAGATTTTCAAACAAGAACACTAGTGACAAATGGACTTTGATAGAGGATTGGTGACAACCAAAGATTACCAACATCAATAGCAATTGGATTTTCAAACAAGAACATCAGTGAAACCTGAACTTTAAGAGGGGACTGGTGACAACAAGATTATCAACACCAACAAAAAATGGATTTTCAAATAAGAACGCCAGTGACAACTGGACTTGGGGTCAAAGGGCTACAACCAACAACAAAGACCTGGGTTTATGCCAAATGCACATGATTAGGTATGATGCGAATAATCGTGATATGCAAATGTCGACTTTGTGGAGAGACAAGGAGTTTGCAGAGACTCTCATGGGGAACATATCCTCAACACTAATAAATATGTATCACATGATGGACACTGAGGGGATTTTATTCAATCTTAATAGTCACACACAATCAAAGGATCAATCTGTTAGAACACATATTGGTTCTTAATATATCTCAATGTTTTGATGATAACATTAATGAAATTTTGTATAGAGAAAATATATACTCTAACTTTGTTCAAGTGTTTTTATTTCAGATATCAAATAAATATTCATCTGAAGACAAAAAGAATTCCTCTAAACATTATATAACGCAAAGCTCTGACCGTAGAAAGCGCAGCACAAAAGACTCTGAGCAAAGCTACAGAAGACTCTGAAGCGCTACCTACAGAAGTATCTGAGCGCAGAGTATAAAGATTCAGTATATTCAGAAGACTCTGTGAGAACTCAACGCTACAACCTACAGAGGCTATGAGAATCAAGTCAACTCTGATCATTCATTCACGCTAAGCACTTTGCTGCATAACTCTGGATAGAGTGACTCTGATAAAGAAGAACATGGAACATCATCATAGGATCTGATGCAAGATCATTTTCCATATCTGTTCATTTGAAAAGATATTGTTCAAGAAAGATTCGTCGCTAAACCCAATGTCTACCAACGGAACTATTCCTCATTCGTGTTTGGCACAGGAATTTAGACAAAAAGGATATGTCTGAACATTCCTCTTCTGTTAAGGAAAGTCAAAGAAGACAAAAGGCAACAACTGCACGTTCTTTGAGAAATGGATGTGACGTCTATTTAAGCAAGTCTTCAACATCATTTCAAGATTGACGGAATACAAAACAATCAAAGAATATATTCAAACAACTTTCTTCAACAAACATACTTGTTTTATTTGTTCTTCATTTTGTGTAAAAATCACAGTTGTGATAATATCTTTTTAGAAGCACTTAAACACATTGTATTTCATCCTTGTAAAAGTTCCTTGAGAGACCAACTTGAGGTCAGGATTCTTGAGAAGACTAAGACAGTTTGTCTTAGTGATATCACTGTAATCAGGTTTTGATTTAGTGGATTAAGTCCTTGTTTGAGAAAGGCAAAATCACCTTGGCCAGGTGGACTGGAGTACTTTGAGTTCAAACGAACCAGGATAAAATAACTTGTTATTTTCTATTATCATAGTTGTTTTTGAAACCCTTATTCAACCCCCCCTTTCTAAGTGTTTTTCCTACCTTGAGTTGGTATCAGAGCTCCGGCTCTGAAGTGCTATCACTTAACAGTAACAGAGAAAGATCCATTTGGGAAAACTCTTGATTTATTATCCTTGATATATTATGGCTGAACAGTCACACAAAAAATATGATGATAAAGATAGAATCAGCACCAAGCCTCCCATGTTTGATGGAGAGAAATTTGATTATTGGAAGGATAGAATAGAAAGTTTCTTTCTAGGCTATGATGCTGATCTATGGGATTTGGTCATTGATGGATACATTCACCCCACTGATGGTGAGGGAAAAAAGATTGTCAAAAAGTCAATGACTGACCAACAGAAGAGAGATTTCAGAAATCATCACAAAGCTAGAACTATTCTGTTAAATGCTATATCTCATACTGAGTATGAGAAAATCACAAATAGAGAAACAGCGTTTGACATGTTTGAGTCATTAAAGATGACACATGAAGGAAACTCTCAGGTGAAGGAGACAAAAGCTCTTGCGCTTATTCAGAAGTATGAAGCCTTCAAGATGGAGGAAGAAGAATCAGTGGAAACCATGTTTTCAAGATTCCAGATTCTGACAGCCGGTTTGAAGGTCCTTGACAAAGGATACTCCACTTCTAATTATGTGAAGAAGATCATCAGAAGTCTACCAAAGAAGTGAAGACACATGGTCACAGGTTGAAGTTATCAAAGGATCTTAACATGATCACTCTGGAGGAACTCATCAGTTCCTTAAGAAGTCATGAGATAGAGCTGGAAGAAGATGAGCCTCAGAAGAAAGGTAAGTCTATTGCTTTGAAATCAAATAAAAAATCTGACAATAAAGCTTTTCAGGTACATGAGGAAAGCTTTGGAGAATCTTCCTCAGATGAAGATGATCTGTCTTTACTTTCCAGAAGGATAAATCAACTCTGGAAGCATAAACAAAAGAAGTTCAGACACTTCAAAAGACCAGAACAACGTGAGGAATCTTCTGGACACAAAATATCTGGCAAGAAAGAAGTTGTGTGCCATGAGTGCAGGGAGCCAGGACACTACAAAAATGAATGTCCCAAACTTCAAAAGGAGAAACCCAGAAAGAAGTTTGAGAACAAGAAGAAAGTCCTGATGGCCACTTGGGATGACTCAGATGCTTCTGAAGCCTCATCAGAGTCAGGGGACGAATATGCAAATATGGCACTAATGGCTGACATGGGGGAGCACAAGGAAACATCTGAATCTGGATCAAATACAAAAAGCTTCATAGATATCTTGCAAACTATAGTAAGATTAGATCAAATACAAAAAGCTTCATAGCTATCTTGCATCTGAGACTGATCAGATGAAATCATAAATTGATGAGCTAAAAGCAAATAAATTTCAAATAAAAACTGATTTAGAAAAAGCTCAACAAAAGTCTGATTCAGATACTATGTCTTGCTCCAAAAATATTTTAGAAGAGTACGACTATAGTTTTCAGAGGTTGTTGTCCAGAGGCCTAGACAGAAGGAAAATGGCTTCCATGATCTATGGTGTTAGCGAGAATAACAGAAAAGGAGTTGGATATGAATCACCCTCTGGGAAGGATTTAAATCCAAAACCTGTTGATAAGCTGATCATCAATTATACTCCTCTGTACACTCATTTTAAATATGGTCACCTAAATGACATAAAGCACACACGTACAGATCAGATCACAAAAAGTTTTATTAAACCAAAACCTCTTCATAACACAAAAGTTTTTAAGGGACAGAAGTTCAGGCAGAACTTCAGACCAACTAACCCCAGAGGACCCCAAAAGATATGGGTACCTAAGGATAAAATAATTTTTGTTGCAGATGTCCTTAGCAGCAAATTTAAGACACCAGTCATGGTACCTGGACTCTGGCTGCTCACGACATATGACGGGAAGAAGGTCTATGTTCCAAAGCCTAGAACTTAGATCTGGAGGAGACATGAAATTTGGAGGAAACCAAAAGGGCAAAATCATTGGCTCTGGAACAGTTGGTAATGGTAACCTCCCTTCTATCTCTAATGTTCTGCTTGTTGAAGGATTAACTCATAACTTATTATCCATAAGTCAATTAAGTGACAATGGTTATGGTATAATCTTTAATCAAAAATGTTGTAAAGCTGTTAGTCAGAAAGATGGTTCAATCCTCTTTAATGGGAAAAGGAAGAACAACATTTATAAGATAAATCTTTCAGAATTGAAAAATCAAAATGTTAAATGCCTTATGTCTGTTAATGATGAGCAATGGGTCTGGCAGAGAATATTGGGTCATGTTAGCATGAGACGTATATCTCATATTAACAAGCTCAATCTGGTCAGAGGACTTCCTAAGTTGAATTTCAACTCAGATGCTCTTTGTGAAGCATGTCAGAAAGGAAAATTTTCAAAATCTTCTTTCAAATCTAAAAATGTTGTTTCTACCTCTAGACCATTAGAGCTACTTCATATTGATCTGTTTGGACCAGTGAAAACTGCATCCATCAGAGGCAAGAAGTATGGATTAGTCATAGTTGATGACTACAACAGATGGACATGGGTAAAATTCCTAAAACACAAGGATGAGTCACACTCTGTATTCTTTGACTTCTGCAATCAACATCAAAATGAAAGAAGTTATAATATTGTCAAGGTCAGAAGTGATCATGGTGGTGAATTTGAAAATAAATATTTTGAAAAATATTTTAAAGAAAATGGCATTGCACATGATTTCTCTTGTCCTAGAAATCCTCAACGCAATGGAGTTGTAGAACGAAAGAATAAAACATTGCAAGAAATGGCCAGAACCATGATCAATGAGACTAATATGGCTAAACACTTTTGGGCAGATGCAATAAATACAGCGTGTTATATTAAGATCAGAGTGTCTGTCAGACCTCTTCTGGAAAAGACTCCTTATGAATTGTGGAGGAATAGAAAGCCCAACATTTCTTATTTCCATCCTTTTGGATGTTTTTGTTTTATTCTGAATACTAAGGATAATTTGAACAAGTATGACTCTAAAGCACATAAATGTTTTATGATTGGATATTCTGAACGCTCTAAAGACTACAGAGTATACAATACTGAGACACAAATTGTGGAAGAATCAATTCATGTCAGATTTGATGATAAGCTTGGCAATCAAAAGCCAAAGCAGTCTGAAATTTCTGCAGATAGAGAAGTTCTTCTCACAGACTCTAAAGAACCAGAAGCAAACACAGTTCTAACTAAAGAACAAGAAGCAATGCCAGATGCTACTCCATTGGCTGCTCATCTGCAAAGCTTAACTATTTCTGAAGAACCAACTCCTAAAGGATCCTCAAGAATCAAATCTTCTCATCCAGAGGAAATGATTATTGGAAAGAAGGATGATCCCATCAGAACAAGATCCTTTCTCAAATCATCTGGGATATCATTTTTTGGTTTGGTGTCAATTATTGAATCTACCTCTATGAATGAATCTCTGCAAGACAATGATTGGATACTTGCTATGCAAGAGGAGCTAAATCAATTCACAAGGAATGATGTCTGGGATCTGGTTCCAAGACCAAAAGGATTTAATATTATTGGAATGAAATGGGTTTACAAAAACAAGCTAAATGAGCAAGGAGAAGTCATCAGAAACAAGGCTAGACTGGTTGCTCAAGGCTACAGTCAGCAAGAAGGTATTGATTACACATAGACATTTACTCATGTGGCAAGGTTAGAATCTATACGTTTGCTTATTTCTTTTGCTGCACAGAATAACATCACTCTTTATCAGATGGATGTTAAAAGTGCTTTCTTAAATGGCTTAATAGAAGAAGATGTTTATGTTCATCAACCTCCTGGATTTGAAAATGAAAAATTTCTAGAACATGTTTTTAAATTAAAGAAATCACTCTATGGCCTAAAACAAGCTCCTAGAGCTTGGTATGAGAGGCTGAGTAATTTTCTTCTAGAAAATAATTTTATCAGAGGAAAGGTTGATACTACTCTTTTCTGTAAATCAATTAAGAAAAATATTTTAATATGTCAAATTTATGTAGATGATATTATTTTTGGAACAACAAATATTACACTTGGAAAGGAGTTTGCTGAGTATATGCAGGCAGAATTTGAAATGAGCATGATGGGAGAACTCAGATTCTTTCTGGGAATTCAAGTCAATCAAACTCCAGAAGGCACCTACATACATCAGACAAAGTATGTGAAGGAGCTTCTGAAGAATTTCAACATGACAGAGAGTAATTCAGGTAAGACTCTAATGCATCCAACTAGCACTCTAGGAAAAGAAGACGTAAGTAAAAAGGTAGATCAGAAGCTGTACAGAGGTATGATTGGCTCTCTTCTGTATTTGACTGCTTCTAGGTCTGATATTCTCTTCAGTGTTTGTCTTTGTGCTAGATTCCAATCAGATCCTAGAGAATCTCACTTAACAGATGTTAAGAGAATTCTGAGGTATCTGAAAGGTACTACTAACGTGGGTTTGAGTTACAGAAGATTTGGTGAATTTAAATTAGTTGGCTTCTGTGATGCTGATTATGCTGGAGACAGAGTTGAACGTAAAAGTACTTCTGGAAGCTGTCAGTTTCTGGGAGGTAATTTGATCTCATGGTACAACAAGAAGCAACCCACAATAGCACTTTCAACTACAGAAGCCGAATATATTGCTGCTGCTGGTTGTAGTACTCAAATGCTCTGGATGAAAAGTCAGTTGGAAGACTATCAGATATATGAGAGTAACATTTCTATCTTTTGTGATAATACTTCTGCTATTTGCCTCTCTAAAAATCCTATTTTACATTCTAAGGCAAAGCATATAAAAATTAAACATCATTTCATCAGAGACTATATTCAGAAGGGAATTTTAAGTTTAAATTTTGTTGATACAGACCATCAATGGGCTGATATTTTTACAAAACCCCTTGCTGAAGATAGATTTAAATTTATTCTGAAGAATATTAGTATGAATTTTTGTCCAGAATAAAATTATTATTCAGAAGCAAATTTATTCAGATGAAAAATGATTAATGTCTATACTCTAAAGTGTTGCATCTGTAATTTCTTTTGTTACCTTATTTATTTTGTGAAACTCTGAACTAACAAGCTTCAGAGGATCTAAACGCTAGCAAACGTTTCATTTCCTAAAGAGTTTCAGAGACACTTAAACATCAAACACGTGTCACATGAAATCTGAAAAAGTGGAGTGTACAAAGTGAGGCGCCGTTTGAGGTACTATTTGAATTATTGCAATTCTCGTTTTTCCCCCACTTTTGTCAAATCTCATTAAATGCTTGAAATCATTATTTTTATTCTTTTTAATTAATGTGATTAATTGCTAAGTGTTATTTGCATTTTTGTGCCCAAGTTTTATCTCTATATATTCCACGATCTCACACTTCTCACACTTTCACTCTCTCTCAAACACTATATGCATTTTGGCCTTCTCCATTGCTTTCTCTTCTCTTCTAAACCTAAAAGAAGATCAGTTCATCTCACAAGTTCTGCTATGGCAACTTCATCATCTTCGTCTCAAAAGTTAGCTTCAACACTGGCTGGGGTATCAACATCAGAAATGGGTACTGTTCCATATAAAGAACCAGAGAGAACTCTTCTTACACCTATTGAGAAATTAGAAGTTCTTTGCGAGTTTATGGTGGATTTTGAATGTATTGCGAAGAACGACTTTGATCTTCGTCCAACTGTATCTTTTCAAGGATGGGTTAAGTATTTTGATAGGCTGGTTGGTCCAGTTTTTCCTCATTTGGTTAAGGAATTCTGGATTCACACAAAGGTTTACCCTAAGTTTATCTCGTCGTTTGTTTTGGGAAAATACATCATAATTACTAAGGATATGATTCGTAAACTGATTGGGTATGAAGAAGAAGAAGAAGGTATTGGGAACATCCCTGCAGGACGTGTAGACATGGCTGAAGTGTTCACTGAAGTGTTTACCTCTGGGATTCCTTCAAGCAAGATTAAGGATTTAAATACACACTACAAGATCTAGGCAAAGATTTTTCTGGGCTGCATTCACCACAGAAAAGGTTCAAACTCTCCATTCTACATTAATACAGAGCAGCTATATTTTATGTACTGTTTGGGAAGTAATATCAAGGTGGATTTTCCACATCTGCTGTTTACTCATCTGTGGAACCATGTGAACATGTCCAGAGAAGTTATTAAAACCAAACATCAGAAGAACAGGGATTGGACCCCCATGAGAAGATTGATCTCTGATGTACTCACTGAGAATGGCTTGGTAGCTCATCTGACTGAGGCTGGTCTGACAGAATAATTAGTTCCAATACTTGGGAAGCCTCTAGATGGCAAAAGCCTTCAAAGGATGAAGTTGGTGGAACAACTTTCTTATGATCCAGTTAAGGTAAACTCAGCTGAAATACGCAGAAGAAGAGTCCTAGTGGATGACTTTCCACTGTTTACTGCAGAGGAGCCCAAGGAAGCTCTCCTTCATTATATTGCTTCTTGTCTGTCAGATGGCACTCCTATGCCACTTGATTTGATAAAACGTGCTTCTAAAACCTGCTCCAGAAGTGATTGAGAAGAAGAGACGTAAGAAGAGAAAGCTCTCTAAAGAAGGTCCTTCTGAGAAAACTTATACAAGCACTAAGAGAAAAGCCTCTGAAGAAGACTCTTTTGTCAAGGCTAAACGTTTCAAGAAGTCAGGTAACCCTTCTGCTAGTTTATCTCCAATTCTGGAAACAGTAACAAAAATTCCAACATTTCAACCTCCTCCTCCCTATGACCCTATTCCTACTCCCTCTCCTCAACACACCACTTCTGAACATATTTCATCTGAAAATGTTCATGACTCTGTTCCCTCTCCTCAACCACAACCACAAACATCTCAACACCTCTCACAACCCTCTGAATCACAACCCTCTAAACCTCAACCATATGAACCTCAACCCTCTGAACCACAACCCTCTGAACCTAATCCTTCTGAACCTCACCCATTTGACCCTGAACCTAAAATTCTTGATGTTATTCCTCTTATGATTGTTCACCCTATTTTATATGAATCATATGAATCATCTAATTCATCTGATTCTTCTTCAAGTCTTTAAGATGCCACATCATCCACTCATAACTCTCCTAACCATCCTCAGAAAATTCCCTCTCTTACTCCCATTCCATCTCACCCACAAGCTAAATCTTCATTTTCTGCTGAACCTTCTTTCTCATACACCCTTAGGAAATCGTTCATAGAGGCCTATCTGAAACTAA
The DNA here is from genome assembly GCA_963859935.3 of Lathyrus sativus. NCBI lineage: Eukaryota > Viridiplantae > Streptophyta > Magnoliopsida > Fabales > Fabaceae > Lathyrus > Lathyrus sativus. Next base: position 176,455,458 of record OZ012740.1, read on the forward strand.
AACCTAAATCTAGACCAGATGTTGGAACTACGTTATCCAGTTTTGAAACAGAGATACAGTTATGGTTCGCTAATGTTAGGGAGAAGTGCCTCCACAACATGAATCCTAATGTTTCTGAAGAACTTTGGGATGCATTCAGAAGAAGATTCAATTCAGTGACTCTGAATCTTAAGGAAGCATGCTCTGAAGATGCACAAGAAAGATTTTCTGAGGCCTTGAAACTTACTCTGTTAAGTTTCAGAAGAACCCCCATTTTGTGTTTGGAAAACACACCTGCTGAAGTTGTGTGTTCTTTTCCTGAAAAATCTGATGCACTTCAGTTTGGTGAAGGTCTTCTAGCTGAAGAAGTTACTCCAGAAGCTCTGGTTACTAAAGAAACTCTTGTCTCTGATCAGCCATCTATTATGATTTTAGAAAATGCATCTGATTCTGTGATTATTCAAGAGTTAACAGATGAGAAAGATTCTGAAGAAGTGAAAGTCTCTGAAGATGTGAAAGAAAAGCTTGCTCAGCAAGAGGCTGCCATTAGTGAAATTAAGGCCTGGATGGTAAAGCAAGAACAAACTACAGAAGAAATCAAGGACTGGATGGCTAAGCAAGGCGAATCAACATCTGAGATCAAGACTTGGATGGCAAAGCAAGAAAAGTCAACTTCTGAGATAACTGATCTTTTGAAGATTTTAGCATCTCGTTCACTTAATTGTCTTGTTTGTGCACTTCTGTGATGATTGTTTGTTTTTTTGGCTTTTTTCTGAGCTTATCAATATATATGTGATTGTTCCTTCTGTTCTATATCTTATATTTGTTTTCTTACTCTGAAATTTTTGTCTTAAATGATTTTTTAAAAAAATCACTTTTTGATATGACAAAAAGGGGGAGAAATTTGAAATTTTGATAGTTCACATAAACAGATACTAAATGGCAACTCAGACATTTTAAAATATAACTAATCATATATTCAGTGTTTCAGAGCTATAACTATTAATTTGACAATATTCAATAGAAGTAACTCTGAACAATCTCTGAGAGTCTACAAGCTTGCTCTGACTCTAGAAAGAATACAAGTGCTGAAAGGGAAGTATTTATTTTTTTCTAGCAGTATTCATTTCAGGGGGAGATTCATAATCTTAGGGGGAGATATATATTTTTTCTTGTTTTGAACAAAATTTCGTATAGTTTTTGTCATCATCAAAAAGGGGGAGAATGTTAGAACACAAATTGGTTCTTAATATATCTCAATGTTTTGATGATAACATTAATGAAATTTTGTATAGAGAAAATATATACTCTAATTTTGTTCAAGTGTTTTTGTTTAAAATATCAAATAAATATTAATCTGAAGACAAAAAGAATTCCTCTGAACATTATATAACGCAAAGCTCTGAGCGTAGAAAGCACAGCACAGAAGACTCTGAGCAAAGCTACAGAAGACTCTGAAGCGCTACCTACAGAAGACTCTGAGCGCAGAGTATAAAGATTCAGTATATTCAAAAGACTATGTGAGAACTAAACACTGCGACCTACAGAGCCTCTGAGAATCAAGTCAACTCTGATCATTCATTCACGCTAAGCACTTTGCTGCATAACTCTGGATAGAGTGACTCTGATAAAGAAGAACATGGAATATCATCAGAGGATCTGATGCAAGATCATTTTTCATATCTGTTCATTTGAAAAGATATTGTTCAAGAAAGATTTGTTGCTAAACCCAATGTCTACCAACGTCACTATTCCTCATTCGTGTATGGCACAGGAATTTAGACAAAAAGGATATGTCTGAACATTCCTCTTCTGTGAAGGAAAGTCAAAGAAGACAAAAGGCAACAGCTGCACGTTCTTTGAGAAATGGATGTGAAGTCTATTTAAGCAAGTCTTCAACATCATTTCAAGATTGACGGAATACAAAACAATCAAAGAATATATTCAAACAACTTTCTTCAACAAACATACTTGTTTTATTTGTTCTTCATTTTGTGTAAAAATCACAGTTGTGATAATAGCTTTTTAGAAGCAGTTAAACACATTGTATTTCATCCTTGTAAAAGTTCCTTTAGAGACCAAGTTGTGGTCAGGATTCTTGAGAAGACTAAGACATTTTTTCTTAGTGATATCACTGTAATCAGGTTTTGATTTAGTGGATTAAGTCCTTGTTTGAGAAAGGCAAAATCACCTTGGCCGGGTGGACTGGAGTACTTTGAGTTCAAACAAACCAGGATAAAATAACTTGTTATTTTCTATTATCATAGTTGTTTTTGAAACCCTTATTCAACCCCCCCCCCCTTCTAAGTGTTTTTCCTACCTTCAGTTTGTTAGAACACAGATTGGTTCTTAATACAATCCAAGACTGCTGTTAATTTATGCTTCAATGGGGATTTTTGTTGTAATGGTCTAAAAGTGCTTTTGCAATTTTGAGACTTCTTGGGGAAGAAAATAAACATTCACTTCGCCGAGGAAGAAGGGAATCACAAGAAATTCACTAGGGAATTCTTAGGTCACCAAACTTATCGTAACCACGTGAAGTAGAAATTTATTAGGGAATCACCCAAACATGTCAGAGCTACCTGGGGTAGAGACTCATTGGGAATGTGTGTAAGGAAGATCACAAGAACACACTTGCTTAGGAGAACACTTAGTTCTGCACTGAAAAACTACATAGCGGACAACAACAACAACAACAACAACAACAACAACAATAACTCTTGTGATCAAAATAAGCCTCAATTCTCAAATGCCCCATATCACATAGTTTATGAGAAGAAGTCATCTCAAGAGTATTTTTACAGAAAACTTGGCATCCAAAGTGCCCTTGTGTCTTCAAACTCCTGGAAAGATTTATTGAATCTCGACGTAGCTGCCCCAGATTGACTATATTCTGCACAAAGAGTCTTTGAATTTGTCCTTTAGGGATGGTCAGACTGTGAGAGCAACAATTGGGAAACAAATTGCCCCTACTTAGCAAAGTCTTCAGACAATATGTCCTTGGATATGATCATCCTTTTGAAATGATTGGCCACTTACTCTTCAGAGTTTCGAGTCTCTAAAGATTAAAATCATCACTGAGGTTCATATGTAAGCTTCTATAACATCAAGCAATGTTAGCAAGCAACAAAATGTTAATTCTAAAACTACTAATGCAACACATATGTTTATCTTGAAGTTTTTATTGAAAATATCGCAATAACTTGTGATTGAATCACTAGTTAGGATATGTCATTAATTTTCTTTTGCAAAGCCAACACAAATTTGAGCATAACTCAACAGGAGTAAGGAAACTTTATCTCATCGAGTATGCTTTTAAAATGAACCATGCTTCAATTAGGTCTTTTGAGGGTTGTAACATGGCTTGGTTCACGGTTTATGAAACAAAGGATAAAAGGCTCAAAGTTTATTTGTACCCACCCCTTCTTCGTGATGTTCTCCAATCCTACATTCACCATAACTCGACGCGAGCACACATCTCTCAAAGGGAGTTTTGATATGGTTGAGAAACCAGTGAGGCTTTGGACGTGACATTCATTCACCTTTTTGTTTTTGGTGTTTGATCACACGAATTTGTTATTTATTGAGGATTTTTCTTCATAATCCTTTGTTTTCGCTTTTCGCATTTTTCACTCTTTGTTTTCCCTAACTTTTTCCTAGAATGAGTCTTTTGGATTTGACCTTAAAGTTTAGTGGGATGCCCCAATTTTGCCTAAATCTCCTTCATAGGTTTTGATTTAGCAGACTTTTCTCTTTCATTTTTGATTTATGAACAAATCGTGTGACTCTAAGTCATCTTGTTGAAAGGATTGTGAATGACTTATTCCTTTGCTAGTTAAGGGATTATCATTATGGATTTGAATCCTAGCCTTTTAATGTATGAGGGATAGGTGAAGTGGATCCTCGAATGTTCACTTCTTTTTTTAAATTTTAGGCCCTCGATCACCTTAACTGAAAACTACCCTACCCCTGATTACATTGAGGGTTTTTTGTATGAAAGGAAACTCCTACTTCAAGGCTCAAAGGGGTTAAAGAGGGATTATCTTCCTTATATCTCCAGTGTTTGGGAATTTGAAACAATGCCTTACAACATCAGCAAGGTTTTATTCAAAAGCATACAAGAAGAGATCTTGCGTTTTCACTTTCGTCACCCTCCCTCCAATTCTCTGCCTAAGCAAGAGATGGGGAAATATTGGCATTATAAAGCATAAAACATTTAAATGAGTGAATATGAATGTATTTCTTTAAGATAAACATATTCATTGCATTAATCATTCAAAATAAACAAGTTCTTACATGCTAAAACAAAAGCATTAACAAACAAAGAAAATTACACATGGAAAAGAAGCAAATGAGCTAAATATTTGAAAAGAAGTAGGCCTAAAGAACAATCTTCATGTTATACAACATTAATCCACCATGTGCACAGAGGAGCTTGTTCCACGTTCTAGCATCAAGCTGACTAGAACCTTGGGTTCACACATCTTGAAGGACAGAATGCCCTCTTGGACCAACTCTTTCACTTTTTCTTTGAGGACATAATATTCTTCATTGTCATGGTCGAGTGCCCCTTGATGGAATGCACAGAAGGAGTAAGCCTTGAAGTAACTCCTATGAATCATCAGGATGGAAGGTGGTGTTTATGTCCTTACCAAACCCTTATGTACTAGGATAGGAAACATCTTAACATAGGACACTAGAATACCCTCACACTCATCCCTCTAATTAGGCTACTGATGAGTAGTAGAAGAAGGATTAGTCTGACATTGAGAAATGACTAGGTCCTTGACGAAATCAATCAGGCACTTTTTACAAATCTTCAAGTTTGCAACCTCTTCACGGAGTCCTTGATTATCATGTTCTTGATTATCCATTAAAGTATTCATCGTGGTAGAAAACCTCCCCATATGGTCTCTTAGAGTGGCGACCTCCTTGCGAAGTGCATGGTTTTCCTGTTCTAACTAATCCATTCCTCGTTGATGGATGGCTCGAGTATTACTCGTGTGAGGAACTCAATGTGGAAACTGGAGAGAAGACAACAGAATGAGCTTTATGCTAGAGGAATGAAAATGTGACGAGATGTGCATAAATGCAATGCAAATGAAATTTTAATGGTTTCAAGGTACTCAAGAAGTAAGTTGTAAACATTAAAAGGAATAACATGTTTTGGAAAAAACTAAAAAACATCATTTCATTGATAATAGGAAGATTACATCTTTGAAGTACAATTTAAGATACCCAAAATACAAGGGGAAAAAGCTAAGTCTAATGGGTCCTAAGGAAGCCCATCTAAAGAAGGCCCACTTCTTGCTGATGCTTCCTCTTCTGCTTCTTCAACTGTGTGTTTTCTAGCACAAGCTTGTCGACGAGCCTCTTTCAAGCACCTGACGTGGGAGGAATGTCTGAATACTCATAAATTCTAGGAACTGGTTTCACGCTAGAGAAAAATAAATTCTCTTGCGCCTTATGTCTCTCCATAACATGCCTCTCAAGTATCTCGATCAAGTTGTATTTCTTTTTCAGCTGCTTCTTCAACTCTATCTTCTCAACACTGATGGCATGATACTTTCCTTCCCAAATATCTCTCTCTAGCTTCATCCTCTCTAACATTTCTTAATACTCCTTCATGTGCTCAATAGGAATGGTAGACGATGATGCAACAATTATCTGTGAAGGTCTTTCAAGAAGATAAGGCATTCTAAGGTCACAAGTTCTAGATTAAACCCACTGAATAAAAGGCTCAAAGGATGTATAATTTTTCCTCTCAATCTGATTCTTACTCTTACAAAACCCTAAGATAGGCTCGACTCTCTCTTGCATGGAGCAAATAGTCCCCAGCAGAGTCGCCAGCTGACGCACTTTAAAAATTCACATCGAGAAACGACCCTCGCGCTAAAGGCGCGGAAATGCGGTTCGACAGAGTCGCCACCAAACTTTATTTATCTCATAAAGGGAAAGGAAAATATTGAGAAAACCTCTTAAAACTAAAGAATAAGAACAGGGTTGTCGCAACCATGTTCCGGGTTCGGGAGTCGGTTACGCAAGGGGAAGGTATTAGCACCCCTCACATCCATTGTACTCAACGAGAACCTCTTAGGATAATTTGCGATAGGCATTATCTAAGCTTGTTTATGTTCTTCTCGACGATAAATATGAATTGTTATGTTAAACGGATAAAGACGTTAAGGGGAAATGGGTGGTTATAGAATAGGGTGCTCGCCAACGATTAGGGCCTTTGTGCCTACGTATACTCATTCGGACGAGAATGAGAAATCAGAGCTTCATAATTCGACTACGGGAAAGGATAGGGGGAAAACGGAAGATGGGGGGAGTTGTGGACGGAATGACGGAGGAAGATGCACGTGTGCTCGCCAAGATCATCACAATCTTGTGCCTACGTATCTTACATTCACAAGAGAATGAAGAATCAGAGCGTCTGTAGTTCGTGGTAACAACCACGAAAAGACAAGGGATTGAATTGGTTTGAAGTTGAGTTTGAAGTGTGGTTTGGGAACGAAAGATTGAGTGACTAACAACCCAAGGGGCGTGCCTCAAGAGCTGTTACTCTAGAATCCAAGGAATGCGAGATTCCAAGAACTCAGTTCTTTCAAAAGTTGATTGAATAGGTTAAAGATAAATGTTGAGCGTTTTGAATTAGAAGATTCAAGGAATGCTAGATTGCAAGAACATCTTTCCTTCGTATGTTTGATTACAAAATATGTTTGAAATAGAAATTAAGTGTTTTAAGACGAGAGAGTGAATGAACGACAACCCAAGGCGTGCGCCTCAAGAGCCACTCATTCGAAGATTCAAGGAATGCTAGACTCCACGAATCTCCTTCTTTCGTTTATTTGATTAAGAAAATCGTTTAAAAAAGATTAAAATCGAATACGATTGTGAAAAGGGGTGGACTGCGAGGTAAAAGGAAGTTGGTTTGACAATGGCTTGACGACTAGTCGAGGATTTGATTTTAAAATGGAACCAGCTTGACGATGAGTCAAGGGTTAGGTTGTGAGAAACGATATTAGTCCCTGAGGGTGCTCCTAATATTGAAACCACGATGAATTGTGAAGTTGTGTGTAATGGGTCGATGGCGAATGCGGATGAGCATTCGACTTACGAGGGTGTTTGAAAATGATTTAGTTTGTAAAAGTCGAAAGATTAAATGGATAACAACCCACGAGCGTGCCTCAAGAGCTATTCATTTGAAGATTCAAGGAATGCTAGACCCCAAGAACCTTCTTCTTTCGAAGTTTTAATCAAGAAAATGTTTAGTTACGAATTTGAATCGAATTAGGGTGCGAGAATATTTCATTTGCATGAGGTGAGAATGTGAGGTTATGTTTGGTAAGTATTTTAGGAGAAATGACAATTATTTGATAAATGAGGTGTCGGCCTCACAACCAATTAATCAGGGCATTATTGGAATGCTAGATTCCAACGGCACCTTTTTCATTTGATTAATTTACGAAATATTGTTTGAATAGACAACGAAAGTACCATATGGAATGCTAGACTCTAATGGCATTTCGTTGTCCAAATAATTAAATGGTGTATTCTAGAAATGAAAAGTCGAATGATGCACTACCCAAGGCGTATGCCCTAATAATGGTCATTCAAGAACCCAAGAAGTGTTAGACCTCAAGAATTCGATTTTTTTTGTAAGCTAATAAAAAATGATTTTTAATTAAGCGTGTTTGAGAAAAATAAAAATGTATTATCTAATAATGGTCTTAGATCTTTGTTTAGGAAATTATTTTGAATTGTCTAAAATTATCTAATTAATTAGTATATTGAATAAAATCTCTCAATTTGGAAAATGCTTATTAAATTTTTTGAAACGCACATCAAAACTGACCAGTGTTCGAAAAATCAAAACAAGCAAAAAAAACGATTAGTAGGTGGGAACGCTTGTTGGTGTGATGACACAAGATTTTCGAATTTGCAAACTAAAGTTGGTAAAAGAGAACACTAATTACACATTATTGTAAGAGTATTAATTCAAGATTAATTTTTCATTTGAAAAAATGGATTTTTATATGAACAACTGAGTCAAAAGATATAAAGCAAGTTGCAAACTTAAAGTTTGATTTTTAAAAGAAATGTGATGATTTTTAAAAGAAATGTGATTTAACAGCATAGACACAACACATCTTTAAATCAAAATTTGTAGAAATCGAAAAAACAAACATCCTACCATTGTCATGCCATCACGAAATTAAATTACCAGAAAATAATAAAAAACTCAGAATACTTTCACACTTCAAATTGACATCCGCCATGGACATCGCAAACCGTTGGCTGCAACAAATATATATATTGGGGCCGTCGGTGATGTCCTATTGTATACACTTCAAATATATCACATGTTCAATATCTCCAAAGTTGTCGTAACCAAGAAAACAAACGAAACCGTCAGATATTGGGGCCGTCGGTGATGTCCTATTGTATACACGACAATTTCAATGCATAGAGGTTATGTTTTGTTGCAATATTGAATACACAACAGTAATATAAAAATTATACCATCGGAATCCAAAACCACGAATCAGAACAGGCTTCACGAATGAACACAAAAGAGCAGCAGAAATACAAATCGACTAAACCAATTGTTTGACCTCCAAACATCTTTACCGTAACTCAAAAAAATCAAGACTACTGTTATCCAACAATATCTGGATCGAAATGCTCGAAATCATATAAAAACTATAGGTAGTTTCACAACAGACAACGATATTATTAACAACAGTAAATAAACAACAATGAAATCATATAATCGAAAACTGAAAACCAACCGAGATGAAAGGTCGTCATTGCTGAGCTAAAAACTGCAAAGAAAACTCTGATACACCGTCGCTGCTAAAGTATAGTCGTGTCCGAGCTAAGAAAAGGGACCCGTTGTCGTTTGTCAGCAAACGAAAGATGTCGCGATGTTGTTGGGCCTTTCATCATCGACTTCTAAATGCCATACCAAACCGGAACACCGCAATCAAAACTGAATCGCCGCAGTGTTGACATGAACCGACGAATTATTGCGAAAATGGATCGAAAGTCACCATATGGTTCTAAGAAGGAGAATGACGGAAGAGAGTGAAAGGAAGGGTCGTAGTGATGGTAGCAAGCGGTGGTGATACGATGAACGGATGGTTTTTGCATGTGGGTTGTCTCATCACAGTTTTATGAAGGGATGATGATTTATAGCGAAACTCAGGAAAGGAGGGATGGATCGAAGACGGAGGCAAAGAATGGAGGATTTGGGTCCGTTTCTGGATGATTGAGGATGATGGTGGAAGCTTGTTGTTAAGGTTCTCTATTTTGGGGAAGAAGAAGAGGTTTTCTTTTGTGAAGGAGAAGAATAAGGAGAGGGTTTCGGCGGCCGTGTTTTTACGGGGAAGAGGGGTTTTTGTCGCTACTGCAAAAATCGGCGCCGGCTAAACAGAAGAGTCGCCACCGTGCGTTATTTATCCCAAAGGAGGGAAAGGAAACGCTCGAAGTAAACCTACCGCAAAGACGGGAAAGGAATGGTCATCGCAACCAAATCCTGGATTTGGGAGTCGGTTACATAAGGGGAAGTATTAGCACCCCTCACGTCCGTCATACTCGACGGGATCCACGCTTGTTTTCTAGTACAGATTGTTATTCTATCTATTCTATAGGTCTGGGGTTAAAAGAAAATAAAATGACTCGGCAAAGTATCGCACTTTATGCCTACGTATTCCCGTCTGGAATGAGAAATCAGAGTCAACGTAGTTCACCTACCTACGGGAAAGGAGGGGAAGGTTGCTCGCTAGGATATCGCATCCTATGCCTACGTACTTTCATACCGCATGAAAGATCAGAGCAAACGTAGTTCGGGCTACAAAAGACACAGATTTGTTTTGATCGTTTTTTATCCTTCTGAAAAAGGTTTTCTCCTGATTACGGGTCCAAGCGGACAAAAATGACTCTTTGATTGGTTTACAGTCTTTTACGCAAGAACTGTTTTTTTTATTGATGTTTAACCTCTTATTGTATTTTTTTGATTGTTTTGAGATAGAAGAGAAAGAACTCTAAAACCTAGGGTTAAAATGGGAATAAAAATCTACCCTAATGTTGTCATGCATGGGTTAACACCTAATGTCTGTCATATTTCTCTCTTGCGCAGAGAGAAACAGAGATTCTAAGGGGATAAACGGAAAAGCAACAACATATATACAGTAAAGCAGTAAAATGCATGAATGCAGCAGTACAAGCGAGGCAAGGGAGTCCCACTCAACCTCGAACCTAGAAAACAATAGGAAAAGTGAAACGGCTTCACTTCAAACCCAAGGGGAAAATTAACAAACAATACAGCAAAGAAAATAAAACCCCAAAACCAACCCTGACAGCTCACCAGCTCCTACAGCAGTAAACCCTAGCTCTAACAGCTGCACAGTTTTGACATGAATAATATTCATCTTTGTCAATCTTTGATATTCATCTTTATCTTCAATTGCTTCTTTCTTCAAGACAACCTCTCCTAGATGATAGTCACTTAACAAGATGAGTTGAATGCTAAACAGTTCATTGACTACCAAAGGAAGCCTACAAACAGTTTAACATAATAGAAGAGTGGTTCTCTCAAAGTTCTACCTCTAAGGTAAGGCCACTTATCCCTCCAAAGGAGGGAGGTGAATACCATAGAGGGACTTTATGTCATAGAGAGGAATGGAAGCACATGAAGCTATCCATGTTTGTACAAAACAATTCAGTCTATTCTAAGGCTCTGCTTATTCCTATTATTTCCTATGTCTTCAATCAGCTCCCAGCACAAACAATCCTCAAGCTTCAACCTTGATTATCATCTTCAATCTTCTCCTTTGATGCCTTCATGCTCCATAAGCTCAAACCAAGCCCCATACCCCAAAGAAAAGCCTAAAAGCCCAAGCAAACAGATATAAACCCCAAGTGGGAACACCAAACAAACACTCCATTTGCAAAATATACTAAAAATAGCAAAATAGTATTTAAAATTCTAAGATTAATTCTAAGGGGATTTCTACATCTATCCTACATACCCTATATGTCCCAACTCCTAATTCAAGCTAAGAACCCAAAAAATAAAATGGTAGAATGCACCTATGTTGAGTTTGAACCCTAATTGTACTAACCTAATGCTCTCTAATCAAAACTAATCACGATTTAATCACAAAAATGTGAAATAAATCCAGGGGGGACCTAATGTTCTAATCTATCTAGTACAAAAAGAATGGAATCAAAATATTAAATCAAATGGCTGAACAAAATTCACCAAAATGTATGTACAAACAAAAATGAGATAAAAGCTATTACAATGTAAAAAAATCACCAAAAATAGAAAAATTACTAAAATACTATTTTTATTTTCTTACAAATTTCTTGAGACAATTATTGAAATGGAGGAAAAAATCCCATGTTAAAATGATTATTTTTGAATTTATTATGGATTATCTTGTGAACTATATGCAAAATGAAAAGAAAAAAGAAATTCAATTACAATGGGGGGTGATAACATCATTTATTTACATTGCAGAAAAGCGTTGGGCCCGGGAGGGGGGTGCAGACAGCAATTGCGTTGGGCCCAGGTTTGTTCAGAAAAAACAAAAAAACCACAAAACAAAATAAACTGAGGGGGGTGTGAACAGCGAGAAATTCGCTTCATATTCAGGTTTGGGCCTCCAACGGGGGTGGGAGTAGCAACTCTGCAAGGCCCATACGAAATTCACCCAAAGGGAGAGGGGGTGTAAGAGTAAGATGGGAGTAGATTCAGTAATACTAAGCAATGGGCCTAAGCCCGAATTAACTCAACCCATCCTCAGCAAGACCAAACCCTAAACAAAACTTCTCATTCCAACCACTGTTCATCTTCCCCTAAATGAAACCCTAAACGGCGCTCTCACACAGATTCCTTCCTCCAAACCCTAATACGTTCATCACCTCAAACTCAGTTCAACTCAAACCTAATCTAACCTCGCCTCGCAAAATCCTATCCTTCAAACCCTCACCTAATTCCATTCAACACCTAACAATCACGACCTAAATCTCAAGCTAACTGAACAACTATGAAGGCGTAATGAGTTTAAGGAAGATGAAACGAAAACCTAGAGGATCTGATAAAGAAGATGGATGAGGATGGCGAAGTTCCAAACGCGAGAGGCTCTACAAACCGAGGAAGATCGGGGACGTAGCTGAAGATTCTGGAAATCCTTGCTGAAGCTTGAAGGATCTGGATATTTTGGATGAGCGATGACGAGATTGATGAAGATGTCGCTAAACCTGATGGACGCTTGCGAAGTTTGGGGGATGACGAAGAATGTTGATGAAGATTTGTTCTTACGGAGAATTTCTGGAGGAACTTGATGAATCGATGAAGATCTTCGAAGATCTTTGAAGATCTTGAAGAAAACTTTGACGAACAATTGGTTGCTGAAGATCTAATGAACGTTTGGACGAAGGTGTTTTTTGATCTCCTGGAGAAAGTATGAAGATCTGGACGAAGATCTTCACGAATCTGGAATGCTCATGAATAACACCATATCATTCTCGAAGGTCTGGAAAACGAGGCTTGAAGGAAGACATTGGATGTATGAACAAACTAGAAAATTCACGGTGATCTTGATGGACGTTTGAAGATATGGAAAATTTCTGGTGGCATGTTGGTGGATCTATGAAGACGATGATGAATCTCTGGAAAACTCATAATGAATGGATGAAGCTTCTGAGAAAATCTGGCAAAGTTGAGGAAGATCCGTGAAGATTTCTGATGAATACGAAGAACACACGATGAAACTATGGCGTTTCCGGCGAGCTTTCATATTCCGGCGAGCGGTTATGAAATCTGGTGAGACGTTACGGCAACGGTTACGGTTAGGGTGAGAAGTTACGGTGGGATTTGATTTCTCCGGCAAGGGGTCGCTGTTGCACCCCAAATTTTGACCCCTTATATCCTCTTCATATCATATGCATATATTTATATAACCTTAACAAGTTTCGAAGTGTGTTTTTGTCAAGATACAGATGAAACGGGGCTCCGCACTGATAAAATCAAAGTTTCGAGGATTGGTCAACCAATGTTTTGGGTTGAATCATTTATGAAATGAGATCAAGAGTACCATATTGGGTCATGTGTGAGTCCAATTTGAGGTAATCACCCACAGATGGGGTGCAGTGCAGTTCAAGGCACCCGATTAGGGTTTTTCGGGTTGAAAAAGTCAACTGTAGTTTGACTTTAGATTTGGGAAATAATTCAAGGATAAAAGTATGGTTTAAAAAGTTCATATGGCTTAGTGAAGTCCCCTCAAAGAGTTTCAAAGTTTTGGAAGCTCCGAAACATGAACGGACGGTTCGGTAATCGTCGATCGATCGTACGGTTGACCGAAAAGTCAACCCCCTCAAATTTTAGGAATTGGACTTCAAGTTGTAAAGAAAAGTTGTTCCTTATGTCATGAGGGACCTACATATCAATTTTCAGGATCATCGGATCAAGGACGTGAGAGTAATCGAAAATTCGGGAAATTAGGGTTTCGAAAGGGGCTAAACCCTAACTCCCTAACCACACACCCGAACGAGGTGGTTTAAAGCTCGTCGGAAAGCTCTTAACAAGTCCTACAAAAGTCCTAGACTATTCCACACTCAAAAAATGCATGGAATTGGAGTTATCATCAAAGTCATTTTTTAGTATAAAACACTTAGTGAATTTCTCAAAATCTGGCTACATCAAAACTTGTTTTTTGCTAACTTTAAGGGACTTTTCAACCAAGATGCACATAGATTTGGAACTTTTGACAAACATGAATGTTGTAGGGCTATATGAGGGCTTTTCAAAAAGAACAAGAACTCCCCAAGAGGAGTTGTGAGCTGGATGTTATGGTGTCTTGAAGTTGGGTTTGTCACACTAAAAGTTCACTTGCTCCAACATCTCAAAATTGGATTTTCACAACTTTGGTCATTCTCCACCCTTGGATCATGTTACAAACTAATAATATGAGGTATGAATGAAGAGAAAACCAGAAAATGGGATAGTTTGAGGGATTTGGCAAGTTGAAGCAAGTTGACAATTTTATATTCATTAAAAAGAAGAGAAACTTTACAAGGGAATGGCAGCTGCAGGCCCCTACCTTCATAGCTCTCTCTAGTCATCTCAAGTCCCTCATGTCATCTGATATTTGCATACCTTGAGCCAAGGAATTGATGTGTAGGAGCTGATATGAAGATCTTGGCAAGATTTTGGAAGAAACATCATGAAACTCCCTCCAAAAATGGAAAATACAAAGCTGCCCTCATCCATCTTTCTCCTATAAATAGAGGCCTCACCCTCATTTGTTTTTCACACCAGAGCTGCTCATAAGATCAAAGCATCACAGCTCTCCCTCTCATTCTCTCTTTACTTATAAGTGAAGAAAAGTTCAAAAACACCAAAAATGGTCATTTTGCAACTTTCACACCATTTTCATTTCTAATATTTCCAACACTCTCACAACCATCCACACATCTCCTAAATGACATATGGAAGGTGTATGACTCATTAAAACATCAAGAACCACAAAAAATCAAAAAGTCAACTCTCATTCCACCATACTTTGACCAAAGCTACAAAACTCACCATATCTCGTTCTACTCATTTCCTTGGCATCCTAGGAGCTCTAACACCTTGCATATATTGTGTTTCAACTGTCCAAGCAGCTAAGAATCATCAATAATACCTAGTTCTTCCATCGGCATCATAAGTGCATTCTACCCAAAAATTCAATTTCAAGGCAAGCAAGGCATTCAAAAAGGGCCTCTGGTTTTCTAGGAGTAATATAGCTTACTCAAGTGCATCATCACAGGTATGTCTAAACTCATCCCACTCATTTTCATGACATAAAATTCACCGTTGTTTGTTTTGCTTATGCACACATACTGTTATGGCTATGTACTATTACTGTCCCATACTTGTGAAGCCGATACCATGTGTAGTTATTGTTGACATGCCATTAAGGTAGTATGTTTTCTTTACCTTTGTAAAGGTGTATTGTTGAAAACTTGTTAAATTTATGCTGTTGACATTATTATGTTGAAGTTCTCACCAAAACCTGTTTGGATTCTAAAGTCTGCTAGTAAAGAAGGTGTAGGTTAGATGTTGTAATGTTAGGCATTGCTATGTTTGACACTTTACCATTTGTAATGTTTACCCTTATTGAATGTTTAGACCTGGCTATTATGTGTTGGATTGTTTGGTAACTGCCACTAAGGCAGCAGAGGTGTGATATCACTTTCATGTTGGTACTGTTGCTGAATGTAAACACTATTTTGCCTACTATCTTAAGAGTTTGTGAACAATTTGGACTAGTAGTTATAGGATTATCATCCACAGTTACCAGCAGGTTTTTTTACTATGATCAAGTTTTGTCATTTTGTAAGAGTTTGGCAACTCATGGCCTGATTACCATTATAGGTTTGGACTATTGGTTTTGTTTAAAGATAGTTTCTTTTGGTTTAACTAATTAAGAGGAGTTTGGTGAGCATCATTAAATTCTTGAAAAAAAGAGCACTCTAGATATTGTTATGTTTAGTTGCTTCTCATTTAGGAACCTGTTCTTGTTCATTTCTGGATTGGTTCAGTTGGGTGTATTAGATTTAGGGCTATCATACAGGATCCTTTGCTATGAGTGGCTGTTTTGGATGTAAGATAAAGATGGAGCTAGTAAGCTTTCTCTACTGTTGTGTGAAGGCAGAACTGCTGGTGATGCAGGCATAACGATGTGCTTGATGTCTAAATGTCATCAGGATCCTCGGCTAGGATCCACACCTGTTTGCAACATTGACTTGTTGATGTTTTGGTTTTGATATAGTCTAGTTGTAACCTCCATGACATGTTTGACTTTGGTTTTGGTTTGGGATCCCATACATGCTTGTCATAACAACTCATGTACTACTCCTTGGATTAAGATTGTGATTTTCTTGCTAGAATATTCCCAACATCATGTGTTAGTTGTTGATAGAATAACATATATGTGCTTGGCACCTTTGCAAAGTGTACTGTTAATATTCTGGGGTAAGTTTATGGTTTTAACATTGTTATGATGATTACCAAACCATTTAAAAGCTGTCAAGACCTAAGTTTGTTGGGTTAATCTTAACTTTTTTATGTTTGTCATTTGTAAACTTTAAGCTTTTTCTTACTTGATCTATTGGAGTTTGTAGGGTGTACATTGAGATTGTCATAAGGGTCTGCCTTTGGACTGATTAGCTGATCTTTTTGTTTAAAGGCTGTTACCAAGTTGTGGCAGCTATGACTGTTGATTGAAATCCATTTTGAGTTGTTAACAACCTGTGATAGTCTAGACTGTCATTTACTTCCCATAGGTTTGAGGGGTGCTGCCAGTTTGGGAGCTTTTCAAATTCATGCTGGATGTCTAGAGTTTGTGAACTCTTAGGGGTGAGGTGCTCCACCTTGATTTGGTTGTTGTAGGTTCCTTTAGCTTTGACAGTAGGCTGTAGGCTTTAAGTTTGTTTAATTTGGATTTGAGTTACCATTGTTAGGTGTGTCCATAACTGTTCTTGAGGGAATTTACCAGCTCCTGATGCACCATTGCCATAGGGTTGGCACATTCATACCAGGGATTGTTTTGTATCTTGTTGTGATAATTTGGGGACTGTTTTAAAGGTTTGAGGTTTTTGTTGTCAGTCATAGAAGGTGAGGGTTTGAGCTTCTTGGAGGATACCTCAGTGTCCATTTTACTGACCAAGTCTTGTTAGAGAATAGGACAACATTGATTCCTACTAGAACCATGTTCAATTCCTTTATTTTGGCTGTAGCTTTGAGTTTAGAACACAACTTTAAGACCTGTTCAGTTTTTATGTTGATTGCACTGCTGTAGGTCTGCTTGCATCAGAATTGGACAAACACAAGGTAATTGATTTTGAATCATTAGAGTGAGCAACTAGCATTGCTGTGTTGGAATAGACTGAACTATTTTAGAGGTTGTTTAGGATTAGAATGGGGATCAGTGGGAGAGCTGCCAGTTTTCTCTGATGAGAAAGGGTTGAACCTTAGTTTATGTTGGATTAAAGTTTAAGTTGTATTGACATGTTTCCTTGAGACTCAATTTTCCAAACCTGTTGTGGGCAAGCCATGCACCTGGGGTTGTGTGAGTAGGTTTAGTATATTGGCCATTATCAGTTTTTCCTTCTGCCCCAGCTTTGCTGTTTTAGATTGTTGGCTTTAGATATTCAATTGTCTATTATTGTAGGACCTTGTCTTGTTAAGATCTATGTCAAGATTTAGGCTTAACATTGATAACTCTTGGCTGGCTGTTTTGATAAGTTAGAATGTTGGTGGCAATTTGTCTATTACCAATGATCTTGCTTTATGTTTCTTTATTGGATTGGCCTGTGGCATTGATGAAACTTTGATCCACAAGTTACTTGACTCTTATTGAGTTGCACAATCTGCTGCTAGCTGATTATATTGTCATGGTACAAACTGGTGAGTTTGGTCTCTCCCTCTGCTACAACACAATCATAAAAGGGAGTTCAATGAGGCAGCCAGGGTTGGAAACCCTCAATGTTTGAAACACCAGATTTTCCCACCAGAACCTTGTCAGTCCCATATCCTTTTTTATGTGGAGGAAAACCTTGTTTGAGCCTATTTATCATTTTGGATGGGTAACTGTTGGATACCAATGGCAGTGTGAACTGGTGTTTGTAGGATCATATTATGTTGCCAATATAATCTTTGTATCTGTTGACAAGAATAGTTGATGTAGCTTGGCTTAAGATCAATTATGGTATCTAGGTTTGCCCTTGAAGCTTGAGATGGCCAGCCCAGTAACACTCAGTTGTGATTCTTTTTCTTTCTTTTGAGGGTCTGGTCATGCTTGGACTTTTGGTTTGGGACTGAACTAACACTATGTGTATGCTGCACCTGTCTTAAATCATACCTTTGCCAAGTGATTTTTTTTAAGTGTATGATTGCAACTCGCATGCAATTTCTTGTTTCGTGACTGTTGAAATCTTTTTCTTGGTTAGGATCACTTCATTAGCACAGTTAGAGTTTGTTCAGACTTGCACATACCCTTGGTTGTAGGTATTTTAATCATGAGGCACCAAAATGCATTTTGAAGCTTAGGTCTGCATATTCCATTGTATCTGCATTTATGGACGTTATTTCAAGAAATGAATCATGTCATTAGATTCCTCATTAAAAATCACATGAAATTGACTAAGATTGCGCTCAAATCCATGCTGTTTTGATAGAGTTTCAATCCCTCACACGTTTTGGTTTTGTTTGTTTGAGGCCTGGCCCAGATTTCTTGGCCTTGTAAGGTTTATCTTTTTCTGGGGTGGGATAATCAACGGATGTATTGCCACCCCAGTGGTTAAAAGCCTTGCCATAAAACGCCCCACATGCCTTGTGTCCTGGGTTCGAGCCCCAGCGAGGCATTTTTGCGCTTTGTTTTTTTCTTTTCTTCATGTTTTATTATTTTATTCTTTCTTTTCCATTACTTTCCAAGGCGCGCATGAGAGCTCTAGTGGTAGTGGTGTATGTTTGTAAACATGAGGGTGTGGGTTCAATCCCCACCCACGCCCCTTCCTTTTTAACTGCTTGTTTATTTATTTTATTATCATGAAATCAATCAAACTTCAAAGTTCCCTAATTTATTCGTTGTTTATCAGTTTTAACCTGTTCTTTTTGCAAACTCTTCATTGTGATGTCTAGTTTTGTTTGGTAGATTGAAATCTCATAATTATTTATTTTAACAATGCTTGTGTTTGCTTGTTAGTAGACCCACTTTTAGGTCGTCACCTTGCGCCTCGATTTAAATTCTCCCCATACCATGTTTATTTTTCTTGTAAGATTTATTGGTATTTGTTTATGTTTGTCAACCTGTTGAGTTTTCATCTTTTATTAGTTGTTACCATGAATGTTTATACCTCCTAAATTACGAGGCTAAACTAATTTAATTATGTGAGATTGTTATCTATGCATATTGTTGTTACGCTTTGAGTTTATAACGTGATTTGTTTTCAAATTGTTATTTGTTTACATGGTTGTCACCTTTATCATGTTTTCATAATCCTTGTTAAAACCGTAATTCAATCTTTGTTAAGATGTGCCTATATCTTTGTCAAGACATGCTTATTGTAATATTCTTCCCATGCTTGGTTGTAACCATTCATCCTACTCAAAATACTTGCTCATTGTAATGTGTTGGTTAATCCTTGATTATAATCATGTCTTCTATATTTCTCATGCTTGAATATGTTTATACCTTGTTAAATTATTCCCCAAGTGATGGAACTTTTTAGTTCTCATCCAAGTTGCCACCCCCCTTCCTTCCAAAGGAAAGTCTCTCCATTGACCTTTGTGTCATGGATAGCTCAATACCCCTATTGACTTTGAAAAGTCATGTTGATCTTAGTTAAGATTAGAACCCATAAGCCATTAGACTTTGCCTAAGTCTAAAAGACCCACCTTTACTAGGAGCGTTCCTCAACTAGAACCCTAAGTTAGAGTTTGTTTAACTCTAAATAAGAATCATGGATATGATTACTTACTTCCCTTTCTTGAGAGTTCAACATAGATTTAGAGAGTTGTCTTAAACTCTACACAAGCATGGATATGTTTGTTCCCCTTTGAACCTTGATCATAATCAAGTGTACTTCAACCCTAGTGAGGTGAACTACGATTGCTCTGATTCTATCCTAGTTAGGATACGTAGGCAGAGGACGCGACGTCTTTGCGAGCAAACTTAGAAACTATCATTAGGTTTTAACCTATACCTTTACCCAATCCCAATCCTTAGCAAACATTTACCAAACTTAGCATGCAAATAAACAAAAGGTTCCTGTAGAGTACTACAGATGTTTAGGATGTGAAATACCTACCCTATGCATAACCAACCCCCGATCCCCGAATCTCTTAGCGTTGTTGTTACATCGCGCAAAAGGTTCTTTCTTTCTTTAGACCTTTCCTTTGGATAAATTAAAGTCCGGTTGTGAATTTAAGAATTAAGATTCAAGTTAATCAATAGCTTGGTATCACGATTCTCACCGCAACAGTCCCCGGAGTTTGCATGGCCGGCGGGAGGGACTGTGTCTGAGGGTGATGTGGCAGTGGGTGAGGGTAGGTGTCACGCATGCAGGTACGGGTGGGGCATGTGTGAAACGTGTGGCAGAGAGAGAAAGACGAGTGGGAACATGAGGTGGCCACGTGCGAACCAGGTGGAAGAGAGAGAGAATGGCGACGTGGCGGCTTTATATGGTGGACATGTGGCACGAATTTTTGGACGGGGCCTTCTGAATATTTTGGAGAAATGTGACCTAATTAAAACTAATGAAAGGATTAAATGGCCTAATCTGAAGATTAATGATGAAATGATGGATTAAACAAAAAGGGATTAAATGGATTAATGAACTTAGTTAATACACTAACTAATGATTAAACGAAAATTAATACTAAGTTAATGAACCATTAAAACGAAACTGAGTATTAAGAAATCAATTAAAAATAATGCTGATTAATAAAACCAATCAATTAAATCTAAAAAAAAACTCTATGTAAATTCTATATTATGCTATTAGAATCTAAAAACTACTAAACTATTAAAACTATTTAAATTCTATAAAAAGAAAACCTATATTAAAAATATATCTAACACTATTTCATAAAATTTATTTATTCTAAAATCTATTCTATTTCTAATTCTATCAAACCAATTAAATTTCTAAAAAGGATTATAATATTCTAAACCTATTTAAAAACTCTATTTAATATCTAAAAATGCCATTTAAATCTAATAAAACCCTAAAAAAAAGCAATTAAATCCAATTAAGAGGGAACACGAGACCAACGACAAAACCCGGACACCGAAACGTCCTCAACAACCACAACGCGAGTTGAAAACACCCGGGAAGCGCACAACTTCTCAAAAATAACCTCCGATTATCCAAACCGATCTGAAACACCTGAAATGTGAAAATAGGGCTGTAATCCCGATAAAATCACCATGAATGGAAAAATGCACTGTATGCGATATGCGAATGCGAATGCGAAAATGCGTCAAAACTTAAGCCAGATACGGGACCCGGTTGGTCAAATTTTAGGGTGCAACAGCTGCCCCTATTCAAGCGGCTTGGACCTGAATGGTTGAAGAGCGAACAGCTTTCAAACATTCAAAGGTAGAAGACGGTTGAATACAAAAGAACCCTGAAATTTGCCAACCGCAGAAATAAACTGCAGAACTGCTTGAGGAATAGCTTCTAATGAACTGAAGTCTGGTTGTTACAGCAACAACTGGTCAATTATCTGATAAATTTTCTTTTTCAACATCAATCACCTACGTGACGCCACAGGTACTGAATCTTCGAAATAATGCTTCAGAAAGCAAACACCTTCCCATCTGCTATGGGATCTTTTCTGTCAACTCACAGTTCACAGCGAACCTGAGGAAAACTCTCCTGAGGAAATTCTGAATCGACTGCCAGGCACCCATTTTCGACAACAGGCGGCAACTTCAGAAGTTTGATATGATGTCAATCTTTCTTCTTTTTTTTCAGTGCCGATGTAACAACCAAATATGAAGAATCACTCCGCTGGGGGAGAAGAGAAGCTTAACCAAACAACTCTGCAGGGGAACAAATTCGAAAGCCAATAGGTAACCAATCTGGTCTATGTTTCGAAATGCATATGTTTGAAAAATGATGCAATGTCCATATACGACATGGAGATAATATGCACATGTTTTGATAGATGCTAGGCCCCATACGGCATGGATATGCTATGCGTTCTGGATAGGTGCAAATATGACGGTATATGCAAATGCAAATGTATATGCAGGCTGCCAGAGATCACCGGGTCTGACACCACTTGGCAAAAAAAATGCCGGAGGCAAAGTCGACTCCACTGAGGGTAACCGGTTATCACAGAATCACCTCAAAAATAAATGCTGGACAAAGGAAGAACGGCCCTGCACGGTGATATTCTTTCTAAACCACTGGTAACCTGTACTCTGTAGGGATTAACCAACTGGGGGTCGATTGTGCACAGCGCACTGCTGGGAATGCCCCTTCTGTCAGGGATATCAATTTTAATCTGCTAAGAATACTCCTGATCCTACTCCGATGCGGGATAAAATACAATCTCAACTCTCCCGGGGATAATACGTGACTTCCATCTGCTGAAGAAGAGTAATCCTGATTTAACAACATCCACAGGGAATACAAAACATTAACCGAGAACTGGTACCAATCGAGCTTCGTATCGGGGAATGTGACAACATGCGAGTCATTGAGAATTACCGTGTCAGATACTTTTTTGGCTTTTTTTGGTTTAGGGATGAAAATTAGTTATTTACAAACCGGAAAATATGGAAAATACTAGACAAGAACTAGCATTCAAAGGATATACTACCAGACGAGAACTGATAGCAAAATAGATTAGGTTATCGGGCGAGAATTGATTTACGGTTTGAACATCAGACGGGGCTGATCGAATAATAGATTAAGGAAAGGATGACCAGACGAGAACTGGTTGAAAGCTGACATGCACCAGACGAGAACTGATACAATAAACAGGTTAAAGAAACGATGACCATACGAGGACTGGTAACAGACATACACCAGACGAGAACTGATGCTTATAGAAAGGTTGACCAGACGACCACTGGTTTAAAGACACCATGTACCAGGCGAGAATTGGTAGTTACGGAAATGTGGGCCAGACGAGAACTTGTTACCGGTTTGCCAGGCGAGAACTGGACTTTGGAAACGACTTGGTTACAAAGTTCTGACACGTAACAGGTTTTATTGTAGGATAACGATCCAACGACGGTAAGGCCTTTTTCGGAAGGTCAAGGCTTTTGATAAGAGTAACGACATGATTCCCCGATACTCGACTCTTGCTGGGGATAAACAGACTTGCTTGAAAAACTTGCCCCGGTACAATTCAATTTGCCCCAATCCCACTCTTGGGAATATCACTCTGAACAGCTTGCTACAAGACGACCTCAAAATTATTTGCCCCGGTATCTATACGTCAAAAGGATTCAACCTCAATTAACCAATTATCAACCCAGTTGGTCTCACTATCTCTGAGGTGACTTGCCCCTGAATGAGCGTATAAGCGACTTAGCCTAATCTGATTACCCATTGGAAGGATCTGCCCTCAAATCACAGCATTCTGTATAATTGCCCCTAATTGGCTCTCGAGAAGATTCATTTCTGATCAACTGTTTCTCGGACAAACTGCCCCTGATCAACTGATACTTCGGGACTTGTCCTCAGACCAACTGATTCTGAACTTAATGGAAGTCAATGCCCCGGATTCACAGGATTTCACAACATACCATTCTGATCCAGACTGCTGAATTATTCAGTCCTGTTTGATTATTCCCTGTTGGAATTTCCTTCATGTCAACTACTGACCTGCAAGTAAATTGTTTAATCTCGAATGGTAATATTAATGCAGTGTTCATGCAGATTTTGAAAAATTTTGTGCTGTCACTCATTTATGTGTCATGATTGTGAGTGACGAATGAACCAGAGTTCAAACATAGTGCTGATGTGATCCGTGAAAAATACAACAAGGATATGATTAGCAAATCAAGAAGGAGTCAGGTTACTCAACCTTATCGTAATGCGCTTTCAGAATAAACCCTACCTCAATTAGATCTTTTAAGGGTTGTATCGTGGCCGGGTTCACGGTTCGTGAAACAAAGGATATTTGGCTTAAATTATGATTTGTACCCACCCCTTCTACGTGATGATCTCCGATCCTAAAGTTCAGTTAACTTGGCTCGAGCGCTCGCCTCTTCGAGAGATATGTTGAATGGTAAGGACCCATGGTTAAGGAACTCACAAGGTTTTTTCTCGGAGTGACAGTTACTCCTTTTCGTTTTCGGTGTCTATATACACACGACTTTGGAGACTTCACTGGGGATTTTTTCTATTGATATCCTTTCTTTTTCATTCTTTTGATTCCCTAATTTTTGCCTGGACTGACTCCTTTTGAGTTCTTTTCGATTTTTTTCTTTAGTCCAGCGGGATGCCCTAATTTTTGCCTAAGTATTAGCTTTCCAGCTTTTTCTTTTTCTTCTTTTTACTTAGCGGGCTTTCTTATTCTTTCTTTTTCTTTTGGAACAAAGTCGTGTAACACTGGTTGTCTTGATTGCTCCGAAAGGATTGTAACTGTCTCACTCCTGGTCGGTGAGGTTTAACCATTGTGGTTGGCGAGATGCGACCTCTTGAGAGGCGTAAACTGTGATTGGTCCTCGAATGGCAACACTCCTCTATAAGACTTGAACGCTCGGTCAAGCTAACTGAAAACTGCCCTGCCCCGGGTTAAGACGTGAGGGTTAAAAAGTCCGAAAAAACTTCTACTTCCTGGCTCGAAGTGGTTAACAAGGGACTAACTCCTTATATCTCCAGTGTTTAAGGGATTTGAAACAATGCCTTGTACGTCATCGGCAAGGTTTTATCTGAACGCATACGATCATCGGTTATGAGTATTCAGTTTCGTCATCCTCCCTCCAATCTTTGCTAATCACATTGATAAGGTGGAGTAAATAAAATGCAAGTGTCAGTGCAATGCAATAAATGAGCGACAGCGACATGATTAATTCAGAAAAATGCATAGTCACTTTATCAATATAACCATTCGAAAACAAACAATGTTTAACAGCAAGTAGTAACTAACAGAAAAGAAATTGCAAATGCAAATGATATAAAAGTCTGAGGACTGCCAATGCTGAGGGCGCCCGCCTGTCTGGATCACTGGCTTCTTGAAAAAAAACTCCGAATCTACAAACTTAGATAGCTGCGAAGTTGGTATGAACAAACATAAATCCTTCTCGAAAGGAAATGCAATCTTGGTCGATCAACTGTTGTACTTTTGCCTAAAAAGCTTTACAATCTTCAGTTGAATGCCCTGGGGATCCGCCATGGTAACCACACTGAATGTGGGGATTGTACCCAGGAGGGTAAGGTTCTGGAACAGGCTTAAGAGCTTTCGGTTCCACTAAAGAACTCTGAATCAAAGACGACAGCAATTGGCTATACGACATAGGCACCGGGTGGGAAGGAGCATTCCTTCGTTCCAGGTTATTACGAGGTATGTTCTGATTCTGGCGCTGATTCTGATAACCTCGACCACGAGTTCGCTGATTTGCAAGAGAAGTGACATAACGTTCCTGATAGGGTGCCCCAGGCACAGTTGTCTGTCCAGCATAATAAGACACATGAGGTACTGATCTCTGAGAAGATGAAGAACCAACAGGTTTCAACGACTCATCTCGAGGATACTCAACATCTGGCATGATTGCATTGATCACAACTCCTTCTTCATTCTGATAGTCATAAAGAGATTCAGCTTCACTAGCCTGACAGTTTGCAATAATCTGAATTTTCCCAATTTTGATGGCATGTTCAAGGCGTTCTCCAAGTACTACCAAGTCAGAGAAACTTAACGGAAGTCCAAGCATTCTTTCGCAGTACGAACTCTGTAGTGAGTTTACAAACATGTTTGTCAACTCTCGGTCTAGAAGCGGTGGTTGTACCCTGGCGGCAAATTCTCTCCATCTCTGCGCATACTTCCTAATGGGTTCATTGTTCTCTTGAGACAACTCTTGCAACTGCATGTGATGAGGAGCCACGTCTAGGTTGTAATCATACTGCTTCAGAAAAGCTCTGGCTAAATCCACCCATGATCGAATCTGATTACCCTCTAACTGCATATACCAACGCAAAGATGCCTCAGTCAGACTATCCTAAAAGCAGTGAATCATCAACTTGTCATTTCGCACAAACAAAGTCATTCTTCGGCAGAACATCACCAAATGTTGCTTCGGACAACTATCTCCTCTGTACTTCTCGAATCTCGGCGCTTTGAACTTATAGGGCAACACTAGGCCAGGAACCAAACACATGCCTGCAGCATTCAGGTTATCAGCATCTTTGACCTTCAAGGCTTTAATTTGTTCTTCCAACACTTGGAGCCTTCTATCACACTCAAGAGCTCTTGGGTCTACCGTCCTGGCTACTGGGATCTCTCTTCGGATACTCGGCACAGGGAAAACAACACCCTGACTGTTGATAAGAGGAGGTCGTTCATTGCGGACAACAAACTGCTCATGTCAATCTCGGTCCATAATAGGAGGTTGAACCAACTGGTCTGCAGTAAGGTTGTTCACTTGCGGAAAGTCTGCCTCGGAAGCAGAACCATACAGAGGGTTGGTCGTCATAGTGAACCCTGCCAAGGTGTTAGGGGACTGGAAGTTGCTCTCAGACATAGCTACTGCTAACCTTCAACTAACTTCAATGCTCGACTCTGCTCAAATCTACTCAACCCCTTGGTCGTCTTCTAACAATCAACAGTCGCTCAGGCCAAACACCGGGTAATCACCTTCTGAAATCAAACAACGGCTGGATAAGAGCTCTGGCTAGCTGGAGTATGACATGCAATATGATGCAACACGTTTATGCAAAGGCAATACAATATGCAACAAACACGGGATCACAGCCCCCACACAATCTCTGAATACTGCTGCGCTGCTGACGGAGTACATTCACTCTGAAGAGAAGACCAAAATAACGGGTAGGCTGGAAGTCAGGTTTCCTGCAAAACCCTCCCACTCACGGGTATGGACCTAAACTGACACAAGTTCGGCATCCTATGCGGTCATCAGCGTCACAGACTTTCAAGACTGATGATACGATACCCAGAAGGTGTGGCATCATCATATCCTGAAGAGGCCTCACTTAGCTAACTTCCAAATGATCGGTCCCCAGAGTCGACAATCCTCCAAACCAACAACCCCCTCAACCCAAAGGGTTGAAAAGAAGTCAACCGGGAGAACCTCGTCTGAGCGTGGATTTCATGAGACACTAGTGCATGCAAAGCACGCACGCGCCCACTAATTTCCACAACTAATTCTAAGGTGTACTCAAGCCTGGGTCTGGCTTCTCACTCAAAGAAACATCCCCACCCAACAGCACAACAGCAACAGATAATAGCAATACAAAAATAAACACCCAAAAGACAAGAAAACAAGCACTAGGATTGACTCTCTTAGGGGACGTTGGATCCCACATGCATAAGGAACCATCGCAGTCCTCAGCAGCTGGGAACCGTTGGAGTCCCCAGCAGAGTTGTCAGCTGTCGCTACTGCGAAAATCGGCGTCGGCTGAACAGAAGAGTCGCCACCGTGCGTTATTTATCCCAAAGGAGGGAAAGGAAACGCTCGAAGTAAACCTACCGCAAAGACGAGAAAGGAATGGTCATTGCAACCAAATCCTGGATTCGGGAGTCGGTTACGTAAGGGGAAGGTATTAGCACCCCTCACGTCCGTCGTACTCGACGGGATCTACACTTGTTTTCTAGTACGGATTGTTATTCTATCTATTCTACAGGTCTGGGGTTAAAAGAAAATAAAATGACTCGGCAAAGTATCGCACTTTATGCCTACGTATTCCCGTCTGGAACGAGAAATAAGAGTCAACGTAGTTCGCCTACCTACAGGAAAGGAGGGGAAGGTTGCTCGCTAGGATATCGCATCCTATGCCTACGTACTTTCATACTGCATGAAAGATCAGAGCAAACGTAGTTCGGGCTACGAAAGACACAGATTTGTTTTGATTGTTTTTTATCCTTCTGAAAAAGGTTTTCTCCTGATTACGGGTCCAAGCGGACAAAAATGACTCTTTGATTGGTTTACAGTCTTTTACGCAAGAACTGTTTTTTTTTATTGATGTTTAACCTCTTATTGTATTTTTTTGATTGTTTTGAGATAGAAGAGAAAGAACTCTAAAACCTAGGGTTAAAATGGGAATCAAAATCTACCCTAATGTTGTCATGCATGGGTTAACACCTAATGTATGTCATATTTCTCTCTTGTGCAGAGAGAAACAGAGATCCTAAGGGGATAAACGGAAAAGCAACAGCTTATATACAGTAAAGCAGTAAAATGCATGAATGCAGCAGTACAAGCGAGGCAAGGGAGTCCCACTCAACCTCGAACCTAGAAAACAATAGGCAAAGTGAAACGGATTCACTTCAAACCCAAGGGGAAAATTAACAAACAATACAACAAAGAAAATAAAACCCCAAAACCAACCCTGACAGCTCACCAGCTCCTACAGCAGTAAACCCTAGCTCTAACAGCTGCACAGTTTTGACATGAATAATCTTCATCTTTGTCAATCTTTGATCTTCATATTTATCTTCAATGTCTTCTTTCTTCAAGACAAGCTCTCCTAGTTGATAGTCACTTAACAAGATGAGTTGAATGCTAAACAGTTCATTGACTACCAAAGGAAGCCTACAAACAGTTTAACATAATAGAAGAGTGGTTCTCTCAAAGTTCTACCTCTAAGGTAAGGCCACTTATCCCTCCAAAGGAGGGAGGTGAATACCATAGAGGGAATTTATGTCATAGAGAGGAATGGAAGCACATGAAGCTATCCATGTTTGTACAAAACAATTCAGTCTATTCTAAGGCTCTGCTTATTCCTATTATTTCCTATGTCTTCAATTAGCTCCCAACACAAAAAATCCTCAAGCTTCAACCTTGATTATCATCTTCAATCTTCTCCTTTGATGCCTTCATGCTCCATAAGCTCAAACCAAGCCCCATACCCTAAAGAAAAGCCCAAAAGCCCAAGCAAACAGATATAAACCCCAAGTGGGAACACCAAACAAACACTCCATTTGCAAAATATACTAAAAATAGAAAAATAGTATTTAAAATTCTAAGATTAATTCTAAGGGGATTTCTACATCTATCCTACATACCCTATATGTCCCAACTCCTAATTCAAGCTAAGAACCCAAAAAATAAAATGGTAGAATGCACCTATGTTGAGTTTGAACCCTAATTGTACTAACCTAATGCTCTCTAATCAAAACTAATCAAGATTTAATCACAAAAATGTGAAATAAATCCAGGGGGGCCTAATGTTCTAATCTAGCTAGTACAAAAAGAATGGAATCAAAATATTAAATCAAATGGCTGAACAAAATTCACCAAAATGTATGTACAAACAAAAATGAGATAAAAGCTATTAAAATGTAAAAAATCACCAAAAATAGAAAAATGATTAAAATACTATTTTTATTTGCTTACAAATTTCTTGAGACAATTATTGAAATGGAGAAAAAAATCCCATGTTAAAATGATTATTTTTGAATTTATTATGGATTATCTTGTGAACTATATGCAAAATGAAAAGAAAAAAGAAATTCAATTACAATGGGGGGTGATAACAGCATTTATTTACATTGCAGGAAAGCGTTGGGCCCAGGAGGGGGGTGCAGACAGCAATTGCGCTGGGCCCAGGTTTGTTCAGAAAAAACAAAAAAACCACAAAACAAAATAAACAGAGGGGGTGTGAACAGCGAGAAATTCGCTTCATATTCAGGTTTGGGCCTCCAACGGGGGTGGGAGTAGCAACTCTGCAAGGCCCATACGAAATTCACCCAAAGGGAGAGGGGGTGTAAGAGTAAGATGGGAGTAGATTCAGTAATACTAAGCAATGGTCCTAAGCCCGAATTAACTCAACCCATCCTCAG
This sequence comes from Lathyrus sativus, assembly GCA_963859935.3. Lineage (NCBI taxonomy): Eukaryota > Viridiplantae > Streptophyta > Magnoliopsida > Fabales > Fabaceae > Lathyrus > Lathyrus sativus. Next base: position 176,484,982 of record OZ012740.1, read on the forward strand.
CAAGACCAAACCCTAAACAAAACTTCTCATTCCAACCACTGTTCATCTTCCCCTAAATGAAACCCTAAACGGCGCTCTCACACAGATTCCTTCCTCCAAACCCTAATACGTTCATCACCTCAAACTCAGTTCAACTCAAACCTAATCTAACCTCGCCTCGCAAAATCCTATCCTTCAAACCCTCACCTAATTCCATTCAACACCTAACAATCACGACCTAAATCTCAAGCTAACTGAACAACTATGAAGGCGTAATGAGTTTAAGGAAGATGAAACGAAAACTTAGAGGATCTGATAAAGAAGATGGATGAGGATGGCGAAGTTCCAAACGCGAGAGGCTCTACAAATCGAGGAAGATCGGGGACGTAGCTGAAGATTCTGGAAATCCTTGCTGAAGCTTGAAGGATCTAGATATTTTGGATGAGCGATGACGAGATTGATGAAGATGTCGCTAAACCTGATGGACGCTTGCGAAGTCTGGGGGATGACGAAGAATGTTGATGAAGATTTGTTCTTACGGAGAATTTCTGGAGGAACTTGATGAATCGATGAAGATCTTCGAAGATCTTTGAAGATCTTGAAGAAAACTTTGACGAACAATTGGTTGCTGAAGATCTGATGAACGTTTGGACGAAGGTGTTTTTTGATCTCCTGGAGAAAGTATGAAGATCTGGACGAAGATCTTCACGAATCTGGAATACTCATGAATAACATCATATCATTCTCGAAGGTCTGGAAAACGAGGCTTGAAGGAAGACATTGGATGTATGAACAAACTGGAAAATTCATGGTGATCTTGATGGACGTTTGAAGATATGGAAAATTTATGGTGGCATGTTGGTGGATCTATGAAGACGATGACGAATCTCTGGAAAACTCATGATGAATGGATGAAGCTTCTGAGAAAATCTGGCAAAGTTGAGGAAGATCAGTGAGGATTTTTGATGAATACGAAGAACACATGATGAAGCTATGGCGTTTCCGGCGAGCTTTCATATTCCGGCGAGCGGTTATGAAATCTGGTGAGACGTTACGGCGACGGTTACGGTTAGGGTGAGAAGTTACGGTGGGATTTGATTTCTCCGGCGAGGGGTCACCGGAGTTTGCATGGCCAGCGGGAGGTACTGTGCCTGAGGGTGATGTGGCAGTGGGTGAGGGTAGGTGTCACGCATGCAGGTACGGGTGGGGCATGTGTGAAACGTGTGGCAGAGAGAGAAAGACGAGTGGGAACATGAGGTGGCCACGTGCGAACCAGGTGGAAGAGAGAGAGAATGGCGACGTGGCGGATTTATATGGTGGACATGTGGCACGAATTTTTGGACTGGGCCTTCTGAATATTTTGGAGAAATGTGGCCCAATTAAAACTAATAAAAGGATTAAATGGCCTAATCTGAAGATTAATGATGAAATGATGGATTAAACAAAAAGGGATTAAATGGATTAATGAACTCAGTTAATACACTAACTAATGATTAAACGAAAATTAATACTAAGTTAATGAACCATTAAAACGAAACTGAGTATTAAGAACTCAATTAAAAATAATGCTGATTAATAAAACCAATCAATTAAATCTAAAAAAAACTCTATGTAAATTCTATATTATGCTATTAGAATCTAAAAACTACTAAACTATTAAAACTATTTAAATTCTATAAAAAGAAAACCTATATTAAAAATATATCTAACACTATTTCATAAAATCTATTTATTCTAAAATCTATTCTATTTCTAATTCTATCAAACCAATTAAATTTCTAAAAAGGATTATAATATTCTAAACCTATTTAAAAACTCTATTTAATATCTAAAAATGCCATTTAAATCTAATAAAACCCTAAAAAAAAGCAATTAAATCCAATTAAGAGGGAACACGAGACCAACGGCAAAACCCGGACACTGAAACGTCCTCAACAACCACAGCGCGAGTTGAAAACACCCGGGAAGCGCACAACTTCTCAAAAATAACCTCCGATTATCCAAACCGGTCTGAAACACCTGAAATGTGAAAATAGGGTTGTAATCCCGATAAAATCACCATGAATGGAAAAATGCACTGTATGCGGTATGCGAATGCGAAAATGCGTCGAAACTTAAGCCAGATACGGGACCCGGTTGGTCAAATTTTAGGGTGCAACAGTTTCCAATTGTTTTTTTTTTCTTTTTGAGAAACAGTAATCCTAGTTGTTTTATGAAGAAGATCCCTTCTTCTAGACTATTCCCCTCCGTTCCTTTCTTTTCTTTTTTCTTTTTTCTAATTACTAATAATATTAATATAAATAAACTATTATTATTAATATACTAGCATCCAGTTGGGCACGATTGCACACATATAAATATAAATGATATATTTTTATTTAATATTAATTTTACATGGAAGTTATGTGGAAAGTTATTAGTAGGGAGTTATATGAAAGATGATAGTAGTAGTTCAATGGAAGTTATTGTGTAAGTTATATATTTTTAAATAAAGGTAAATTTGGTATAAAAAAAAGCTACACCAAAAACCAAGTATTGCATTTATATATGTTATAGATTATAGATTACTACTATAAACAAAATTATGGGAAATGAAAATTAAATACAAATATAAAAAGAAACACCAAATGCCAAGTGTCAAGGTCTCATTCGACAAAATGATAAAATTATAAAAATCACCAATTGTGGGTGGACAAGTGGCTTAATGACATGATACAAAATTTATATACAAATGAGGATAATGCACATAGATCTTTGATTAAATTTGAATCTAACGCTCCATATTTAATCAAAGAAGCACACCTAAATAAAAATGTAAAAATTTCCCTTTTCAGAAGTTTTAATCAAGTTAATAGAACTAAATCAATCAAACCACTAGAAAATTCACAACTAATTAAATAAATATGCTAAAAATTAAGTGCAAGCATGGAAAATTCAAAATAATTATGCTAAACATTCTGATAAAAAGATAAAGAGAAATAGATGAAAAATGAAATAAGTTGACTGCACAGGAAATGATTAACGCAGAATAAGTAACCTGGGGAAACACAACATTATGTTGAATTGATCGTACGTCTTTGGGAAATATTTCTACCAGTCTGTACGTGTGTCCGTATATTCCTTCTGGCTAACCAGTTCTCTGAGTCTTATTTAGGGTAAAAGACATGATACTATGCAGGCAATGCAATACTAGAAATAAAATCGAATGCAAAAATATCTGAAAACAGGTAGGACAAATTTAGGGTGTGACAATTGTGCCTTGGACTATTAGTGCATGAACGTCTGGGAGGTGGTGGTGGTGGTGGTTCTACCATGATTGGCGTAACAATGGGTGTAGATGGTGGATTACTTGATGAAGTTCCTTCGCGCTTCTGCCTTTCTTTAGCTAGCTGCTATCGTCTTCTGGTTTTGTTATTAAATTTCTGCACAGTTCTATCAATCTTAGGATCAAATAGAAGTTGGTCTACGGGCACACTTCCTCGCATATACAGATTTCTGAATCACTAACCAAATAATTCAACAAGCACAAGAAATATAAACAGGGGTGAGAGATAACAATACAAATCTTAAAACAAGAAAAACTATTGTAATGCTTGCAATATCAATTAAACAATCCCCGGCAACAATGCCATTTTGTTAGATATAGTGGTAAGAGGGGGGTTTTGTATATCGTCTCCATAGGGATTATCGTGATATCACTAGCCGTTCTGCAGTTTAAATTTTTTTAAGAAGGGTTTTCAAAGTTTGTTTGTTTTGGATCATAAATTTGTCATGATTTTTGTAGCAAAGATTTAAATCTAAAAGGTGTTTTTTAACAAGATATATTAAAGATAGATTTTGTCAACCTAACTTATATATATTCGAATAATCAAGCATGTGAACTCATTTCCGACTAATATAATCATGTATCCTCTCAATAACGTTTATGTCTAGAGCAGTGTTGTAAATATTATTGTATCCATCATTAGATGATGTCTCATGCTAGCAACCGATACATACTCGTTAAGAACATTACAAAGAAAATATTAACTCACAAATCTATGTCTAGAGCTTGTTTTTTAGTAGATGAATATTTTAGATCAAGGTTTGTAAAAACTATGTCTAGAGTGATACAAATCATAAATGGATCTTTAAGAACAAAAACATTCAACATATATTAATCATTCACTTGTTCACATACAAATAGATCAAAAGAATACCTACAAGCTAAGATAGACTACCTCTACCTTTGATACAAAGGATTTAGCTAACCATTGTCATGGTAGCTTGATCTACAAGAAAAGAAAGAAGATGAATGATCATCCAAGATGAAGAATCAATATAGGATACGAATCCATCTTCTCCTTGAAAAATCTCACTTCTTGATGAAGAATCAACATAAATATCCTCACAAAATTTGTCATGTTCACACTGGGAATCCCACTTATAGGCACTTCAAGTGCCTCTGAACAGTTAGACTGCCCCTGAAGATTCCTTGACTTCGCACTATGAACTTGCTCGCTGGGACCTCACGCTGCCATCAAGCAAGGGTTTAGCTACTGCCATCCAAAAGTTCTTGTTCACTATTTCTTCGCGTTAAGCTCACACTATGAGCCCCCTTTGCCTTCACTAACCTTCACACAGTGAACCTGCAGACTTCTTGCTCATTTCTTTGGCCTCCTTGTCAATTCAAATGTCTCTAGATATTTGACAATCCAACGTATTTCCTACACAATAATGCACATATCAAGGCATCCAAAGGTACATTCAATTACATTGATGAATCATACAAGAACATGAAATAGTTCAACTAAAACTTGAAAAAAGAGTTGAAAAATTCCAATAATCATGGATAAAAATAAATCATATTTGGCATTCAACAAATTATTACCAAACTTGTTATGAGTTGATGGCAGTTCCCCGAGCAGTATTTGTTGTTGCAATATTGTTTCGCCAGAATGCTACCTCCTCAAAGAGTTTCCTTGCTAATTTAGGTTTCCTCAACAGATCCTTTATCCCCATCAAGACTTCCATTTATTTTGGAAAGTGTTGCTTCCCTAGCAGAAGACAAGCTCTGTTGCATAGTCTTCGTCTGGTTAAGAATTGGCCGAGTATCCAGTTGTGGTTTTGTTTCTCCTAGTTTGTTGAGAATCTTGTTTTGTCAACATATGCATGACATTACATGCATATTGCATTCATAAACCATCATCATGTATAGCTGAAGGCTAATTCATACCCATATGCATATTTCTTGCTCCTGGTCGTGTATTTCCCCAGTGAGTCTATCATATGTTTCCCCACTGAGTTCATACCTCATGGAAGGTTTATTTTTTAGTTTTGCTCCCTAGTTCATTTAGTCTGGATGGAACAAACCCCTGGTTTGAGTTCATTCCTCATCGGGTAGAGTCTTATTTGGCCGTTTCTCTTCAGGTTGTTCATAGATTGAACTTCGGTCCCCTGCACCGTTGCTTTTGGTATCCCCAAGATGGAATCATAGATGACCAAAAAGCATGATTTACACGTTTCGAACCTTTTGTTCCTTGTCAGAGGAACTTGTTCAATGATAAAGATATCATCCTCATCAGTTATTGCTCTAGTAACCTCCTTAGGATTTATACCAACAAGTGGCAGTCTCTTTATTTGAGAAGCTTGTTATTCTCATCAATTCATTGCAATAATGAGTGACAGTCTCTTTATTTGAGAAGTTTTTTTGTCCCCGAAAGATCATTTTTTTTGCAACAACGAGTAGTAGTCTCTTTATTTTAGAAGCTTGTTTGTTTCCAAACATCAATTCTTATTTCCACAACGAGTGGCTATCTCTTTAGGTGATTTCCAACATAGAAGCCTGTTGTGATTCAACATATCAAAGACAACAAATTGTTCCTCCAAAAGGTGGCTATCTCTTTATTTAAGAAGCCTGTTGTGATTCCCCAATCAAAGTCAATATCCGGCAAGTTAAGACCACTTCGGTTTTAGGCCTAGAAAACAAAGAAAGCTTGTCTATTACCCTTTCCAAGTGGAATACTTGGTTAAAGAAGAAATTAGACATGCTCCTGGTTGAAGACCAGAAGTCATGGGAGGTTTATCACCCTTTTCAAGTGGATGACTTGGTCCAAAAAGAAGTTGAGCCCAGTTCCAGGTTGAAGACAGGAAGTTATGGGAAGCTTATTATTTCAAATCCATCCACTACCTTCGTCCATGAGTTAGTACTTTAATGTCATCTATGAGTCTATATTATCTTATCATATATTGCTCTACCTTCATCCATGAGTTGGTAGTTCAGCATCATCCATGAACAGGTAATATTTTACTCACTACCTTTGTTTATGAATTGGTAGTTTACCTTCATCTATGAGTCTGTATCATCTTATCATTTGTTGTTCTACCTTCGTCTATGAGTTGGTAGTTCACTGTCATCCATGAGTCGATAACATCTTATTCACTACATTCATCTATGAGTTGGTAGTATACTGTTGTCTATGATTAGGTATTTTTTTTACTGCCTTCATCTATGAGTTGGTAGTAATTCCCTATACAAATGATTACTCAGGTGTTCCCTAGTAATTTTAGTGTTCTTTTTGCTGGTTGTTTCCTTAGTATAGATTCCCATTATCACTTTTCATTTCTAGTAGAACTTTGGGTTTTCCCCAGCATGTGTCCTTGTGGTTTAGTTCCACTCCCCAGTGAGTTGTGTCTCCCAGGTGAACTTCTTTTAAGCTATTATGCAACAGTATCCCTGCCAGAATTTATGTTGTGTTGTGTTTTCCCTACAGAGTTTGTTTCTTGCATTCATTCATATCATAAGCATTATGCAACATCTTAGAGCTAAAAACCGAGTCTTCTGTATTTAAGTCTCTTTGATCCCGTAAATACAAATATTTCTAGTCTTTATATCTACAGATATAAGAAACTTAAATAGGGGCATATGTCATAGCCTAATTTTCACCCCTAAGATTCCACCTATCATATTCATTTGCATTTCATTGCAATCACAAACATGGATACTCCTAGCTATCATCTCTAGGGTTTTTCCCTTGTGCAGGAGGTCATCAAGCAATCATTTTGTGTTTTTTTGTCTTATATTTGCTTATGTTTACTAACCTTAATCGAAATACAAAAAAAATTTCCTTGTCCCTTTGGTTTCTTTTGCAAGGTAGGGTTTGGAATCAATAGCATCAAGTGATTGCCTCCTTGGCTAGGGTTTGAGTTCCTCAAGTAAAAGTGTAAATAACCATTGATTTTCAAAAGTTATTCATCAAAGCATGACATCTAATCTCAAAGAATAGGGTCTCAAGCATCATTCAACTTCGTTTGGTCAAAGATATTTCAAAGTTTGATAGCTTGTTTCACAAGAAACTTCAAAGGTACGTGTGTTTATTTCCATGCCTTCATCAACAACTTTCCTCAAACCATTACAAGTTTAATCAAATAACATTCAAGAGTACATCATTTTGAGTTCACATGATCATCATCGTACCTTGAAATGCAAGAAAAAGGTAAAGGTTGCAAGTTTGTTCAAAGTGGTTTGACCTAAAAAGTCAGCATTTCAAGTCCAAGTTCAAAATATCACAACTCACTCATTTTTCAACATTTTTTAGTGCTTATTTGGGAGATCAATTATGCATGAAAGATCATCAAAAGTTTGGAAATATTATAGGTCACTTTGTTGACTTAGTGAAATTTAACCTAAATTCAAGTGTTATTTGCCTAACTTCCAGAAAGCATAATTCTCTCAATTTTCAAATTTTGTGGGTTGTTATTTTTTCCAATTATCATATTTGATGCCCTTTAAAATTTTGTTTAAAGGATTAAGAGCCAGTTATTCTTGGAAAGTCATGAAAAGTTTGAAGACATTATAGGTCATTTTGGATATAAAATAGTTTTGGACCTCTAATTATAGGTCATGGTGCCAACTTTACTAGCACATAACTCTTTTCTCAAGCATCCAAATGTAAAATTTATTTATGCATTGTACTCTATGTTATGATGTGATCATTTTTCATAAAGAACGAGCATCAAAGGTTAAGTGTACACAGTTTCCCAATGGTTTGAAGTTTGCCTCATGCAACTGAATTTTGGTCATGACCAGTTTTGGCAACTCACTCAACTATCCAAATTGAGTCAATATTTGCATGTTTTTAGGGCTTGACGATGTTAAGTGATGTACAAAGATGAAAAATAACCTGAAATCATGAAGAACACGATGTGTTTTGAATGATTTCTTCTAAAGTTTTGTTCACACTTTGCTTGCTCATGATTCACACGATTTACAACCAATTCTCACACGTATGAGCTTCATTCACCTAAGCTATATATAGAGCTCTCATTTTCTCTCAATGGAAAGATTTGAAAGCCTCCAGAACCCCTACTCCAACTTTGAATTTCCATTGAAATTTTTAGATATTGTTTTCAAATTCTAAGTTATTTCAATTTCATTTCTTGATTTCATTAGCACCTTCGACATCTTCTGAAGCTGTAGCAACAAAATCCAAGCTCTAAGACCTTCTGAAGTGATCTAACCAAGTCCACCGTTCACCACCTTTTGGTCGTCTTTAGACAAGGTAGTTATGAGCATATGTTGAAATGAAACAATAAATGGAACAACATATGTTGAACTCTCTAATTCATTCCCCTAACTTATCTTGTTTTGGTTGACCGTATTTTCGTGTTTTGGATTTTACTGTGTTTTTCTCAAAATTCTTATTGCTCAGTTCCAATAAATGGAAATGGAGTATGTATTTGAACTCGCACTAATGATACAGTTGTAATGGTGGTGGTTCCATGCCTTGAGCTAACCAAATGCCAGACTCCGGTGAGCAACTCACCGGAGAAGATGATCGAAAGTGTAGATGTGGTGGCCTGAGTTTTATTTTTCAAACATGATCTAATGTGTTATTTCATTGAAGGTCAATGGTGTTCCATCTGTTTTAATCCGTCAGATTTGCCACATCATTTAATGAATCCAGATCCCTCGCTCCTTGTATTTTCTGTTTTAATTTCTTTTTCTTATTTTGTTTTTTTTAATTTGTTTAACTTTTAAAATTCATTTTAAATCAGATTTTCATCCAAAAAATTCACAAATTATTTTCTATTATTTTACACCTTGTGTAAGTTTTTCATAATTTTATTTTGTGTTTTTCTATTTTTCTTTGATTTTCTCTTTTTGCATGCATTTTAATTGGTTTAAAAATATCTTCCATGCATTTTAATTATTTATTATTGCATTTTTAATTTTGTTGACTTTTGGTTCCTTGGATCATGACTTTTGATCATAAGTTTCATCAATAACAATGGATCTTGGGTGTTGATAGGTTTAGAAATCCTAATCCACCAAGATAGGTGGTTGATCTTGATGATAACTTGATCAAAGTTGTGGTTCAATTTTGGTTTCTTGTTCCTTTCTCTCTCTATCTCCATCTCTTTCTTTTCTTTTTCTTTTCTCTTGATCAAGTGGATTATTTATAGTCCATCTACTTCATGAAGTTTGGATTGGTATTTGATGAACTTTCATCATTTCAAATCTACTTTCCAATTGATCGGATCATTTGAGGTACTTTGGATTGATGCATAAGTTTGTCCTAAGTTATCATGAAGAATGATTGATGTAATATACCAATCTCCTTGCCTTAGTGCTTGATCCTTCCTTGATTTTTATGTGTGCTACATGTTTTAGGAGTATGGTTTCTGTCATAACACAAACATGTATGGTACATGATTATTATTGACCGACCTCCCATAATATGACCTTCCTAATAAATTATGCTAGGATTGCTTAACATAGCGCTAAATTTGTCCCAAATTGGATCATTAACTTTTACATCAATGCTAACATTATTATTGTGCTAACTTTACTTTATGCACTTTTATTTCTTGCTCTTTATATTTACGCTTTAATTTTGAGCATTAATTTCATATTGTTTATGTTTATCCTTCTTTTAAAGACATTAATAAATAAAAAAATCTAAAAACTTTTAATCTTTCTTGGACTATGGTTACTATCTTTTGCATTGAGGAGTCTGGGACTTATGGACTTAGAATTAGGGTTTTCCATGCTTGGAGTTTGCTTATCTAAAACATGGAAGTTCATCTCATACCAAGCCTTTCTTGAGACTTTGAGTTTAACTGATATTTGTGGCCTTGAATCAAGTTTGGATGCTTTATATGTTTCTCTGTGACTTTATTTGTCTGGATGCTCTTGTGTTCATCTACTCAGTTGCTTATCTTGTGGCCTTAATCCAAAGGGAATGGAATGTTGGTTTTGACTCTTGTCAAATGCTTGCTTGTCCTGGTTAGTTCACTTGCACACATAAAGGCTTTCTCTTGGGCTACCTAAGAATGAGACAATTTATTTTGTACTTTAGGATAGTCTCTTAATCTCCCCCCATTCTTAAATTTTCAAAATCTTCTCTCTATTTCAAAATCTTCTTAATTTAAAAACTTCACCTATTTCTTAATAAATCTTGACTTTGTCAAGTGATCCAGAAAATCTTTTTCTCAATAAATTCTAAGGCACTTAAGCATATTCAAACACATTTCAAAATTCTAAAAAAACACTCTTTTTGTGCCTTTGTGCACCTTTTTTCTTTTAAGAGCCTATTTTCATAAAGATTAGATACTGGCCTGATTCTTGCAGTGATGCAAACTACTATACTTCTACAAGATGCTGAGAAATGAATGATATTTTCCACTTGAATGTTGAGATGTACTTGTTGATGAAGTCCAAGTAGATGTTCTCTATATCAAGATGATGCAAATGCTCATTTTCTCATACTTATAGGTAGTAAGTGAAGTTTTCCACTCGAATATGCCAAATATCTTGTCACTCAAAATCAATTAACAAACAACAAGAACCCTTTTTTTAGAAACAGACAGAGAAGTGGTTCTCGTTGAGTACAACAGATGTGAGAGGTGCTAATACATTACCCTTGCATAACCAACCCTCGTATCCAGATCTCTCTTTTTAGCTTTTTTAGCTTTTTGTGGGTTTTGTTTGATCTTTTCCCATTCCCCTTGGAAACAATAAATTTGGGTGGCGACTCTTGCTTTTCTGAGTTAAGTTAACAATAACTTAATCTCAAATATTTCCCAGCGTGACAAACTATAACATGAATGATGAAGATGTCTCGCGTACTTGAAATGAGAAGAGGAAGTAAAAAAATAGAGTTTTGTGTTTCCATCTTACATGTTTCATGACACCTTTCCTTGATCCATATAAGTTGGAGAAAACATGTTGGAATTTTGTGAAAAAATGGTGTGCAAAAGTTAATGGAGATTGGAATAAAGCGTGGGAGAGATGTTAGGATTTTGCATTATAAGCTACGACTGTTATGTACAAAAAAATGAGAAAAATTATAGTAACAACAATGATTAAATGTCTATAATTAACACAATGGTTGCTACTATAGAATGTGGCGAAAAGTATTTTAATTTTAATAAATATAAAAATTAGGGAGACACACCATTTATGTAATGAAAAAGTGCAAAAAAATTTATTCTGGGATTCGAAACGTGTCACTCATGAACCTATCACCACAATTGTTATTTTGGACCGCAGTGAAACATGTTTTAATAATTAACAAAAAATAAAGATATTTAAAGATGAGTTTGTCCTTAAGTGAAATAAATGACCGAAATAAGAAGATGTTATAAAATGTATATTTTGTAAAAGTGAAAAAAACACATTTTACCTGCCTATATATATGGAAGGACATGAAGGTCATTGAAATGAGTTTTATCCTTGAACATTGAATTACTAGCTACAAACAGATTGATTTAAGCTTCATTTAATTTGATCAAATGTGATTCCTTAACACTTTTCTCTAACATTTGTACCCAAATAAAACTCTATCATAAAATTTCTTATTATGCTTGTAGAAAAGTACACATAACTTTAAATTGGAATTATACACATCCGGTTATTATTATAATCAACAACAAAATTTTTAGCTTTATTAAATAAATGATGTATCTAGACATTATTATATATTAGATACATCAATTATTTAATGAACTTAAAAAGTTTTTATAAGAGGGTGTTTAAAGAAGAAAAAATGTGTAAGTTCAGACCGATCATCTACATACGAAGCATCAACGGATTGTGATTGTAGTAGTTTGTACATAATAAACAATTTCCTCAATGTATGACCAAATCATTTTTCACTAAACTGAGAATAAAGAAAATAGATGAGAGAATGGAGCTTACCAGAGAAAATAAAGAAATATGGAAATGGAGAATGGTGTGGAGAGAAAATTAAATCTAAGAGAAAAGCATGTGATTTCAATGAATGTGAGTGCAAATGATAAATAGAGACAATGACAAATGAGAAATACAAAAAGGATAACACGTTTGAAACAATTATTTACTGAATAAACAGTTATTTACACCTTCTCGTTGTACATGTCATAATTTGAGCTACGAGAATTAGATTGACGCGTTCTAATATGCGTTGGAAAGCTGAGAGGATAAGCTACAAGTTTTGTGTTGAAATCAGAAGCAAATTCGGAGTGTATAAGGGTCGCATAATTCGTTTTCAATTTAGACTTAAGAAAATATTTAGTTTTTGGGCCAGTTTTGTATTTTTTTTTCGGGTCAGTTGCTATTGGCCTGAATTCCCTTGCTCTATTTAAACAAATTATTATTTTTAGGTTTATCATTCAGTTTTCACAAAATAAAATTAGACAGCCAAAATTCCTAAGGAGAGCTAATTTTCAAAGGTTGATCTGCTGTATTCAATTTCAATTTCTTTTCAATTCTGCCTATGAATTTGATTGCTTTTTGTTTGCTTAATTCAATTGCTACTTATAGGATAAAATTAATTAAATTTGATTGTGCTCATGATCCCTATCTTTAACCAGGTTTTATGTAGATTTTTTGTTAATTCGTGTGATCTTTAACTGTTTGCATAATTTGGAAAATAGGATCATAAACCAAATTATTAGTTTTTATAATTTTCAATTCAATTTCAATTTCTTTTCAATTCTACCTATGAAATTTGATTGCTTAATTCGATTGCTGCTTATAGAATAAAATTGATTAAATTTGATTGCATTCATGATCCCTATCTTTACTGTGTTTTATGTAGCTTTTTTATTAATTCGTGTGATCTTTAACTGTTTGCTTAATTTGAAAAATAGGATCTTAAATCATATAGTATCAATTGCGTTTGTTTAATCAATATTATAATCGAATAGGATCGAATTTTCTTAGGGAATTAGAATTATAAGAATCGATGGAAAGTCAGAAACCGAACCAGTAGATTAACTTGTTCGCCATTTGTTTTAGTTTACCTTTTTACGATTACAGTTCTGAAACCTTAAAATCCTCCATTTTTAGTTCTATCAGTTAAAATAATTAAGAGTCCTTGTGATACGACTCGAGTGTCGCTTCCATATACTACATTTTAATTACTCATTTTTTATCCTTGTGCGACAGCGAATCAAATTGACACCGTTGTCGGGGACTCTCAATTGATTTTAACCAATTTTAGATTTCTAGTTTAGAGACTTTTTAGGATTTTTTATTTTTTTTGTTGTCTTTATTTGTTGATTTTCAGAGTTGCACTATAATGGTAAGTATCTCAGTCTATCATGTGACTCTGTAAGCTACTGTTTCAAATTAATCCGATTTTTTTCCAACAAATTAGAATCAAATCAACAAACATTACTCCCTTTGAAAGGAATTTCAAGGGATTTTGACCCTCAAAATCGTAAATTCTTCGTTTTTCTATTTCATTTAATTTATTTTCTAATTTCATATATTAAAAAATATCCAAAAAAATTTGTAGATTCGTTATTTAATTTTATTTGATTTTTAGTCATATTTTCATAATTTTTAGATTTTATTTTAATCGCTTTTCTATTTTTCCATTTTTTTTCTCAATAGAGACATTGTTGGCATTTTCTTAATTGTTGCATTGCAGGGCTTTCTGGTTTTATTTGATTATGTGTTAACTTGATAATTATATCATGGGTAATCAAATTAGAACATTAAGAGAATTTGCATCTCCTAATTTACTTTTTGCTGAGTTCCGTTCTTTGTCTGAGTTTGATGACATTTATACTTGTGATGTTTTTACTTATAGTCATTTATGTTTAGTTTGTACTAAAATTGAACCTACTTTACAAGGTGATATTTTTTACTTATATTTATTATGAGATTTCTACTAACAAAGTTAATGTTGCAGATGTAAATGTAGCTC